>CP125978.1:454684029-455284029 GCA_030063025.1 Avena longiglumis | reverse complement strand
GTCAGGCCAGACCTTGCTGCATTTTTTCTGGCATGTTAAGAACCACCACGATTCATCCTGACTAGTACAACATCATAGTGAGCATTTACCGTACCATCTTTCAGTTTGGTTATTCTGTCCCTTGAACGGCCTCGCTCATTCTAGCTGCTCCCTTTGCTTCTGAAGCTCACCGCCGGTCAGCTTACGGTGCTCCACTGATGTCTTCTTTCTTTGAGGAATCTACAGCGGGACTAAAAGCCACCCTGAAATATTTTGTCAACAAAGTATTACAAAGTCAAAATACAAAGCCATCCAAAGGCAACCAGAACAAATAGAAAGCAAACCATTAGCAAAAAAACAAGGTGGACGCTACATTCCTAAGAAACAAACTATTTCCCGAGGCCACTTATTCCAAAGTTCTAGTTCGAACCATATATCCTAGGGCGGCACTTCTGGTTTCTCTCATGCACATTTTTTTGCTCGATCAGGTGTAATAGCTGTTATAATCGTGACAAGTAAATAACAAAGAACGAAAAAGAAATCACAGCAAGAGGACACATATTTAACGTGGAAAAACTTCTCCAACAAAGAAAGAAAAAACTATGGGCATCCCCCAGCGAAAATTTATTATAATGGAGAGTGTTTATACAACGCCGGGGATCTATTATATACTAAAAGCAATATAAGGATGTTTTTCAAGGCATCAGGTTGATCCACATTATCAGAATTATTTTGGATAGTTGGATCTAGAATTTATGGTTAGGATTTATAGAGAAATTAATAGTTATGTAACCGTGTGGTCTGGTTGACACCGTCCATGTTTGATATATATGTACCAAATATGTTAAACGAAACTATCGTACCAAAACCAAGTTGAGACGTGCTAATCAACGGCAGGTGTACAGACTCATGTGTATCAAAGACTCGCGGTTTGAACAGCCGGCTATAGATGGGCATGACAAAATTACTAGGAGACCGTTTCAGATATCAATGACATCACCGGTGATATCACCAAGTGCTATGGTTTGTATTTTCAGCTTTCAACAGACTTTTTTTTGTAGAAACACAGTACAACCGCATACGCTCGTAGTGCGTACATACACTCATCCTTATAACACACGCACGCACACCCTACCCCTATGAGCACCTCCGGGAGACTGAGCTGGCGGGTCTTGAAATTAGAGAAGTCACCGCAGGCGGCTCGCTATCGACGGGAACGTCGCCTCCCGCTGAAAGAATATTCCGCCTGGATGAGACACCAAAGCGTCAAATCTGGGATTTAAACTCTGGTGGACCGATGGTACCAGTGTCCTCCAAACCATCCAACCACGGGTCACACGCACGCACACCTTACCCCTATGAGCACCTCCGAGAGACTGAGCCGACAGGTCTTAAGATTGACGAAGTCACCGCAGGCGCCTCGCTATCGACGGAAACGTCGCCTCCCACTGAAAGAATATTCCATCTGGATGAGACACCAAAGCGTCAAACCTGGGATTTTTTTGACAGGGAACAAACATGACAATTGTTCCTGTAATAAATGAACAAATGCGAGCAAGTAGATCAACGAAAAATTCTTGCAATTAGCGGTACACGCTTTCCTAAAATGAAAATAATAGAAGAAAATCGTCTACTGTTTTGGAAAAAGGGACCAAAAAGTTACATGGTTTTCATATTTATTGCAAAGAGTAAAATAATTTACTCCTGGAATCAGTGGCGGCGCTAGGTGTATTCACCTGTCTTTATATGAATACCCAAAATTCTGAAACGACCCATTAAGACCAGTATTACACAACGTTTTAGCCTACTACTCCCTCTGTTTCAAAATATAAGATGTTTTAGGTTTGTGAAGAAAATATATCTAGACTTTTTTTAGTGTCTAAATTCACTCTAAATCTCATTAAACCTACATATTAAAAGTAATCTAGATACATTTGCTTCACAAAACTAAAATAACATCCCAGCCCACTATGAATACCCATAAATACCCACACTACCAACCTGGCGCCGCCACTAACTGGAATATGACGGTCTCAAGGGAAAATATGGTAGCCAATTTTACTTTATCATTTACTAAAACTACGGGTAACCACAGACACCAAAAAATACACCCATGACTAAGATAAGTCATGTTTGCATTGAGTTGGCTCAACGAGCTGACTATGAGGCCGACTGCAATTAGTTCACAGTAACCCTACAATTTTGAAAAAATAATAGTGTACGTGTTTTTTTCATTTATAGATCAACAAAAAGTAATAATGTGGAGTCATCTCCTAATTGTCTACAAACATGTACCTCAAATTATAAGGGTTGGAGGGAGTGTGTTGATTCGGAGGCAGGGCTCCATGGAGGACATTTTCTATTTATTTTTTTAAATTGACATTTTTTTTATTTTTTAAAGTAATAATGGTTACTTCTACATCCGTGCAAAAAAGCAATTTGTTTATTCTAGACTGTATAAACATGAGAAATTTCTAGATAAGAGGTAGCGAACAGTACAAATTTGAAAACATTCAGATTTGTCAAGATTTTTCATTTTTATTTAGGCAAAAATACAAACTATTTTGCATCGATATTTGCATGTCCGTAGAATACGTCATAATGAACGTCTAGGATTTCTTTTAGGATTTTTTGGAGACATCAAAATATCGATTTGAAAAAATATAAAATCACCATCGAACCAGGCATGTCCAAAACGGTTTTTTGGGTAGGAGACCCCTATTAAGTTATAAACCATTGTATATTTAGATACACGCACGAGATCAAACTATCACAATCTATCTACACATAATTAGACTATATCATCACTGTTCATGGAGCTTTAAGATTGACAAGGATACCAATTGAGTCGCTATAGAGAAGAAACATCAACTCCTATTTAGAGGAGTTCAACACAACAAAATTTTACTTTCGGTTCACGTATAGGAAAATGGCAATCAATTAGATCATTCGTCAGGCTTAACAAAGACCGCGTGGAAAAGAGTATCGATTAGGTCATCAATCCGGCTACATACATGGACATTACATGGAAAAAATATGTTGATCATGCTAAAACAAATGACTACGTGTACAATAATAAGAGCACCCTTGACAACAATGGTGCTTCTCAGAGTATAAACCATACTATAGAGACAATATTTTAATTTATGAAATGGCTGATAAACTTCCCTTTTTTAACATAACAAGACATCACTTATTTATCTTAATTAAAAGAATATTAATACAAGCTTCCAAAGTAGTACATAATAGATTTTTTACAGCTATGTTATTATAAGTAATTAAATAGAGGCAACTGTCATGAGGAAAATGAAGGTGTCTAGGCAGATGTTCGAAACGATTGGGAGAGTGCACGGTCCAAAATAATATGGAAAAATTGAGTACAATAGATTCTCGCAAGTGAAGGATAATAAAAGCATGTGCTTTATGCTCATTGATACATTAATATAATGTAGCTTTATAAGATATAAAATAACTAATTAATCTTACTAACTATATATAAATTTCATCATGTAAGGAATTATTATTTACACATCAACGTATAGGTTTTTATTGACTCTAAATCGTCCATTAATTGGTGAGCATAAGATATAACAGTACACTGAAGTAACATAAACTAAAAGTACATCCTAGATTAGAATATAAATTGAATTGTATGTAATGATCTAATATCTCAACATAAAAAATGCACATATAAAACTTTGATACACACTTCTTTGTGGTAACATTAACAATTCTCCCGGAATTTACAGATGATTAATGTTGTGTCCCATATAATTAATACTCCGTATTTTATTTAGCATAATATTTACGATAATTATAGAACCATGTTAGTTTTAATCACAATGTATAAATTTCTATTGAAACCAGAAAAATAGAAATATTAAGACGTTGCCCTCGCATTTGCGAGGTCCACCGTGCTAGTTTTTATAGATGCAACTTATCCCAGCCAGCGGCTTACAAGAGGTATATATAGCTGTGGAAACCAAGGTTTTCAATGATACATACCACGGGAAAGTTAGCCTCCTTAATGAATTTGATCATACTTTAACTATAAAAATCCAAAAAAATAATTAGGCATGCAGAAGTATGTTGATTAGGAATGTGAGAAAAATATTATTGTATTTGTTCAGCTAGATTTTCATTAGTAAGAAATTGCTAAGATTACAACTGTACAAAGAAACGCTAAGAATTTTTTGATCTTTAGTGGAGCTTTGAGTTAACAAATATATTTCTTGCTAAAATGATGACCATCTCATTCGGAATATCAGGAGACGAAGTAATTCAGATACTTTCCTCTGATCCAAATGAGTGAACTTGTATTTGTCTAGATTGGTATATATACCGGAGGGAGTATCCAAAACATGCATTGTGATCCTGAGAAACAATGTCACACAAATTAACCGTCTTGCCCACACGTCTCAATAGCAAGAAGGAAACGATTTCCTGGGGCCACTCATTCCAAAGTTAGCGCTAGTCCAAACCATATATCCTAGCTAGGACGACCAAACCTTGATGACGAAACAAACTTGCTTCCATCCGCAAAGAAACTTGCTCGACCAATGGTGACAATCTAAATATTCTCTCTTTTTGGATGGACCTAAATAGTGTAGTAGGAGTACATTTTATAGGTGACAAGTAGTACTATAATGCACCCATGTACCCAGCATCCTCACTTTATTATATAAGGAAACACATGTACAAAGATATTTACAGCTTTTGACAAAGAAAACCGTACTATAGTCAAGCCACGATGACAGTACATGAACAACTGAACTTTTCGTCCCATACGTAAGCAAGGTGATCTCCTAAAAAAGCAAGTCTTCTAGCCTCTGAAGGTAGATCTAACTTTCTTTCGAAAAGGGGAAACCTGCACCGGCCTCTGCATCGTGATGCACACAACCTCTATTCATTATTAATTCATCAAAGCTAGGTTGGTAAAATCCATACGAAGATCACACAAGGCAAAGCCAATAATGCAACACCACTGAGCATGACGATAGTAGTCTATCGCTAGCTCCACGATGAGACCTAGAAAACACCCAACTGTCCCATGGAGGCCACACACCCAGATCCGCCCATCATATCCGCGTAGCTATGCCAGTACACTTGCTCCAGATGTTGTTGCCTCCTCTATCTTTCGCTGACCCATCTTCAGAGTGTAGGTCTAATGACTAATGTCCTTAAAGATCCAACTATTTCTCTAACTAGCAAGGTGGCCCTCGCAAATGCGAGGGCATGGTCTTTATCTCTTTGAATCTATTCATGAAAAATATTTATATTTATAGAACCAAAAACATAGAATTGTAAATAACATGTGTGGGAAAGATATTGAATCATTTTAGTTTGCAACGATTAGCTATTATGAAATTTATGAAATGTATCAGGCCACAAATTTTACACTCACGTAGAACATAGCTGCCTCTATATTGATACATGGGTTGTTATATTCATGCTTATTTTTGTTATTCAATCTAGGTGTTCTACGCTATCACTAAGATCGTATTTGTTGTGTCATGTAACAATATCTACACCAAGTTGGTGGGGGCATAGTTACATTTAATTATTGAAGATAAAAAAGGTGTCTTGGGTAGCACATAGTTTAAGAATTTCAATCTTTCACCAATTTAATCCATTTACTCTCATAAAAATGATATTTCATTAGTCCACCGCACCATCCCAGATTCTCCCAATAAGATATTAATACACCTCCATAGCATCATATTACCTAATAATTTAGGTCAATTGTTCAAATCACATGATAAAAACATGAGATTATTTTCCTCTCACTACCATTTTTTTTGTTAAAACATGTGTCCCTAGTTAACCATTTTTTGGCAATCTTATTGTCTACCATCTCCCAGCTGCCATTTTTTCCTTTTGTGAAGCATATCTCGGTCACTATCATCATAGCTTACTCTTTCTTATCTTGCTCATGTTGATAATAGATAGATTCCATAAGATAGATTCCATATGCCTCACAAGTTAGAATAACAATCTCCATAAAACATGGTTCTATGTGTCAGAAATATAATATATTGCATATAGCTCTTTCCACCAGTTCAGACTTTTGGAATAATTGGCTAGTGCATTAATTTAATATGGTATCAGAGCCAGAGATTTTGAGTTCAAATCTTGGCAAACACAATATAAAAAAAATATCCGAGGACACCTTAAACCCACGTACTAGGCCTGTGAAGAAAAAGCCCATCGGCCTGGATGTGAGACAGAGTGTTAGAAATATAATATATTGCATATAGCTCTTTTCATCAGTTCAGATTTTTGGTATAGTTGGCTAATACATCAATTTAATACTATGAAGGACATTTTTTGTTACTAGAAGTGAATGAGTAGTGCATCCATGACTTCATGAGATCCGCAAATAATTTCATATCCTTGCACTAAAAACACAGCTTGAAACCTAGTGATTTTACTTGGAAAATAAATAGACATTAAGCAATATCTAACAAGTACAACTCAAGTTTTCATGCTAGCAAGATCCAAGTGGTATATGCACTTGCAGAGTGTTGTTCTAGTGTTCCTCACCCTTCTTGCCTAACAAAGACATTTCTAATTAATTATTATGACTAAACTAGAAGGATGTTATTTTGCTACTAGAAGTGATTGAGTAGTGCATCCATGACTCCATGAGATCCGTAAATAATTTGATATCCTTGCACTGAAAACACGACTTGAAACCTAGTGATTTTTACTTCTAGAGTACTAGTGATTTTACTTGGAAAATAAATAGACATTAAGTGATATCTAACAAGTACAACTCAAGTTTTCAAGCTAGCAAGATCCAAGTGGTGTATGCACTTGCAGGGTGTTGTTCTAGTGTTTCTCACCCTTCTTCCCTAATGAAGACATTTTTAATAAATTATTACGACTCAATTAGAAGGACGTTTTTTGCTACTAGAAGTGATTGAGTAGTGCATCCATATGACTCCATGAGATCCGCAAATAATTTCATATCCTTGCACTGAAAGCACAGCTTGAAACCTAGTGATTTTTATTTCTAGAGTACTAGTGATTTTACTTGGAAAATAAATAGACATTAAGCTATATCTAACAAGTACTACTCAAGTTTTTATGCTATCAAGATCCAAGTGGTGTATGCAATTGCAGGGCGTTGTTCTAGTGTTCCTCACCCTTCTTGTCTAACGAAGACATTTCTAATAAATTATTACGACTCAACTAGACATTTATAATTAATAAACTATTTCGCAGAGTGTGACGGCCACCATGGAGGAGCTAACCTTTGTGCAGTTCTGGTATATTGAAAAGGGAACCCAAACGTGCACACTCAAGTCATTACACCTGAATCCAAAAGTCAGTTCTAATATTATTATATTGGTGGCAAACTATAAGCACATGATGAATATAGCTAGTGTATTAGGACAAGGACATGCATTGAAGAAGTTGAATTTATACATGTTATGAACTTATGATTGGTTTCTCAATTGACAGAGGTAATGTTTAGCTTCATCCATCATTTCTAGAACTTCATAGGAAGAACATGGATGGGGTTTTGTTTAAAATCGACTTTGAAAATACATATGATAAAGTCAAGTGGCCTTTCTTCAACAAACGTTGCGTATGAAGGGATTTGCACAAGAGTGGTGCAAACTAATAGAATAATTCGTTCTGGGAGGGAGCGTTGGAATCCGGGTCAACGATGATATTGGACATTACTTTCAAACTTGTAAGGGTCTAAGACAAGGTGATCCATTATCCCGATGCTATTTAATATTGTAGTAGATATGCTAGCCACCCTAATTGCACATGCAAAAGAAGATGGACAAGTTGGTGGACTCATTCCTCATCTAGTTGATGGGGGTGTCTCAATCCTACAATACTAAGACGATACTATATTATTTATGGAACACGATCTACATAAGGCCGTCAACATGAAATTAATATTATGTATCTTTGAGCAACTTTCAGGGTTAAAAATAAATTTTCATAACAGCAAGATCTTCTGTTTTGGCAAAGCAAAAGACGAAGAAATTCAGTAGAAACAATTTTTTGGGTGTGAGGCTGGTTCTTTGCCTTTTTGATATCTACGTGTGCCAATTCATCATAGAAAACTCAAATACTCAGATTGGTATCCGGAAGAAACTCGATGTGAAGGGAAGTTGGGTTTCTGGAAGGGCAAGTTATTATCATATGGTGATCGCTTAGTCCTAATCAATTCCGTGTTAACAAGTTTACCTATGTTTATGCTATCGTTTCCATTGTTCAAAAAATCGTCCGATATGCCGATTTATCGTCCGATTTATCTCTTATCACTAGGTGACCGATAAGCCAATTAATCAATTTATCACCCGATAAATTGATTTATCGCCGATAAATCGTCTGATACACCCAAAAATCACTAGTTTCGGACTGACTGAGAAGTTAACGATAAACGATATCCTCAATATTTTGTTTCTAGAAATTCCAAAGGGGGTAAGGAAACATTTAGACTTTTACAGGTCTCGCTTTTTCTAACAGAGTGATGAAAATAACGAAAATGTAGATTAAAAAATGGAATATTATTTGTAGGCCTAAGTATCAAGGAGGGCTAGGTATTGAGGTCCTAGAAATTAAAAACAAATGTTTACTAAGCAAATGGCTTTATAAATTATTATCTGAAGAAGGAGTTTGGCAAGAGTTGTTACATAATAAATATTTAAGTAAAAAAACTTTGTCGGAAGTCCAAGCAAAACCGACTGATTCTCCCTTTTGAAAAGGTCTTATGCGAGTGAAAAATGAATTCTTTGCTAGAGGTCATTTCAAAGTTGGAGATGGGCCAAGAATTAGGTTTTGGGAGGATACATGGCTGGGTGACACACCCTTAGAACAACAATACCTGTCTCTGTACAATATTGTGCAGAGAAAGCATATGACAGTTGCACAAATTCTAGCTCGAGCACCTCTAAATATTGGTTTTAAAAGGGTACTTAGTGGTAATAAGTGGAATAGTTGGTTACACTTATGCCAACGGTTAATGATGGTGCAACTTTCTAAGGATCAAGAAAAATTCGTTTGGAACTTGACATAGTCTTGGGGTTTCATAGTTAAGTCCATGTACGAAGACCGTATAAATGATCATACGGTTTTTCTTCGAAAATATCTTTGGAAATTAAAACTTCCATTAAAAATAAAAATAAAATGTGGTTCTTAAATAACAAGGTGTTACTCACAAAGGACAATCTGATTAAAAGGAATTGGGTTGGGTGTACTAAGTGTTGTTTCTGTGGGTCACATGAACCATAGAGCATTTATTCATATCTTGCCCTTTTGCTCGCCTTTTGTGACGCATTGTTCATTTTGCTTATGATTTACCACCTCCGACTAATATTACAAATCTGGAAATTGGTTGAACGGTATGGATAAACCATCTAAGGCTAGAGTTT
Organism: Avena longiglumis; assembly: GCA_030063025.1. Taxonomy (NCBI): domain Eukaryota; kingdom Viridiplantae; phylum Streptophyta; class Magnoliopsida; order Poales; family Poaceae; genus Avena; species Avena longiglumis. The sequence goes on along the minus strand of CP125978.1, from coordinate 455,274,652 downwards.
GCATTGGTGTCTCAGCCTTATGTTGGTCTATCTGGAGATGCAGAAATGATATTATATTTAATAAATCAAAATCTTTTAATATTTTGCAGGTTATCCATATGGTAGAAAATTGGGTACAGCTTTGGGCACTCCTGTTGCTGCAATACCAGCGGGATATCATGACTACTGGGTGCAGCCATCTCCTGATGGTCGCTGGGCATGTTTTCAGTCAATCTAGATGGCTGCGTTTTAGTAGACTGGAGCATGATGTAGGTGCAGGCCAGGGCTGAGACACAATCTTTTGGCAACAATGATCAATACAAGAAAGTACTCCTCCCGTTGCAAAATATAAGATGTTTTAGCCTTTTTATATAACACATGTACCAAATTTATGCAATAAAAGACGTATAAATAGCGTGTGTTTCAGAAAAAAGCTATAATATCTTATAGTTTTGAAACAGAGGGAGTAGTTGAGAACTAAAAGAAGTCTCTAGAATACACTCATGCTCAACAAGCATCTATTACATTGATCAAATTACAATATGAATAGTAAACCATCAGTTCAATAGTACAAAAGACGTTTTTGCTAGAGAGGATAAGATCGCTCAAAGAAAAAAGCCCTATGTTAAATGCATGAGGCTCAGTATGCACACCTAGAGCAGAAGGAGGCTTAGAATATTCAGATTTTCTAGTTCTCACGCGCTTGAGAACTGGCTAAATCTCATTCACCTCTCTCACCATTGGATCTGCCTCGTGATTCGTGTGATCTGAGAGTTACACATGTCTTGCAACTGGAAAATGTTCACGCAATACAAAATTTTGTTCGCGCAGTATATATAATTTTTGTTCACACAATTTTTTTGTTCATGAAGTTAATTTTTTTTTCACATGTCACAAATGCTTGGATGACATCAACTGCTGAGATTTAGTTAAATCTTAGTCGACTACAAACGCAACATAACTCTTATTTTGAAACAAAATAAATGCATAGGTTCTCCAATCACCTTGACATTCCTTCGGTACATCTGGTCACTACTATAACCAAGCTAGGAACTACCTACTTCTTACCAAATTGATGCGGAGTAATCCCTTATGGTGCAAAGACTCATTTAAGAAAATTGATGAAAATCAGCTATTTAGGTGGAAACACTCGATATAATGTTACTTCAGGGTTTTTTCGCATGACAGTTGGATCTTTCATGTGCTTAGATCTCAAATGTCAGAATTGTACTCATTTGCTTTGGGACGCAACGGGTGTGTTAATGCAATCAAGTGGATTTGAGTGATATTTTTAGGCTACTTTTGTCTGAAGAAGCTTATACACAAGTTCAGCCGATTCAGGGCATATTGCAACAGCTGTGTCCACGGACAATTATTTATGAAGCCATAGGCATGTGCCAAGGAGGCTGGCCAGCCTGCTACGCACAAGGCCTCACCAAATCAACAGGTAATGATGTCCTTGTTTGTTCGGGGATCATCCAAAGCTACGTTCTCTAAACCCTCAGCTGAAATTGGAAAATGTATGGTCTATGTACGATACGGTCGTACACACCCACTCTTTTCCATAGTGTCATCTGCATGTTTCCAGTGAAACCTATCCTGAAGATCAAATGCAGGAGACTATTTCCGTTTGTTTCCTTTCTGAAAGTTCCGAAAATGATCAGGTTGACATTTGGGTGATGCAGTTACAACCGCTTTTGCTGCCAAGCTAGTTTGTTTGCCATCTCTAAGGACATCTGATTCTTGTAACTATAACCAAAAGTTGCATTCCTATTCTCCGTTTGATTCAGATTGTTTCTAGACTGGATTGTTCTTTCAAAGTTGGGCCTTGAGTTTTGGGGGAAGGGGGTTGTACTGGAGCAGCATCGATGTGTTTGTAGATCGAACACCTTTAGTTCTATGGTAGGACGACAACGGGTAAGTGACTAAGTGCAGGGGCAGTAAACATGGGAGACGGCTTGAAGAGATTCAGACAGATGGGGTTCTATGTTGCCATAACTTTCAGGTCTCTCTGCTTCCATGCTTTTCAGATATTCCAGAGACTTTTGGTGTCGCAGGATAGGTGCCATTTCACGAGCTAAATAGGATGAAATCGGACTATCATTTTTGCGATTAAAAGATATGACCTGGAAAGCATTATGTACTGTATGTATTCATTAATTCGAGCATGAGAGACATCGTTTGGTCATCTTTTTACTTATACGTAGTCATTATTGATTTATACTACTTCCGTTCCAAAGTTTAAGGCTTATATATTTTTTTAAAAGTCAAGCTACGAAAAGTTTGACCAAATTTTTTTTAAAAAAATAAAGAACTATGATATTATATAGATACCATGTGAAACTATGTTTCATGTGTTGTATTGGACTTTGGATCTACTAGTCTAGATCTTTCCGGTAGCATCTGCACTAGCACTAATTATTGCATCTGAGAGAAAGAGAGAGAGGAGAGAACTACCTACGCCCTCGCTCGACAAACACGAGCCAGAGGGGATGCCGGAGCTAGCCCCGGAGCTAGAGCCGCCGTCATTAGCCATAGGAAAAAGTCGACGGCGTGGGTGTGCGGTGGTGGCGGCGCTTCCCGTCGGCTCGCGCTAACCCTAGATCGGTAGGGGTGTAGGTAGGGTGATTGGCACAGCGGCGAACCTCGTACCGCGTGCTGCCAACCCCCACCTTTATATAGCGCGGCGACGGGGGCCCACCAACCAGATAGGGTTGGGCGCCCCAGATCAGGGCGTGGATAGGGGTGTGTCAGGACGTTGGGCTCTGTCACGTTGAGATCTATCTAACATTATTCCCCTAGATCTCGACTTTACTTTTAACTTTGTACTTTACTCGTTTCATCACAGATCGATACATAGAGCATGTTTCATCGTCTCAGCTCAATTGCCGATAGAATCAGACAACCACTATATATCTTTCTGTTTTGAAACAAATCATATTACTTTTGGGCCTCTGTAGTCCAGGAGTCATAGGCTTTCCATTAAACCCATGCCGGCTATTTGTTCCTTGAACACATTGGGTGGTAAGCCTTTCGTTAGCGGATCCGCAAGCATATCCTTGTCCTTATATGCTCGAGTCTTATAGTTTGATCCTGTACTTTGTCCTTCACAACATAGTACTTTATATCTATAGACTTTGTAGCATTACTCGACTTGTTGTTGTGAGCATAAAATACTGCGGGCTCGTTGTCACAGTACATCTTTAGTGGCCTGCTGATGCAGTCAACCACCTTGAAGTCGGGTAGAAATTTCTTTAACCATAACGCCTGTCCCATGGCCTCATAACATGATATAAATTTTGCATACATCGTAGATGATGCAACTATCGACTGTTTGGCGCTTCTCCATGAAATAGCACCTCCTGCGAGAGTAAAGACATATCCTGTCGTGGAATTTCTGTCGTCTTTATCTGCCGCAAAATCCGCATCTGAGTACCCTTTTATCTCTAGGGAGTTAGATCTTTTGTATGTTAGCATGAGGCCTTTTGTGTCTTGCACATAACGCAAAGCTTTTTTTTACCATCTTCCAGTGCTCTATACCTGGATTCTCTTGATATCTACCGAGTACCCCGGTGATAAAAGCTAAGTTAGGGCGAGTGCACACTTATGCATACTGTAAGCTTCCAACAGCCGAAGCATATGGTACTGACTTCATTTGATCGATCTCATATTGGTTCTTTGGACATTGGGATTTCCCAAAACTATCGCCCTTGACTATGGGAGCAGGTGTTGCATTACTCGCATGCATATTGTATTTCTCTAGAATCTTTTCACAATACGCTTTCTGCGATAGTCCTAACACTCTATTCTTTCTATCTCGGTGAATTTCTATGACCAGAACATAAGAAGCTTCACCAAGGTCTTTCATGTCAAAATTTGATGACAAGAACTTCTTTGTCTCTAGTAGTAGACTGACATCACTGCTAGCAAGCAAGATGTCATCCACATACAGAATTAGGAAAATATATTTCCCACTTTTGAACTTTGCATAAATGCATTTGTCCTTAACATTCTTTTTGAATCCAAATATTTTAATTGTATCATTAAACTTTAAATACCACCGCCTAGAGGCTTGCTTTAACCCATAAATAGATTTCTTTAGGCGGCATCCCATATGTTCCTTCCCCTCCATGAAAAAACCCTTGGGTTGTTTCATGTAAACATTTTTTTTCTAAATCTCCATTTAGAAATGTCGTCTTAACATATATTTGATGTAACTCTAAATCAAAATATGCAACTAGTGCCATTATGATTCTGAAGGAGTCCTTACATGAGACCGGAAAAAAAGTCTGATTGTAATCTACCCCTTCTCTTTGCGTAAAGCCTTGTGCCACAAGTCTAGCTTTGTACTTTTCTACATTCCCGTTGGAGTCATACTTTGTTTTGTAGACCCATTTGCATTGTACTGTTTTGGCTCCTTTAGGAATTTCCTCTAAGTCACAAACATTGTTGGAACTCATCGATTTCATTTCATCTTCCATTGCCTCCACCCACTTGGCTGAGTGAGGGCTTCTCATGGCTTCTTCATATGAGGTAGGATCGCCCTCCATATGAACTGTTTCTGTGTTGTAGACTTTGTAAATTTCTTTGGAAATGGCTAGTCTTCGTTCTCTTTTAGACCTTCTGAGTTCATCAGACTCTTGCTCATTTCGTGCCTCAGGTTCTGGCACATTTTCAGTATGTGGCTGTTCTGGCTCCCTTTCGTGCTCAACAGTGGGTTCAGGTGGCTCCTGATGGACAGGTTCCGAACATTCTCCCATTATTGTCACGTGTGGAGTCACAACAGGTGCCGGCACCACAACCTTAGGGGTTGTAGATGGTGGCACAATAGGTAGCGAGAAAAATGGCTCCTGATTCATCGGATTAGGTGCATGCACCCTCTTCTCCTCAAGATCAATTCCCCGAGCTACCGTGCTCCCCCTCATCAATTCGTCCTACAAGAAGACATCATGTCTCGTTTCTATAAACTTTGTGTATCTGTCAGGACAGTAGAAACGATAGCCTTTTGATTTATCTGGATAGCCAATGAAGTGGCAAGATACTGTTTTGGGGTCTAAATTTGCAATGTTTGGATTGAAAATTTTTGCCTCAGCTGTGCTCCCCCAGACCCTCAAGTGGTGCAGAGAGGGGACTCTGCCTGTCGACAACTCATACGGTGTTTTGGGCACCGACTTACTGTAGGGTTCGCAGCATAGAAAACAAAAATTTTCCTACGATGTGAACTATATACCAAGATCTATCTACTAGATACAAACAACGGGCAGATGTATATCCGTAGAGAACATACCCTTGAAGACCGACAAAGCTTAACGATTTCAACTCGTGGTTGATGTAGACGATCTCTTGCCGATCTCAAGATCGAGAGGAAGTCCTAGCGCCGCAAATCAGCCGCGCATCCGTGCTCGCACACACGTTCGAGGCACCGAGCAACCTCCGCCTCCTCGCTCCAGCGATCCAGCGGAAGCACAACTCTTTCTTGCCGAATAGCCACCGGGAACATGTATCTCGCTAGTCCGAGACCATGGGGGATAAATTCTAGAGGGGGAGAGAGATCCTTCACGAGGAGGTGTGAGAGACAAGTGAGGAGGGGCTCCTTTTATAGGAGGAGGGAACCCCAAGGGGTGGCCGCGCATGGGGATGCCCTTTCCCTCCCTCTTCATGTGGGTGGACACTCCACTCACAAATCTCCTTTAAATTCCTCCACTCAAAAGTCCACTCAAATTCCCATTAAATTTCCACCAAATTTAATGCAAACTCTCATTAAATAAAACTTTTTATTTTATTCATAATTTTGTCAATTACTTTAATGACAAACATTCACAAATAACACCTTGCTAGAATTCTATTTCACATGCATAACCACTTTATGCAATTTCACCCAAAACCTGTTTGGTATCTAGTGAAATAAATTCCTGCGCTTGTTCATTCTTATTTCGCATGAAACTTTTTCTCCAATTGGATGTCGGTGTCTCTTAAGTGTGTCACCCTACAGTTCATGAATAATGCGGACATGATCGAGACCCCTCTCAGATCAATAATCGAGCGGGATCGAGACCCATACCGACTCCCACATTCAACGATGACTTTCTTGTGATCGTCGGAACCTTTTACGCTAGTATCTTAATCCCTTTGTTTCACGATATATTACATGTCCGAGATTCGATCATCGGTATCTCCATACCTAGTTTGATCTCGTTACCAACATGCACTCTTTTCTCGTTCCTGTGATATAACATTCTAGTGATCAAATCACTTGCTTGCAAGCTAATCAATGTGATATCACCGAGAGGGCCCAGAGTATATCGATCCGTCATCGGGATGAACAAATTCCACTCTCGATCCATGAGCCTCAACATAACACTTTATTAGTTCTGAATCCATCTTTATAATCACCCTATTACGGTGTGACGTTTGATGTTATCAAGAAACTCTTCCGGTGTTAGTGATTGACATGATCTCATGGTCTAAGGATTAGGATCACTTTGTAAGTTGTTATAGCAATATAAACTCAATGACTTTGATCGTAATGCTATACTTCGGATGAATGTTCATCACACCATTACACTAATGTTGTGATCCCGTTATTAACAACATCCAATGTCCATGATCGAAACCTTGATCATCTTGTTAATCAACGAGCTAGTTTATGAGAGGCATAACTAGGAACTTTTGTTTGTTTATTAAACACACATGTATTAATGTTTCCGTATTAATACAATTATAGCATGCAAAATAAACATCTATCATATACTTGGAATACACATAATAAACACTTTATTATTGCCTCTCGGGCATATTCCTTCGCCTCCCACTTGCACTAGAGACAATAATCTAGTTACATAGTGATAAATCTAACACCCATTGAGTTCGTGTTGATCATGTTTTGCTCTAGGGAGAGTTTTAGTCAACGGATCTGCTACATTGAGATCCGTATGTACTTTACAAATCTTTATATCTCCATCCTTGACATGCTCGCGGATGGAGTGAAACCGGCGCTTAATATGCTTGGAATGCTTGTGAGACCTTGGCTCTTTGGCATTGGCAATGGCACCATTGTTGTCACAATAGATCACCATTGGGTCCAACGCGTTTGCCACCACTCCTAGTTCGGATATGAACTCCTTCATCCAAACTGCTTCCTGAGCCACGTCTGAAGCAGCAACATATTGGGCCTCCGTTGTTGATCCCGCTACCACAGGTTGTTTGGAGCTCCTCCAACTAACCGCTCCGCCATTCATGAGAAATACGTATCCGGATTGAGAATTAGAGTCATCCGGATCGGTGTCAAAGCTAGTGTCGACATAACACTTAGCGACAAGCTCTTCTTCACCTCCGTATACAAGAAACATATCCTTAGTTCTTCGTAAGTACTTAAGGATATCCTTGACCGCTATCCAGTGTTCTGAACCTGGATCCGATTGGTACCTACTAGTCAAACTAATAGCATGTGCCACATCCGGTCTTGTACATAGCATGGCGTACATTATAGAGCCTATGGCTGAAGCATAGGGGACTTTGTCCATTATCTCTCTTTCTTCCGCCGAAGCCGGACTTTGAGTCTTACTCAATGTCTTGCCTTGCAACATAGGTAAGAACCCCTTCTTACTTCCGTCCATTTTAAACTTCTTTAAAATCTTATCAAGGTATGTACTTTGTGATAGCCCTATTAGGCGCCTAGATCTATCTCTATAGATCTTTATGCCTAATATGTATGACGCTTCACCTAGGTTCTTCATTGAAAATTTGTTGTTTAGATAACTTTTAACACTGTTTAAAAGATCTATATCATTTCCGATCAATAATATGTCATCCACATATAATATCAGAAATGCCACATTGCTCCCACTCACTTTCTTGTAAATACAAGCTTCTCCATAAGTTTGGACAAATCCAAACTCTTTGATCACCTCATCAAAGCGTAGATTCCAAATTCGTGATGCTTGCTTCAATCCATAGATGGATCGTGAAGCTTGCACACCTTGTTAGCATCCTTAGGATAGACAAAACCCTTTGGTTGTATCATATACAACTCTTCTTCAATATTACCATTGAGAAACACGGTTTTGACATCCATCCGCCATATCTCATAATCGAAATATGCAATTGCTAACATAATCCTAACTGACTTTAGCATCGCCGGAGAGAAAGTCTCATCGTAGTCAACTCCTTGAATTTGTCGAAACCCCTTTGCGACAAGTCGAGCTTTATAGACGGTCACATTACCATCGATCGCTTTTCCTTTTGAAAATCCATTTGTTCTCCACGGCCTTTCGGTCGTGAGGTATTTCCACCAAGTTCCAAATTTGATTTTCATACATGGATTCCATCTTGATTTCATGGCTTCTAACCATTTGTTAGAATCCGGGCTCATCATCGCTTCTTCATACGTCAGGTCATCATTTTCATCAACCATGAAATTCATGACAGATTTCCGACAGCTGGAGCTGCAGCGTCGTCTGTTTGACTGCGAGGTTTGGTAGTACTCTCTTCGGAGTTTCATGATCATTATCATTAGTTCCCTCTTCAACAGGTGGAGCCAACTCCGGAACAACTTCCGCTGCGCTACTCGCCATACTTTGAAGAGAAGGTTCCACAACCTCTTGAGTTCTACCTTCCGACTACTCACACCTTTCGAGAAACTCTGTCTCTAGAAAGGATCCATTCTGGCAACAAAAACCTTGCCCTCGGATCTGTGATAGAAGGAATACCCAATAGTTTCTTTAGGGTATCCTATGAAGACGCATTTTTCCGCTTTGGGTTCGAGTTTATCCGTTGAAGTTTCTTCACATAAACATCGCATCCCCAAACTTTAAGAAATGACTTAGGTTTGTTTCCAAACCACAATTCATACGGTCTTTTCAACGGATTTAGATGGTGCCCGATTTAAAGTGAATGCAGTTTCTAGTGCATAACCCCAAAATGACAATGGCAAGTCCGTCAAAGACATCATAGATCAAACCATATCTAATAAAGTACGATTACGACGTTCCGATACACCATTTCGCTGTGGTGTTCCGGCAGGTGTGAGTTGTGAAACAATTCCACACTCTTTCATGTGAGTGCTAAACTCGTAACTTAGATACTCACCTCCACGGTCGGACCTTAGAAATTTGATCTTTCTATTACGATGATTTTCCACTTCATTCTGAAAATCCTTGAACTTTTCAAAGGTTTCAGACTTGTGTTTCATCAAGTAGATATAACCGTATCTACTCAAATCATCCGTGAAAGTAACAAAATAACGATATCCACCTCGCGCCGACACACTCATTGGACCACATACATCAGAATGTATGATTTCCAATAAATCTATCGCCCGTTCCATTGAACCGAAAACGGCGTTCTAGTCATCTTGCCCATAAGGCATGGCTCACATGTATCAAATGATTCATAATCAAGTGATTCCAAAAGTCCATCCGAATGGAGCTTCTTCATGCGTTAACGCCAATATGACCTAGACGGCGATTACACATATATGCGGATATATCATCATTAAGTTTAATCCTTTTAGCATCAACATTATGAATATGTAACATTATCATCGAGATCTAATAGAAATAAACCATTCATCATCGGTGCATGACCATAAAAGATTTCATTCATATAAATGGAACAACCATTGTTCTCGGATTTAAATGAATAACCACTTCGCATCAAACACGATCCAGATACAATGTTCATGCTCAGTGCAGGCACCAGATAACATGTATTCAAGTTTATAACTAATCCCGACGGTAAGTGGAGAGGCAGCGTTCCGACGGCGATCACATCAACGCTTGATCCATTGCCGACACGCATCTTGACCTCACCCCTTGCTAGCGGTCGCTTGTTCCGCAGCCCCTGATTCGAGTTACAAATATTAGCAACTGACCGATATCAAATACACGGTGCTACTGAGCACTAGTCAAGTACACATCAATAACATGTATATCATATATACCTTTGTTTGCCTTGCGCCTTCTTATGCGCCAGATACTTGGGGCGATTTCTTCGATGGCGATCCCCTTACAATAGTAGCACTTTTCGAATCGACATAGGTCCAACTCGGGGTTTCTTTTTAGGCGCGGCAACCGGCTTGCCGACCTTACTTCCCTTCTGTTTTCCCTTCTTGTCTTTCTTGAAACCAGTGTTCCTATTGATCATCAACACTTGATGTTCCTTTTTTATCTCCACTTCTGCAGTTTTAAGCATTGACAGAAGCTCGGGGAGAGACTTCTTCATTCCTTGCATATTATAGTTCATCAAGAAGCTCTTATAGCTAGGTGGCAGAGACTGCAGAACACGATGGATGCCTAAGTCAATGGGAATCGATATTCCCAAGGACACAAGCTTATCGGCGTAACCCGACATCTTGAGTACATGCTCACTAACGGAGTTGTGCTCTTCCATCATGCAGCTAAAGAAATTTTCTGAAGCGTTGTAGCTCTCTACAGCAGCATGTGTGTCGAAAATTGTAGGGGTTCATAGCATGGAAAACAAAAAATTTCTATCGCATACAAACAAAACAAGCCAAGATCTATCTACTAGATTGTAGCAACGATTCGATGGAATAACTTACCCTCGAAGATTCCAAAGTGGTTAACGAGAGCAGATTCTCGTGGGTGATGTAGTCGTACACTTCCGATCTCAAGATCGCGTAGACGATCCTTCCGGCTGCATGCTGCGCTTCATGATCGTTCACACGTTCGGTTCGACGAAGACATTCCTCTCCTTGTTCCAAAGAAAGCGGAGGTTGTAGCACTCTCCTCGCGATTCCGCGGACAATGGCGTGGTACCAAGTAGAGGAGATCATGAGGCTTCGCAAGCCGGAGCGGTATGGTGGAGTATGAGAGAGCTATTAGTGGTCTAGGGTTTAGAAACACCAATTAGAAGGCTCTAAACCAAGGCTAGGGCAATTAGAAGCTCTAAACCAAAACGGCTCTAAACCGAGGCTTTGGCTAGGGTTTAGATTAGAGGATAGGAACTTGTGTGTCTAGAGGAGGAGGCCTGCCCTCCTTTTATAGGTGGGAGGGCGGCCAGGGGAGTCCCTCCCAAGTCGGCCTTGGGTGGCGCGCGGCTTGGAGAGGAGGGACTCTCCCCAATTCGTTTCAACCTCCTCTTGCTTGTTTCCCTCAATTTCTGTTTTAGCCGTTTGACTTTCAAACCGCCATTTGACTTTTCAGTTTTAGGATTCAATTTAATCCTTTATTTGGAACAGCGAGAACACTTAGTACATGATGCAATCATTCCAATATGTAATGACACATTCATGTACCCTTCCCCGGAGTCTGGGACATTCGGAACCTTCTAGAACATTCCGATGAAAACACCGGAATCATTCCGAACTCAAACGGACTTTCCTTATATGAATCTTATTCTCCGGACTATTCCGGATCACCTCGTGATATCCGGATCCCATCCGAGACTCAACAACATTCGGTCTCTTTCTCATAATACCATAACTACTCAAACAACGTCAATCCTAAGTGTGTCTCACGGTTCGTGAATTACGCGGACATGATCGAGACACTTCTCCGAACAATAACCAATAGAGGAATCTGGAAATTCATATGGCTCCACATATTTCACGATTACTTGATCGAATGAACCACTTACATACGATACCAATTTCCCTTTGTCTCACGATAGTTTACTTATCCGAGGTTATGATCGGTATCTCGCATACCGTTCAACCTCGTTACCGATAAGTACTCTTTTCTCGTTCCCGTGGTATGTGATCCCTTGTGATCCAGTCACATGCTTGCAAGCTAATTGGATGACATTCCACCGAGAGGGCCCAGAGTATATCTATCCGTCATATGGATGGACAAATCCCACTCTTGATCCATGTGTTTCAACCAATACTTTCCGAACACTCAATGCCACCTTTATATCCACCCAGTTACGGTGTGGTGTTTGATGTCATCAAAGCATCCATCCGGTAAATGTGATATGCATGATCTCATGATCGAAGGAATTAGGTTACTATGTATCAGAAAGCATATAGCAATTGAACTATTGAAATGACTTGATCTTTATGCTACGCTTATCTATAGGAGTATGTCCATCACATCATTCTCCTAATGATATGATCCTGTTGTTAATAACATCTCTATGTTCATGATCAGGAAACCATGATCATATATTAACCAATAAGCTAGTTTAACAAGAGGCTTTACTAGGGACTCTTATTTTAGTTTACAAATCACACAAGTATTAATGTTTCCGGTTAATACAATTATAGCATGGTATGTAAACATTTATCATAAGTGTGAAGATATGATAATAACCACTTTATTATTGCCTCTTGGGCATATCTCCAACAGTCTCCCACTTGCACTAGAGTCAATAATCTAGTTTCAAACCTTTGTGTATTCAACACCTATGGCTTTCCGGTGTTGTATGTACACGATTTCTAGTGGTCAACTGATCTCTGGATCTGACACTTCCAGGTCCGTGTGTAATTGCATGTCTTTGCGTCTCTACGCATCACTCATTCTCTAATGAGATGGCTTTGTATAAATTTGGTCCTTTGGTGTGACCTTTAGTTCTTTGGGGTTAAAAACATGTTGATAATATTGTCGTACAATATATCTTCATAGTATTATCCCACTGTGAACTACACCTAGTTTGATAACAAACTACTTGACACAAATGCCCTCTTTTGCTGCTATATTAGCAGTCATATACTTAGCCTTTTGTTGTAGTATCTGTCACAATGTCTTCACTTTGGAACTCATCCAAATCCATTATGGAACTTACTTTCAATTATATTGTGCCACCCTTAGTTTAGATTGAGATAAACTCAATTTGTACTTTGTGACAAAACTAGTATCAATGTAGTACTTTTACAATGAACTAACCATCTATTTGTCACTTCTACAAATATTATACTCTTAGTTCTTCCAAAAGATCATAAGAATATCCTTACTATTGTCCAATGATCATCTTACTAATCATTCTGGTATATGCTCACAACATTTAGAGCATAGGACATATCTGGTTGTACATATCACGTATGATTGATATAAATACTCTTTGTGATTTCATACATCAAGTATCAATCTATACTTGATTATTTGTTTCACTTTACCAAATGTCAATACACTTGAATATATCATCAACATTTGAACTCTTTCAATCCTTTACGTGACAAGAACCTTTCTTGTAGTTTCTATATTGAACTCATTCAATATCTCGTCTATGTACTTCTGGCACAACCATATTAGCATCTATTGATGCCAAATATTTGGGTTTTGCCTAAGTCGTTCATCGAGATGAAATTCTTAATATGTGTTAATAAAATATACATTATTTCCAATCAACAATATGTCTTCCACATAATGTATTAGAAACATGTCTTAGAGCTCCCACTTAATTTCTTGCAAATGCAAGCATCTCCATCGTCTCTGATGAACTTTGAAACTCCTTTGACAGTTTCATCACAGTGAAGATTCCAACTCCGCGATGCTCACTTTAACCATTGAAGTTTGCATATGCTTTTAGCATCCTTTTGAATTAACAAAACCCTATGGACCGTGTTATGCACATGTCCTAGGTAACGATTCTATTAGAAGAACTTGTTTTGTTTATTCAACTACCATATAACAAATTATATGTAGTGGTTGCTACATTAATCCGTCTAGACTAAATATCACTATGAAAGATCAAATCTTGTCATAGTCAACCTTTGAACATTTTGTGAACTCTTTCCCAACATGTCGACTATTTCATAGATGTAAAACATCCATGTCTATTTCTTTATAGATCCAGACACAACTGTAAGGTCTTACACCTTTCTCGAGGGTCCTTCAAGTTCAAAATTTGATTTATCGTGTATGGAACTATCACGGATTTTATGGCTTCAAGCCATTTGACGGAGTCAGGGCTCATCATCGCTTCTTTGCATGTAGTCGGATCATTATTGTCAAATAATGATTTAACTCTCAAATCTTGGTATTTGATTGTTCATCCGACCTACTTGTTTCAATAGGAACTTGGATCTCCGTGACCACAACCTTTGAGGCACGTGAGCCATGAGCATTGTTGCTACCTCCGGAACATTTTTCGGCACTGCGCAACTTTGCACATATAGCTAAGGTTCTTTTAACCTTATCAAAGTTCTATTGTCCTCCCACTTAACTTTTCACGAAAAATTCCTTCTCAAAGAAACTTGACGTTCTAAGCGACAAACACTTTTGTCTCCGGTGTTTTATGGAGGAATACTTAACATTTATACAAAGACAGGTTCATCCGACTTTGGTTGCACACATCTTTCTTATGCATAGCATACCAATGTTTTAAGAAAGGACTACTTGGGTTTTATCCCAAACCATAACCTTATATGGTATCATTGTAGGGGTTTGTAGCATGGAAAACAAAAAATTTCTATCGCATACAAACAAACAAGCCAAGATCTATCTACTAGATTGTAGCAACGAGTCGATTGAATAACTTACCCTCGAAGATTCCAAAGTGTTTAACGAGAGCGGATTCTCGTGGGTGATGTAGTCGTACTCTTTCCGATCTCAAGATCGTGTAGACGATCCTTCCGGCGCTGCGTTAAACGGCGCTTCATGATCGGTCACTGCGTTAAATTTTCGGAAGACCTTCCTCTCCCTTGTTCCAAAGCAGCGGAGGTTGTAGCACTCTCCTCGCGATTCGGCAAAGACAACGTGGTATCGGAGTAGAGGGAAATCCCGCAGGCTTCGCCTTAAGCGGGCGGTATGGTGGATTATGAGAGAGGGCTATTAGTGGTCTAGAGATTAGACACACCAATTAGAAGGCACTAAACCGCAGGCTAAAGCAATTAGAAGCTCTAAACCAAAACGGCTCTAAACCGGAGATTAGAGGTAGAAACTTGTGTGTCACAAGGAGGAGGCCCTGCCCCTCCTTTTATAGGTGGAGGGGCTAGGCGCGCCAGGGAGGGAGGGGAGTCCCTCCCCAACTCGGCCTAGGGCTGGCCGCCGGCTTGGAGGAGATGAACTCCTCCTCCAAGTTGGTTTCAACCTCCTCTTGCTTGTTTCCCACAGTTTCCTGTTTCCCACAGTTTCCTGTTTTCCACAGTTTCCTGTTTTAGCCGTTTGACTTTCAAACTTGCAGTTTGACTTTCAAGTTTTGGAACAGCAAGAACACTTAGTACATGATGCAATCATTCAATGACACATTCATGTACCCCCCGGAGTGGGACAATCCGGAACCTTCTAGAACATTCCGATGAAAACACGGAATCATTCCCGAACTCAAAGCAGGACTTTCCTTATATGAATCTTATTCTGGACCATTCCGGATCACCTCGTGATATACGGATCCCATCGAGACTCGAACAACATTGGTCTCTTTCTCATAATACCATAACTACTCAAAACAACGTCGAATCCTTAAGTGTGTCTCCCTACGATTCGTGAATTATGCGGACATGATCGAGACACTTCTCCGAACAATAACCAATAGAGGAATCTGGAAATTCATATGGCTCCCACATATTTCTACGATTACTTTGCGATAGAATGAACCACTTACATACGATAATTTCCCTTTGTCTCACGATAGTTTACTTATCCGAGGTTATGATCGTGATTCTCTGCATACCTAGTTCAACCTCGTTACCGATAAGTACTCTTTTCTCGTTCGTGATATGTGATCCCTTGTGACCCAGTCACATGCTTGCAAGCTAATTGGATGACATTCCACCGAGAGGGCCAGTATATCTATCCGTCATATGGATGGACAAATCCACTCTTGATCCATGTGTTTCAACCAATACTTTCCGAACACTCAATGCCACCTTTATAGCCACCCGATTCGGTGTGGTGTTTGATGTCATCAAAGCATCCATCCGGTAAAGGTGATATGCATGATCTCATGGTCGAAGGAATTAAGTTACTATGTATCAGAAAGCATATAGCAATTGAACTATTGAAATGACTTAATCTTTATGCTACGCTTATCAATAGGAGTATGTCCACCATATCATTCTCCTAACGATATGATCTTGTTGTTGATAACATCTCAATGTTCATGATAGGGAAACCACAATCATTAATCAACCAACAACCTAGTGAAGTATAGAGGCTATACTAGGGACTTCAAATTAAGTTTACAAATCACACAAGTATTAATGTTTCCTTGTTAATACTATTATAGCATGAATGTAAACATTTATCATAAACACAAAGATATAATAATAACTATATTTATTATTGCCTCTAGGGCATATCTCCAGTCTCCACTTGCACTAGAGTCATCTAATCTAGATTACATGGTAATATATCGAACACCCATGGCAGTTTGGTGTTGGTCATGTTTTGCCCTCGGAGAGGTTTAGTCAACGGATCGCCACATTCAGATCTGTGTACTTTGCAAATCTCTATATCCCCATCTGGACATGTTCTCGAATAGCGTGGAAGCAGCTTGATATGCTTGACTTCTTGTGTGACCTTGGTTCTTACGCATTGGCTATGGCGCCCATGTTATCACAAAGAGATAGACATTGGGTCGGCGCACTTGGAACCACACCCATTTCTGTAATGAACTCTTTCATCCATATCGCTTCTTGTGAAGCCTCCAAAGCAGCCATGTATTCCGATTCAGTTGAAGATCTCGCCACAACGCTTTGCTTTGCACTCCTCCATTAACTTTGCACCATTCAAAATAAATACATATCCAGTTGTGATTTAGAATCATACGGATCGGTGTTCCAACTAGCATCGGTGTAACCATTAACAACGAGCTGTTCATCACCTCCATAAGAAAGAACCATATCCTTAGTTCTTCTCAAGTACTTAAGGATGTTTTTGACATTGTCCAATGATCCACTGGATCACTTTGATATCTGCTAGTTAAACTAACGGATATGCAATGTTGGGTCTAGTACATAGCATGGCATACATTAGAGATCCTATGGTGAGGCATAGGGAGTCTTACTCATCTTTTCTCTATCTTACGCGATGTCGGACTTTGAGTTTTACTCAAGGTCGTATTGGGCAACATGGGCAAGAACCCTTTCTTGCTTTCTTCCATTCCAAACCTCTTTAGAACTTTGTCCAAATATGTACTCAGACAATGATATTTGGCGTTCGATCTATCTCTATAAATCTTTATGCCTAATATATGTAAGCTTGCCAAGATCCTTCATTGAAAAACTATTATTCAAATATTCCTTGACACTATTAAGAAGGTCTACATCATTCCCAATCAACAATATGTCATCCACATACAGTATTAAGAATGCTCTGAGCTCCCTCACTTTCTTGTAAATACAAGCTTCTCCATAAGTTTTGTATAAAACCAAAACTTTTGATTACCTTATCAAAACGTTGATTCCAACTTGGATGCTTGCTTCAATCCATAGATGGACCTTTGAAGTTTGCATACCTTGTTAGCATCTTTAGGATCGACAAAACCTTTGGGTTGCATCATATACAACTCTTCATCAATATCTCCATTGAGGAATGCTTGTTTTGACATCCATCGCCATATCTCATAATCATAATATGCAGCGATTGCTAACATAATCCTCACGGACTTTAAGCTTCGCTTTGGTGAAAGTCTCATCGTAGTCAACTCCTTGAATTTGTCGAAACCCTTTTTGCGACAAGTCGAGCTTTATAAGAAACATTACCATCGATCTTTCTTCTTAAAAATCCATTTGTTCTCGACCTTCCGCCATCCCAGTAAGTCCACCAAAGTCCATACTTGGTTTTCGTACATGGATCCAATCTCGGATTTCATGGCTTCTTGCCATTTATTGGAATCTGGGCTCATCATCGCTTCCTCATATGTCTCGGGGTCATCGGTGTTGTCCACCAACATGACACTCATAGGGATCATACCAATGAGTGGTACGAGTTCTCGTTGACCTCAGGGCTCTGTAGCAACTTCAACGAAGTTTCATGATCATCATCATTAGCTTCCTCTCTAATTGGTGCAGGCAACAAGAACTTCTTCGGTCTTTGCGCTACTCGCAATTCGAGAGAAGGTTCGACAACCTCGTCGAGTTCTACTTTCCTCCAGTCACTTCTTTCGAGAGAAATTCCTTCTCTAGAAAGGATCCATTCTTAACCGAAGATTTTGCCTTGGATCTATGATAGAAGGTATACCCAATAGTTTCCTTCGGTATCCTATGAAGACGCATTTTCCGCTTTGGGTTCAAGCTTGTCATTTGTAACTTCTTTACATAGGCTTCGCATCCCCAAACTTTAAGGAACGACAATTTAGGTTTCTTGCCAAACCATAATTCATACGGTGTCGTTTCAACGGATTTAGATGGTGCAATATTTAAAGTGAATGCGGCTGTTTCTAATGCATAACCCCAAAATGATAGCGGTAAATCTGTAAGTGACATCATAGAACGAACCATATCTAAAAGAGTTCGATTACGACGTTCGGACACACCATTCGCTGTGGTGTTCGGCGGTGTCAAGCTATGAAAGTAATCTGCATTTCTTCAAATGCTCGCCAAACTCGTAACTTAGATATTCACCTCCACGATCAGAACGTAGAAATTTAATCTTCTTGTTACGTTGATTCTCTACCTCACTTTGAAACTCCTTAAACTTCTCGAAAGTTTCAGACTTATGTTTCATAAAATAGATATACCCATATTTACTCAAGTCATCCGTGAAGGTAAGAACATAACGATAACCATAGCGATGCTACACTCATTGGACCACACACATCGGTATGTATGATTTCCAATAAGTCCGTAGCTCGCTCCATCATACCGAAAATGGAGTCTTAGTCATTTTTCCCATCGGACATGCTTCGCATCTTTCAAGTGATTCAAAATCAAGTGATTCAAGAAGTCCATCGAATGGAGTTTCTTCATACGCTTCACTCCAATGTGACCAAGACAGCGATTGCCACATATAGGTCGAATTATCGCTTGATTTCAAGCGTTTAGCCTCAATGTTGTTGATATGTGTATTTCCACTATCGAGATTCAATAAGAATAGACCATCTATCAAAGGTGCATGTGCATAAAACATATTACTCATATAAATCGAACAACCATTATTCTCGATTTTAAAGTAACCGTCTCGCAATAAACAAGATCCGATATAATGTTCATGCTCAACACGGGCACTAAATAACAATTATTTAAGTATAAAACTAATCCCGATGGTATATGAAGGGTAGCGTGCCGACGCGATCACATCAACCTTTGATCCGTTTCCCAGCGCGCATCGTCACCTCGTTCTTCGCTAGCTTCCGTTTGATACCACTGTTTGAGTTACAAATATGAGCAGCGAACGGTATCAAATACCAGGCACTACTACGGTACTAGTGAGATACACATCAATAACATGTATATCGATATACATTTCTTCTTGATGTTGCCGTTCTTCAGATCCGCCAAGTACTTTGGGCAATTCCGCTTCGATGACCTTCTCCCTTGCGGTAAAACACTCGGTTTTCGATTGGGTCAGCCTTGGTCTTCTTCCTTTAGTGGTAACTTTCTTACCACCCTTCTTGAAGTGTCCTTTGCTTAGACTTGCCTTTCTTGAATTTGGTGGTATTATTGACCATCAACACTTGGTGCTCTTTCTTGATCTCCACTTCTGCAGACTTTAACATAGCAAACAGTTCTGGCAACTATTTGTTCATGTTACGCATGTTGTAGTTCATCACAAAGTTCACAGTAACTTGGTGGTAGTGACTGGAGGACACGGTAAATCCCAAAGCATTAGGAATCACTATACCCAAGCTTTGAAGTTTGTTTGCGTGCCTGCACATCTTAAGCACATGCTCAGCAGCGGACTGCCCTCTTCCATCTTGCGTTAAAGAAATTTTTGAAGCCTCATAGCTTTCAATTGCCGCATGAGTCTCAAAATCAATTTGAGATCCTCGACAATATCATATGGGTCTGACTCTTCAAACCTTTTTGAAGCTCGATTCTAAACCATACAAGATAGCACTTGAACTATGGAGTCTTGATTCTTCCGAGAGGTAAACATTCTTTACTTCATCGGAAGCATCAGTGCAGTGGGTACCCAGTCATCCAAAGACATAGGTCAAATTACCGGTTGTGAGGCCAATCCTCAAATTGGAACCAATCCATGAAGTTGCTTCCATTGTTTTTCAACTTTTCTTTCTCTAGGAGCATTAAAATTGATGGTAGGGGCTGCCATTGATCTACAACATATTTGCAATAGTTTAGACTAAGTTTATGACAAATTGAGTTCAAATTAATTAATGAAATTAAACTAGGTGAACTCCCACTCAAAACAACATCCCTCACATTGTTTTAGTGATCACGAACCAAATCCACTACATCAACACCGATCATCACGAGAGTTGATATAGTTTCAATGGCGAACAATCGTCATGTTCATCATATCTACTATAACGATTCATGCTTTACCTTTCGGTGATCCGTGTTCAGACCATGTCTATACATGCTAGGCTCGTCAAGATCAAACCTTAGTTTCTGCATGAGCAAATCTGGCTTGCTCACGTTGTATACACTTGCGTAATCTAACACCCGATCATCACGTGGTGCTTGACAACAAGCTTTAGCAACGGTGCTAACTAAGGGTGAACACTTTATGATTTGAAATTCATGTGCATGAGGGATCATCTTATAATGCTACCGTTTACTAAGAAATACAAGATGCATAAAGGATTAACATCACATGCAATTCATAATATGTGATATGATATGGCCTTTCTTCTTTGTGCTTCCGATCTCCATCTTCAAGCACGAACATGATCTCCATCATCACCGGCATTGCATCAAGGTCAATGACGCTTCACCATGGTTGTCGATCACGGCTTCAACTATTACAACTACTTTGAATAGACACGCGGGTCTTAACATAAATTAAAGACAACCATATGGCTCCTGCGCCGTTGCGAACTTACAATAAGGAACATTGCATACATCAAATATAATCACAATCATGGCCATATCACATCATCAAGACACCTGCAAAACAAAGTTAGACGCCTCTACTTTCTTTGCATATTTTACATGGTTTGGGGCTTTCAATAAGTGTCGTTCTAACTTACGAACAAGAACCACAACATTGATACTAGCATTGTTGATCACCGTTGTAAATTGGATCTTAACTATGCTAGGAAAGCAGCACCCATAAAGCCACTTATGCAATACAAGTTGCATGTTAAGCGTGGAGCAAGTCTCATGAACGATGTCATGTAAGGTTAGCCGGGCGCTTCATCCCAACATACCGCAAGATGCAAAGTACACAAAAGCAATCGACAATAAAAGTATCAACACCCACAATGACCATTGTGTTCTACTCTGCAACAGATCTACATATAAACGGCTCGATACCTTTGTAGGGGTTCGCAAGATGGAAAACAAAAATTTCTATCGCATACAAACAAACAAGCCAAGATCTATCTACTAGATTGTAGCAACGAGTCGATGGAATAACTTAACCTCGAAGATTCCAAAGTGTTTAACGAGAGCGGATTCTCGTGGGTGATGTAGTCGTACTCTTTCCGATCTCAAGATCGTGTAGACGATCCTTCCGGTAGCTGCGTTAAGCGCGCTTCCATGATCGGTCACACGTTCGGTACTGACGAAGACCTTCCTCTCCTTGTTCCAAAGGCAGCGGAGGTTGTAGCACTCTCCTCGCGATTCCCTGGCAAATGTGGTACCTAAGTAGAGGGAAATCCCGCAGGCTTCGCCTTGGAAGCGAGTATGGTGGATTATGAGAGAGGGCTATTAGTGGTCTAGAGATTAGACACACCAATTAGAAGGCTCTAAACCGCAAGCTAAAGAAATTAGAAGCTCTAAACCAAAACGGCTCTAAACCGGAGATTAGAGGTAGAAACTTGTGTGTCTCAAGGAGGAGGCCCTGCCCCTCCTTTTATAGGTGGAGGGGCTAGGCGCGCCAGGGAGGGAGGGGAGTCCCTCCCCAACTCGGCTAGGGCTGGTCAGGCTTGGAGGAGAGGAACTCCTCCTCCAAGTTGGTTTCAACCTCCTCTTGCTTGTTTCCCACAGCTTCTGTTTCCCAGGTTTCTGTTTTCCACAGTTTCTGTTTTAGCCGTTTGACTTTCAAACCGCGGTTTGACTTTCAAGTTTTGGAACAAGAACACTTAGTACATGATGCAATCATTCAATGACACATTCATGTACCCTCCCGGAGTCTTGGACAATCCGGAACCTTCTAGAACATTCCCGATGAAAACACCGGAATCATTCCCGAACTCCGAAACGGGACTTTCCTTATATGAATCTTATTCTCCGGACCATTCCGGATCACATCGTGATATCCCGGATCCCATCCGAGACTCCGAACAACATTCGGTCTCTTTCTCATAATACAATAACTACTCAAAACAACGTCGAATCCTTAAGTGTGTCTCCCTACGATTCGTGAATTATGCAGACATGATCGAGACACTTCTCCGAACAATAACCAATAGAGGAATCTGGAAATTCATATGGCTCCCACATATTTCTACGATTACTTTGCGATCGAATGAACCTCTTACATACGATACCAATTTCCCTTTGTCTCACGATAGTTTACTTATCCGAGGTTATGATCGTCGGTATCTCTGCATACCTAGTTCAACCTCGTTACCGATAAGTACTCTTTTCTCGTTCCCGTGATATGTGATCCCTTGTGACCCAGTCACATGCTTGCAAGCTAATTGGATGACATTCCACCGAGAGGGCCCAGTATATCTATCCGTCATATGGATGGACAAATCCCTCTTGATCCATGTGTTTCAACCAATACTTTCTGAACACTCAATGCCACCTTTATAGCCACCTAGTTACGGTGTGGTGTTTGATGTCATCAAAGCATCCATCCGGTAAAGGTGATATGCATTATCTCATGGTCGAAGGAATTAGGTTACTATGTATCAGAAAGCATATAGCAATTGAACTATTGAAATGACTTGATCTTTATGCTACGCTTATCAATAGGAGTATGTCCACCATATCATTCTCCTAACGATATGATCTTGTTGTTGATAACATCTCAATGTTCATGATAGGGAAACCACAATCATTAATCAACCAACAAGCTAGTGAAGTATAGAGGCTATACTAGGGACTTCAAATTAAGTTTACAAATCACACAAGTATTAATGTTTCCTTGTTAATACTATTATAGCATGAATGTAAACATTTATCATAAAAACAAAGATATAATAATAACTATATTTATTATTGCCTCTAGGGCATATCTCCAACAATCATTTCAACGGATTATGATGAAGCTCTTTTCAGTGGAAAAACGGTAATCTCTAAAGCTTTTAATCTTTAAAATATAATGGCAGTTTTATGAATTACACCTTTGATGTTCCCATGTCAAACAAGGTTTAATTACATATCTCGAACGCTCCATACTCTTATGGTGTTTCGGGAAAATGCAAATCCACGGAACGATTCCTTAAATCTTAGGTATTATGCTAAACTTGTAACTCAAATATCTTCCTTTATGATCTTATCATAAACTATTTATATTTCTTGTTACAATGATTTTGCACTTCATCTTGAAAATCTTTGAACTTTTCAAATATTTCACACTTCATCCTTATTAAGTAAATATTCATATATTCACTCAAATTTTTCGGAGAAAGCATATGAATTTGAAATCCATCGCTCTTGACTACACATATTGGATTTCGTACAACAATATGTACAAGTTCCAATAAGCTAGTCATTCGTTCCCTTTTGGCCTATGAACGAAGTTTTAATTATCTCTAGGAAAGTTTCACAAGCGTCATTTGATCAAAATCAAATAGACTCCAAAATTCTATCCATATGGTTTTTCTTCATGTTTTCTTTCCAATATAATTTAAACGGCGATGTCACTTCCTAAGTGATCTTTCAATCAATTTGTCTTTCGACATTTTTAGCACTAGTTTTATGGATGTGATTTCTCCAACGAGATTTGTGAATCATCCATCTTTTATGGATTACGGCAATTATTTGAAAAACCCTTTTGTTCTCATAATACCTGATAAAACAAATCTTGAAGGCAAGCTTTGATGTTTAACGAGCAACACAATAACCCTTTATTTGTTCTCGATGAACATCATCACATATTCTTTTACTAATTACTTAGGCCACTGTAGTTCATGAATTCTGTTGTTTCGTATGACGATTCATACCAACAAATTCAGTATTAAATACTTAAGAATCACATTGTTTAATAAGCAAAGAATATAGCCATAACATGTATATCATCTATATACTTAAACTGAACAATTCTAGTCTTTTCTTTTCTGCCATATATTTATGAGATTCTCTTTCAGTATTTCCTTTTCTGTTTGAAAGAATCTATCAACATCAATAATGGAGTCATACATATGACACATAATCCAAAGCGTGTATAATTAAATACCAATGTCTTTGGACTTGCACTTTGAAGTATATCACCTATCATCAAATGTTTGGTGTTCTTTCAAATTCCTTTCTTTAGTAATCTCTTGGTGTAGTAAATATTGTACCTACATCAAATATTCACCCTTATCATGGAATTATCCATGATCAAGCTACTTTTAGCTTGTAACGGTGAATCGTGAGTATAATGTTGCTTTCCCAAAAACTTTTGGAGGTTTAGGACAACTAGTGTCTCCAACCTTTTGCAAATTCTCATTAAATATGAGAACATGACTTTTGCCATATTATACTCTATCATGTTGTAACCAATACTTCGTTTCAGATATCACAATATCTTCCACACATCATGGTTTCTGAAACAACTCTTTCAGATCCTAGATAACCTTGATATTAAGAGAATCCTTTGAATATCAAGAATCATGGAGACAAACATGATACTTATATACTAACACTTGGAATTGTTACTCTTGATTTAATACTCATTATTAAACTTCATGGAGTAACTGAACTTCTTGAAAGTTTGCAATAGGACTTTTAAACTTTAGATTAACATTTCAAAACAATACGATACCAGTTCGTAAAGTAACTAACGTAATTCTATAGTTCTATCATCTCAATTATAACTAAGCGCAAGGTGGTAAACGGATGCCAATGACTACAATAACTATGCAAATTCACTTTGATTTAGTTTATGATAAATTGAGTTCTAATTAATAATTAAATTAATCTAGGTGAACTCCCACTCAAAACAATATCCCTCACATTGTTTTAGTGATCACACGAACCAAATCCACCATATCAAAACCGATCATCACGAGAGTTGATATAGCTTCAATGGCGAACAATCAACATGTTCATCATATCTACTATATGACTCATGCTCTACCTTTCGGTAATCCGTGTTCCTGAGGCCATGTATGTACATGCTAGGCTCGTCAAGATCAAACATTAGTTTCCGCATGAGCAAATCTGGCTTGCTCACGTTGTATACACTTGCAGAATCTAACACACCCGATCATCACGTGGTGCTTCGAAACAACAAGCTTTAGCAACGGTGCTAACTAAGGGTGAACACTTTATGACTTGAAATTCATGTGCATGAGGGATCATCTTATAATGCTACCGTCGTCTACTAAGCAATACAAGATGAATAAAGGATAAACATCACATGAAATTCATAATATGTGATATGATATGGCCTTTCTTCTTTGTGCTTCCGATCTCCATCTTCAAGCATGAACATGATCTCCATCATCACCGGCATTGCATCAAGGTCAGTGACGCTTCTCCATGGTTGTCGTCCACCGGTCTTCAACTATTACAACTACTTTGAATAGACACGCGGGTCTTAACATAAATTAAAGACAACCATCGGCTCCGCGGTTGCCAACTTACAATAAGGATCATTGCATACATCAAATATAATCACAATCATGGCCATATCACATCATCAGACACCCTGCAAAACAAAGTTAGATGCCTCTACTTTCTTTGCATATTTTACGTGGTTTGGGGCTTTCAATAAGTGTCGTTCTAACTTACGAACAAGAACCACAACATTGATACTAGTATTGTTAATCACCCGTTGTAAATTGGATCTTAACTATGCTAGGAGAAACAGCACCCATAAAGCCACTTATGCAATACAAGTTGTATGTCAGCGTGGAGCAAGTCTCATGAACGATGTCATGTAAGGTTAGCCGGGCTTCATCCCAACATACCGCAAGATGCAAAGTACACAAGAAGCAATCGACAATAAAAGCATCAACGCCCACAATGACCATTGTGTTCTACTCTGCAATAGATCTACATATAGACACGGCTCTCGATACCCTTGTAGGGGTTCGTAGCATGGAAAACAAAATTTTCTATCGCATACAAACAAAACAAGCCAAGATCTATCTACTAGATTTTAGCAACGAGTCGATGGAATAACTTACCTCAAGATTCCAAAGCGGTTAACGAGAGCAGATTCTCGTGGGTGATGTAGTCGTACACTTCGATCTCAAGATCGCGTGACGATCCTTCAGCTGCGTTCGGGGCGCTTCCTTGATCGGTCACACGTTCGGTTTCGTGAAGACCTTCCTCTCCTTGTTCCAAAGGCAGCGGAGGTTATAGCACTCTCCTCGCGATTCCTGGCAAGTGGCGTGGTACCAAGTAGAGGGAGATCCCGAGGCCGCCTTAAGCCGGAGCGAGTATGGTGGAGTATGAGAGAGCTATTAGTGGTCTAGGGTTTAGACACACCAATTAGAAGGCTGTAAACCGAAGGCTAGGGCAATTAGAAGCTCTAAACCAAAACGGCTCTAAACCGGAGGCTTTGGCTAGGGTTTAGATTAGAGGATAGGAACTTGTGTGTCTTGAGGAGGAGGCCCTGCCCCTCCTTTTATAGGTGGGAGGGGCGGACAAGGGGAGGGAGTCCCTCCCCAAGTAGGCCTTGGGTGGCGCGCCGGCTTGGAGAGGAGGGACTCCTCCCCCAAGTCGGTTTCAACCTCCTCTTGCTTGTTTCCCTCAATTTCCTGTTTAGCCGTTTGACTTTCAAACTGGCCATTTGACTTTTCAGTTTTAGGATTCAATTTAATCCTTTATTTGGAACAGCGATAACACTTAGTACATGATGCAATCATTCCAATATGTAATGACACATTCATGTACCCCTTCCCCCCCGGAGTGCCGGGCATTCCGGAACCTTCTAGAACATTCCCGATGAAAACACCGGAATCATTCCCGAACTCCGAAACGGGACTTTCCTTATATGAATCTTATTCTCCGGACTATTCCGGATCACCTCGTGATATTCCGGATCCCATCCGAGACTCCGAACAACATTCGGTCTCTTTCTCATAATACCATAACTACTCAAACAACGTCGAATTCTTAAGTGTGTCTCCCTACGGTTCGTGAATTACGTGGACATGATCGAGACACTTCTCCGAACAATAACCAATAGAGGAATCTGGAAATTCATATGGCTCCCACATATTTCTACGATTACTTTGCGATCGAATGAACCACTTACATACGATACCAATTTCCCTTTGTCTCACGATAGTTTACTTATCCGAGGTTATGATCGTCGGTATCTCTGCATACTAGTTCAACCTCGTTACCGATAAGTACTCTTTTCTCGTTCGTGGTATGTGATCCCTTGTGAGCCGTCACATGCTTGCAAGCTAATTGGATGACATTCCACCGAGAGGGCCCAGAGTATATCTATCCGTCATATGGATGGACAAATCCACTCTTGATCCATGTGTTTCAACCAATACTTTCCGAACAATCAATGCCACCTTTATAGCCACCCGATTTGGTATGGTGTTTGATGTCGTCAAAGCATCCATCCGGTAAAGGTGATATGCATGATCTCATGGTCGAAGGAATTAGGTTACTATGTATCAGAAAGCATATAGCAATTGAACTATTGAAATGACTTGATCTTTATGTTACGCTTATCTATAGGAGTATGTCCATCACATCATTCTCCTAATGATATGATCTTGTTGTTAATAACATCTCTATGTTCATGATCAGGAAACCATGATCATATATTAACCAACAAGCTAGTTTAACAAGAGGCTTTACTAGGGACTCTTATTTTAGTTTACAAATCACACAAGTATTAATGTTTCCGGTTAATACAATTATAGCATGGTATGTAAACATTTATCATAAGTGTGAAGATATGATAATAACCACTTTATAATTGCCTCTTGGGCATATCTCCAACAAAAATCATTTTCAACTCACCCATTGTATCGAATGCATTGCCGTTTTCGAAACGCTTTCGAAGTTCTGGCTCTAGCCCATACAATATGCCGCAATGAACTAAGTTGTGGTCCTCCTGACGAGTCTGATAGACATTCTTCTCCTCGTCAGGGGCATCATAAAAAGGTGGGGGGCCTAACGGCGCTTCTAGCACATATTGCTTTTGTGCAGCAGAGAGGAGAATCCTCAAATTCATGGCCCATTCGGTAAAGTTGCTACCGTTCGTTGCTAGTTTCTGTTTCTCCATGAACACATTGAAATTAAAAGCAGGTGGTGCCATCTACAACAGAATTTGTAAAGTTTAGACTAAGTGTATGATAGATTGAGTTCAACTAATCTATATTACGAATGAACTCCCACTCAAAAACGACATCCCTCGTGCCTTTTTGGTGATTACATGAACCAAATCCACTACACCAAGTCCGATCATCACGTGAGTCGGTATAGCTTCAAAGGCAAGCATCAAATGGGCATCATATCAACTATATGACTCATGCTTAACCTTTTGGTCCGTGTTCCGAGGCCATGTCTGTACATGCTAGGCTCGCCAAGTTAGAACCTTAGTATTCGCGTGTATGCTTTTACACCCGAAATATGGTCGTGGATCCAAGAACACCCGATCATCACGTGATGTCTTGGAGCGACGAAAACATAATCGGTGCACACTAAAGGAAGAACACATTCTTATCTTGATATTTAAATGAGGGATCATCTTATTATTCTAACAAAGCGCTAAACAAGCAATATAAGATGCTATCAAACATCATATGTTTATTAGTGAAATTATATGGTTCCCGCAGATGATCTCTATCATGTGCATCGTGGTATGATCACTATCATACCTATATGTGTAAATCCAAGGTCTATGGATTTTACACGCTATGTGTGTTGTAAGAGTATCATCTCATACTTCTACTTACAACACTACCATATCATAACACTAGCCCAAAGAACAATCTAAACTAGACGCCTCTAATTTATCCATTGCAAGTTTTACATGGCTTAGGGCTTTCGATATAGAACCGTTCTTACCTCGAACATGAACCTAACGAGGATGATCAAATTGTTGACAACTCGCTTGCAAAATAGATATTGACTATAGTAGGAGAGACAGACACCCGCTAGCCACTTATGCAAACTAGTTGCATGTCAAGCGTGGAACAGGTCTCATGTGCGAGGACATGTAAAGTTTGTTCGGGCCGCTTCATCCCACTATGCCACCAATATCCAAAATTACAACAAAGGAGCAACAACATGATCATCATCGCCCACATACTCATATGTGTACTACCCGTGTAAAGTATCTACGCATAGATCCGGCTCTGATACCACTGTAGGGTTCGCAGCATAGAAAACAAAAATTTTCCTACGATGTGAACTATATACCAAGATCTATCTACTAGATACAAACAACGGGCGGATGTATATCTGTAGAGAACATACCCTTGAAGACCGACAAAGCTTAACGAGTTCAACTCGTGGTTGATGTAGACGATCTCTTGCCGATCTCAAGATCGAGAGGAAGTCCTAGCGCCAAGAAAGCGGCATCCGTGTTTCGCACACACGTTCGAGGCACCGAGCAACCTCCGCCTCCTCCAGCTGCGATGCGGTGAGCACAACTCTTTCTTGCCGAATATCCACGGAACATGTATCTCGCTAGTCGAGACCATGGGGATAAATTCTAGAGGGGAGAGAGATCCTTCACGAGGAGGTGTGAGAGACAAGTGAGGAGGGGGATCCTTTTATAGGAGGAGGGGAACCCCAAGGGTGGCACGCATGGGGGCTTCCCTTGACCTCCCTCTTCATGTGGGTGGACACTCTCACAAATCTCCTTTAAATTTCCTCCACTCAAAAGTCCACTCAAATTCCCATTAAATTTCCACCAAATTTAATGCAAACTCTCATTAAATTAAACTTTTTTATTTTATTCAGAATTTTGTCAATTACTTTAATGACAAACATTCACAAATAACCCCTTGCTAGAATTCTATTTCACATGCATAACCACTTTACGCAATTTCACCCGAAAACCTGTTTCGGTATCTAGTGAAATAAATTCCTGCGCTTGTTCATTCTTTCGGCATGAAACATTTGCTCCAATTGGATGTCGGTGTCTCTTAAGTGTGTCACCCTACGGTTCGTGAATAATGCGGACATGATCGAGAACACTCTCGGATCAATAATCGAGCGGGATCCGGAGACTCATCGACTCCCACACATTCAACGATGACTTTCTTGTGATCGTCGGAACCTTTTACGCTAGTATCTTAATCCCTTTGTTTCACGATATATTACATGTCCGAGATTCGATCATCGGTATCTCCATACCTAGTTTGATCTCGTTATCGACATGCACTCTTTTCTCGTTCCTGTGATATAACATTCTAGTGATCAAATCACTTGCTTGCAAGCTAATCAATGTGATATCACCGAGAGGGCCCAGAGTATATCTATCCGTCATCGGGATGAACAAATTCCACTCTCGATCCATGAGCCTCAACATAACACTTTATTAGTTACGAATCCATCTTTATAATCACCACATTACGGTGTGACGTTTGATGTTATCAAGAAACTCTTAGGTGTTAGTGATTGACATGATCTCATGGTCTAAGGATTAGGATCACTTCATAAGTTGTTATAGCAATATAAACTCAATGACTTTGATCGTAATGCTATACTTTGGATGAATGTTCATCACACCATTACACTAATGTTGTGATCCCGTTATTAACAACATCCAATGTCCATGATCAGGAAACCTTGATCATCTTGTTAATCAACGAGCTAGTTTATGAGAGAGGCATAACTAGGAACTTTCTGTTTGTTTATTAAACACACATGTATTAACGTTTTCGTATTAATACAATTATAGCATGCAAAATAAACATCTATCATATACTTGGAATACACATAATAAACACTTTATTATTGCCTCTCAGGGCATATTCCCTTCACTTACTTGGTACTTTGTTGAGAATGTGAATGGCGGTTTTAAGCGCCTCCATCCACAATCCCAATGGGAGGGTGGAATAGCGCATCATCTTTGCGCACCATATCCATAATGGTACATTCGCCTTTCACTACTCCGTTTCTTTGAGGTTCGCTTGCATAGAATACTGGGCAACTATTCCATTTTCTTGTAGGAACCTTGCAAAGGGTCCTGGTACTTGACCATATGGAGTATGCCGACCGTAGTACTCCCCCCCACGGTCAGACCGGACTATCTTAATTCTTTTATCATGCTGATTTTCTACTTCAGCTTTGAAAATTTTAAATTTATCCAATGCTTCAGATCTTTCTTTAATTGGATAAATATAACCATACCGGGAGTGATCATCCGTGAATGTTATGAATGAATCATAACCATCCACACTTTTCACAGGAAATGGTCCACAAATATCAGTGTAGATTATTTCTAGTGTAGCTATACTTGATTTGCACCCTTTTGATTTGTTTTACATACTTTCCTTTGATGCAATCTATGCATTGCTCGATGTCTGAGAACTCTAACGGAGGAAGAATATCATTTTTAACGAGGCTTTCTATTCTTCCTCTCGAAATATGGCCTAATCTGTAGTGCCATAACTTCGATGAGTCAAGAGTTCGCTTTCTTTTCTTTTGTTCTTTGTTCGACAAGGGAACTTGTTCATCCACATCACACACAGAAAATACTTTCTCATGCAAAGATAATAAATAAAGCTTGTCATGTAGTGTAGCAACACCCACACAAGTATCTTTCAACCAAATGGCACATTTGCCATGTCCAAAATAACACTCATACATGTCTTTGTCCAAGCAAGACACACTTATTAAATTTCTATGAATGGAAGGAACAAATAAAACATCCTTAAGCAAAAGAGTAAAGCCATCAGCCAGCTCTAGAGGAATGTCGCCAATAGCCTCCACTTCTGCTTCAATCCCATTCGCCACTTCAATGAGTCTTTCTCTTTTTGGCAAAATCCTTGTCGAATGGAATCCCTGTAAGAGTTGGCAACATGAACAGTTGCACCAGAGTCAATCCACCAAGTAGATTTAGAAAACTTTTCATACAAGGATTCATTTAAAAAAGATACTATGTCTTTATCGTTTTTCGCCATGATGGACTTTAGCCATATTGGGCAATCCTTTTTGTAGTGGCCAACCTTTTTGCAATGGTGGCACTGGTCTTTGTCCCTAGGGGTAGACTGCTGGTACTGATGTTGGTGCTGTAGGGGGCCCTTGCCATGTGTCTTGGAAGGGGAGCCACCATGGTTGCTATTGGTGAAGTTCCTCTTCCTATTGTCCTTCACGTAGTTCAAGGAACCACCGTGAATGGACTCAAGCCTTTCTTCCTCTTGAGAACACATCCCTATGGTCTTTTCAATGTCCCACTTTTTAGGGGACATGTTATAGTTGATGACGAAGTTCTCGGACTGTTGGGGAAAAGAGGCCATGACAAGATGCACCAGAAGAGCAGGCTTGAGCTCGAGGTCCGCATCCATGGGCTTTAACTTAGCCGCCATGTTGGACATACTCAAGATGTGCTCTCTAATGCCATGTGGCCCTCCCGTATAATTTTTTGTCACCAGCTGTTTTAGCAGCTGGGTTGCATACATCTTTGAAGAGCCAGTAAACTGGATCTTTATATTTGCAAGGTACTCACCAACACTCTTCAATTGAGCCCACTATTGCGTTCTCAATTGTGTTCTTGACAAAAGCCAAGCACTTCTTATTTGCATTGACCCACTTTTGGTTGTCTATTGAGTAGGCCAGCTCCAAAGGAGCATGGTCTCTCTTTCCCTTTTCAAATGCAGCACTTTCCTCAGCATCACCCCTCACTGGGTCTCAGGCTTGACTAGCTGTTTAGTATCAACAACCCAGTCCACCTCGGCGCAGACAAAGGCCAGATCAACCTTTTTCCTCCATTCGGAATAGTTATCCCCTCTGAGCAGTGGGATATCCTTCAGGCAGCTCATGAGGTTGAGACCTCCTGAAAACCACAAAAGATGTGAGATAACCAAAAACAATTGTATGCATTAATCCAATGTTGGTATAAATTAAGCATGCAATTGTTTGTGCCATTTAAAGTTATATCACCGTTGGGTAAAAATAAAATTAAATGCACCTTTAATACTCAATGAAAAAGATCATGATCATGTTTATTAATAACGTTGGTCAATTAATAACATGGGGCACAATCATATTTAATTACTTTGTCACATATTTTAAAACAAAAATTTAAACAAACTTTATTGCATTCAAGCAATTTAAATCAACTATTTGCAGCGGAAACAATATTACAACAATCATAAAACTTTAAACTTTATGGAAAAAAAAACTTTGTCACTTTCATATTCTCTAATCAAGATATTCACTTGAAATATTGAATAGAGCAAACCATGTTGAAATTTGCTTAAAAAACCTAAGCAAAAACAATAAAGCAGCTAATAAAACTGTCCAGGAAAAAATAAAACAAAATCTATCAAGTGGCCCAATTGGCCCAACATCTGGCGTTATCGCGGCACACTCTTTCGCTAGACCCCAGCCGCTCAATCAGCGGCGGCCCACACAGCCTGGCCTCGCTTCAGCGTCGTTAGCCGCCACCGCTGTAGAGGCTCCCCGGCCGCCGCACAGAGCCGCTAAGCGCCTGCGGCCGCCCGGCCAGTGCCGCCCGATCTCGTCTGTCCGAGTCAACCCTAGATCGGACGGCTCGCTGCTCGCGTAACAACCCCTCGCGCCCCCTGGAAAACCTAGCCCCATTCTTCTCCCCTTGCCGCGACCCCCACCCTTTGTCTGGCGGCGCGGTGGTAGGCGAGCGCCGCCCGGCGATCACGCCGTGGCGAGCCCTCCTCCTCTCCTCTTACTCCTGTCCACCTCCCCGACCAGCCCACCGAGAACATGGCGAGGCAGAGAGGATGAGCAGCAGCGGCGCTCCCTTGGCTCCTTGCCGGCGAGCGCATCCACCGGCGGGTGGGTGCGCCGCCGTCAAGTGGCCAAGAGGAAGTGCCCTTTGCCGGTGACAGCCGGCTCACCCCTAGGGTTAGGGTTTCATGCCTATTCGGGATTTGCTTTGATTTTTCTTTTCAGGTGGGATTGCATGCGGGATCTGGGGTTGCAACTTGGGATTTGGGGAGGATCTAGGGTTGGGGATTTTCATTTTGGGGTTTTCTTTTCTTTTTCTTTGCCCCAGATGGGGTATGTCCTTCTCCCCTATGCCTCGGCTTGCCGGTGCGCATAGGGATCGAGGGGGACAGCGCGGCCGTAGGGCAGACGCACTGTTAGATCTAGGATCTCTTTGCACTTTTGCTTTCTTTTGCACCGAAAAAACTAAATTCTAGTGGCTCTGATACCATTGTTGTATTGGACTTTGGATCTACTAGTCTAGATCTTTCCGGTAGCATCTGCACTAGCACTAATTATTGCATCTGAGAGAGAGAGAGGAGAGAACTACCTACGCCCTGGCTCGATAAACAAGAGCCAGAGGGGATGCCGGGGCTAACCCCGGAGCTAGAGCCGCTGTCATTAGCCATAGGAAAAAGTCGACGGCGTGGGTGTGGGGTGGTGGCGCTTCCCGTCGGCTCGCTAACCCTAGATCGGTAGGGGTGTAGGTGGGATGATTGGCACAGCGAACCTCGTATCGCATGCTGCCTTTCACCACTTTATATAGCGGCGACGGGGCCCACCAACCAGATAGGGTTGGGCACCCCGATCGAGCGCGGATAGGCGTGACAGCCGTTGGGCTGTCATGTTGAGATCTATCTAACATCATGATGTATCAAATGGTATGGATTTCATGTTGTAAATATTAATATATATTTTTTAAACATGGTCAAACTTTACATAGTTTGACTTGTTGTTTAAAAAAGCCTTAAGCTTTGGAAGCGGGAGTAGTAAGTAAATATGCATGTTCTCTGCATGAGTAGCCGGATAAAATACATGATAAATTAACTTCATCCTGATATGGTGAGCCTGTGTATATAATCCTAATACTACCAAAAAAATCATGTCCTGGGTTTTGGCCAGGTTTAATCACTATCTAAGCAAGAAAAAGAAATGTAGTTCAAGCGCTGATCATCACCTCACCATGCTAAAAAAGTTTCAGACACTTATAACGGGACAAAAACACATAATACCGGAAACTTTCACCAGAAAACAAGAACTACTTCAGAAACTGATGGATAGTGGAGCTGCGAACAAAACTGGCGGAACATCCTCCCTAGAACCTATAAATGCACCAAGCGTTGTTCGCAGCGCTTCCAATAGCAGCTGGCCTCTATTAGTCACCCTTTCTTCTAGCAGACAGCTAAGTGTTCATGACGATGCACGGCGTTCAGTCAACATCGAGCTGTCTCCTGAAACATGGTTCCATGATCGATCAGAAGCCACAGCCCAAGCATCTGACCTAACATAAAGAGACTGTTTCCTGATGCCACCTATTCTCATTATCTACTTGAATAGACAGGGGCACTGCTTTCTCGTTTCTCATGTCTAGGTGCAGGTTGCACCGTGTTCTCTTCAAGCTGAAGTAGTTAGCTGGATGATGTCGCCATGGCTATATATAGGTGTGAAGAGTCTGCATAAACATGAATGTTTTCTCCTTGGCTTTGAAAGAAGAGTAGGTGAGTTCACATATTATCCTCTGAAGCAACATGGGTACGAGAGCATGTAGGCACGACACTACAAGTGATTTCTGAGAAGTGTCATTACGGGAACGTGCCAGGACGCCAACAGTGATTTCAATACCGATGGTGATATGTTGGGACCGTCGGCACTGCTTCAGAACGTCCACGGCCAGAAAAAATCGTCGAGACAAGTCCACCGTCGTAGATGGCTCTATGCATATGGTCTCTGTCAGCGTTGTCATGCGCTCACTGTTTTATGGGTTCAGCTTGGAGCTTCTTCCCGTAGTGAGTACTACGTTGTTTCTTGAGTGCACGCTTTCACGGGCATGTAGACGACGACAAAACCAAAAAGGACATGTGTTGTTTCCCTTACATGATTGTTGCGACGATGTTTTCTTATTGTTGTCTTCTTGAAGGCGTTTTCTTTTAGAAAACCTTTTTATATGGGAATTGCCTTTGATGGTGGTTAGAGTGTTGTTGCCGTGGGTGATTGATCATCGTGGCAGGGTTTCTTTTCTCTTTTTTTTTTCGGTTGTGGCATACTTAATGTCTTCAGGCATCTTGTTAATGCACTGAATGTTAATTGGTATCTTCACGATATGAATATATTCATATAAATAATTAAAATATTCATGAACATCTCAAATAAAGAGAATATTTTAAGTACTTCCTTCGACCCAAATTAACTTTTTTTTTGAGAATGGGTGAGCTTTATTGATTAGGCAACAATGTTATTACAATCACACAAAAGGGAGTCCAACACGCAGGAAGGAACTGCCTCATGCAAAACACC
This sequence comes from Avena longiglumis, assembly GCA_030063025.1. NCBI lineage: Eukaryota > Viridiplantae > Streptophyta > Magnoliopsida > Poales > Poaceae > Avena > Avena longiglumis. The sequence continues at coordinate 455,238,201 of CP125978.1, read as the reverse complement.
ACACTCACGCTTGCCTAATTGTGCGAGATCATGCGCTACTTTATTACTCACCCAAGCAACCTTGCTCAACACTATCTCAGGTATGAGGCTTAAAAGTGCCCTCGCCTCATCGAACACTGCCCACTGGCTTGATTGGTCTCTTCCTGGAGAGCTGATAGTACATTGATAACCCTAGCACACTCAGACTCCAGAACTCCAGGTTGTTGCAGATGACCTGTTAGATACTGAATACCTTCTAAAAAAGCCAGTATTTCTGTTTCCTCTGCACTTGCACAAGCCGTGAACGTCTTCCAAGCAGAGTACATAGGTGTCCCACCCGCATCACGGACCACCATGCCTACACCGCCAGAGGCCGTGGACTCATCCCATCCAGCATCCACGTTGATCTTGACCCACCCAGCCCTTGGCGGCAACCATTGTGTCACCATTTTTTCCGTTGCCTCCACATCAAGAGTTTTAGGAGCATCCAAGATAGCTTTACCCTTAATGGACTTGGTGTCAACGCCCAGCCTGATCGACTCAACATAATTTTGCAGAAACGGTCTTGAAGCTGAGAACGAGGCTGTACCGTCGCCATGAACCACATTGTTTCGGTGATGCCAAGTGCGCCAAAGGAGGAAAATGATCTTCACTCGCATGTCAACTGTCACTTTGTCGAGCAGGTGAAAGAACCATTCCTTACTGGTCTCTCTGAATTTGTCCTCATCCGGGAGATGCCATACCTTGCGCATCTCATCCCGAAGCGAATCGATCAAGTGTGCATCGGACCATCGCGTGGTGACCATCCTCCGCCTCTCTTCCACAAACAGAACACGTAGGGCTGATTCTGGAAATTTTGCGATGCAAACTAGAAGTGACAGCGAGAGAGTCGGTAGCAACGCGCCAGGCGAAGACCCGAAGCTTCTGTGGTACTGGGGCCTTCCAAACAAGGTTCCAAACGCTGCGATCACCAGTCGATTCAGTGCTGCTCTCCCCTCGACCGAGTTCCTGGATTTTTGGAGCTAGTCCGAGCCTGTATGCGCTCCGCACAGAAAAGATTCCAGAATTTTCGAACTGCCAAGCTATGAAATCATCAGTCTGGTGCTGTGGCAATTTAATTTGGAGGATAGCTTCAGCATCATGGCAGTAATAGTATTTCCGGATGATTGCTTCATCCCAGCTGTGCGTCACAGGATTGATCAGCTGCGACACCCACCGTAGTCTGCAAGTTCTTTTCATTCCTGAGAGTTTAAGAGAGTCATTCCTTGGAATCCAATTGTCACGCCAAATTTTGATCATTGAGCCAAAGCCAACACGCCATATGACACCACGCTTGAGAAGCTCTAGCCCATGTACCACACTACGCCAGGAAGAGGACATATTTTGGATGAAAGCTGTGTCAAGTAAATGGCCTGACGGATGATACTTTGCCTTCAGAAGACGGGCGCATAGACTGTCGAGGAACTGCAGTAGGCACCACGCCTGTCTTGCAAGGAGGGCCTGGTTGAATATTTTGAAATCTCGGAAGCCCATGCCGCCACACTGTTTTGGGCACGTCACCTTGTCCCATGATAACCAGTGCATGCGCCGGCGATCATGCTCATTTCTCATAAGAAGTCACGGACCATTTGGTTGAGCTCCTCAATCAGAGTCGCAGGAAACTGGAAGACGCTCATCGCATAGGTCGGAAGGGCCCGCAGAACTGCCTTGATCAGCACCTCCTTCCCACCACTTGACAAATATTTCTCCATCCAATCAGTCAGGCGCTTACGAAACCTTTCCTTTAGAGTTTGCAGCTTCCCTTTCTTCATTCGACCCTCTAGGATTAGCAGTCCAAGATACTTTTCCTCAAAGCTTTCGGTCTCATACTGAAGCAAATCTCTTATCGCAGTTTGGACACACTCGGTAACCCTACTGTCATACATAATTGAGCATTTCCTGAGGCTAACCAGCTGCCCAGTTCCCCGCTTATATTTGTCCAAGATACCCTTTACCACTTGTGCCTGCTGAACTGAACCTTGGAAGAACAGGAGACCGTCATCAGCAAAAAGGAGATGTGAAATCCCTGGTGCTCGTCTGCATATTGTGAAAATTAACTATTACAGATTTATGAAAAAATGTTGTCTAAAATCTATCTACGTTCAGTGAACATGCGACAACTAATTTGTATCAGAGGTACGTACTTAGAATAGTACCGAAATGTACCAAAATTAACAAATGACCACAATCATCCATATGGACTAGAGAGAACTGCTACAGATGTTCGACGATAAAATCAACAGTGTGCTTTGATTGTTTGACTATCTGACGTTATAGTGAAACTATCATACAACATTAATGCAAAAATTGATATGCACATCATTTTCGTGGACTAAATTATTTGGTCCATCGATAAAGTTGTATTTGCTAACATCATCATGATGTCCGTGGATCAACACATTGTGTTTCACTTTTTCTCTTTCTCGGAGAAGGGAAAGCCCCAATCGATGCCTATAGCTATATATAGAGCATTATTTAGGTTTAAAGTGTTTATAGCTCAAGGGTGGGACAAAGTCTATATTCAATCAACCAGCGGAAAATAAGTAATATGAAATATCTTTGCATCAACATGTTATTATATTGTTGAACTGCCATCCACACTTGTTGAATTAATCTCATGCAACCCTTTCCAAATGGATGCACCCAAAGTCCATGGTCCTCCGCTTCTCCACTGGCTGTATAATTGCATCCTTTTGGTTTTTTTGGGTTTTTTCTCCTTTTTATTTCCTTTTGAGTGAGGTGTAGGCCATGGTGCGAATACAATCTCCGGGCAGCAAGGATCAATACGAACAGGTAGGTGAGAACCATCACTAGTAATCTCTACAATACATCATGGTGGACAAACATTTGTCAACTACATTGATTGACATACATTATGAGTTTCAAAACATCAGTTGGACAAGTACAGAAGGCATTTGCTTCGGAGAGGACATGATCTCACAAAGGAGAACCATCTATCAGCTGTGTTTGTCTTAGTATACAAACCCTAAAGTAGAAGGAGGCTCTCAGGCATTATAAATCTTAAGAAATAGAACATAGTTCTCCTTTTCAAACATTTCGATAACTTCTACAATTACCTTGATCTCCCGCTACATGCATCCGAACAATACAAGGCTAGGAACAACCTACTTCTTACCAAATTGTTGCCGAGTAGTTCCTTGGTGAAAAGGCATAGTAAAGCAAATTAGTGTTTTTAAGGATTGTGCAAGATGTGAAATACTATAGTCGGTTCACTTTTTGCATGATATATAAATGTACCTCTACTGTTCTTAGCTGTTAAATGTCGGAACGATACTCATTTTCTTTGGACATCAATAGTACTCTTAATGAAATATAACCGACTAGGAGGATTTTAAATGGTTATATTATATGGAGGTTGTGTGTAACTCTCATGTTTATATCATCACAATGTGATTTTGATTTAACGAAAAACCCTTTATCAAAAAAAATACCGGAAGATTTTAGTGAAATTTTCCATTTAGCATGCTAAAGAAGCTCATACATAACTTTAGAAGATTCAAGGAACATTGCAAAAATGATTTATCGAGTTAACTTGGAAATCACTTGGCTTTTAACCTAGCGAGATCACGTGATACTTATAGGTAACATTATATACATGTGGCTTTGCACTTGCATTGAAAGTCATGTTTTTAGAGAAATTGTCTTGTGTTTTATTTGTGCTTGTGGATACGCTAAACATCTAGAGATATGCTTCAGAGGAACAAAATCTTCTCGCCATCCCCTATGCATGTGTTATTGTGTACTATCAGTGACATTTTTTTTTGTCAATTTGGTAAGTCCTTTTGGTACTATCTCTTCACTTCCATGGTAACATTCATGCAAATCTAAAGAGCCTCAAGCAAGCTTGGAAGGTGACGTTCTCTATTTAGATATCATGATGACATGTTGGTAGATTGGAGGATCCAGGTGCGCGAGAATGACCTAATTTTCACGAACATCCTGCTTAATCTCCACGTATGGACAGAAAATTTTCAAAATAGAGTTGGTTTCAGTTTCTCATAGATTAAACAAGATATTTTATTCAGGAACCTGTAACTGGCGAGCTACCTCTACGTAGCTGTATGTTCCCACTTGGGTTTTCTATTTATCTTTTTGTACATACCCTATTAAATTTACAGAATTTGCAGCAGGTCACTCACCTACTGTTTTCTGTAAAAAGATGATTTTCAGAACAAAACTTGCCTCATTATTGATCGGAGCAGCTAGCATTATCGATCTATTAACCACGTCGATATAACAATAACTAACTATGATAATCTGAAACGTTGTAATAAAAGACTGCATCTACTTATGCAGAGGCCAGAGTTTCATCCCCATTTCGAAAAAATGAGGTTTCCAGCTGATATTAATACAGGCAAAGCCCTTTGTTCTTCGTATTATACTACCCATTTGGTTTTGGTATCATTTTGGCATGCACAGTCCTAATTAAGTTAGAGTGTATCAATATGTTCTCTATGTACGGAACACCTTCAGAAATAATACTCGCGGTTTTCAACTGAAAGAGGCAAGTCACAAATTATTTTGCAAAGCAAAGTACTTCCAATGATCCCAGCAGGCCATACACATCTGGTTATTGTGGTTGCAAAAGACAATATGTATGATAATTGTTCAAGAAAGTGCTACATGAACAAAAACGGCAAAATCTATACACAAATACAGATGCCAAGCCACAAATTATTCAACAAAACATAATTTCAGAGTTACAGCCAATAACAGAAATTAATTAGATATAATATAAGATAGAGATGATATACAAATCACGCAACATAACTTCAAAGTTACGGTCGATAACAGAATACAATCAGATAATTACACGAATAGTTGAACATCTTACATTGATAACTAAAACTAAAGACAGTTAAACAAGCCAAAATGGACACATCAAATGTTTGATTGTCCTTTAAGCTTTGCCCTACCCTCCTCGTTGAAGCACCACATCAGTGATCTAGATGGGAAGTTTCAAACACCCACCCTTGTTCCGCGATATCATGCCTGTTCTCAACAAGAAGGGACCAAGCAATAGTAATCTCCACCTGAGAGTCACCAACATGAACAATTTCCTGACTTACACTGCACGATTTGGGTGTGAAGGAGACATGACCTTGTGCAGCAATATCACCGGATGCTGAGTATGCCTGTATGGAAACTTCCAGGCTTCCATCAAGTTGAACAGAAACAACACGCCTGTCCAAATCAACATATCCATCTGAAACCCTCAGACATTACTGGACAATGTGAATTAAGCATCACAACTTCAGCAGATGGGGCATCAGTAGTATAAGTGGTTTTACCATCGACGAGCTCACATGAACATGATGTCGTCGAGCAAGCGAGTCGACATCCATATGTAAAAAGTTGTGACCCCTGTTTGAGAGCACGTACACTGCAGAAAGTGGCCTGGACCGTCTCCACAACTCGCTCTATGCATAACTCTATCTTGTAGAAGCAGTTCTCAAAGCAAATCATATTTACACCAGGACCACGCCCAGCGTAAAGGTATGTCCCACTGATCAATGTTATATCTTGAGACAGTGCTCCAAACTGAACTTTCGGTTGAATTTCAAAGTCAACATGATCCGTGAACACAATTGCACGAGACGGACCAATCAATCGCCTCATTTACTACTAACTAATCAACAAGAGATATGACCCAGTGATGCAAATTAAAGATACCGTACTTACGTCTTGCTTAATTTTTTGACTCCTCCTCCTATTGCGACAGAAGAGAAGGTTGCAATTGTGATCGACAGCATCCCGGGAAGCAACCACACATTACGGACAACGGCCTTTTGAAGCCACCTTTAATTTCTGTGAGTTTGATGGAGAAAATCTGCAAGGTGGCCTCCATGATACCATTCTCTAAGCTGTTGCGTCGATCGAGGTGTCAAGTGCGTGTGCATGGAACTCACTGGCGCTGTGCAGCACCAAATTGCCGTGCTCCACCGTTGTATGAACTTCCTAAACTGCCTGCTTTTTTTCCTTTAGCGACTAGGAGCACCGTCTTTTTTTTCTTCGAAAAATCCACCTATCCTTTAATTATGTATCATCAATAAAAGTACAAAAAGTTCTAAAAAAATACTAATAGGTCCATAGACAACCTAGCGACGACTACACATACTAGCGCGAGCCGAAGACGTGCCGTCGTCCTCGTCCCTCCATCACCGGAACAGGATAAAACTTATCGTAGAAGAGCTTCTTGTAGTAGACAGACGAAAGGTCGTCGTGCTAAGAAAGCTGCCTTTTGAACTAAAAGAGGAAAATGATCTAAAAAAACTAGAAGAGGAAAAACAAACATGTTTGTATTAAGGTGGAACATGCCAAAAACCACACAAATGAAAAAAAACTTAAAACTAAACAGGCTCAGGTGAAATAGTTGGCACGAAGACGCACGAGCGCGCTCTCGCTGAAGAATGTCCTTTGTGGTAGAGATGGATGCGACCTCAACATAAGTTAGACGTTGTCCCATGAATATCATGTGGTTTCTTTCTTTCCAGGAATTCCATCAAACATAGATAAGGCTACCACTAAGGCGTTGTTGCTCTTTTTTTTGGTTTTCCCTCTATTAAGTCATCCCATCATTCTAAAATAGAGGGGAAGTTGTGTCGTGACTCCCCAATTCATCATTGTCCCAACTTTGAGTGGTCTTTCAGACCCTCATAGTGAAGGGGCATTCCTTGCAAAGGTGACCAGCCGTTTCTGGATCGTTTCGACAAAGCATGCATGTAGGGTCGTGGGGCCACCCCGGATGGCTAATATATCCATGATAAGTAATTTTCTGTGAAGGGCCCACCAGGAGAAAAGTTTGTACTTCGGCTTAACATGAGCGTTTTAGATCTTCTGGGCATTGACAACTAGGCAAGCAGCCGAAGAATTGTGCATGATGCGTAGAGCTAGCGATGTATGATCCTTATGCACTACTAGGAAAACAGCTACTCGTGGCGCACCGAATTTGGTCATCCGTAGCGCACTACCGGTGCGCCACAAGGCCCGTGTTATGGGTAAAAATTACCCATAGCGCACTATATGGTGCATCACGGCTAAAAAACGTTAGCATAGGTTGGGCGCCCAAAACCTGAGAGAGTCGCGATAGCACCAGTTGTCATGCTAGAAGGAGGTGGTTTTCCCATCACCACGCCATATCCGTGACATCGTAAGGCAGCTTTGACCTAGCCCGGTTGTGGTGTGGGTCTTTCCGTTGCAGCCATGGCCATCTAAGCTTGAGAGCTCGTCCAGTGCGCTCGGGATTGGGGATGCTGAGGGCGCCCAAATTCTTGGGTCTATGGACAGTTTTCCAGTTGACCAACGCATGACCGCCAGCAGAAGATTATGTAGAAAATACAAGACACATGAAGCAAAAACGGGATTTTTGGATAAAATTAAACATGTGCTTGGCTAAGGACCCAGGTATCCGAAATTTTGATCCATGGGACGAAGAGCACAGTGCTATGCCTAAACACCGTGGACAGTTTCCATGCACCATCCTGCTCCTCCTGCTCCTAGTCATCAGCAGGCTGAAAGAGAAAAAGTAAGGGTGAACTCATGTCCTTGTTTTGGTTGATAGTTACAACTTGTCATGACAATTAATTATTCTCACGCAAAGGAATTCACGAGTACGAGTGTGCGTAGGTTTGTATATTCTACTGCTACGCACTGAGTGATTATGAGATTAATTAGAAGCGCTGCTCTAAGATGCTTGTGTTGAGGTTGAGGTTTTGGCCTGTGAGGAGAGACCTCATAATGGAGGCTATGTGTGGTCTGGTCCCGTATAGACTTCTTTAGCGGCAGCAGAAGTGTTCCCCGACCGCATGCTGGTGATCTTTTTTTTTTGTCTGTTTTTTTTTTTGAAACGGGGAACAAGGAAACAAAAGAACAAGGAGATTAGGAGAAAATGGTACCCAAGTTTCCGAGAGGCTGCCACGATGCTCACGGCGTCGTTCCATCCTACTACCGAGGCGTGCAGCGTGCCGTTCCTACGTTGTCGGACGGGAGCACAGAGTCCACGACGTCAAAATCCATCTCTCGATAACTCACGAGCCCCAACTGTTTCCCTCCTCTTCTCGTGTCTAGAGACAGGCGGCGGCGGATCCAGATCTCCTCCGGCCAAGGCCTTGGTCCCCTCTCCCTCCTCTTGCCGTTCCGGCGGCAGGAGGGGGAGGGGATCTCGTTCCTTCGGTCTGTAGTTAGGGTTTGTCTTCTCTGGTGCGTCGTTGGGGTGGTGGGAGCGGCGTCCGGCCGAATAAATCTGTCTCAACTCTACTCCCACACCGGCGGCGACCTTTACGACGGCGTCTCGGAGTTGATGGCAACGTGTGCTTGTTGATCCTTCAGATCGACAGCTTGGTCTTCTCGTCGTTCTTTGGATCTGGCGAGATCTATTTCTCGAAGTGTCGCCGGTGTTCGTCGTTATCCATGGCAACACTGGGAGCCGGGGCGAGATGGATGCTCTGGAGCGAGGATGTTGGTCCGGAGGTGGTGGATTGGCCGTTATTCCCTGACTTCGTCGGTGGGAGGCGGTGGATCTTGGTCCAAGACAGCACGGGGACGTCCCCCGGTCGACGTGCCACAGCGACATGTGCCTCGCTGCTTGCAGCAGGCCTGTTCATCGACTCACAAAGCCTCGTTGGTGATGGTGCTTTCTTGGATCTGGCAATGGTGGAGGCTCGTCGTCTCTTTCAGCGTACGTCTAGGCGGCGTTGGACGGTGGCGGAGGCCGCTAGCTTCGGCGAGTGCAGGAAACCCTAGGGATAGTTTTGTATTTTTCTATCCATTAGGTGTATATCTGCAATGTTTTCAGGACAATCGTTTTTCTCTTAATCTATTTTTCAGTTTCCACGTGGGTTCTTGTAACTTGTTTTTCTATCAATGAAATTTTGTGGTTGCTCTCAAAAAAAAAAGAGTCCACGACGTCGTCCAGCTAAACTGCTAACTGGAACTAGCTAGGAAACAGCTGACTGGATAACCAGCTATCTAACTGAAAACTAACAGCTAGTCTGCTCTCTGTCTAACTGAACTAACTGGACCTTCTTCTATAGCAGAGACTGGCCAACATTATAGTCTCGAGTAGTTATGATGGATCTGGTTCCATGAGCTCCAATCCATGCCAAAACATCTCAGTCTGACCCAAAGAGATATTTTCCTGATGCCGCTCATTCTCAATAATGATTTACTCCAACTAGACGAGTCTATGTAGAGAAATATTTCCTTTTGCCATGGAAACAAGGGCTACGGTTGCTCGTGTGGGAAGTCCAAGTGACTAAGTGAATGCAGGTTGTTGCACTGTGATTCCTTCACACTCATGTAGCTAGCTCACTGAGGCCTCCATGGAGTACCCTTCTTATATAGGTGAGAAGAAAGTGCACAAATACGAAATGCTCTTTGTCCTTGGCTTTTAAATAAGAGTGGGCCGGAGAGCTCCGATATGATTTTGTGACAACAAGTACTAGAGCATTTAGAGAAGACACTAATAAGTAGGAGTACTTTATCTAAATGCTCCATTCCCGTCCACCCCCAACTTCGCTTTTGCTTCGGTCCCCCACCTCCTCCTCCTCCCTCTTTCAAATTTTGACAAACAAAAACTCGATTCCGATTGTTTAGAAGATCGTACGAACCCACCCGAACTCCGTATGGTCCTCTTAGACGTATACTCACCATATACGTATGCTCATGTGCCTGCGAAAGGCGAAAATCAGAAGTTATATAACAACAACAACAAAAATTAAAATATGACATACAAAGACGTATATCGCGATAATAGGAGGTGGGATCAGCCGGTCGGAACGTGGATTATACCCAGTTCGACCGAGTACACATATACAGAGATAGACGTGATCTCGATATGAGTTTCGACCGGTCAAAAAAATAAGACGGCCCATGTAGCATAAGTTTAGGGGTAGGGGACCGAAGCACACCTCCCCCAACTTGGATTATCTAGGTAACTTTGTGGCATCCCGCAAAAAACCACTACTAGAAAATCGCGTTGAATTTGTGCATTGCATCGTCATCATCATGCATTGTTTGCTAAAACTATGTTTGCAAAGCCCGTTTTGTTTTCTAAAACGCCCCATCTTTTATTCACACCTCAAAACCGGGTCCCGGAATATTTTGGTTTGTCCAATATCGGTTTGCAAAAACCTTGCTTGAAATAAATAAAATATTTAAATTATTTTAATAGGGGCAGTCGAACGGGCCGATTGACCCGATCGACCACCCCAGGAAAAAAATAAACGGCCCAACCTGTCCCGTTCCTAAATCCTAGAGATACCCAACTAGTCTACCCCACCCCTTGGCCACATCACCTCAGCCTATCCCCATCCGCCACCTCACCCTCTCCCTCTCCCCCTCCAATCCTATCCTGACACCTAGCCCACCCTCTCTCTCCCTGGAACCACCACACTCCCTCCACCACTCAACACACGCACGCACACAGTACACGCCACGCACGCCCCGGCCCCACACAACCCCACCGCGGGCCCCGCCCTCTCTCTCTTCCTCCCCCTTTCTTCCCAAGCAGCCCCTCCCTCTCTGCAGCGTCCCGCCCGCTGCAAGTCGCGCCCGCTTCTGCCTGCCTCGACGAGCCCCCATCACCCTTGTGCAGAGCCTCTCCTCACAGCGCCTGCTCCGCTTCTGCGTCCGCCCGCCCTCCCCGCTTCCCTCCTCCGGGCAGCCACCTGCGCCTCCCCGCCCACCGCCCAGCCGCCCTCCTGCACCTCCTCCCTCGCCCTCGCTCCACCGCCCGCCGGTGTCCCTTCTTTCGCGTTCCCCAAGCTCGGCCCCGCCTGCCTCGGCCCCGGCTCCCCGCGTCCTCGCCGGCGACGCCGCCGCCCCGACACCGCGCCTCCACCGCTCCTCCGCCTCAGCGGCCGCGAGCCCGCGACCACCCCGAGCTCGCGACCGCCCGCGCCCGAACCGCCGCCGACCGCCTGCAACCTCCGCCCGAGCTGCCCGCCTCCTCTGTGCCCCTCGCCGCCGCGCCCACGCCGCCCCGCCCCTTCCGCCTGGCGCCGCTCCGCGAGCCCTCCATGAACCAGCTCGCCCCCCCTCGCCGCCCGTTCCCCAGGCCCCGGCGGCCCTCCTAACCCTGCGCCTCCCGTCGCTCGTGCTCGCCCGTCGTCGCCGCCCTCGGCCCCCACAGGCCTCCGCCCGACCACGTCCACCGCCTCGAGCCACCGCTCCGGCCGTCCTCTGCCTCGCCGGTCCCCGCCGAGCTCGCCATCCTTCCCGGCCCGCGACCCGGCCCCACCTCGCCTGGCCCGCCACCGTCGACCTGTGGGCCCGCTGCCCCGCGTGTGCGTCTGTGTGTGTTCGTGTATGTGCGCCATGGGAACCTGCTTATGTCTCCGATGGCCGTCTTGATGCACCCAAGTTCGCCAACCGCCTTCGGCGCCGGACCCGATGACCACCAAGAACGCCCCGAGAACGACAAGTACCTCCCTCGAACGCCAAACCCGAACCGGAAGGACGCCAAGATCGCCACCTGTACCACAAGTACCGAACCCCGGAGACCAAGCCTCGACACCCCGAACCCGGTACCGCGTCAAGATCGCCTTCTCGGACCCCGTTGACGCCAAGATCTTCGCCGTAGAGCGACAAGGCCTTCGACAAGACAAGGAACGCCAAGCGCTTCACCCCGGACATCGAGTCCGCCGAGACCCCGATGCGACAAGTGCTTCGTCCCGAACACCATGACCGACAACGTGACCCGAAGACCCCCGGACGCGACAAGAACGACCCCGGAGTCCGAGAACGCTTCCGCCGAACCCTGGACCCCGAGACCGGACCCGGGACCCTGAGACCGACCCCGAACCCCGGAACCCAAGATCGTCGAGCCCCCCCTCTGACGTGTGACCCCTTCTCCTCGAACCTTATTTTATAACATAATAACAACTTGTTGCATTTTGAATTGTCATTCATCTCGCATGCATATCTGTGGTTTGGGGCCTTATGCCGATTCACCTAATAACTAAATATGAGGCCCATATGCGGGCAAATCTAGCCTTATATTGGCCTCATCTAAACATGTGTAGCGAACCAGATCCATCTGTTGTCTTGCTAAACCACATTTAATTTGCGGGGGGTTCTAAACAACATGCACCACCTAATTAATTGTCGGGACCCCGGTTCCGCCTAATCTGACCTAATTGCATCGCACCTTGCCATGCCATACATCATACATGCATCATGCCGATCTTCTGCCGTTGTATTAAATATTGCATCCGATGTTTCTTCTAGTGTTTTGCTTCTTCGCGGATAAGGCCGTTGAGTTGATGTGAGCTTCGCCCGATCTCCGGTTGAACCTTCGACAATGTTTTCAGGCGAGCATCTCCCCCTTTCTACCTATCTTACTTTATAGTATTTATTCCCCTCCTGTTGATCTTTTGCTATCTGTGTTGCGATTCTTTAGTTTCCGTACCTGTGATATACCGTGCAGCCCTATATTGCCTTGGACACATCCTATTACCTGTTGTTTGGTAGATAGTTGGACTTGCGCGTCGTAGTTGCTTGCTCAAGTGTTGAAGTGTGTCGTCATATGCCACAGTTGCTGATGTATTGCCACATGTTGATGATGGAGATGTTTCTAGTTTTACTTATCGTCACTTTAATTTCTGTTTAACAACTAAAATTGAATAAGCAGAGGCATCGGTGGGTGATAGAAAATATTTGGTTTCCGAACGCCCACTTGTGTCCCGTAAGACCCCGAGTACTTGATACCTGTTCCTTGATTTTTGCGCGCTATCCACATCCGGGAGGTATATGGGACCCCCCTGAGCCAGAGCTTGATTCAGACTTATTTCTTGGGGCCACAACTAGTTTGAGGTTTTATTTACGATCCTGTACTTATGCCATGCTACTTTCTGTATTTAAATTGTGCGACAGATAGCACACTGTACTGTTTTGGAAGCGGAGTGATTACGCGGTATCGACAGTCCCCGTTTGGGGATCTGCTGTCGCTTACAGCCATTGACGCAAACCTTGAGTCCGTCTCGAAGCTTGCTTACTTCGTTGCGGGTGTACTCCAAGGGGTGGCCCCCTGAAATATTTCTGAATCCTGTGATTGTTCAGTCGTGAAAGCCTCGTTGGGTTTTGATTTGGTTTTTCCGAGGTTGATCGAGCGTGTGTTGCTATTGGTGCACCCCGGCCGGGTAAAACTTTCTGAAAGCCGTGTCCGCGGATATGGACGACTTGGAGCACAGTATCTCGATCATAGACAAGCATAACTAAAGTTTACTGCTATAAATTTGACTTATAATGACTAGTAATCAGCTCCACTACAACGGAATGGCTAACTAATACTGCCCACAATTGCTTGTTTGATTGTCGCTTGCGACAATTGTATCTGACTAGTAAGTATTGCAACTACAACGGAATGGCTGAATAAAAGTACCAACAACTGCTGGGTTTTGGGTTATCTCATGCTAATTGAATCTGACTAGTAAGTGTTGCCACTATCACGGGAGGATTAACTAAAAGTGCCCACTGCTTACTTTATCAGGACGATTATCTAAACCGGACTAGTAATTGCTGCAACGATAACTGAATAAATAAAACTGCCAACTGTGTGAGTTCCTCGGTTGACTTCCTCGTTTGGTCTCGAGGGGGAAACACCAGGATGGGTTTGTTTTGGTGTTAGCTTCAGGTTGGATCCGGATAGGTCATTCTTACCCCTCTCTGATAATCGCCAGTTGTATCGAGTCTCTATAGGTTGTTTAGTGCATGCTGCCGCTCGATCCACCATACCTATGTAGGCGGACCGCCAATTCTAGCCTCGCCTGTCTTGGCCTCGATCGACGCTCCTTCTTTTCCTTTGCCCTTTGTCGGCACCCCTTTGTTTAAGCAGGTTTTGAGATCGACGTCGTTAGCAGGGTTACCCTTCCGGCTTGGCCTGGGCAGGGTTATGGACGCCATTGGTTATTCTTCAGGGCTCTTAGCCCCATTTGCTTCTTGTCCGTAGTCGGACGCTCTACCGTTTTCAAGGTGATTTGGATCTTTGTATAATATATCTGTATTCTTGACTCTTTGAGTCGCTGTTATATATATCTGTACATGGGTCCCATCGAGGACTGTTGTGTAATGTTATTACTTCGTTTTCCACCCGCACGAAAGTGCCTGGTGGGCACCTTTGAATCGTTTCTATGCGGGTTTGGCGAATTTTGCTCAAACTTGCATAGATCCGATTCTGAGGGTGTTACAAACTTGAATGCATTGACACTAGAAGCATTCATGGACATCTCAAATCAAGGAAATTTTTAATAGAATTAATGATTGAAATTATGTTTCTCGTGTGTTTACTCCATTCCCGTCCACCGCCAATAATGTTTGTTAAAATCCAGTCTTGCACTGCTATTTTACCCATCCAACACTATTGAGCTCCAGGGGTGGTGCCTGTTGGACACCAATAAACTCATTTCCTTCATCTATCGTCATCTAACCGTTTTATCTCCACCTTCAGAGTAGAAAGGTGTGCGAGTATCCATGTGTTAGGACTTAGGACCAACAGTATGAGGGTAGATTTCCCAAAAACAATATTCGAAAGGGAAACTTGGCTCCAACCTCTGTATCAACGGATGCATACGACTTTTATTATTTTATTAAAATTTATGTCTTACAAATATTACATCATGGGTCGCACGGGATTGATATATGGACCAACCATCTATAAAAGGAGGAAAACATGAAATAACTCTGCACTAACATGTCAACCTAAGATCAAAACGCCAGCTGCACTGGCGATATAAGTCCCGTGTAACCTCCTCCAAACGGGTGCACCAAAACACCATATCCTTGTAATTTTCCATAGGTTGTAGGTGTTGGAATTATGCCCTAGAGGCAATAATAAAGATTTTATTATTATAATTCATGTTCATGATAAAGTTTATATTCCATGCTAGAATTGTATTAAGCGGAAACTTTAATACTTGTGTGGTTTATGAACAACACCGTGTCCCTAGTACGCCTCTATGGACTAGCTCATTGATCAATGATGGTTAAGGTTTCCTAACCATAGACATGAGTTGTCAATTGATAATGAGATCATATCATTGGGAGAATGATATGGTGGATAGACCCAAACTAAGCGAAGCAATTAGATCGTTTCATCGTGTTCATCTTTGCGAAGCTTTTCCTATGTCAAATATTGTATTCCTTAGACCATGAGATAATGCAACTCCCTGGTACCGGAAGAAAGCTTTGAGGTCATCAAACGTCATCCTATGAGAGGGTGATCATAAAGGTGTCTCTCAGGTGATCGGAAAGTATCTGTTGGGTTGTATGTATCGAGATGGAATTTGTCCCTCCCAAGTCGGAGAGATATACTTCGGGCCCACTCGGTAATCGATATCAACACCGCTTGCAAGCATGTGGTTAAGGAGTTAATCACAAAGTGATATCGGATTACGGAACGAGTAAAGTACTTGCTGTGAACGAGATTGAACTAGGTATGACGGTACCGACGATCGAATCTCGAGCAAGTAAAATATCGCGAGACGAAGGGAATATATATATGGGATTGATTGAATCCTGGCATCGTGGTTCATCCGATATGATCATCGATGAATGTGTGGGAGTCAATATGGGTGCCTCTACCCCGCTGTTGATTATTGATAGAAGATCATGTCTGCATATTCTCGAACCCGCAGGGTCACACACTTAACGTGTCTTGACGCTAGGATAGATTGGATAATTGGTTTATGAATTTTTGTTCGGAGTCTCGGATGGGATCCGGGATATCACGAGAGGTTCCGGAATGGTCCGGAGAATAAGATTCATATAAGGCAGTGCAGTTTTTGGAGTTCGGAATTGTTCCGGGTTAATCGGTATTGTACCGGAAGCTTCTAGAACCTTCCGGAAGGGGACCAACGTGGCCCCACCTTCCGGGAGGGGGCATGGGCCTATAAGGGAGAGTTTAAATTGTTTAAACTAGAGATAGGCTTGGAGGAGGGGCAAGGGCTGGCCGGCCCCCCCTCTATATATAGAGGGGTGGTGCGCCCCCTCCCCCCACACACACACCTCTCCTCCAAACCCTAGCCGCCTTGCTAGCTTTCCTCTCTCCCTCCTGACTGTTTGTAGGCGAAGCCCTGCAGTAGAAATTCTCCACCATATACACCACGCCGTCGTGTTGTAGATCCAATCTATCTCTCCACCATACTCGCTGGTCCGAGGAAGGAGGACGCCAAGGTGCCGCTGCGTGTGCATCTCACGGAGGCACCGCCACTTGTGGTGCTAGATCGGATCGGATCGCGAGGAGGAGAAGCGAGTACGACTACATCACCCACGTTCGATTTAACGTTCCGCTGTCGCGAATCTTCAAGGGTATGAAGATCTAATCCAATCTCTCGTTGTTTGCATCTCCTAGATTAGATCTTGGCTTTCCTCTGTTCGCCCGTAGAAAATTTTGATTTACTATGCCAAACGCTTCAAAGTGGTATCGAGCTAGATTTATGCGTAGATGTGTTTCACGAGTAGAACGCAACATGGTTGTTGCGGCGTTGATGTTTTCTGTTGCAAGCCTCTTGTTTGTGTTCTTCTTATGACGCGGATAGTGAGATTGAAGCGGTCTAGGCCAACCTTACGCGACGTCGTCATGAGACCGGCTCCGCACTTGACGTGTGGCTTGTTCCACACATGCGGCTGGTGGATGTCGTTTCTCTCACTATAGTTGTCATGGGATTAACACGGAGTTTGGCAACCATAATATCACCGTTGTGGCTTTCCGTAGGTAAGAATCGTTCTTAGCATCTACTCCCATAAAGCCACGTAAAACATGCAACAACAAAGTAGAGGCGTCTAACTTGTTCTGCAGGAGTGTTTATGTGATATGGTATGGCCCAAGATGTGATGTGTATATTGTATGATGATCATGTTTTGTAATGTTTCACGACTTGCATGTCGATGAGTACACAACCGGCAGGAGCCATATGGTTGTCTTTATAATTGTGTATGACCTCATGAAGTCAACTTCTTATACGCCATGTAATAGCTTTACTTTATCGCTAAGTAGTTAGCAATAGTTGTAGTTGCTATTCGTGGTGGAGGAAATCATGGTGGAGTGATGGAGATCATGCCGGAACGCACAAGATGGAGATCATTGCGCGAAGATTGGCTATACCATGTCACATAAAGTTATATGCATGTGATGTTTATCCTTTTATGTATCTTATCATGCTTAGATCGCGACGGTAGCATTATAAGATGATTCCTCACTTAAAGATCAAGATAAAACTGTGTTCTCCCAAGTATGCACCGTTGCGAAAGTTCATCGTGTCCAAGCATCACGTGATGATCGGGTGCTATAGACTCTACGCTCACATACAACGGGTGCAAGCCAGTTTTTGCACACGCGGAAATACTTGGGTCTAACTTGACGAGCCTAGCATGTACAGACATGGCCTCGGAACACAAGAACCGAAAGGTTAAGCATGAGTCATATGAATGATATGATCGACACTTCGTTGTCCACCATTGAAACCACATCTCTTCTCGTGATGATCGGATTAGGTGTGGTGAATTTGGATCGTGTTCACTAAACAACTTGAGGGATGTTGAATTTAGTGGGAGTTCATCTAGTAATTTGATTAAGTTGAACTATTTATCATGAACATAGTCTAAATTGTACTTGCAAATACTGTAGATCACATGGCTAAGTCCAACTTCAACTTCAACGTTTTTGCTGAGAAGGAAAAGCTTAGAAACAATGGGTCTAACTTCACCAATTGGTTCCGCAATCTAAGAATCTTTACGTTCATGGACAAAAGGACTATGTCCTTGGGAAAGCGTTAGGTGACCCCCGTCAGAATCGCTACCGATGAGAAAGCTGTCTATCGTGCAAAGATGATTATGGTGTGATTAAGAGCACCATGTTGTTTGCTATGGAACCGAGCTTCAAAATCGTTTTGAAACCTATCCCGGCCCTTTGAGATTCTCGAGGAGCTGAAAACCATGTTTCGCACTCAAGCCCGCTCGAGAGATATGAGATCTCCGAGAAGTTCTTTAATCGCAAGATGGAGGAAGGGAGTTCCGTTAGTGAGCACGCCATAAAGATGTCGGGCTACACTCAACGCCTTGAGCAAATGGAATGCACGATTCCAGAGGAGCTCAAGATTGACAGGGTTCTGCAATCACTCCCTCCCAGCTACAAAAGTTTTGTAGTGACTCATAATCAGATTGGTTCCACTGATACGATCACCGAGCTCTTCGCAAAGCTGAAGGCTGCGGAAGTGGACATCAAGAAGGATAATCATGTGTTGATGGTCAACAAGCCCTCCTTTAAGAAAGGTAAGGGAGCAAAGAATCCCTTCAAGAAGGGCGGCGGCAAGCGCAATGCCCCTGCTGAGAAGAAGCTCAGGTCTGGTCCTAAGCCGGACACTGAGTGCTTCTATTGCAAGGACAAGGGTCACTGGAAGCGCAACTGTCCGAAGTACTTAGCGGACAAGAAGGCTGGCACCATCAAAGGTATATTTGATATACATGTTATTGATGTTTTCCTTACTAGCCCTCGTTGTAGTGCCTGGGTATTTGATACCGGTTCAGTTGCTAATATTTGTAACTCGAAACAGGAGCTACGGAATAGACAGCGGCTTGCGAGGGATGAGGTGACGATGCGCGTTGGCAACGGATCAAGAGTTGATGTGATGGCCGTCGGCACGCTCTCCTTAGTTTTACCTTCGGGATTAGTTTTAAACCTTAATAAATGTTATTATGTGCCTGCGTTGAGCATGAACATCATTTCCGGATCGTGTTTATTGCAAGACGGTTATTCATTTAAATCGGAGAATAATGGTTGTTCTATTTATATGAGTAACATCTTTTATGGTCATGCACCTCTTGTGAATGGTTTATTTCTTCTAAATCTCGAAAGGGATGAAACACACATCCATAACATTGAGGCTAAGAGATGCAAAGTAGATAGTGATAATACTACTTATTTGTGGCACTGTCGTCTAGGTCATATTGGAGTAAAGCGCATGAAGAAACTCCATTCTGATGGACTTTTGGAGTCTCTTGATTTTGAATCATTTGACACATGCGAACCATGCCTCATGGGCAAGATGATCAAAACCCCGTTCTCCGGTATGATGGAGCGAGCAACGGACTTGTTGGAAATCATACATATCGATTTATGCGGACCGATGAGTGTTTTTGACGCGGTGGATATCGCTATTTCCTCACTTTTACCGATGACTTAAGTAGATATGGGTATATCTATTTAATGAAACATAAATCTGAAACATTTGAAAAGTTCAAGGAATTTCAGAATGAAGTGGAGAACCATCGTATGAGAAGATTAAGTTTCTACGATCCGATCGTGGAGGTGAATATTTGAGTTATGATTTTCTCACGCATCTTAAAGCAAGTGGAATCGTTTCGCAACTCACGCCACCCGGAACACCACAGCGCAATGGTGTGTCTGAACGCCGGAATCGAACCCTATTAGATATGGTCCGATCAATGATGTCTCTTACTGATTTGCCGTTATCATTTTGGGGTTACGCATTAGAAACCACTGCATTCACTTTAAATAGGGCTCCATCTAAATCCGTTGAGACGACACCGTATGAACTATGGTTTGGTGCTAAACCTAAGTTGTCGTTTCTTAAAGTTTGGGGATGCGAAGCTTACGTCAAGAAGTTGATGCCGGACAAGCTCGAACCCAAAGCGGAGAAATGCGTCTTCATAGGATACCCTAAGGAAACTATTGGGTATACCTTCTATCACAGAACCGAAGGCAAAGTGTTTGTCGCAAAGAACGGTTCCTTTCTTGAGAAGGAGTTTCTCTCGAAAGAAGTGAGTGGGAGGAAAGTAGAGCTAGACGAGGTTATTGAACCTTCTCTTGAATTGGAGAGTAGCGCAGCACCTGAAATTGTTCCAAAGGTCGCCCTGACAACAATAGAGGAAGCTAATGACAAGGATCATGAAGCTTCGGACGATGCTGCTACTGAACGTCGCAGGTCGACAAGGTCGCGTGCCCCTCCTGAGTGGTACGGCAACCCTGTCTTGACTGTCTTGTTGGTAGAAGACAGTGAACCTACGAACTATGAGGAAGCGATGATGAGCCCAGACTCTGAGAAATGGCTGGAAGCCATGAAATCCGAATTGGGATCCATGAGCGAAAACCAAGTATGGACTTTGGTGGATCCTCCTAGCGACCGAAAGGCCGTTGAGTGCAAATGGATATTCAAGAAGAAAACGGACGCGGATGGCAATGTTACCTTCTATAAAGCACGTCTTGTCGCAAAAGGTTTTCGACAAGTTCAAGGTGTTGACTACGATGAGACTTTCTCTCCCGTAGCGATGTTTAAGTCCATTCGGATTTTATTAGCAATTGCTGCGTTTCATGATTATGAAATATGGCAGATGGATGTCAAGACTGCTGTGGCATCCCGCAAAACCACTACTAGAAAATCGCGTTGTTTTTGTGCATTGCATCATCATGACCGCATGCTCATGTCATCATGCCACCTTGCATTTGAGCATTGTCGTTATCTTGCGTTTGCTTGCATAAAACTATTTGCAGAAAAAACCTGTTTGTGTTTTCTAAACGCCCCATCTTTATTCAAAACCAAAACCGGGCCTCCGGAATATTTTGTTTTGACTAACTATGTTTTGCAAATGGTCCGTTTAACACAAATAAAATATTAAATTATTTTAGTGGGGGCAGTCGAACGGGTCGATTCAACCCGAACGACCACCCCCAGGAATTAAAACGGTCCGCCCCAAACCCTTTTCTACCTAGTCCTATTCTACCCACCCCTCCTCCACCTCACCCTGGCCAATCACCATATGCCACCTCACCTTTTTTCCCTTTCCCACCCAACCAGCATCTGCCACCTAACCAGCCCCTCTTCCCTCCCCCTCTCTCTCTCCCTGGGACCCACCCCACAGCCCACACCCACCCACACGACGCACACACGCACGCTGCAGCCCTCCCCGCGCCTGGGTCCCACCCACCTGTCGCTGTTCCCCCTGGCCCCACCACTCCCCCGCGTGGCTCTCTTCCCCCACCTCCTTCTCCTCTCGTCTCTCTCTCCCCGCATGACCACCGACGCGCGCCGCTCGCCTCCGCCGCCGCTCGCTGGCTCTCCTCAGCTCCGCCTCCACCCGCCGCTCTCCCCTTCGCTCTCCTCCGGCCTCTCTGCAGCTCCGCGCCTCACGCTCCCAAGCTCCTCCCACGCCGTTCTCAGCCCCCTGCGCCCGCCTCCTCCCTTGCCGCCTCACCCTGGCCGCCTGGCTCTCTTCTCCGCCGCCGGAGCCCGCTCCCCTCCGACCCGAGCGTCGCCTCCGCCCGCACCTCCTCGAGCCGCCTGCTCCGGCCGCCGGCGCAGCTCGCCCCTTCCTCCCCGCCGTCGGCCCTCCCTTCCTCTGCTCCGGTCGAGCGCCGTCCTCCCCGCGGCCATCCTCTCGCCCAGGTCGCCGCCTGCGGACCCCGTCTCCCCTTCCCCGTCCGCCCCGCCTCCGACCTTCATCTCGCGTCGCCATCGCCTCATTGCGGCTGGCCACCATGATGCCCGGCGCCCGTCGACCTCCCGCCGGCCCTGACCCCGCCTTCCTCGCCTCCCTCGTCGGCCACCGCGGCCCGTGCCCGTCTGACCGCGGCCAGCCCTGCCTCACCACCCCCTGCCTCGGCCTCGCGCCGCTGTCGCCGTCCTCGTCCTCCGTGCAGCGCCGCCTCGATCCCCAGTTTCTGGCCACCTCGGACTAGCCTCCTGCCGTGTGTCGCAGCGGTTGTCCTGGGCGCGTGCATGACCCTGTCCAGGACCATGCTCTGCATAGTGTCCCTGGTTCCTGTTGATGTCCCCTATGGCGGTGCGACTCGACGCCCAAGACCGTCTGATGACGAGGGAATCATGATCGACGAGTGAGATAATCCTGGACACACGCGGCTCCGACCTGGAACATCAAGTTCTTCATCAAGGAATACCATGTTCTCCTTCCCGGAACCCCAGAAGGCCATACCCGAGTATCGCCTTCACGGACGCAACAAGATCTTCCTCACGGAGACGAAGACCCCGGTCTCGAGGATCCGATGCCGGAACGCCAAGATCGCCTTCGAGGATCCGAAGGTCCCAACTCCGAAACCCCGAAGATCGACCCCATTGTTGAAGACCGAACCCCAAGATCTGCCTCACGAGACCGAACCCCGGGAACCCCGATGCTTTCGACACGGACGCCATGATCTTCGTCACGGACGCCGAGACCCCCGGACCCGAAGTCCACATGTGCGACAAGTACTCCTTCCCGGATGCGATGCTCGAGAACGCGGACGGCAAGGACACCGACGCAGAACGCCAAGTTCTTCACCCCGGACGCCAAGACCGACCCGACACGAGGACGCGACAAGAACTTCGCGACGACAGGATCGGCCCCGACCTGGGTGGAGCCGAAGACCGCCAAGTACTTCTTCCCGGAACGCCAGATCTACTCCGTTATCCGAGACCGTACCCGTCGAACCCCAGATCCGAACCCTGAGACCAACCCCGAACCCCGGAACCCCAAGTTCGTCGAACCCTAACAAGATCGCCGAACCCTAAAGTGTGAACCTTTTTCCCGAACCCTATTTTATAATATAATACAACTTGTTGCATATTAAATTTGTCATACTCGCATGCATATTTGTGTGGTTTGGGGGCCTTATGCCGATTCACCTTATAATTAAATATGGGGCCCATATGCGGGCAAATCTAGCCTTATATTGGTCTCATTTAAACTTGTGTAGCGAACCGGTGCCATCTTTTGTCTTGCTAATGCAACATTTAAATTTGTGGGGCAGATAAATAACTTGAACCGTTTAATTAATTGTCGGAACCCCGGTTTCGCTTAATATGGCCTAATTGCATCGCACCTTTGCCATGTCAAACATCATACATGCATCATGCCCGATCTTCTGCCGATCTTAAATATTGCATCCGGTGTTTATTCTAGTGTTTTGCTTCTTCGCGGATAAGGCCGTTGAGTTGATGTGAGCTTTGCCCCGATCTTCGGTTGAACCCTCGGCAATGTTTCAGGCGAGCATCTCCCCCTTTCTACCTATCTTACTTTTATAGTATTTATTCCCTCCTGTTGATCTATTGCTATCTGTGTTGCGATGCTCTAGTTTCCGTGCCCGTGATATCCCTCGCAGCCTTATATTGCCTTGGACACATCCTATTACCTGTTGTTTGGTAGATAGTTGGACTTGCGCGTCGTAGTCGCTTGCTCAAGTGCTGTTGCGTGTTGTCAAGTGCCACAGTTGTTGGAGTATTGCCGCATGTTTGACGTTGGAGATGATCATGGTTTTACTTATCGTTCACTTTAATTTCTGTTTAACAACTAAAATTGAAGTAAGTAAGCAGAGGCATCGGTGGGTGATAGATAACATTTGGTTTCCGAACGCCCACTTGTGTCCCGTAGGACCCCGAGTACTTGATACCTGTTCCTTGATTTATCGCTATCCACATCCGGAGGATTATGGGACCCCAGCCGAGCTTGATTCATTCTTATTTCATGGGGCCACAAACTAGTTTGAGGTTTTATTTACGATCTGTACTTATGCCATGCTCTGCTTTATTTACGATTGTGAGGAGCACACTTTGTCGCTTAGGTAAGCGGAATGTTTTCGCGGTATCGACAAGCCCAGTCACACTTTCGGGTTCCCAGTCGTTTACAGCCATTGTCGCAAACCTTGAGTCCGTCTCGGAGTCAGCTGGCTTCGTTGCGGGTCTACTCAATGGGGTGACCCCTGAAATATTTTTGAATCCTGTGATTGCTTTGTCGTGAAGGCCTCGTTGGGTTTTGATTTGGTTTTTCCGAGGCTGATCGAGTGTGTGTTGCTATTTGTGCACCCCGGCCGGGTTAAAACTTTCTGAAAGCCGTGTCCGCGGTTATGGACGACTTGGAGCACGGTATCTCGATCATAGACAACTATAACTAAAGTAGTGCTATAAATTTGACTTTATAATGACTAGTAATCAGCTTCACTATAATGGAATGGATAAATAATACTGCCCACAATTGCTTGTTTGGTTGCCGCTTGCGACAATTGTATCTGACTAGTAAGTATTACAACTACAACGGAATGGCTAAATAAAAGTACCAACAACTGCTGGGTTTTTGGGTTATATCATGCTAATTGTATCTGATTAGTAAGTGTTGCTACTATAACGGAATGGTTAACTAAAAGTGCCCACTGCTTATTTTATCAGGATGATTATCTTTACCTGACTAGTAATTGCTGCAACGATAATTAAATAAATAAAACTGCCAACTGTGTGAGTTCCTCGGTTGACTTCCTCGTTTGGTCTCGAGGGGAAACGCCAGGATGGGTTTGTTTGATGGTAGAATCAGGTTGGTCCCGAATAGGTCTTTCTTCCCCTCTCTAATAGCCGCCAGTTGTACCGAGTCTCTGTACGTTGTTTAGTGCATGCTGCCGCTGCCGCTTCAGTCCACCATACCTATGTAGGCGAGGACCGCCGAATTCTAGCCTCGCCGTGTACTGGCCTCAGTACTGACGCTCCTCTTTTTCCTTTGCCCTTTGTCGGCACCCCTTTTGTTTAAGCAGGTTTTGAGATCGACGTCGTTAGCAGGGTTACCCTTCGGGCTTGGCCTGGGCAGGGTTATGGACGCCATTGGTTATTCTTCAGGGCTCTTAGCCCCATTTGCATCTTGTCCGTAGTCGGACGCTCCATCTTTTTAAGGTGATTTGGATCTTTGTATTGTATATCTGTATTCTTGACTCATGGAGTCGTGTTGTATATATATATCTGTTCTGTGGGTCCCATCGAGGACTGTTGTGTAATGTTATTACTTCGTTTTCCACCCGCACGAAAGTGCCTGGTGGTCACCTTTGAATCGTTTCTATGCGGGTTTGGCGGGTTTTCGCTAAAACTTGCATAGGGTCGATTCTGAGGGTGTTACAACTGCTTTCCTCAATGGCAACATTGATGAAGAGTTGTATATGATGCAACCCGAAGGTTTTGTCGATCCTAAGGATGCTAGTAAAGTATGCAAACTTCAGCGTTCCATTTATGGACTGAAGCAAGCATCTCGGAGTTGGAACCTTCGTTTTGATCAAGTGGTCAAGAGCTTTGGATTTGTTCCAAATTGCTACGAAGCTTGCATCTACAAGAAAGTGAGTGGGAGCTCGGTGACGTTTCTGGTACTGTATGTGGATGCCATATTGATTATCGGAAATGACATCAACATGCTTAACGATGTGAAGAGTTATTTGAACAAGTGTTTTTCAATGAAAGACCTAGGTGAAGCTGCTTATATATTGGGCATCAAAATCTATAGAGATAGACAAAAGGCCGATAGCTTTAAGCCAGAGTACATACCTAGACAAAGTTCTGAAAAGGTTCAGAATGGATAAGGCAAAGAAAGGTTCAGTGCCTATGTTGTCAGGTAAGATATTGAGCAAGGCTCAGTGTCCAGCTACGGTAAATGATAGGGAAGCTATGAGCAAAGTGCCTTATGCCTCGGCCATAGGTTCCATCATGTATGCCATGTTGTGTACTAGACCGGATGTGTCCAATGCTCTTAGTTTGACGAGCAGATATCAAAGTGATCCGAGTGGAACACGGACAGCCGTGAAGAACATCCTAAAGTACCTAAATAGAACTAAAGAAATGTTCTTAGTCTATGGGGTGATGAACAGCTTGTCGTAAAGGTTACGTCGATGCTAGTTTCGATACCGACAAGGATTATTCTAAATCTCAGACAGGATACGTTTATATTTTGAACGGAGGAGCTGTGAGCTGGAGAAGCTGCAAGCAAAGCGTGATCGCGGGATCTACAATGGAAGCGGAATACGTGGCTGCTGCAGCGTCAAGTGAAGGAGTTTGGATCGAAACTTCATCATCGAGCTTGGCGTGGTTCCAAGTGCATTGGACCCCTTTGGAGATATTGTGTGACAACACTGGCGCCATAGCACTCGCTAAGGAACCAAGATATCATCCAAAGACCAAGCATATCAACCGCAAGTTTCATATAATCCAAGATTATATAGCAGATGGAGATCTGAAGATTAGCAAAGTACATACGGATCTGAATGTCGCAGATCCATTGACTAAACCTCTTCCACGTGTAAAACATGATCAACACCTCAGTGCCATGGGTGTGAGATTGTTGCCAGATGTAAACTAGATTATTGACTCTAGTGCAAGTGGGAGACTGTTGGAATTATGCCCTAGAGGCAATAATAAAGATTTTATTATTATAATTCATGTCCATGATAAAGTTTATATTCCATGCTAGAATTGTATTAAGCGGAAACTTTAATACTTGTGTGGTTTGTGAACAACACCGTGTCCCTAGTACGCCTCTATGGACTATCTCATTGATCAATGATGGTTAAGGTTTCCTAACCATAGACATGAGTTGTCAATTGATAATGAGATCATATCATTGGG
The DNA here is from genome assembly GCA_030063025.1 of Avena longiglumis. NCBI lineage: Eukaryota > Viridiplantae > Streptophyta > Magnoliopsida > Poales > Poaceae > Avena > Avena longiglumis. Next base: position 455,211,787 of record CP125978.1, on the reverse strand, counting down.
AGAATGATATGGTGGATAGACCCAAACTAAGCGAAGCAATTAGATCGTTTCATCGTGTTCATCTTTGCGAAGCTTTTCCTATGTCAAATATTGTATTCCTTAGACCATGAGATAATGCAACTCCCTTGTACCGGAAGAAAGCTTTGAGGTCATCAAACGTCATCCTATGAGAGGGTGATCATAAAGGTGTCTCTCAGGTGATCGGAAAGTATCTGTTGGGTTGTATGTATCGAGATGGAATTTGTCCCTCCCAAGTCGGAGAGATATACTTCGGGCCCACTCGGTAATCGATATCAACACCGTTTGCAAGCATGTGGTTAAGGAGTTAATCACAAAGTGATATCGGATTACGGACGAGTAAAGTACTAGCGTGAGAGATTGAACTAGGTATGATGATACCGACGATCGAATCTCGAGCAAGTAAAATATCGCGAGACGAAGGGAATATATATATGGGATTGATTGAATCCTGGCATCGTGGTTCATCCGATATGATCATCGATGAATGTGTGGGAGTCAATATGGGTGCCTGCAGACTGTTGATTATTGATAGAAGATCATGCGCATATTCTCGAACCCGCGGTCACACACTTAACGTGTCTTGGCTAGGATAGATTAGATAATTGGTTTATAAATTTTTGTTGAGTCTCGGATGGGATCCGGGATATCACGAGAGGTTCGGAATGGTCCGGAGAATAAGATTCATATAAGGCGAGGCAGTTTTTGGAGTTCGAATTGTTCCGGGTTAATCGGTATTATGTAGAAGCTTCTAGAACCTTCCGGAAGGGGACCAACGTGGCCCCACCTTTCGGGAGGGGGCATGGGCCTATGAGGGAGTGTCCTGGCCGCATTGGGCCAGGGGCACAAGGCCCCATAGGGCCCAGCCGATTCTAGAGAGATTTGACTCGTTTAAATCTCGGGATAGAATTTCTAGATAAGGGAGAGTTTAAATCGTTTAAACTAGAGATAGGATTTCTAGATAAGGGAGAGTTTAATTGTTTAAACTAGAGATAGGCTTGGAGGAGGGGCAAGGGCTGGCCGCCCCCCCCCTATATATAGAGGGGTGGTGCGCCCCCTCCCCCCACACACACACCTCTCCTCTAAACCCTAGCCGCCTTGCTAGCTTTCCTCTCTCCCTCCCTACTGTTTGTAGGCGAAGCCCTGCAGCAGAAATTCTCCACCATATACACCACGCCGTCGTGTTGTAGATCCAATCTATCTCTCCACCATACTCGCTGGTCCGAGTAAGGAGGAGACGTCGAGGTGCTGCACGTGTGCATCTCACGGAGGCACCGCCACTTGTGGTGCTAGATCGGATCGGATCGCGAGGAGGAGAAGCGAGTACGACTACATCACCCACGTTCCGGAGCGTAACGCTGTCTTGAATCTTCAAGGGTATGAAGATCTAATCCAATCTCTCTCGTTGTTTGCATCTCCTAGATTAGATCTTGGCTTTCCCTCTGTTCGCTCCGTAGAAAATTTTGATTTACTATGCCGCGAATCCCTTCAGTAGGAAGGACCAGATACGGATCCAATGAGTAGCCAACAAGATAACCTGCATAAAAGAGAATTGTTTAACATTGTTAAAAATATAATCATTGTGAATATTTCACATAGCCCAAAGTAAAGCACAAACACCCACTCTGTTGTGGGCTTTTTCGTGCTTTGTCACTCCAATATACCAATTTTCCAAAAAGATTTGTTATGCTTGTGGGCGGAGTGATATTAAAGGCTATGTGTAGGATGCGCCAGACAACTTTAGCTAGTGGGCAAGAAATGAATAAATGTTAAATGGTTTCTTCTTGATCACAAAAAAAAACAATTTTTACAACCTTGGAAGTTCCTTTTTGTAAGATTATCTTTAGTCAATAGAACTATATAGTGCAAGAACCACATGAAGATACTAATCTTTTGTAGTACTTTAATTTTCCATAAATATTTTCTAAGAAATATCGTATGGCCATACATAAAGTCTATATACATTGATTTGACTGTAAGTGTCCCCAATGTCGTTAACATCCAAACGAAATCATCCGACTGATTAGTAAGGAGAATTTCTATTAATCTGTTGCAAAGGTGCAGCCACGTTTCTCCCCTCATACCCGTCAAAGCCAGTCTAAAACCTATGTTTAGAGGCATTTGTGACATAACATTTGCAACCGAAACTTGTTTTCTTTGCAGTATGTTGTAGTGAGAAGGATATTGCTGGGAGAGAAGCGTGTTTCCTAGCCACGTATCCTCCCAAAACCGTGCTATTTCTCCATTACCCACTTTAAAAGACCCACGGTCAAAAAAATCATGTTTTAATTTCATGAGACCTTTCCAAAAGGGTGAGTCCGTTGGTTTTGACTTTACTTGTGTCAAAGAGTGAGTGTGCATGTATTTGTTTTGGATAAGTTCTTGTCATACCCCTTGTTCGGTCAGGAGCTTAAATAACCATTTACTTAACAAGCATTTGTTCTTTACTTCCAGAACCTCGACACCTAGACACCCCCCCCCCGATCTTTTGGTCTATATAAGATGTTTCACTTAGTAAGTCTATACTTTCTTTTGTGGCTATCACTTTTCCAGAAAGTAATCCAGTATTTTTTGTACCCCTTTCGGTAGATTTCCCAATTGAGATAACATGTGTTTTTCCATGTAAGTACCCTGTATGGATCCATTGTGTAGCTTCGAAGATAACCAGGAAAACAGTACAAACTGTTGTGCGGTCCATCTAGGTTAGAATCACGACTAATTGATTGTATAAAAAAGGCAACTTTTACAGTACCTTTTACTACTCCTCAAAGGTGACTAGTATAATCTGATCTAACGTCTAAGATAGATTTGGCCCAACAGCCCAGCTAGTAATTCTGTGTGAACAAAATATCACAAAAAAACGTTCTAGCCAGGAACAAAACAAAACAAAATCTTGAGTGAGGCGTCGTCGCCGCCGCTGCTCCCCCGGACGCGCGCAGCCGCCACCACTTCTACCCGGACGCGCGCCACCGCCTGCCCGCACTCGCGCCTCCGCCACCCCCTCTCCACGCGCGTCGCCGCCACCCCTTTCTCCGATTTCCAAGTTTCCTTGCACGCTGCCGCCTCCACAGTCATCCATGCCGCCAAATGCCCGCTCCGATCTTGTTGACGCTGGACCCCGTCTCCTCGACCGCTTCCACATCAATTCGACAGAGCCGACGCCGACCCGCACGACGCCCTCGGTGCAGCTCCGTTCGCATCAAGTACGTTTTCCATACTCTTGTCTATTTAAATCTAAGTTTCAGATTGGTTTCCCGGTTGTCTTGTCTGCAGTTCTACTAATTTCACAATTGGTATTGAGCCGTAAAGGGACTAAATGTGCCATCAAGACATACTTTTTTTGATTCAGAATTGTTCAACTATAATGCTAAAGATAATATTCTGAAGTTTGGTAGTACAATTTAGGTTTTAGCATCTGGCTTATATGCATATGGAGATGTAAAATCACCAATTCTGAATCCTGCTCTGAATGAGAAGAATTAGTTCACATTTGGAAGCTAACTGATGAACTCCAGTAGAGTTACACCACACAGCTCACCATTGCACTTGCTGATGAACTCGAGTCCTCCTTTTTTTTTTGCGGGTCTGCTGATATTTTCTAAATTCTGGGAGCATGGTTTGATGGATCATGCTCGGGCTGTAGTAGTCCTTATTCCATCGTGTATGCTACTTTTGTCCTACGGTTTGTTTACTCCCTTCTTTCAGTTTTATGCCCACCTAGTGATCCTGTAAAATATTTATCCTAGAAGCACAAACTATGCTCTGTTCTGATGGAACTTTTTTTTGACAGTTTTGTTTGCAGAGATGGAGTATACACGCATTCAGGAAGTCAAGAAGGTGGCCCCTTAGCAGTAGTATTACTTTCAAGGAACAAGGGAGATCGTAGTAAGGTGTCAAGTGGGATCCCACCTAGATACCACTTCTAGTTTATTTTAAACTTTGTAGTGCAAAATTTTAATAAAATTTTACACTAGAAATCTCAAAATGAACTAGAGGTGGGACTTAGGTGAGACCCCACTTGACACTCTAGATCGTAGTACCATGGAGTTTACCGCAATGAAGAACTAGTATATTTCTATGCATACATTGGTATACTGAGAAAAATTCTGGTGCCTTTGAAGTTTATTGCAATGGACAACTGGTATGTTCTCTTACAATTCATTGCTCGTCAGTTTCAATTGTGCATATACTTGTGTAGTTTTAAAATCAAGCAACCATATTAGGGTTGCTACTGCAACGATAGTAAATCTAGTTAGCAATATTCATTAGCTCCACCTGCTTTAAAATAACGGATTGCATTGTGTAGTCTTTGAATGGTCTGGAATGGTAGTTCCCTGAAGATGAATGTGTGATCTTTTTCGGAATTCTAAATGCTTGTGCTTTTCTTTTGATAGCCTATATGAATATATTATTCTGATGTTGGCGAGTTTGTTTCCACCTTTTCAGGTCTTGAAATTATCTGAGCAGAGGTTTTCTTGCGAGTTTGAGTTGGCAACAAATTATCAGATTCTCAATTTGGGAAAAATCTGGAGGTCATGTCCTAGACGAACATTTCAGCAGGCCGCACGCCCGCATATATGTTATGACATAGATTCCACGTCTTACTACAAATCACATACCTTTACCCGAGATCTTTGTGGATACATGGTGGTTTTCTTCTTGTAAATGATGTTTTAGATGTGGTGCGATTGTTTTATGCAACTATGTAACAAAGGTGAAACGTTGCAAGTTTGTATCGCATGATCGGGTGTTCTAGGTGACATGCGTTCTTGCAGGCTAAATTACTTTTGAGTATAAAAAGAACATCGCAAGCATAACAGGTGTATCGGAGAGTTTCCTCCAATCCGAAATAGCATTACATAGGCATATGACAATGGTTGTTGTCGACACCGACAAAACAATCGCCTGGCATATATTTATTGATGTGAAAAACAAGAATACACAACAGTCAATTCTGGGTTGTCAACATAATAGTTTTTTCTTATTTCTTGAGGCAAATATACCGCAATGAAAACAAAAAAACACTGGACCAACCAAAGAATTTTACTGAGGCATTCACGCCTTCTCATAGTACTCAATGGTCGTGCTTAGTGTCAAAAATGCCATCAGTTCCTGCATGGTAGGACCGTAAGGATGTATGATAATAAGAAAAATATAGCACAATCTTTTGAATAAACTGCAGTAGAATGTGTAAGGAATACAAGTGTAACAACCAACAATACAACCATCTGCTCACATTTAACAGTCACAAACTATAAGGATCATGTTAACTGTTGAATTATGGTCGCAAATTCAGATGATATTTCACAGAGACAGAGAGATCCTTGTGGGAGAACACAGTACTACCAGAACTGACCATACTAGACATGAGGGATCAGGTGGACGACAGATTTCCTCAATTCCTGTACGAGTACAGTAACACTAAACTACAGAGGAGCCATGCCCGAAAAGAATCCAAGAGAATACCCCCATTTGGAAAACATGAGCAATAGTACATTAACAAAAAATACCCCATGAATCCTGTGGGTCTGCCGCTTCGCGGGAAGCAAAACACATTATCCAATGGATTGCAACTAGAGATGCCAGGAGGTTTCCTCTTGGACACGAGATGGAAGTAATCCATTTATTTTGAGTCACAATGACATACTTAGAATTACAAAATAATCCTTGTTTGCTGTCGCAAGAGGTAACATAGAATTAAGAAAAAGCTGGGATGCACTGGCATCAACAAATGATAAGAAGGTTATAGAACATGGCATTTTAAAACCAAGCACTACAGAGTTTGATCGGCACAATCACTTCCACTGTTGCAGATTGACGTAAGGAAACAGGTACAACAAAAAGTCTTCTAGCTTCACGCACGAGCGCACAAACATAGGGTGCTAGCCTGCCTGGTACAAACAGAAGAAAAGGGATTCTGGCATTCTACTTAGGAACACTTTGCAGTTGAACCATGATGAATGTTCTAGAGTCAAATGGAAAAAAGACCAAGGTTAGCAGAGAATTGTTCAAAGCAATATTAATATGCAACTTGCACCAACAAGAAACTGGTTCTATCAGCTTCCGTGTCCTTGTTTTGGCCAAGCTACTACCAGAGTTTCTTAAGGTATATTAAAACTTAGTTGATATCAAGGCCCCTTCGCAATTCACAAGACACGAGCCATATATGTTGGGAAGAAAATCTTCAGAAAGAATAGAGAACTGAGACTGACCATGTCCAAGATGCATCTCACACCTCACAATGCAATTTCCCACTAACTGTTTCTATGTCTTCTTTCCTCCCTGCACCACAACAAGTAGCTATTTATGCTATGATATAGTGCCGAATTGCAGTTAGATCATTTCATTAGTGACAAATACTCCATACAGAACCTGAGGATTGTATTCTTCTTTTACTTAATTAGCACAAGGTAATTGCAAGGAAATTTTCTGACTCGGAAAAAAATCAGATAGTACCTAAGAGAATAGAACACACAGTTCTGTTTGAGAAATTAACCTGGGCCTACTGCAAGAACTGTCTTAGACCCAGCCAGTACTATACAAATCAAGCCTATGAATTCAAATCATTGCATACCACATTCACGACAGTATGAATCGTGAAAAGTAAACAATGTTCAAAATTACTACATTATTTCAGTAAGAAATTTTCCATAATAACAACTAACCAGGCTTATTCAGATTAAGACATTCCTCATAGTTTGATATATAGAATTACCACAAGGACAATTCACAGTTGTTTTTTACTGAATAAACCATTTCATAGCTGTTGAGACAATTTGATCTGTTTCCTCTGTTTTTCTGAAAAAACTAGGAACGATTTGGCAATATTATACCAAATATTTGGTCAGTGTTTGGATCACATCTTGATTAGCATATGCATGCTGCAACAAATGGACACATACAATGTTGCAAATCATGATGAAGCGTTCTTGCTCAGACTATCTCTTTGATAACAGGGAGTCGTGTTGGTCTTAGAAACATGGCTACCTTAGTGTCCCAACAAGAATACAAGTTTTATACAAGTGCGTTCGATCAATTTACAAGTAAATTTTGGAAGCCACGTCTCTGCCAAGCAACTAAAGAATTAATGACTAATATTCTCATAAATCGACCAGAAACTAAGTGTGGAATTCTAGGTACTTCTCATCTTGAAATGGACCACAAACTAAGTTTACACATCAATTGAATAATCATATAGCTACAAAATTAAGTCTGAATCCATGATGACTGCATTGGAGAAAAAAACATAACTCACCGCAACGGTCTTAGGGCAGCACCGAAAAGCTGGACACCTTCTCATCGCTATAATTGTCATGGCAGGAGCGCGCACGCGAGGTAGCCGGAGCAGCCTATGTCACCATCCACACCACCGGGTCATGCACCACGTGCCAAGCAGGCCATGAGATGGCAGACTCCGCGACCCTCTCATCCGTAGCCGCCCCTCCAGTTCGGGCTCGACGCACCCCGAGCGTGACCTGGAACGCCGCCACGACCTCCTTGCACGCGTCGACGTCCCGTGGCATAGAATCGTCGGCCAGCTCAGACAGCGGCCGCATCTTCTCGAAACCCTACTCCTAGAACAGTTACGAGCTCGGACGCCTTGACGATGGAAGAGGGCGGCGTCGTGGGATCTGGGATTGGGGGTTAGGAGGACGGCGGAGGGTCGTACGTAGCGTAGGAGGACAATAGAGGGTCGTACTTGTTGTAGGCTTCGCATACGCCGGCGGGAGGGTCCGAGGCGATGGTGAGATGGGAGGCGGCCATGGCGAGGAACTCTGAAACCACGCAGGATCGAAATAAAGGTTATGACATTCTTTAGGCCATGGCGATATCAGTCCCACCCGGCCATGTTCGACTTGGGCTCTATTCGGATGGGCCCGCCTATGGCCTGTTTTTTTTTGGGTGCCGATTTTCTCATCAGCGGACCACTAGTATAAATTGTACTAGTCAACTTTTTAGCTCTAGTATAAAATGTTTTAGGCCTTTGGATGGACCAAAATGAAGGGCTGTTATTCATCTGAGGGTACGATAAAACATCTTATAAAAAATACAACAAATATTGCATGATGCTACTCGTTCCCAAGTTTTGGTCGAGAAACTGCTGAAGTATAAGTGCATTGCCTTCCTTTTCTCATAAGCTTGAGATTTTGGATGAACTGGTTTGGCGCATGCAGTTTTACAGAAACCATTGCTCCTACGCAGATATCAAAGTTTTCTTCGTGTGCACCACACCCCCCAAACAAGAAAAAAATGCTTACCCACCCGATTATGGAGATCAGCATATATATCTAAATTTGGATATACTAATTCATTCATTGGTTCATGGATCGATTGATCCTGTATGCGCTCACGCTTGATTGGATTAGATTCAGAAATAATCATGGGAAACTCTATTTGAAGGAGATGGTCGATCAGGGAAGAAAGGTAATTTGAGGCTGGGCACGGTAGAGCTAGAGAGGAAGGCCAGCTATAGCTACATGCGGTGCCTGGCCAAATCAACAGGTAATGATGATGACCATCACAAGCTTGTCGGGCAAACATTCACATGCGTGGGAGCCATACTTACTGTCGAAAATCTACCGACGGTCAATCGTGTGGGGTTGAGGTAGTACTTGGAAACAGGCTTTATAAATAAAGCCAAATCTGTACAGAGTACACCCTTCGAAAAAAATTTAGCTAGTAATGGCCCCTGTATAATCTCGCCAGCTGCTGTGGCGTTTCTGCAAGTGTATGACGCCGCTTGGGCTGGCTTTCCGATGAGGCGCCAATTAGAATGGCGACTTTTTCTACTACCTGATGTGTTCATCCACATTCATGCTCGGGTTCGCATGCTTTAGACGGTGACGTGAAGCCCTCGTGGACGACAGGACGAGCTCGTCGATGTGGAATTCACGAGTACAAGTGTGTGTGTGTATGTGTGTCTCGTTATGCATATTGAGTGATTAGGAGACTGCGAGCTGCTTTGAGATGTGCGTTCATGTCGAGGTTTAGGCACATGAGGAGAGCTATGCGTCGTGAGGGATGCTATGTGTCAAGGTCCTATATACACTACAGGACGCGCGCGCTGCGTCGAGGGCAAAAAGCCTTCGACGTAGGCTAAAATGCCCTCGGCGTATGGTACGCCGATGGCTGCCCTCGGCGTAGCCTCCTCGGCAAAGGGCTTTCTCGGCGGAGCACGTAGAGGCCGTCGGCGTATCAAAATACCGTCGGCGTATGCTACGCCAAGGGCAATGCCGTCGGCGTAGCGGCCGTCGGCATAACTTGTCGACAGGATACAAAATATTTTTTAAAAAAGAAATTTATTTTATTTTTTTCTCAATTTTTGAATCTTTGAATTGTTTGACTCATTAATCTCACTTTGAACAGTTTTAACACTAATTATACTTAATATTTAATTAAATTGCAGTCTTGGTCAAACTTCCCCCGGCCGGTCACCCATCCTAATACTACTCCAGCTCCAGCACGCTTAACTTCTTCGTTCCTTTAGAATTTGTTTCCGCAAAGTAATTCATACATTGTTGTCAATACTATGATATCAATCCTATTAACCTTTGTATCAAATGTCACATGTTTGTATTTTTTGAAATTATAAACAATTATCTAAGTAAACATTAATAAATAAGTAAAAATATTATTGAATTCAAATAAAAATATAATAATTTTATTTTTTCTATTTTTCTATTTAATATGGAATAATTAATATCTTTAAATCTGTAAATCGGAATTTAACAAATAATATGTCTAAATTGATCAGAAAAATGAGAGGAATCCAAATATGATATCCATATCAACTAATCACAAACCCTCCGTTTTTTGAATTATCTATTTGGTGGTTGCTTTAGAAAATTCCCTTTTTGCGCTCGGATAATGAAAAATGGCTTTTTGGTGCGATGAAAAGAAAAACTTGCATTGAATCTTTAATAAAATAGCATATTGTGAACCTAAAAATGATTTTTTGTAAAAAAACATGAGCATCGGATCATGTACATGTAGTTCATATCTGACCCACTTCCTACCGATTCGGCAGGAATTTGTCTTTTTCACCAGAGGTGGACGGAAAAGTTTCGGATACCCCTGTTGGGACATTGTCCATATAAGGTGGTATAGTATTTTTGTAAAATGTGGTGGTAGCATTTTGAATTAGTAATTTGGTGGTTGCTTCACAAAATCGTCCGTTTTTTGTGCTCGGAAAATGGAAAATGGCCTTTTGGTGCGACGAAAAGGAAAACTTCCTCCTGCAACATTGTTCGCCATCCCATGATGCATGTGTATGCACAATATGGGCACATTATCACAAACTATGCCTTGATTCTAGCCATAACATTGGTCATTTGACCCGAAAGCCAAGAAACCTCGAATGAGATATGTCATTTTGTGAAGGTTTTTTTGAGACATAATCAATATATCAAGTTTAATATTTTTACTTATAACTAAGTCACATAATATGACACCACGCGAAGGTTTCGCATTGTTTCGATCGTTTTTAAATTTTTTATGCCCGTTTTAAACTATCGTCAAACTTTGTCGAACGCCGGGCATGGATATTCTTAGCTCGGGGCCGAGCCTCACTAAACTTGCATTGGATTTTTGATAAAATAGCATATTGTGAACCTACAAATGATTTTTGTAAAAAAACATGAGCATCGGATCATGTACCTGTAGTTCATATCTGACCCACTTTCTACCGATTCGGCAAAAATTTGTCTTTTTCACCAGAGATGGACGGAAAGGTTTCGGATCTCCTTATTGGGACATTGTCCATATAAGGTGGTATAGTATTTTTTGTAAAATGTGGTGGTACCATTTTGAATTAGCCATTTGGTGGTTGCTTCACAAAACCGTCCGTTTTTTATGCTCGGAAAATGGAAAATGCCTTTTTGGTGCGACAAAAAGGAAAGCTTCCTCCTGCAATTTTGTTCGCCATCCCATGATGCATGTGTATGCACAATATGGGCATATTATCACAAACTATGCCTTGATTCTAGCCATAACATTGGTCATTTGATCAGAAAGCCAAGAATAAACCTCGAATGAGATAGGTCATGTTGTGAAGGTTTCTTTGAGACATAATCAATATACCAAGTTTTATATTTTTCCTTCTAACTATGTCACATAATATAACACCACGAGAAGGTTTCGCATTGTTTCGATCATTTTTGAATTTTTTATGCCTGTTTTAAACTATATATAATGTTTTATGTTTTACTTAATTTTTATTTACAAATGTGTAATATTTGAGTGTAGATAGATAGGTCTTATTTTTTTGCAAATTTTGATATATTATTTGTATTTTTCCGAATTAGAATGATTTAGTTATGATTTTTCAAAGTTTAATGAGATAAAATAAAAAATAGCTACGCCGAGGGCAGCCGTCGGCGTATGCTACGCCGAGGGCAGCCGTCGGCGTAGCATAGGATATGTCGAGGGCAATTCTACGCCGTCAGCGTAGCGATCGGCCGTCGGCGTAGCTTCCCATTCCTGTAGTGATACTCCCTCCGTTTAAAAATATAAGATGTTTTAGGTTTGTGAAGTAAATATATCTAGACATCTTTTAGTATATAAATTTATTTGAACCTACACACTAAAATGTGTCTAGATATATTAGCTTCACTAACCTAAAACATCTTATATTTTCAAACGAAGAGAGCAAAATTGCTTTCGGCAGAAACCGAGTGTTCATCAAGAGCACGAACGTTATCTTACTGAACCGTACTTGACGAATCAGAAGAACAAGACACGGTCATTGGTTTGTGCAGCGTGAAGTTTTGCCGTTTTTGTCTTTTCTTTCTCCATTTATTCCTAGAAGAACAAGGAGAAGCTCGGCCAAGAACAGGATGGCAACGTCTCAAATTCGAGAAGTATACCATGATGTTTGGATGGGATCACAAAGACCCTGTCCTTGTCCACCTAAAACGCTCACTAAAACGAGCTAGGAATGACCTGGCTGTATCTAACTAAAAACCAACAGCTAGTCTACTCTCTGTCAAACTGAAGTAGCTCAACCTTCTTCAGTACCAGAGATTGAGCAAAACTGTAGTCGAGTAGTTATCAGGGAACTTGTTCCATGAGTTCAAATACATGCCAAAAAATCTCAGTCGACCCAAAGAGATATTTTCCTGGTGCCACTCATTCTCAATAATGATTTACTGCAACTAGACGACTCTATGTAGAGAAAGATTTATTTTTACCATGGAAACAAGGGCCACGGTTGCTCGTGTGGGAAGTCTAAGTGAATGCACGTTGCACCGTGATTCCTTCAGTCTCATGTAGCTAGCTCATTGAGGCCTCCATAGAGTACTCTTCTTATATAGGTGAGAGAAAAAAGTGCACAAATAGGAATGATTTTTGTCCTTGGCTTTTAAATAAGAGTGGGAGAGCTGCGATATGATTTTCTGATAACAACGAGTACTAGAAGCATTCAGACAAGACACTAATGAGTACTATATCTAAGAAGTAGTCCTAGTAATAATCCATTCCTTTCGAGAACTCGACAAGCATCGACGCATTCAAGTAAATAGCTATTCCAGAGTCAGGGACCTACAATGAAAATTGTGTTGTTCTTCTTTACATAAGGAACAAGTTGAATTTCTGGACATCTCAAATCAAGGGAAGTTTTAAGAGAATCAAGATAGAAATTATGTTTCTCGGGTATTTACTTCATGGGCTTTGCTACACATACTAGCGCGAGCCGAAGGCGTGCCGTCGTCCTCGCCCCTCCATCACCGGAGCTAGATAAAACTTTTCGTAGAAAATCTTGTTATAGTAGACAGGCAGAAGGTTATCATGCTAAGAACACCAGAGCGCTGCCTTTTAAACTAGAAGAGGAAAATGATCTAATAAAAACTAGAAGAGGAAAAACAAAAACGGGAGCGACTGTACAAGAGGCATGTTTGTATTAAGGTGGAACATGCCAAAAACCACACAAATTAATGAGAAAAAACTTAAAAACTAAACAGGCTCGGTTGGAATAGTTGGCACGAAGACGCATGAGCACGCTCTCGCTGAAGAATGTCCTTTGTGGTAGAGATGGATGTGACCTCAACATAAGTTAGACGTTGTCCTGTGAATATCATGCAGTTTCTTTCTTTTTGGACATTCCATCAAACATAGAGAAGGCGACCATTGAGGCGTTGTTGCTCTTTTTTTGGCTTTCCCTCTATTAAGTCGTCCCACCATTCTGAAATGGATAGGAAGTTGTGGCCATGGCTCCCCAATTCATCATTGTCCCAACTTTCAGTGGTGTTTCAGATCGCCATAGTGAAGGCATTCCTTGCAAAGGTGACCAGCCGTTTCTGGACCGTTTCGACAAAGCATATGCATGTAGGGTCACGGGGCCACCCCCGATGGCTAACATATTCACAGTGAGTACTTTTCTGTGAAGGGACCACCAGGAGAAAAGTTTGCACTTCAGCTCAGCTTTGACCTAGCCTGGTTGTGATGCAGGTCTTTTCATTGCAGCCATGTCCATCTAAGCATGAGGGCTCGTCCAGTGCACTCGAGATTGGGGATGTTGAGGCCGCCCAAATTCTTGGGTCTGTAGATAGTTTTCCAGTTGACCAACGCATGGCCGTCCGCAGAAGATTATATAGAAAATACAAGACACATGAAGCAAAAGCGGGATTTTTTAGACAAAAATTGAACATGTGTTTGGCTGAGGACCGGGGTATCTGAAATTTTGATCCAGGAGGACGAAGAGCACGGTGCTATGTCTAAAGACCGTGGACAATTTCCATGCACCATCCTCTCCTCTTCGCCGTCATCAGCAGGCTAAAAGAGAAAAGGTAAGGGTGAACTCGTGTCCTTGTTTTGGTTGATAACTACAACTTGTCATGACAACTAATTGTTCTCAGGCAAAGGAATTCACGAGTACGAGTGCGCCTAGGTTTGTATATTCTACTCCTACACATTGAGTGATTATGATTAATTAGAAGCTGCTCTAAGATGCTTGCGTTGAGGTTGAGGTTTTGGCCTCTGAGGAGAGACCTCATAATGGAGGCTATGTGTCATGTGTGGTCTGGTCCCATATAGAATTTTTTTAGCGGCAGCAGAAGTGTTCCTCAACATCACGCAGGTCATCTAGTTTTTCATGTTTTCTTTCGAAACGGGGAACACAGTCTTCCTGTTGCTTCTACTTTCTAGACCTGAGGGGGAACCGAAGAACAAGGAGACTAGGAGAGAATGGCATTGCGTTGTTGTGCTGCTTTTACGCTTTGTTTCTCCATTTATTCTGAGAGGCTGCCACGATGATCACGGCATCGCTCCGTCATACTACCGAGGTAGTCAGCTAGGAAAGAGCTGACTGGATAACCAGCTAGCTATCTAACTAAAAACTAACTGTCTACTCAACCTTCTTCGGTAGCAGAGATTGACCAACACGACTAGTTGCCTCAGCTGAAATCTCTGCCAAAATGTCTCAGTCGATCCAAAGAGATTTTTTCCTGGTGCCGCTCATTCTCAATAATGATTTACTGCAACTATACGAGTGTATGTAGAGAAAGATTTCCTTTGGCTACGTACGGTTGCTCGTGTTGGAAGTCTAAGTGAATGCAGGTTGCACCGTCAGTCCTTCGCACTCATGTAGCTGGCTAATTGAGGCCTCCATAGAGTACTCTTCTTATATAGGTGAGAAAACATTGCACAAATATGAATGGTCTTTTTCATTGGCTTTTAAGAGTAGGAGCCGCTCCCATATGATTTTCTGACAACAACGAGTACTAGAGCATTTAGACAAGACACTAATAAGTACAATATCTAAGAAGTAGTCCTAGTAATAATCCATTCCTTTCGGAAAACTCGACAAGCATCGATGCATTCAAGTAATTAGCTACACACCTACAAGGAAAATTGTGTTGTTCTTCTTTACATAAGGAACGAGTTTTGCATTTGTGGACATCTCAAATCAAGGGAAGTTTTAAGAGAATTAAGATAGAAATTATGTTTGTCGGGTAATTACTTCACGGGCTTTGCTAATTCTCAGTCAATTGAGAATAACGTTAGAGCTTTATGTGTCCTGTGAGTTACAAGTGGGGTTGCAACTGGGATTTTTCTTACTTTATTCTAGTCCCAACTGCCAAAATATGCTAAAATCCAGTCATGCACCGTTATTTTACCCATCCAACACTACTGAGCTCAAAATGGTGGTGGTGGCCCTTGGAGACCAATGAACTCCTTTCCTTCCTCTAACCTCATCTCGCCGCTTTAGCTCCACCGTCAGAGTCGAAAGGTGCGTGAGTATCTGTGCGTTAGGACCAACTAGTTTAAGGGTAGACTTCCCATTTGAGATAACATGTGTACATTTACCGGGTAAGTACCCTGCACGGATTCATTGTGTAGCTTCGATGATAACGAGCTAGAAATTACAAACTGTTTTGCGGTCCGTCTAGACTATAATCGGGAAATACAACAAACGTATTTCGCTCCAAGGAAAAGTCTGTTTGCCCATGTTGCCCAGAAATCTCTAAAGGCCAAAATAAAATATTTCATGATGCTACTCGTTCCCAAGTTTTGGTCGAAACTGCTAAACTAAGTGCATTGATCTGCTTTTCTCATGAGCCTGAGATTTTGGATTAACTGGTTTGGCGCATGAAGTTCTACAGAAACTATTGATCCTACAAAGATATCAACGTTTTCTACCGAAACCACTTATCATGCATAACGGACGAATTCTTCATTAGATGTATCGTCTTGTTCAAATAGGAGGTAGGATTAACGAGAGGGAAAATCAGGAAAATACTGGGAGAGTTCAGGTTCGCGCTGGCGGCAACGTGAACCGACCAGGCGACCGCCCGCCACAGGCCACAGCAGTCCAATTTGGAGTAGTTTCAGAAATAATACTCATGGCTCATGGGGAACTCTATTTGAAGGAGGAAATCGATCAGGAAGAAAGGTAATTTGAGGTTAGGCAAGGTAGAGCTAGCTAGAGAGGAAGGCCTGCTATAGCTAATCCCTAGCTACGTGCGGTGCCTGTGGCCAAATCAACGGGTAATGATGATGATCATCACAAGCTTGTCGGGCTACCATTCATATGCATGCAGCCAAACTTACTGCCGAAAATCTAGGAGCGGTCAATCAATCTTGTGAGGTTGGGGGGTACTACGAAATTACGCATTCATAAACTGTAATTATATATACACATCGGGAGGCAGAGCGAAAATAAAACTACATCGGCTGATTTTGAGTCTTATGAATTCTTCCAGTACATGTGCATGTTTGTGCGTGAATGTTTCTCGACTGTGGTGAAGCCTACAAATAAAAGCACCTGCCAGGCCATGAGGTTCCAGTCAGACACAAATGCAGGCAAACACTTAGTGAACTTTCTTCCAACAGGAAGACCCTCGGTAAAACTCCTTTCGAAAAGTGTTTGGCATTTCGAGGATGGAGTTACACACCGCTTTTGCTGCCAAGCTAGCTAGCTTGCCGTCTCTAGGGGACACCCTGATTCTTGTAGCTCGAAGTTGTGTCAAGTCAGTGAAGTCCCATTCCTATTCTCCCATCTTTTCGATCGAGACTGAAACGTTCTGTGGAAGTTTGAGCTAGCTAGCTAGCTACATATATACTCCTACCGATACAAGAACAAGACCTGTAATTTTGGGGCAGGGTATGCAGTGCAGCTGCAGTGAACAAGACATTACGTAATGCCTAGAAAATATTTCGAAATAAAATTACGTGTTATTTTCTATTTTGCATCATCATGATTCGGGGGCGTTACACATTAGCTAGCCAAAATTTTGACGAGGTATTTGCTTGTCCATGATTTGGCCAATGTTGGCTACAGAAAATGAACTAGAGATGCTAAAGTAGTATTATTGTCATACCTACGAAACATAAACCATTTATTTGGTCATGACCAACAAGTTGATAGGGCACTATTGCCAAGGAGCTCGAACTCCTTAAGTGTACCTTACCCGACAAGTTTGTGGCGGGATGCATTATTGCTAAGTTGCCCCCTTCATGGAGGAACTTTGCCACAACTCTCAAACACAAGAGACAGGAGATATCAGTTGAAAATCTGATAGCGTCCCTTGATGTTGTGGAGAAGGCTCGGGCTAAGGACACTACTAAGAAAGGAGAGGGTCTTGCTACTGCTAACTTTGTGCAGAAAGGAAAATCCGTAGGCAAGAACAAAGGGAACTTCAAACCCTCCTTTAACAAGCCTATAAAGACTACAACCTTCAAGAAGAAGAAGACGAACAGGGACAAGAGTGAACTGCCTTGTTACACTTGTGGAGAGTCCGACCATTTTTCCAAGGACTGTCCAGAATGCGCAGACCGCAGAGGGAAAAAGGCCAAGACTGTCAACGTCGTGACCGCTAGCAATACTGATGGGTATGGTAATTTATTTACTGTTCTTTCAGTATTTCAATCACCGTGTTGGTGGCTTGATACGGGTGCTAATGTTCATGTGTGTGCTGACATCTCTATGTTCACTTCTTATCAGGTCGCTCGGGATTCATCCGTCCTAATGGGGAATGGATCACATGCTTCTGTTCGTGGTGTTGGCACGGTGGATCTGAAGTTTACTTCCGGAAAGATCGTGCAGCTGAGGAACGTGCAGCATGTCCCTACTATGAACAAGAATCTCGTTAGTGGCTCCCTTCTTTGCAGAGATGGGTTTAAGGTTGTCTTAGAGTCTAATAAAGTCGTTGTTTCGAAACATGGACAATTTATTGGTAAAGGTTATGAGTTCGGAGGCTTGTTCCGGTTTTCACTTTCAGAGTTTTGTAATAAATCCGTGAATCATATTTGTGGTGGTGTTAATGATGATACCAGTGTTTGGCATTCTCGTTTATGTCACATTAATTTTGGTTTGATGTCTCGGATGTCCAGCATGAGTTTAATTCCGAATTTCACTATTGCCAAAGGTTCTAAGTGCCATAGTTGTGTGCAATCAAAGCAACCTCGAAAGCCTCACAAGGCTGCCGAGGAGAGAAACTTGGCACCTCTAGAACTCATACATTCTGATCTATGTGAGATGAATGGTGTGTTGACAAAAGGTGAAAAGAGATATTTCATGACGTTGATAGATGATGCTACTAAATTCTGCTATGTTTACTTGTTGCAAACTAAAGATGAGGCTTTAGACTACTTTAAAATCTATAAGGCCGAAGTTGAAAATCAACTAGAGAGAAAGATCAAGCGTCTTAGGTCGGATCGTGGTGGTGAGTATTTTTCCAAAATATTTGATGAATTACAGAACACGGAATTATTCATGAGAGGACGCCTCCCTACTCGCCCCAATCAAACGGGGTTGCCGAGAGGAAAACCGCACGCTGACTGACTTGGTGAATTCCATGTTAGCCACTGCTGGTTTATCAAAGGCATGGTGGGGGGAGGCTTTGTTGACTTCATGTCATGTCCTGAATAGAGTTCCTAACAAGAATAAAGAAAAGACCCCTTATGAGGAGTGGGTTGGGAGAAAACCATCACTTTCAGATTCTGCGTACTTGGAGGTGTTTGGCGAAGGTCAACATACCGATTCCCAAGAAACGCAAGCTCGGACCCAAGACAGTGGATTGTATCTTTCTAGGATATGCTCCACGGAGTGTAGGCTATAGATTTCTAGTGGTTAAATCTGAGGTACCTGATATGCATGTTGATACTATAATGGAATCTCGTGATGCAACATTCTTTGAGAATATTTTTCCTATGAAAGATATGCATAGCATTGGTAGGATTTCTTCTGAAATACTTCCTGAATCTAGTGCATCTATTGATAATTCTGAACAACCACATGAGGAATTTCTTGAGAAGGATGACGATGAACCTCTCACGAGGAGTAAGAGACAGAGGGTTGCAAAATCCTTTGGCAATGATTTCATCGTGTACCTTGTGGATGATACTCCCAGATCCATTACTGAGGCATATGCATCTCCTGATGCAGATGATTGGAAAGAAGCTGTCCAAAATGAGACGGAGTCGATTCTTTCTAATGGAACTTGGAAATTATCAGAACGACCCTATGGTTGTAAACCTGTGGGATGTAAGTGGGTGTTCAAGAAGAAGCTAAGGCCTGATGGTACTATTGAGAAGTACAAGGCACGGCTTGTAGATAAGGGCTACACACAGAAAGAAGGCGAAAATTACTTTGACACCTATTCATTGTCGCTAGACCGACCACCATTCGAGTACCATCGTCCCCTGCCTCTTATGGTCTTCTCGTTCATCAAATGGACGTGAAGACAGCTTTCCTTAATGGAGAGTTGGAAGAGGAGATCTATATGGATCAGCCGGATGGGTTTGTGGTAAAAGGTGAAGAGACAAAGGTGTGTAAGTTATTGAAATCTTTATATGGCCTGAAACAAGCACCTAAGCAATGGCATGAGAAGTTTGACAGAACTCTACTTTCTGCTGGCTTTGTCATTAATGAGGTCGATAGGTGTTTACTATCGCCATGGGGGCGATAAGCGTTATATTGTGTTTGTACGTGGATGACATTCTGATCTTTGGTACAAACATGAAAGTGATAAATGAAGTCAAATCTTTCCTGTCAAAGAGTTTTGATATGAAAGATCTGGGAGAGGCTGATGTCATTCTGAATATCAAGTTTATTAAGAACGAGAATGGGATTACTTTAACGCAGTCTCATTATGTTGAGAAGGTCTTGAGCCGATTTGGCTTTAATGATGGCAAGACTTCTCCAACACCTTATGATCCCAGTTTGACATTACGGAAGAATAAGAAGGAACCAGATCAGCTGAAATATTCACAAGTTGTTGGTTCTCTCATGTACTTAGCAAGCGCTACAAGACCCGATATCTCTTTTGCTGTGAGCAAGTTGAGTAGGTTCATGTCTAATCCGGGTATTGATCATTGGCATGCACTTGAAAGGGTCATGCGCTATCTATGTGGTACAATGAGCTATGGGATTCACTATTCAGGAAATCCTGCTGTGCTCGAAGGATATAGTGATTCGAATTGGATCTCTGACGTTGATGAACTCTACGCCACGAGCGGGTATGTGTTTACCCTTGGAGGTGGCGCAGTGTCATGGAGGTCTCGTAGACAAACCATATTGACGAGGTCAACTATGGAAGCAGAACTTACTGTTTTAGACACAACCACTGTTGAGTCAGAATGGCTGCGTGAGCTCTTGATGGACTTGCCTGTGGTTGAGAAACCTGTGCCGGCAATCCTTCTGAATTGTGACAACCAAACTGTTATTGTCAAAGTGAACAATTCTAAGGATAACGCAAAGTCATCAAGACACGTGAAGAGACGTTTGAAATCTGTCAGTAAATTGAGAAACTCCGAATAATAACTGTTACGTATATTCAAATGCATAAAACTGGCAGATCCCTTTACAAAGGGACTATCACGAAATGTGATAGAAAGTGCATCGAGGAGATGGGGTTGAGACCCATGGATGTCACACCTTAGTGGTAACCCAACCTATGTGATCGGAGATCCCGTGAATTAGGACCAGGAAGAACAAGCTAGTGGTTTGAGGAGAGTATTTTGAAAACCCTCTCTATGTGAAGATGCATGACTCTCATAATCTGTAAGGCAGGTTGGCAACATGCCTTAATGTGTTCTGTTGGTTTTAATTAGCAAAGATGTCGCCCTCACAGGCATTCTTGAAAGAACACACCTATATGAGCTCGATCAGAACGTCATGGTCTATGAGATCTGGGTGATCTCTAGTAAACTCATGAAGAGACCAGGAGTATGACGATATGCTCCAACCATGGGTAGGCTACTGACAGCCAAGTACTAGTTATGATTTTGAACGAAATCTATTGGCACCAAACTTGCAATTCAAGGTTCGTCCATTGTTCAAGTTGTTGATAGACGTAGTTCAAGATTCTAGGCGGAAGTTCAACTTAACAGTCTCTGCTGAAACACTGGTATATAAACAAGTAGCAAGGATTGGCAAATCTTCAAATGGGCATTTGAGATCTGGTGGGGGATTGTTAGAAATAATGGGGCTAATCCATTTAGGCCCATGAGTATTTCAGATTTTCCCTAAATCTCAAAGCCCAAATTTGTGGCAGCCCATATGTGTTTGGGCCCATGTTTGTAGCAGCTCACATGGGAGTGAAGTGGGAGCTAAAGTTTAGTCCCACATGGAAAGTTGGAGGAGAGTTGCACCACCTTATAAGGTGGAGTGTTGCACCACTTTGTAAGTGAGTGGGAATAAGAGAGATACACACGCGCGCTCCTCCTCCGACGACGCCGCCGCTCGCACGCACGCACGATCATCTCGTCTCGTCTCGTCGCGCCGCGGGTTGCGGGAATCTCGCCGAGCCGAGCTTTATTTTGCTCGTGAAAATTGACAGACGTGTCAAACGGTTACCTTATTCGGGTCGCTCCCGGATCGTGGGTGCGTAACGTGGACTCGGCCCACGTTTGCCTCCGTTAGGGTTTCCTGAGCCGCTCTATATAAATTCCCGTGCGGCTACCGCCACAACACCACCGAAAACCAATCTAGGGTTTTGCCTTCCTCTCTACTTGCGCCGTCACCGTAGTCTACTCCATCCCGCCTGCCGGCGTGCACCGGCGAACGGGAGAGCAGGTCTCCG
The DNA here is from genome assembly GCA_030063025.1 of Avena longiglumis. Classification (NCBI taxonomy): domain Eukaryota; kingdom Viridiplantae; phylum Streptophyta; class Magnoliopsida; order Poales; family Poaceae; genus Avena; species Avena longiglumis. The sequence goes on along the minus strand of CP125978.1, from coordinate 455,190,251 downwards.
GAACCACTCTCCCTTGCGATCCTGTACGGGAGAGGGCGAATAAGGTTTTTGGGAAGCGCTCTGCGATCGCCGAAGTTCTCCATCACGGGTCGTCTTCCATCCAAGTCAGGCGGTGCTGCCTACCACCGTCTTCGTCGCCATCTGCTGCGATCACTCTTTCCCAAAGTTTCTACTACGACAACCGAACGGTACGTGCTACGTGATCCTGTTTGGTTATTCATCATGTTCTGCGAGTACATGTTAGGCTGCTGTTTGTTTCCGATCATCCTATTGTTTAGTACATCTAGTATGTTCGAGTTACATGAGCTAGTAGCTGGTTTTGTCATGATTTATATTCTGAAATTAATCGTGAAAATTATGCCTAATAATCCAACATACTCTTCTAGGACAGCCGAGTGTTCCTCATGACCACAAGCGTGCTGCTATAGCTGAGTTATCACGAGAGACGCCTCGGTAATTTCTGGTTCCATGATCTAAAGAAGAAAGGACTATGCTCCAGTGTTGATCGGAACCAACGAAGATGCCCCCTCATTCTGAATATCCATTCCCCGGTGTTGTGATCAGAACCAACAATCCTACACAGATATTGAAGTCATCTTTTTCTTGCCACACAAACAAAGGACTATATGATTATGCAGAGCAGCTTATTTGAATTTGGCTACACACTTGATTCAATCCATGCATTATTAGATTCAGCTCACGCAAATCGTGCTCACCCAGCAATATTGCTAGCTTCAGAAGGTAGTATAGCACGATACTGAGGCACTCTATTTAAAGGAGCCAGTCGATCAGGCACAAAGGGTAGGGCCAGTGACAATGACAATAGCTCTCGTGTGGCACGTGCGAGAGAGGCAAGCTACTAGGTGGGCCTGGCCAAATCAACAGGCAATTATGGTGATCATCACAAGCTCTGTCGGGCTACCACGATTTTTTGAAAAAAGTATATATTAATATCACAGGAATATTAATTACATCCAAATCTCCGCATAACGCACGTCCTAGCGATCTTACGGATGCATACAACTCAAGAAAAAAGAAAAAAGAATTAAAAAAAAAGTCCCGTTATAAAGAATTAATCCTCAAATAACGACACTGACACCATGCATAGTGGTGGCCAAACTTTCTATGGCAAAGCTACCGGTGGTCAACCCTGAAAGGTTGACCAGGAACATATGCTGCATGCTCCTGATACGAAATTACACATGCATACACATTTATTATACTCCCTCCGTCTTATATTATAAGACGTTCTATGTTTTCTGACTGTTGAAGTGTATAAGTGGATTGCACCAGCCCTTTCCATCAGTTCAGACTTTTGGTTGCGTTGATTAGTGCATGAAAGCTTGACATGGTATCAGAGCCTAAGGTCTCGAGTTTGAGTCCTGGCTTTCGCAATTTATTCTAAAATTGCTGTTGACCCCTCTGTGTCCACGTATAGGCCTCTTGAGTCATACGTGAGTTTCGCGCGCCGTCGCTCTCTTCCGGTTGCACGTGCTGACTTTTCCCCATCACACGTGAGAGGGGGTGTTGAAGTGTATAAGTGGATTGCACCAACCCTTCCATCAGTTCAGACTTTTGGTTGCGTTGGCTAGTGCATGAGCTTGACACCGACAACATCCAAAAAGTGTGAAATGTACAAAAACAAAACCTGTAGTTTTGGGTCAGAGTATGCAGTGCAGCTGCAGTAAACAAGACATTAGCTAGCCAAAATTTGACGAGGTATTGCTTGTCCATGATTTGGCCAATATTGGCTAGAAAAATGAACTAGAGATTCTAAAGTAGTATTGGCATACACAACGAAATATAAACTATTTATTTGGCCATGACCAACGAGTTGATAGGGCACAAGTTGGCCACGATCCTAACCTGGGCGTACTCTTCTAGGACAGCCAAGTGTTCCTCATGACCACGCGTGCTCCTGTAGTTGAGTAATCAGACACCTCGGTAATTCTGATTCCACGATATAAAGAATAAGAGAGTGCCTAGATCTTATCCGTCTGAGAACTTCTTATTCTAAGTCGCTGATGTCATCCTAATATTTGTGTTAATTCTCAGTTACAACCTAATTGCAATTCATAAGATTTGTACTAATTCTCAGTTGAAACCTAGTTACAACTCAATAAATTTTTAGTTACACTCAAGTTGCAACTCATGTGTAACTTTCATTTTGCACGAATCACGAGGTAAATCGAACGGTGAAAAAAACGACTAAGACTTAAGAAGTTCTCAGAGGTCTAAGAACTAGCAAATCCAAAAGAACGAAGGACAATGCTCCAAGGTTGATCGGAACCAACGAAGATGCCCCTCATTCTGAATATCCATTCCCCAGTGTTGATCAGAACCAACAATCCTACACAGATATTGAAGTTATTTTTTCTTGCCACACAAACAAAGGACAATGCTCGGTCATATGATTAAGCAGAGCAGCGTATTTGAATTTGGCTACATACTTGATTCAATCCATGCATTGGATTCAGCTCACGCAAATCGTGCTTCGCTTCGGAAGGTGGTATAGCTTAGGAGGCAGTCAACCAGGTAGAAAAGGTAGGGCAGGGTTGGATGGGCAGCTGCCAATTGTTAGCAATAAGCCATGGTGTCCATGGCGTGCATGGTGGACCGGCGTGAGCGCGCCAAGGTCGAGTCCATGCACGGCATGGTGCGCGCGCATGGCAGTGTGTAGCACGTGCGTGCGTGTGTTTAGTCGCGTTCTGTTAGGAGCTAGTGAGTACAGCGGAGGACTTGGTCTAGCAGCGTGCCGGCCGTGGCGATCGTGTTCGGAGTGCGTCGTGCGCGAGCTTAGGCATGCTGATCATGGGTGCGTGTGTGCGCGGCCGCAGCGACGTGGGGGCGAGCAGCGGCCACAAAACTCTCCCATTGGGCATGTAATCTCCATTGTTGACTCCACGAGGCTATAGCTCGGGTTGGAATTAAGAAAAGGTGTTAGTGCGCCATCAAAGTTTCAGTGCTGTCCACTTCTTCTACTCTCTCCGTTTGAAAATATAGGATGTTTTAGTTTAGAAGAAGATGTATCTAGACATCTTTTAGTGTTTAGATTCATTTGAACCTACGCACTAAAATATGTCTAGATACATCTTTTTTACAAACTTAAAATATCTTATATTTCTAAATGGAGGAAGTACATCCGACCACCCTGATCACTTGCAGGTTCAGGCCTGCATCAACACCAATGACAATACCTCTCATGTGGCCCTGGCCAAATCAACAGCCAATTATATGGTGATCATCACAGGCTCTGTCGGGCTACCATGCATAGTGGTGGCCAAACTTTCTATCGCAAAGCTATGGGTGGTCAATCATGTAAGGTTGACCGGGAGCATGTAATGCATGCATGTCCGTGATTGCATATGCTAGCTCCTGATACGAAATTACACATGCATACACATTAATTATACACCTCCGGAGGAAATTACACATGCTCCATGCAGGACGTGTACAGTGTTCTAGCGACAATGACCCGTGTCCGGACAGATACATCCGGCTCGATCCATTTATGCACCAAATCTCATAAACGGTTGCGACGGTCCAGACACGAGCGAACCGAGGGCGTGTCCTGCCCGCTCGTGCCACTTGCCCTTCCATCAACCACAGATTAGCGCGGCATTAATTCAGACACGCGCAGCGGCACCGATTCAGACGCAACCCCCGCAGCGACTCAGCGACGTGGGTGAAAGACTGCGTGGCGGCAGCCTGCGCCATCAATGGCAACGGGACGACACCCTGACTGACTGGACTCCAAGCTCACCCTCACCGCCGTTGCTGGCATCGCCCGACGCCTGCCCTCCTGACTGGACGCTTCAATATCGTCGCTTCGGCCTCCGCATCGGCATCCCATGCCGGTTCTTTTTAACTGGCCGCCCGCGGCCATCTTCTCCCATACCAGACCACAATCTCCTCCTTCTCCTTCCCAACATTCACTATCAGCAGCTAGCCATGGCTGCCGGCATTGGATCGAGGGGAGGGCGTCTAGGACGACCACCGGGTCCTGGCCGTGGACGTCCAGGGAGGCGCGAAGGACACGGCCAAAGCAGTGCGCCACCACACACTCCCTCAACGCCCTCGTCGCCCGAGTTGGTCGACCCAGGCATTCAGTTCGCCGTTGGCGCCATCCACTCCGGCATGGCGAGGGACAGGTTGCTCCTCCCCCGCAAATTCGCATTGCTGATCGCCGACCCACCGCCACCTTGTCTTTCTGCGGGCGAACGGTGTCAATACCACCAGGTACCAGTGGAGGCGATGTTCGACCACCTCGGCCATATGTTCCTCGCTGACGGCTGGGAGGAGTTCGCCTGCGTGCACCTGATCAAAGCGGGCAACATCGCTGCCTTCTACTATGAAAGCAAAGCAATGCTCGCCGTCAGCGCCTTCGATATTGAGTAGCGCCTTCGATATTGAGTACCGCTTCGATCTACCGCTTGGATCAGCCCGATGGAAATGCCCTAACTCTATGAGCAGCAGGTAATTTTGAGTTTGGAATTATCGAGGACATTTGCATGTCTGCGTGTGAGCTATATTTGCACCCATACCTCTAGAGGCTGTAGTGTCATGTGCATGTCTACCAGACACAAATAGCCAAGCATTCCTCTAAAGACTCTTGAGAACTCCTTTTCAAAAGCGGTTGACATTTCGGGGATGCAGTTACAAACCGCTTTTGCTGCCGAGCTAGCTAGCTTGCCGTCTCTAGGGGACACCCTGATTCTTGTAGCTCGAGCTTGTGTCAAGTCAGTGAAGTCCCATTCCTATTCTCCCTTCTTTTTGATCGAGACTGAACCGGTCTGTGGAAGTTTGAGCTAGCTAGTTACATACTCCACCTACCGGTAGTTTTGGGGCAGGGTATGCAGTGCAGCTGCAGTAAACACCTAGCTGTGGATCACAGGTTCAGAGAGATGGGCCGGGCTGTATATTTGGGGATGTAGTTATGAGCTCTCTCTGCTTACAGATTAGTTGGCGCACCTCACGAGGCAAAATGGACTGATATTATAGATTAGTTCTGAAGAGAGAGAGAGAGAGAGAGAGAGAGAGAGAGAGAGAGGGGCAAAGAATCAGCCAAACATTCTCTTGAATGTGCTCAACAAATTTGTTTTTTCTAAGTCATAATTCACACTTTATAACCAAAAGAATCATGTGATCGATTTTATCATGGAGATGTTCAACAGATGTCCAAAACACTTATTACTTGTTAATATTTAGTACATGAAGTTCCTACAACACGTGCAGTCAAACTACTCTTCACTGTTTTTTACAAGAAATTAATTTATGAAAAAAGTGGCGAAATGAGGGTCAAATTGTGAAGAAAAAAACCATCCATGCTGTCATGCATGCCAATATTAATGCGGAATTTGTGTCGCTCTTCACCTTTCTTGCCTGAACATGTTGTACTTCCCCTTCTGAAAATATATGACACATTTTGATTGGTTAACAGAAGAGATAAGCAATAATTACTTTTATACCATGTAGTGATGTTATTACACAAATCACATATCTAGCGAGTAAATCCTGGTCCAAGTTTTCTCTGGGTCAATCAAAATAAGCTCCACGTTTTAAAACAGTGGGAGTAGTATCAAAAGTGTCACTAAAAGGGTTATGCACTTATACTTGACAGTCTAAGTCTTTTAACTGAAGCAAGTAATTTGTGATGGTAATTATCAGTTAATAATTGCTCCTTTCTCACTGCTCGATCTCCTCCAGTTCGTTAGAGAAGATAGTTATAACGGATATTATATTTGATATATATTTTTAATATCACGCAAAATAACGGATATTATAGGTATATAATTAAGTGGAAATATACCTTAATCATATGAAAATTTCAATGTTTATGCGGTCATTTTGCATTTCTCTCCAGGGACCCAAATTTTTGGAGGTGGACCCTTGCACCACGACATCCATATGCCCTTAGTGCCGATCAAACGTATCACCCTATTGAAGCTGACCGGCTAGTTTTCCTCCGACTAGTGTGGCAATGATGAAATGTTGTCTTTGTCGAGGACAACCACAATGTTGAGCTTTATATCACTCCAGCGAGCGGGGAGACACGACGAGCAAGCTATGGACACGAATGAGTGGGACTATAGACAAGACCGGTGACCTTGAGCGTCAAGGATGAGCAGACGGCGACACAAACTAGGCGGGCCACATAAAGTGTGGACTTTGGTTGGTTTGAACGGATACGTTTGGATTAGGAATATACCCTTTTTTGTGCCACATGTTATGCACATAAACATTGTTCTTCGTTTTGATGAGATGTGAAATTTTCTCAAAGTGTTTGAGGTTTTCTTTTTTAGATAATAAAGGGCCAAAAAAATCCCCCTGGTTCCATTAAAATGCAACCAACGGAGTCACAGGAGATACGAGCTGTGAACTCGTCTGTTAAGCACATGTTTAGACCCAGAACTGGGAAGTGAAAAACGAAAATCTAGAACCTACAGGAAGCTATTACAGGATCAGATGAGCATATTTTCCAAAAGCTTCTCACAGGCAACCTCCTCGCGCCATTTCATCGGATGATCAGCTGCCGAGCCATCAGTTGTTCGAGGTTTATTTTGGAACAAACATAGGTTTTACAATGGAAAGTAAACTCTCAGGTATTCAGACATAGACATGAGGTATGGTGTGGACTTTTTTTCTTCCGGCAGTGAGAAAAGTTCAATGTGGAGTCCAAGGAGACTACATGTTGCACCAATACTTTTGCACATGCAGGACACGACTTTCCTGATGCTACTCATTCCTCCTGTTGCCAATCCATCCTACGCACATTTTCTTATCCAGATGTGCAAGTGCTTGCTCTGAGACAGCCAAGTGTGCTCTGCTCGCTGATAGAGGTAACTATAGCATGTTATATAGGTGAGAAAATATTGTGTGCAGAGATGAGAAGAGAACCCGTGTTATTAATTTTATCCTTTTAATTCTGAGTGGGTTGTGGGCAGACTGCTCCACTACAGGAAAGGCACGCTATGCCGAGGGCCAAAAGCCGTCGGCATAGCCTCGCTCTCCGTCTAGCATCCTCGGCAAAGACCTCCCTCGGCGGAGGCACTTTTGCCCGTCGGCATACTCTAGCCGTCGGCGTATGCTACGCCGACGGCTTTGCCCTTGGCATAGCCATGTCGGCATAATAACAACAGGTTGTAAAAAATCCAAAAAAATTGTTTTTTGAATTTTTTTCTCAACTTTTTTAAATCTTTGAATTGTTTGAATTGTTAATCTCTCACCTGAAATATTTTTAACACTAATTACATTTAATCTTTGATCAAATTGCACTCTTTATCAAACATCCCGCTCGATCACCTATCTTAACACTACTCCAGCTCCAGCAAGCTTAACTTCTCAGTTCTTTCCGAATCAGTTTCCGAATCAGTTTCACAAATAACCCCTTGCTAGAATTCTATTTCACATGCATAACCACTTTATGCAATTTCACCCGAAAACCTGTTTCGGTATCTAGTAAAATAAATTCCTGCGCTTGTTCATTCTTTCGGCATGAAACATTTGCTCCAATTGGATGTCGGTGTCTCTTAAGTGTGTCACCCTACGGTTCGTGAATAATGCAGACATGATCGAGACCCCTCTCGGATCAATAATCAGAAGAGGGATCTGGAGACTCATACTGACTCCCACACATTCAACGATGACTTTCTTGTGATCGTCGGAACCTTTTACGCTAGTATCTTAATCCCTTTGTTTCACGATATATTACATGTCTGAGATTCGATCATCGGTATCTCCATACCTAGTTTGATCTCGTTACCGACATGCACTCTTTTCTCGTTCCTGTGATATAACATTCTAGTGATCAAATCACTTGCTTGCAAGCTAATCAATGTGATATCACCGAGAGGGCCCAGAGTATATCTATCCGTCATCGGGATAAACAAATTCCACTCTCGATCCATGAGCCTCAACATAACACTTTATTAGTTCTGAATCCATCTTTATAATCACCCTGTTACGGTGTGACGTTTGATGTTATCAAGAAACTCTTCCGGTGTTAGTGATTGACATGATCTCATGGTCTAAGGATTAGGATCACTTCGTAAGTTGTTATAGCAATATAAACTCAATGACTTTGATCGTAATGCTATACTTCGGATGAATGTTCATCACACCATTACACTAATGTTGTGATCCCGTTATTAATAACATCCAATGTCCATGATCAGGAAACTTTGATCATCTTGTTAATCAACGAGCTAGTTTATGAGAGAGGCATAACTAGGAACTTTCTGTTTGTTTATTAAACACACATGTATTAACGTTTTCGTATTAATACAATTATAGCATGCAAAATAAACATCTATCATATACTTGGAATACACATAATAAACACTTTATTATTGCCTCTCAGGGCATATTCTCTTCACTTACTTGGTACTTTGTTGAGAATGTGAATGGCGGTTTTAAGCGCCTCCATCCACAATCCCAATGGGAGGGTGGAATAGCACATCATGCTGCGCACCATATCCATAATGGTACAGTTACGCCTTTCAGCTACTCCGTTTTGCTGAGGTTCGCCCGGCATAGAATACTGGGCAACTATTCCATTTTCTTGTAGGAACCTTTCAAAGGTTCCTGGTACTTGACCATATGGAGTATGCCGACCGTAGTACTCCCCCCCACGGTCAGACCGGACTATCTTAATTCTTTTATCATGCTGATTTTCTACTTCAGCTTTGAAAATTTTAAATTTATCCAATGCTTCAGATCTTTCTTTAATTGGATAAATATAACCATACCGGGAGTGATCATCCGTGAATGTTATGAATGAATCATAACCATCCACACTTTTCACAGGAAATGGTCCACAAATATCAGTGTAGATTATTTCTAGTGTAGCTATACTTCAGTTTGCACCCTTTTAAATTTGTTTTACATACTTTCCTTTGATGCAATCTATGCATTGCTCGATGTCTGAGAACTCTAACGGAGGAAGAATATCATTTTTAACGAGGCTTTCTATTCTTCCTCTCGAAATATGGCCTAATCTGTAGTGCCATAACTTCGATGAGTCAAGAGTTCGCTTTCTTTTCTTTTGTTCTTTGTTCGACAAGGGAACTTGTTCATCCACATCACACACAGAAAATACTTTCTCATGCAAAGATAATAAATAAAGCTTGTCATGTAGTGTAGCAACACCCACACAAGTATCTTTCAACCAAATGGCACATTTGCCATGTCCAAAATAACACTCATACATGTCTTTGTCCAAGCAAGACACACTTATTAAATTTCTATGAATGGAAGGAACAAATAAAACATCCTTAAGCAAAAGAGTAAAGCCATCAGCCAGCTCTAGAGGAATGTCGCCAATAGCCTCCACTTCTGCTTCAATCCCATTCGCCACTTCAATGAGTCTTTCTCTTTTTGGCAAAATCCTTGTCGAATGGAATCCCTGTAAGAGTTGGCAACATGAACAGTTGCACCAGAGTCAATCCACCAAGTAGATTTAGAAAACTTTTCATACAAGGATTCATTTAAAAAAGATACTATGTCTTTATCGTTTTTCGCCATGATGGACTTTAGCCATATTGGGCAATCCTTTTTGTAGTGGCCAACCTTTTTGCAATGGTGGCACTGGTCTTTGTCCCTAGGGGTAGACTGCTGGTACTGATGTTGGTGCTGTAGGGGGCCCTTGCCATGTGTCTTGGAAGGGGAGCCACCATGGTTGCTATTGGTGAAGTTCCTCTTCCTATTGTCCTTCACGTAGTTCAAGGAACCACCGTGAATGGACTCAAGCCTTTCTTCCTCTTGAGAACACATCCCTATGGTCTTTTCAATGTCCCACTTTTTAGGGGACATGTTATAGTTGATGACGAAGTTCTCGGACTGTTGGGGAAAAGAGGCCATGACAAGATGCACCAGAAGAGCAGGCTTGAGCTCGAGGTCCGCATCCATGGGCTTTAACTTAGCCGCCATGTTGGACATACTCAAGATGTGCTCTCTAATGCCATGTGGCCCTCCCGTATACTTTTTTGTCACCAGCTGTTTTAGCAGCTGGGTTGCATACATATTTGAAGAGCCAGTAAACTAGATCTTTATCTTTGCAAGGTACTCACCAACAGAGGCACACTCTTCAATTGAGCCCACTATTGCGTTCTCAATTGTGTTCTTGACAAAAGCCAAGCACTTCTTATTTGCATTGACCCACTTTTGGTTGTCTATTGAGTAGGCCAGCTCCAAAGGAGCATGGTCTCTCTTTCCCTTTTCAAATGCAGCACTTTCCTCAGCATCACCCCTCACTGGGTCTCAGGCTTGACTAGCTGTTTAGTATCAACAACCCAGTCCACCTCAAGCAGCATAAAGGCCAGATCAACCTTTTCCTCCATTCGAATAGTTATCCCTCCGAGCAAAGGATATCCTTCAGGCAGCTCATGAGGTTGAGACCTCCTGAAAACCACAAAAGATGTGAGATAACCAAAAACAATTGTATGCATTAATCCAATGTTGGTATAAATTAAGCATGCAATTGTTTGTGCCATTTAAAGTTATATCACCGTTGGGTAAAATAAAATTAAATGCACCTTTAATACTCAATGAAAAGATCATGATCATGTTTATTAATAACGTTGGTCAATTAATAACATGGGGCACAATCATCTTTAATTACTTTTTCACATATTTTAAAACAAAAATTTAAACAAACTTTATTGCATTCAAGCAATTTAAATCAACTATTTGCAGCGGAAACAATATTACAACAATCATAAAACTTTAAACTTTATGGAAAAAAAACTTTGTCACTTTCATATTCTCTAATCAAGATATTCACTTGAAATATTGAATAGAGCAAACCATGTTGAAATTTGCTTAAAAAACCTAAGCAAAAACAATAAAGCAGCTAATAAAACTGTCCAGGGAAAAATAAAACAAAATCTATCAAGTGGCCCAGCGTGGCCCAACATCCCGGCGTTATCTGCCGCGCGCGCACTCGCTAGACCCCAGCCGCTCAATCAGCGGCGGCCCGCGACGGGCCCACAGCGGCCTCGCTTCCGCGCGTCGTTAGCCGCCGCCCACGCGCTGTAGAGGCTCCCACCGCCCAACAGAGCCGCTAAGCGCCTGCGGCCCGCCGCGCCAGCTAGCCATACCCGATCTCGTCTGGTCAGGAGTCAACCCTAGATCGGACGGCCTCATGCTGCTCGCCGTAACAACCCCTCGCCCACTGAAAACCTAGCCCATTCTTCTCCCTTGGCGACCCCCACCCTTTGTCTCTGGGGCGGCAGGTAGGCGAGGCTCGCCCGCATCACGCCGGGGCGAGCCCTCCTCCTCTCCTCTTACTCCTGTCCACCTCCCCGACCAGCCCACCGAGAACATGGCGAGGCAGAGAGGCTGAGCAGCAGCGGCGCTCCCTTGGCTCCTTGCCGGCGAGCGCATCCACCGGCGGGTGGGTGCGCCGCCGTCAAGAGGCCAAGAGGAAGTGCCCTTTGCCGGTGACAGCCGGCTCACCCCTAGGGTTAGGGTTTCATGCCTATTCGGGATTTGCTTTGATTTTTCTTTTCAGGTGGGATTGCATGCGGGATCTGGGGTTGCAACTTGGGATTTGGGGAGGATCTAGGGTTGGGGATTTTCATTTTGGGTTTTTTTGATGGGTATGTCCTTCTCCCTATGCCTCGGCTTGCCAAGATAGGGATCGAGGGGACAACATGGCCGTCAGAGGCATTTACCGTTAGATCTAGGATCTCTTTGCACTTTTGCTTTCTTTTGCACCGAAAAAACTAAATTCTAGTGGCTCTGATACCATTGTTGTATTGGACTTTGGATCTACTAGTCTAGATCTTTCCGGTAGCATCTGCACTAGCACTAATTATTGCATCTGAGAGAGAGAGAGGAGAGAACTACCTACGCCCTGGCTCGATAAACAAGAGCCAGAGGGGATGCCGGGGCTAACCCCGGAGCTAGAGCCGCTGTCATTAGCCATAGGAAAAAGTCGACGACGTGGGTGTGGGGTGGTGGCGGCGCTTCCCGTCGGCTCGCGCTAACCCTAGATCGGTAGGGGTGTAGGTGGGATGATTGGCACAGCGGCGAACCTCGTACCGCATGCTGCCAGCCCCACCACTTTATATAGCGCGGCGACAGGGGCCCACCAACCAGATAGGGTTGGGCACCCCCGATCAGGGCGCGGATAGAGGCGTGACAGGCCGTTGGGCTCTGTCATGTTGAGATCTATCTAACATCATGATGTATCAAATGGTATGGATTTCATGTTGTAAATATTAATATATATTTTTTTAAACATGGTCAAACTTTACATAGTTTGACTTGTTGTTTAAAAAAGCCTTAAGCTTTGGAAGGCAGGGAGTAGTAAGTAAATATGCATGTTCTCTGCATGAGTAGCCAGATAAAATACATGATAAATTAACTTCATCCTGATATGGTGAGCCTGTGTATATAATCCTAATACTACCAAAAAAATCATGTCCTGGGTTTTGGCCAGGTTTAATCACTATCTAAGCAAGAAAAAGAAATGTAGTTCAAGCGCTGATCATCACCTCACCATGCTAAAAAAGTTTCAGACACTTATAACGGGACAAAAACACATAATACCGGAAACTTTCACACGCCCAACAGAAAACAAGAACTACTTCAGAAACTGATGGATAGTGGAGCTGCGAACAAAACTGGCGGAACATCCTCCCTAGAACCTATAAATGCACCAAGCGTTGTTCGCAGCGCTTCCAATAGCAGCTGGCCTCTATTAGTCACCCTTTCTTCTAGCAGACAGCTAAGTGTTCATGACGATGCACGGCGTTCAGTCAACATCGAGCTGTCTCCTGAAACATGGTTCCATGATCGATCAGAAGCCACAGCCCAAGCATCTGACCTAACATAAAGAGACTGTTTCCTGATGCCACCTATTCTCAATATCTACTTGAATAGACAGGCACCGCTTTCTCGCTTTCATGTCTAGGTGCAGGTTGCACCGTGTTCTCTTCAAGCTCAAGTAGTTAGCTGGATGATGTCGCCATGGCTATATATAGGTGTGAAGAGTCTGCATAAACATGAATGTTTTCTCCTTGGCTTTGAAAGAAGAGTAGGTGAGTTCACATATTATCCTCAAGCAACATGGGTACGAGAGCATGTAGGCACGACACTACAAGTGATTTCTGAGAAGTGTCATTACGGGAACGTGCCAGGACGCCAACAGTGATTTCAATACCGATGGTGATATGTTGGGACCGTCGGCACTGCTTCAGAACGTCCACGGCCAGAAAAAATCGTCAGCACAAGTCCACCGTCGGCGTAGATGGCTCTATGCATATGGTCTCTGTCAGCGTTGTCATGCGCTCACGGTTTTATGGGTTCAGCTTGGAGCTTCTTCCCGTAGTGAGTACTACGTTGTTTCTTGAGTGCACGCTTTCACGGGCATGTAGACGACGACAAAACCAAAAAGGACATGTGTTGTTTCCCTTACATGATTGTTGCGACGATGTTTTCTTATTGTTGTCTTCTTGAAGGCGTTTTCTTTTAGAAAACCTTTTTATATGGGAATTGCCTTCGATGGTGGTTAGAGTGTTGTTGCCGTGGGTGATTGATCATCGTGGCAGGGTTTCTTTTCTCTTTTTTTTTCGGTTGTGGCATACTTAATGTCTTCAGGCATCTTGTTAATGCACTGAATGTTAATTGGTATCTTCACGATATGAATATATTCATATAAATAATTAAAATATTCATGAACATCTCAAATAAAGAGAATATTTTAAGTACTTCCTTCGACCCAAATTAACTTTTTTTTGAGAATGGGTGAGCTTTATTGATTAGGCAACAATGTTATTACAATCACGCAAAAGGGAGTCCAACACGCAGGAAGGAACTGCCTCATGCAAAACACCACACTCACGCTTGCCTAATTGTGCGAGATCATGCGCTACTTTATTACTCACCCAAGCAACCTTGCTCAACACTATCTCAGGTATGAGGCTTAAAAGTGCCCTCGCCTCATCGAACACTGCCCACTGGCTTGATTGGTCTCTTCCTGGAGAGCTGATAGTACATTGATAACCCTAGCACACTCAGACTCCAGAACTCCAGGTTGTTGCAGATGACCTGTTAGATACTGAATACCTTCTAAAAAAGCCAGTATTTCTGTTTCCTCTGCACTTGCACAAGCCGTGAACGTCTTCCAAGCAGAGTACATAGGTGTCCCACCCGCATCACGGACCACCATGCCTACACCGCCAGAGGCCGTGGACTCATCCCATCCAGCATCCACGTTGATCTTGACCCACCCAGCCCTTGGCGGCAACCATTGTGTCACCATTTTTTCCGTTGCCTCCACATCAAGAGTTTTAGGAGCATCCAAGATAGCTTTACCCTTAATGGACTTGGTGTCAACGCCCAGCCTGATCGACTCAACATAATTTTGCAGAAACGGTCTTGAAGCTGAGAACGAGGCTGTACCGTCGCCATGAACCACATTGTTTCGGTGATGCCAAGTGCGCCAAAGGAGGAAAATGATCTTCACTCGCATGTCAACTGTCACTTTGTCGAGCAGGTGAAAGAACCATTCCTTACTGGTCTCTCTGAATTTGTCCTCATCCGGGAGATGCCATACCTTGCGCATCTCATCCCGAAGCGCTCGATCAAGTGTGCATCGGACCATCGCGTGGTGACCATCCTCCGCCTCTCTTCCACAAACAGAACACGTAGGGCTGATTCTGGAAATTTTGCGATGCAAACTAGAAGTGACAGCGAGAGAGTCGGTAGCAACGCGCCAGGCGAAGACCCGAAGCTTCTGTGGTACTGGGGCCTTCCAAACAAGGTTCCAAACGCTGCGATCACCAGTCGATTCAGTGCTGCTCTCCCCTCGACCGAGTTCCTGGATTTTTGGAGCTAGTCCGAGCCTGTATGCGCTCCGCACAGAAAAGATTCCAGAATTTTCGAACTGCCAAGCTATGAAATCATCAGTCTGGTGCTGTGGCAATTTAATTTGGAGGATAGCTTCAGCATCATGGCAGTAATAGTATTTCCGGATGATTGCTTCATCCCAGCTGTGCGTCACAGGATTGATCAGCTGCGACACCCACCGTAGTCTGCAAGTTCTTTTCATTCCTGAGAGTTTAAGAGAGTCATTCCTTGGAATCCAATTGTCACGCCAAATTTTGATCATTGAGCCAAAGCCAACACGCCATATGACACCACGCTTGAGAAGCTCTAGCCCATGTACCACACTACGCCAGGAAGAGGACATATTTTGGATGAAAGCTGTGTCAACTAAATGGCCTGACGGGTGATACTTTGCCTTCAGAAGACGGGCGCATAGACTGTCGAGGAACTGCAGTAGGCACCACGCCTGTCTTGCAAGGAGGGCCTGGTTGAATATTTTGAAATCTCGGAAGCCCATGCCGCCACACTGTTTTGGGCACGTCACCTTGTTCCATGATAACCAGTGCATGCGCCGGCGATCATGCTCATTTCTCATAAGAAGTCACGGACCATTTGGTTGAGCTCCTCAATCAGAGTCGCAGGAAACTGGAAGACGCTCATCGCATAGGTCGGAAGGGCCTCCTTTATTGATTGGCACCTCCTTCCCACCACTTGACAAATATTTCTCCATCCAATCAGTCAGGCGCTTACGAAACCTTTCCTTTAGAGTTTGCAGCTTCCCTTTCTTCATTCGACCCTCTAGGATTAGCAGTCCAAGATACTTTTCCTCAAAGCTTTCGGTCTCATACTGAAGCAAATCTCTTATCGCAGTTTGGACACACTCGGTAACCCTACTGTCATACATAATTGAGCATTTCCTGAGGCTAACCAGCTGCCCAGTTCCCCGCTTATATTTGTCCAAGATACCCTTTACCACTTGTGCCTGCTGAACTGAACCTTGGAAGAACAGGAGACCGTCATCAGCAAAAAGGAGATGTGAAATCCCTGGTGCTCGTCTGCATATTGTGAAAATTAACTATTACAGATTTATGAAAAAATGTTGTCTAAAATCTATCTACGTTCAGTGAACATGCGACAACTAATTTGTATCAGAGGTACGTACTTAGAATAGTACCGAAATGTACCAAAATTAACAAATGACCACAATCATCCATATGGACTAGAGAGAACTGCTACAGATGTTCGACGATAAAATCAAGTGTGCTTTGATTGTTTGACTATCTGACGTTATAGTGAAACTATCATACAACATTAATGCAAAATTGATATGCACATCATTTTCGTGGACTAAATTATTTGGTCCATCGATAAAGTTGTATTTGCTAACATCATCATGATGTCCGTGGATCAACACATTGTGTTTCACTTTTTCTCTTTCTCGGAGAAGGGAAAGCCCCAATCGATGCCTATAGCTATATATAGAGCATTATTTAGGTTTAAAGTGTTTATAGCTCAAGGGTGGGACAAAGTCTATATTCAATCAACCAGCGGAAAATAAGTAATATGAAATATCTTTGCATCAACATGTTATTATATTGTTGAACTGCCATCCACACTTGTTGAATTAATCTCATGCAACCCTTTCCAAATGGATGCACCCAAAGTCCATGGTCCTCCGCTTCTCCACTGGCTGTATAATTGCATCCTTTTGGTTTTTTGGGTTTTTCTCCTTTTATTTCCTTTTGAGTGAGGTGTAGGCCATGGTGCGAATACAATCTCCGGGCAGCAAGGATCAATACGACAGGTAGGTGAGAACCATCACTAGTAATCTCTACAATACATCATGGTGGACAAACATTTGTCAACTACATTGATTGACATACATTATGAGTTTCAAAACATCAGTTGGACAAGTATGAAGGCATTTGCTTGAGAGGACATGATCTCACAAAGGAGAACCATCTATCAGCTGTGTTTGTCTTAGTATACAAACCCTAAAGTAGAAGGAGGCTCTCGTGCATTATAAATCTTAAGAAATAGAACATAGTTCTCCTTTTCAAACATTTCGATAACTTCTACAATTACCTTGATCTCCCGCTACATGCATCCGAACAATACAAGGCTAGGAACAACCTACTTCTTACCAAATTGTTGCCGAGTAGTTCCTTGGTGAAAAGGCATAGTAAAGCAAATTAGTGTTTTTAAGGATTGTGCAAGATGTGAAATACTATAGTCGGTTCACTTTTTGCATGATATATAAATGTACCTCTACTGTTCTTAGCTGTTAAATGTCGGAACGATACTCATTTTCTTTGGACATCAATAGTACTCTTAATGAAATATAACCGACTAGGAGGATTTTAAATGGTTATATTATACGGAGGCTGTGTGTAACTCTCATGTTTATATCATCACAATGTGATTTTGATTTAACGAAAAACCCTTTATCAAAAAAAATACCGGAAGATTTTAGTGAAATTTTCCATTTAGCATGCTAAAGAAGCTCATACATAACTTTAGCAGATTCAAGGAACATTGCAAAAATGATTTATCGAGTTAACATGGAAATCACTTGGCTTTTAACCTAGCGAGATCACGTGATACTTATAGGTAACATTATATACATGTGGCTTTGCACTTGCATCGAAAGTCATGTTTTTAGAGAAATTGTCTTGTGTTTTATTTGTGCTTGTGGATACGCTAAACATCTAGAGATATGCTTCAGAGGAACAAAATCTTCTCGCCATCCCCTATGCATGTGTTATCGTGTACTATCAGTGACATTTTTTTTGTCAATTTGGTAAGTCCTTTTGGTACTATCTCTTCACTTCCATGGTAACATTCATGCAAATCTAAAGAGCCTCATGCAAGCTTGGAAGGTGACGTTCTCTATTTAGATATCATGATGACATGTTGGTAGATTGGAGGATCCAGGTGCGCGAGAATGACCTAATTTTCACGAACATCCTGCTTAATCTCCACGTATGGAAAGAAAATTTTCAAAATAGAGTTGGTTTCAGTTTCTCATAGATTAAACAAGATATTTTATTCAGGAACCTGTAACTGGCGAGCTACCTCTACGTAGCTGTATGTTCCCACTTGGGTTTTCTATTTCTCCTTTTGTACATACCCTATTATATTTACAGAATTTGCAGCAGGTCACTCACCTACTGTTTTCCGTAAAAAGATGATTTTCAGAACAAAACTTGACCCATTATTGATCGGAGCAGCTAGCATTATCGATCTATTAACCACGTCGATATAACAATAAATAACTATGATAATCTGAAACGTTGTAATAAAAGACTGCATCTACTTATGCAGAGGCCAGAGTTTCATCCCCATTTCGAAAAAATGAGGTTTTCAGCTGATATTAATACAGGCAAAAGCCCTTTGTTCTTCGTATTATACTACACATTTGGGTATCATTTTGACATGCACAGTCCTAATTAAGTTATAGTGTATCAATATGTTCTCTATGTACGGAACACCCTTCAGAAATAGTACTCGCGGTTTTCAACTGAAAGAGGCAAGTCACTAATTATTTTGCAAAGCAAAGTACTTCCAATGATCCCATCAGGCCATACACATCTGGTTATTGTGGTTGAAAAAGACAATATGTATGATAATTGTTCAATAAAGTGCTACATGAACAAAAACGGCAAAATCTATACACAAATACAGATGCCAAGCTACAAATTATTCAACAAAACATAATTTCAGAGTTACAGTCAATAACAGAAATTAATTAGATATAATATAAGATAGAGATGATATACAAATCACGCAACATAACTTCAAAGTTACGGTCGATAACAGAATACAATCAGATAATTACACGAATATTTGAACATCTTACATTGATAACTAAAACTAAACAAAATGGACACATCAAATGTTTGATTGTCCTTTAAGCTTTGCCCTACCCTCCTCGTTGAAGCACCACATCAGTGATCTAGATGGGAAGTTTCAAACACCCACCCTTGTTCCGTGATATCATGCCTGTTCTCAACAAGAAGGGACCAAGCAATAGTAATCTCCACCCGAGAGTCACCAACATGAACAATTTCCTGACTTACACTGCACGATTTGGGTGTGAAGGAGACATGACCTTGTGCAGCAATATCACCGGATGCTGAGTATGCCTGTATGGAAACTTCCAGGCTTCCATCAAGTTGAACAGAAACAACACGCCTGTCCAAATCAACATATCCATCTGAAACCCTCAGACATTACTGGACAATGTGAATTAAGCATCACAACTTCAGCAGATGGGGCATCAGTAGTATAAGTGGTTTTACCATCGACGAGCTCACATGAACATGATGTCGTCGAGCAAGCGAGTCGACATCCATATGTAAAAAGTTGTGACCCCTGTTTGAGAGCACGTACACTGCAGAAAGTGGCCTGGACCGTCTCCACAACTCGCGCTAAGCATAACTCTATCTTGTAGAAGCAGTTCTCAAAGCAAATCATATTTACACCAGGACCACGCCCAGCGTAAAGGTATGTCCCACTGATCAATGTTATATCTTGAGACAGTGCTCCAAACTGAACTTTCGGTTGAATTTCAAAGTCAACATGATCCGTGAACACAATTGCACGAGACGGACCAATCAATCGCCTCATTTACTACTAACTAATCAACAAGAGATATGACCCAGGGATGCAAATTAAAGATACCGTACTTACGTCTTGCTTAATTTTTTGACTCCTCCTCCTATTGCGACAGAAGAGAAGGTTGCAATTGTGATCGACAGCATCCCGGGAAGCAACCACACCGTACACAGACAACGGCCTTTTGAAGCCACCTTTAATTTCTGTGAGTTTGATGGAGAAAATCTGCAAGGTGGCCTCCATGATACCATTCTCTAAGCTGTTGCGTCGATCGAGGTGTCAAGTGCGTGTGCATGGAACTCACTGGCGCTGTGCAGCACCAAATTGCCGTGCTCCACCGTTGTATGAACTTCCTAAACTGCCTGCTTTTTTTCCTTTAGCGACTAGGAGCACCGTCTTTTTTTTCTTCGAAAAATCCACCTATCCTTTAATTATGTATCATCAATAAAAGTACAAAAAGTTCTAAAAAATACTAATAGGTCCATAGACAACCTAGCGGACTACACATACTAGCGAGTCGAAGACGTGCGTCGTCCTCGCCCCTCCATCACCGAACAGGATAAAACTTATCGTAGAAGAGCTTCTTGTAGTAGATGCAGACGAAGGTCGTCGCTAAGAAAGCTGCCTTTTGAACTAAAAGAGGAAAATGATCTAAAAAACTAGAAGAGGAAAAACAAACATGTTTGTATTAAGGTGGAACATGGCAAAAACCACACAAATGAAAAAAAACTTAAAACTAAACAGGCTCAGCTGAAATAGTTGGCACGAAGACGCACGAGCGCGCTCTCGCTAAAGAATGTCCTTTGTGGTAGAGATGGATGCGACCTCAACATAAGTTAGACTTTGTCCCATGAATATCATGTGGTTTCTTTCTTTCCAGGAATTCCATCAAACATAGATAAGGCTACCACTAAGGCGTTGTTGCTCTTTTTTTTGGCTTTCCCTCTATTAAGTCGTCCCATCATTCTAAAATAGAGGGGAAGTTGTGTCGTGACTCCCCAATTCATCATTGTCCCAACTTTGAGTGGTCTTTCAGACCCTCATAGTGAAGGGGCATTCCTTGCAAAGGTGACCAGCCGTTTCTGGATCGTTTCGACAAAGCATGCATGTAGGGTCGTGGGGCCACCCCGGATGGCTAATATATCCATGATAAGTAATTTTCTGTGAAGGGCCCACCAGGAGAAAAGTTTGCACTTCGGCTCAACATGAGCGTTTCAGATCTTCTGGGCATTGACAACTAGGCAAGCAGCCGAAGAATTGTGCATGATACGTAGAGCTAGCGATGTATGATCCTTACGCACTACTAGGAAAACAGCTACTCGTGGCGCACCGAATTTGGTCATCCGTAGCGCACTACCGATGCGCCACAAGGTCCGTGTTATGGGTAAAAATTACCCATAGCGCACTATATGGTGCATCACGGCTAAAAAACGTTAGCATAGGTTGGGCGCCCAAAACCTGAGAGAGTCGCGATAGCACCAGTTGTCATGCTAGAAGGAGGTGGTTTTCCCATCACCACGCCATATTCGTGACATCGTAAGGCAGCTTTGACCTAGCCCGGCTGTGGTGTTGGTCTTTCCGTTGCGGCCATGGCCATCTAAGCTTGAGAGCTCGTCCAGTGCGCTCGGGATTGGGGATGCTGAGGCCGCCCAAATTCTTGGGGTCTATGGACAGTTTTCCAGTTGACCAACGCATGACCGCCAGCAGAAGATTATGTAGAAAATACAAGACACATGAAGCAAAAACGGGATTTTTGGATAAAAATTAAACATGTGCTTGGCTAAGGACCCAGGTATCCGAAATTTTGATCCATGGGACGAAGAGCACAGTGCTATGCCTAAACACCGTGGACAGTTTCCATGCACCATCCTGCTCCTCCTTCTCCTAGTCATCAGCAGGCTGAAAGAGAAAAAGTAAGGGTGAACTCATGTCCTTGTTTTGGTTGATAGTTACAACTTGTCATGACAATTAATTATTCTCACGCAAAGGAATTCACGAGTATGAGTGTGCGTAGGTTTGTATATTCTACTGCTACGCACTGAGTGATTATGAGATTAATTAGAAGCGCTGCTCTAAGATGCTTGTGTTGAGGTTGAGGTTTTGGCCTGTGAGGAGAGACCTCATAATGGAGGCTACGTGTGGTCTGGTCCCGTATAGACTTTTTTTAGCGGCAGCAGAAGTGTTCCCCGACCGCATGCTGGTGATCTTTTTTTTGTCTGTTTTTTTCGAAACGGGGAACAAGGAAACACAAGAACAAGGAGATTAGGAGAAAATGGTATCCAAGTTTTCGAGAGGCTGCCACGATGCTCACGGCGTCGTTCCATCCTACTATCGAGGCGTGCAGCGTGCGGCTCCTACGTTGTCGGACGGAGCACAGAGTCCACGACGTCGTCCAGCTAAACTAGCCACGAAAGAGCTGACTGGATAACCAGCTATCTAACTGAAAACTAACAGCTAGTCTGCTCTCTGTCTAACTGAACTAACTGGACCTTCTTCTATAGCAGAGACTGGCCGACACTACAGTCTCGAGTAGTTATCATGGATCTGGTTCCATGAGCTCCAATCCATGCCAAAACATCTCAGTCTAACCCAAAGAGATATTTTCCTGACGCCGCTCATTCTCAATAATGATTTACTCCAACTAGACGAGTCTATGTAGAGAAATATTTCCTTTTGCCATGGAAACAAGGGCTACGGTTGCTCGTGTGGGAAGTCCAAGTGACTAAGTGAATGCAGGTTGTTGCACTGTGATTCCTTCACACTCATGTAGCTAGCTCACTGAGGCCTCCATGGAGTACCCTTCTTATATAGGTGAGAAAAAGTGCACAAATACGAATGCTCTTTGTCCTTCTTTTTAAATAAGAGTGGGATAGCTCCGATGTGATTTTGTGACAACGAGTACTAGAGCATTTAGAGAAGACACTGATAAGTAGGAGTACTTTATCTAAATGCTCCATTCCCGTCCACCCCAACTTGGATTATCTAGGTAACTTGAATGCATTGACACTAGAAGCATTCATGGACATCTCAAATCAAGGGAACTTTTAATAGAATTAATGATTGAAATTATGTTTCTCGTGTGTTTACTCCATTCCCGTCCACCGCCTATAATGTTTGTTAAAATCCAGTCTTGCACTGCTATTTTACCCATCCAACACTATTGAGCTCCGGGGGTGGTGCCTGTTGGACACCAATAAACTCATTTCCTTCATCTATCGTCATCTAACCGCTTTATCTCCACCTTCAGAGTCGAAAGGTGTGCGAGTATCCATGTGTTAGGACTTAGGACCAACCAGTATGAGGGTAGATTTCCCAAAAACAATATTCGAAAGGGAAACTTGGCTCCAACCTCTGTATCCACGGATGCATACGGCTTTTATTATTTTATTAAAATTTATGTCTTACAAATATTACATCATGGGTCGCACGGGGTTGATATATGGACCAACCATCTATAAAAGGAGGAAAACATGAAATAACTCTGCACTAACATGTCAACCTAAGATCAAAACGTCAGCTGCACTGGCGATATAAGTCCCGTGTAACCTCCTCCAAACGGGTGCACCAAAACACCATATCCTTGTAATTTTCCATAGGTTGTAGGAAGGACCAGATACGGATCCAATGAGTAGCCAACAAGATAACCTGCATAAATGAGAATTGTTTGACATTGTTAAAAATATAATCATTGTGAATATTTCACATAGCCCAAAGTAAAGCACAAGCACCCACTCTGTTGTAGGCTTTTTCGTGCTTTGTCACTCCAATATACCAATTTTCCAAAAAGATTTGTTATGCTTGTGGGCGGAGTGATATTAAAGGCTATGTGTAGGATGCGCCAGACAACTTTAGCTAGCGGGCAAGAAATGAATAAATGTTAAATGGTTTCTTCTTGATCACAAAAAAAACAATTTTTACAACCTTGGAAGTTCCTTTTTGTAAGATTATCTTTAGTCAATAGAACTATATAGTGCAAGAACCACATGAAGATACTAATCTTTTGTAGTACTTTAATTTTCCATAAATATTTTCTAAGAAATATCGTATGGCCATACATAAAGTCTATATACATTGATTTGACTGTAAGCGTCCCCAATGTCGTTAACATCCAAACGAAAGCATCCGACTGATTAGTAAGGCGAATTTCTATTAATCTGTTGCAAAGGTGCAGCCACGTTTCTCCCCTCATACCCGTCAAAGCCTGTCTAAAACCTATGTTTAGAGGCGTTTGTGACATAACATTTGCAACCGAAACTTGTTTTCTTTGCACTATGTTGTAGTGAGAAGGATATTGCTGGGAGAGAAGCGTGTTTCCTAGCCACGTATCCTCCCAAAACCGTGCTATTTCTCCATTACCCACTTTAAAAGACCCACGGTCAAAAAAATCATGTTTTAATTTCATGAGACCTTTCCAAAAGGGTGAGTCCGTTGGTTTTGACTTTACTTGTGTCAAAGAGTGAGTGTGCATGTATTTGTTTTGGATAAGTTCTTGTCATACCCCTTGTTCGGTCAGGAGCTTAAATAACCATTTACTTAACAAGCATTTGTTCTTTAGCCCCCCCCCCCCCCCCCACCCCCCCGCTCCCGATCTTTTGGTCTATATAAGATGTTTCACTTAGTAAGTCTATACTTTCTTTTGTGGCTATCACGTTTCCAGAAAGTAATCCAGTATTTTTCGTACCCCTTTCGGTAGATTTCCCAATTGAGATAACATGTGTTTTTTCATGTAAGTACCCTGTATGGATCCATTGTGTAGCTTCGAAGATAACCAGGAAAACAGTACAAACTGTTGTGCGGTCCATCTAGGTTAGAATCACGACTAATTGATTGTACAAAAAATACAACAAATATTGCATGATGCTACTCGTTCCCAAGTTTTGGTCGAGAAACCGCTGAAGTATAAGTGTATTGCCTTTCTTTTCTCATAAGCTTGAGATTTTGGATGAACTGGTTTGGCGCATGCAGTTTTACAGAAACCATTGCTCCTACGCAGATATCAAAGTTTTCTTCGTGTGCACCACACCCCCCAAACAAGAAAAAAATGCTTACCCACCCGATTATGGAGACCAGCATATATATCTAAATTTGGATATACCTAATTCATTCATTGGTTCATGGATCGATTGATCCTGTATGCGCTCACGCTTGATTGGATTAGATTCAGAAATAATCATGGGAAACTCTATTTGAAGGAGATGGTCGATCAGGAAGAAAGGTAATTTGAGGCTGGGCACGGTAGAGCTAGAGAGGAAGGCCAGCTATAGCTACATGCGGTGCCTGGCCAAATCAACAGGTAATGATGATGACCATCACAAGCTTGTCGGGCAAACATTCACATGCGTGGGAGCCATACTTACTGTCGAAAATCTACCGACGGTCAATCGTGGGGTTGAGGTAGTACTTGGAAACACGCTTAAAAATAAAGCCAAATCGTGCAGAGTACACCCTTGACTTTTACTCCTCCGTTTAAAAATATAAGATGTTTTAGTTTTGTGAAGGAGATGTATCTGAACAACTTTTTTGTATAGGTTCAAATGAATCTAGACACTAAAAGGTAACAGATATATCTCCTTCACAAACCTAAAACATCTTATATTTTCAAAACGGAGGGAGTAGCTAGTAATGGCTCCTGTATAATCTCGCCACCTGATGTGGCGTTTCTGCAAGTGTATGACGCCGCTTGGGCTGGCTTTCCGATGAGGCGCCAATTAGAATGGCGACTTTTTGCTACTACCTGATGTGTTCATCCACATTCATGCTCGGGTTCGCATGCTTTAGACGGTGACGTGAAGCCCTCGTGGACGACAGGACGAGCTCGTCGATGTGGAATTCACGAGTACAAGTGTGTGTGTGTATGTGTGTCTCGTTATGCATATTGAGTGATTAGGAGACTGCGAGCTGCTTTGAGATGTGCGTTCATGTCGAGGTTTAGGCACATGAGGAGAGCTATGCGTCGTGAGGGATGCTATGTGTCAAGGTCCTATATACACTACAGGACGCGCGCGCTGCGTCGAGGGCAAAAAGCCTTCGACGTAGGCTAAAATGCCCTCGGCGTATGGTACGCCGATGGCTGCCCTCGGCGTAGCCTCCTCGGCAAAGGGCTTTCTCGGCGGAGCACGTAGAGGCCGTCGGCGTATCAAAATACCGTCGGCGTATGCTACGCCAAGGGCAATGCCGTCGGCGTAGCGGCCGTCGGCATAACTTGTCGACAGGATACAAAATATTTTTTAAAAAAGAAATTTATTTTATTTTTTTCTCAATTTTTGAATCTTTGAATTGTTTGACTCATTAATCTCACTTTGAACAGTTTTAACACTAATTATACTTAATATTTAATTAAATTGCAGTCTTGGTCAAACTTCCCCCGGCCGGTCACCCATCCTAATACTACTCCAGCTCCAGCACGCTTAACTTCTTCGTTCCTTTAGAATTTGTTTCCGCAAAGTAATTCATACATTGTTGTCAATACTATGATATCAATCCTATTAACCTTTGTATCAAATGTCACATGTTTGTATTTTTTGAAATTATAAACAATTATCTAAGTAAACATTAATAAATAAGTAAAAATATTATTGAATTCAAATAAAAATATAATAATTTTATTTTTTCTATTTTTCTATTTAATATGGAATAATTAATATCTTTAAATCTGTAAATCGGAATTTAACAAATAATATGTCTAAATTGATCAGAAAAATGAGAGGAATCCAAATATGATATCCATATCAACTAATCACAAACCCTCCGTTTTTTGAATTATCTATTTGGTGGTTGCTTTAGAAAATTCCCTTTTTGCGCTCGGATAATGAAAAATGGCTTTTTGGTGCGATGAAAAGAAAAACTTGCATTGAATCTTTAATAAAATAGCATATTGTGAACCTAAAAATGATTTTTTGTAAAAAAACATGAGCATCGGATCATGTACATGTAGTTCATATCTGACCCACTTCCTACCGATTCGGCAGGAATTTGTCTTTTTCACCAGAGGTGGACGGAAAAGTTTCGGATACCCCTGTTGGGACATTGTCCATATAAGGTGGTATAGTATTTTTGTAAAATGTGGTGGTAGCATTTTGAATTAGTAATTTGGTGGTTGCTTCACAAAATCGTCCGTTTTTTGTGCTCGGAAAATGGAAAATGGCCTTTTGGTGCGACGAAAAGGAAAACTTCCTCCTGCAACATTGTTCGCCATCCCATGATGCATGTGTATGCACAATATGGGCACATTATCACAAACTATGCCTTGATTCTAGCCATAACATTGGTCATTTGACCCGAAAGCCAAGAAACCTCGAATGAGATATGTCATTTTGTGAAGGTTTTTTTGAGACATAATCAATATATCAAGTTTAATATTTTTACTTATAACTAAGTCACATAATATGACACCACGCGAAGGTTTCGCATTGTTTCGATCGTTTTTAAATTTTTTATGCCCGTTTTAAACTATCGTCAAACTTTGTCGAACGTCGGGCATGGATATTCTTAGCTCGGGGCCGAGCCTCACTAAACTTGCATTGGATTTTTGATAAAATAGCATATTGTGAACCTACAAATGATTTTTGTAAAAAAACATGAGCATCGGATCATGTACCTGTAGTTCATATCTGACCCACTTTCTACCGATTCGGCAAAAATTTGTCTTTTTCACCAGAGATGGACGGAAAGGTTTCGGATCTCCTTATTGGGACATTGTCCATATAAGGTGGTATAGTATTTTTGTAAAATGTGGTGGTACCATTTTGAATTAGCCATTTGGTGGTTGCTTCACAAAACCGTCCGTTTTTTATGCTCGGAAAATGGAAAATGCCTTTTTGGTGCGACAAAAAGGAAAGCTTCCTCCTGCAATTTTGTTCGCCATCCCATGATGCATGTGTATGCACAATATGGGCATATTATCACAAACTATGCCTTGATTCTAGCCATAACATTGGTCATTTGATCAGAAAGCCAAGAATAAACCTCGAATGAGATAGGTCATGTTGTGAAGGTTTCTTTGAGACATAATCAATATACCAAGTTTTATATTTTTCCTTCTAACTATGTCACATACTATAACACCACGAGAAGGTTTACATTGTTTCGATCATTTTTGAATTTTTTATGCCTGTTTTAAACTATATATAATGTTTTATGTTTTACTTAATTTTTATTTACAAATGTGTAATATTTGAGTGTAGATAGATAGGTCTTATTTTTCTGCAAATTTTGATATATTATTTGTATTTTTCCGAATTAGAATGATTTAGTTATGATTTTTCAAAGTTTAATGAGATAAAATAAAAAATAGCTACGCCGAGGGCAGGTCGTATGCTACGCCGAGGGCAGCCGTAGCATAGGATATGTCGAGGCAATTCTACGCCGTCAGCGTAGCGATCGGCCGTCGGCGTAGCTTCCCATTCCTGTAGTGATACTCCCTCCGTTTAAAAATATAAGATGTTTTAGGTTTGTGAAGTAAATATATCTAGACATCTTTTAGTATATAAATTTATTTGAACCTACACACTAAAATGTGTCTAGATATATTAGCTTCACTAACCTAAAACATCTTATATTTTCAAACGAAGAGAGCAAAATTGCTTTCGGCAGAAACCGAGTGTTCATCAAGAGCACGAACGTTATCTTACTGAACCGTACTTGACGAATCAGAAGAACAAGACACGGTCATTGGTTTGTGCAGCGTGAAGTTTTGCCGTTTTTGTCTTTTCTTTCTCCATTTATTCCTAGAAGAACAAGGAGAAGCTCGGCCAAGAACAGGATGGCAACGTCTCAAATTCGAGAAGTATACCATGATGTTTGGATGGGATCACAAAGACCCTGTCCTTGTCCACCTAAAACGCTCACTAAAACGAGCTAGGAATGACCTGGCTGTATCTAACTAAAAACCAACAGCTAGTCTACTCTCTGTCAAACTGAAGTAGCTCAACCTTCTTCAGTACCAGAGATTGAGCAAAACTGTAGTCGAGTAGTTATCAGGAACTTGTTCCATGAGTTCAAATACATGCCAAAAATCTCAGTCGACCCAAAGAGATATTTTCCTGGTGCCACTCATTCTCAATAATGATTTACTGCAACTAGACGACTCTATGTAGAGAAAGATTTATTTTTACCATGGAAACAAGGGCCACGGTTGCTCGTGTGGGAAGTCTAAGTGAATGCACGTTGCACCGTGATTCCTTCAGTCTCATGTAGCTAGCTCATTGAGGCCTCCATAGAGTACTCTTCTTATATAGGTGAGAGAAAAAAGTGCACAAATAGGAATGATTTTTGTCCTTGGCTTTTAAATAAGAGTGGGAGAGCTGCGATATGATTTTCTGATAACAACGAGTACTAGAAGCATTCAGACAAGACACTAATGAGTACTATATCTAAGAAGTAGTCCTAGTAATAATCCATTCCTTTCGAGAACTCGACAAGCATCGACGCATTCAAGTAAATAGCTATTCCAGAGTCAGGGACCTACAATGAAAATTGTGTTGTTCTTCTTTACATAAGGAACAAGTTGAATTTCTGGACATCTCAAATCAAGGGAAGTTTTAAGAGAATCAAGATAGAAATTATGTTTCTCGGGTATTTACTTCATGGGCTTTGCTACACATACTAGCGAGTCGAAGGAGTGCCGTCGTCCTCGCCCCCTCCATCACCGGAGCTAGATAAAACTTTTCGTAGAAAATCTTGTTATAGTAGACAGACAGAAGGTTATCATGCTAAGAACACCAGAGCGCTGCCTTTTAAACTAGAAGAGGAAAATGATCTAATAAAAACTAGAAGAGGAAAAACAAAAACGGGAGTGACTGTACAAGAGGCATGTTTGTATTAAGGTGGAACATGCCAAAACCACACAAATTAATGAGAAAAACTTAAAAACTAAACAGGCTCGGTTGGAATAGTTGGCACGAAGACGCATGAGCACGCTCTCGCTGAAGAATGTCCTTTGTGGTAGAGATGGATGTGACCTCAACATAAGTTAGACGTTGTCCTGTGAATATCATGCAGTTTCTTTCTTTTTGGACATTCCATCAAACATAGAGAAGGCGACCATTGAGGCGTTGTTGCTCTTTTTTTGGCTTTCCCTCTATTAAGTCATCCCACCATTCTGAAATGGATAGGAAGTTGTGGCCATGGCTCCCCAATTCATCATTGTCCCAACTTTCAGTGGTGTTTCAGATCGCCATAGTGAAGGCATTCCTTGCAAAGGTGACCAGCCGTTTCTGGACCGTTTCGACAAAGCATATGCATGTAGGGTCACGGGGCCACCCCCGATGGCTAACATATTCACAGTGAGTACTTTTCTGTGAAGGGACCACCAGGAGAAAAGTTTGCACTTCAGCTCAGCTTTGACCTAGCCTGGTTGTGATGCAGGTCTTTTCATTGCAGCCATGTCCATCTAAGCATGAGGGCTCGTCCAGTGCACTCGAGATTGGGGATGTTGAGGCCGCCCAAATTCTTGGGTCTGTAGATAGTTTTCCAGTTGACCAACGCATGGCCGTCCGCAGAAGATTATATAGAAAATACAAGACACATGAAGCAAAAGCGGGATTTTTTAGACAAAAATTGAACATGTGTTTGGCTGAGGACCGGGGTATCTGAAATTTTGATCCAGGAGGACGAAGAGCACGGTGCTATGTCTAAAGACCGTGGACAATTTCCATGCACCATCCTCTCCTCTTCGCCGTCATCAGCAGGCTAAAAGAGAAAAGGTAAGGGTGAACTCGTGTCCTTGTTTTGGTTGATAACTACAACTTGTCATGACAACTAATTGTTCTCAGGCAAAGGAATTCACGATGCAGAAAGTGCGCCTAGGTTTGTATATTCTACTCCTACACATTGAGTGATTATGATTAATTAGAAGCTGCTCTAAGATGCTTGCGTTGAGGTTGAGGTTTTGGCCTCTGAGGAGAGACCTCATAATGGAGGCTATGTGTCATGTGTGGTCTGGTCCCATATAGAATTTTTTTAGCGGCAGCAGAAGTGTTCCTCAACATCACGCAGGTCATCTAGTTTTCATGTTTTCTTTGAAGCAGGGACACAGTCTTCCTGTTGCTTCTACTTTCTAGACCTGAGGGGGAACCGAAGAACAAGGAGACTAGGAGAGAATGGCATTGCGTTGTTGTGCTGCTTTTACGCTTTGTTTCTCCATTTATTCTGAGAGGCTGCCACGATGATCACGGCATCGCTCCGTCATACTACCGAGGTAGTCAGCTAGGAAAGAGCTGACTGGATAACCAGCTAGCTATCTAACTAAAAACTAACTGTCTACTCAACCTTCTTCGGTAGCAGAGATTGACCAACACGACTAGTTGCCTCAGCTGAAATCTCTGCCAAAATGTCTCAGTCGATCCAAAGAGATTTTTTCCTGGTGCCGCTCATTCTCAATAATGATTTACTGCAACTATACGAGTGTATGTAGAGAAAGATTTCCTTTGGCTACGTACGGTTGCTCGTGTTGGAAGTCTAAGTGAATGCAGGTTGCACCGTCAGTCCTTCGCACTCATGTAGCTGGCTAATTGAGGCCTCCATAGAGTACTCTTCTTATATAGGTGAGAAAACATTGCACAAATATGAATGGTCTTTTTCATTGGCTTTTAAGAGTAGGAGCCGCTCCCATATGATTTTCTGACAACAACGAGTACTAGAGCATTTAGACAAGACACTAATAAGTACAATATCTAAGAAGTAGTCCTAGTAATAATCCATTCCTTTCGGAAAACTCGACAAGCATCGATGCATTCAAGTAATTAGCTACACACCTACAAGGAAAATTGTGTTGTTCTTCTTTACATAAGGAACGAGTTTTGCATTTGTGGACATCTCAAATCAAGGGAAGTTTTAAGAGAATTAAGATAGAAATTATGTTTGTCGGGTAATTACTTCACGGGCTTTGCTAAT
The DNA here is from genome assembly GCA_030063025.1 of Avena longiglumis. NCBI lineage: Eukaryota > Viridiplantae > Streptophyta > Magnoliopsida > Poales > Poaceae > Avena > Avena longiglumis. Next base: position 455,158,910 of record CP125978.1, on the reverse strand, counting down.
TCTCAGTCAATTGAGAATAACGTTAGAGCTTTATGTGTCCTGTGAGTTACAAGTGGGGTTGCAACTGGGATTTTTCTTACTTTATTCTAGTCCCAACTGCCAAAATATGCTAAAATCCAGTCATGCACCGTTATTTTACCCATCCAACACTACTGAGCTCAAAATGGTGGTGGTGGCCCTTGGAGACCAATGAACTCCTTTCCTTCCTCTAACCTCATCTCGCCGCTTTAGCTCCACCGTCAGAGTCGAAAGGTGCGTGAGTATCTGTGCGTTAGGACCAACTAGTTTAAGGGTAGACTTCCCATTTGAGATAACATGTGTACATTTACCGGGTAAGTACCCTGCGGATTCATTGTGTAGCCGATGATAACGAGCTAGAAATTACAAACTGTTTTGCGGTCCGTCTAGACTATAATCGGGAAATACAACAAACGTATTTCGCTCCAAGGAAAAGTCTGTTTGCCCATGTTGCCCAGAAATCTCTAAAGGCCAAAATAAAATATTTCATGATGCTACTCGTTCCCAAGTTTTGGTCGAAACTGCTAAACTAAGTGCATTGATCTGCTTTTCTCATGAGCCTGAGATTTTGGATTAACTGGTTTGGCGCATGAAGTTCTACAGAAACTATTGATCCTACAAAGATATCAACGTTTTCTACCGAAACCACTTATCATGCATAACGGACGAATTCTTCATTAGATGTATCGTCTTGTTCAAATAGGAGGTAGGATTAACGAGAGGAAAATCAGGAAAATACTGGGAGAGTTCAGGTTCGCGCTGGCGGCAACGTGAACCGACCAGGCGACCGCCCGCCACAGGCCACAGCAGTCCAATTTGGAGTAGTTTCAGAAATAATACTCATGGCTCATGGGGAACTCTATTTGAAGGAGGAAATCGATCAGGAAGAAAGGTAATTTGAGGTTAGGCAAGGTAGAGCTAGCTAGAGAGGAAGGCCTGCTATAGCTAATCCCTAGCTACGTGCGGTGCCTGTGGCCAAATCAACGGGTAATGATGATGATCATCACAAGCTTGTCGGGCTACCATTCATATGCATGCAGCCAAACTTACTGCCGAAAATCTAGGAGCGGTCAATCAATCTTGTGAGGTTGGGGGGTACTACGAAATTACGCATTCATAAACTGTAATTATATATACACATCAGGAGGCAGAGCGAAAATAAAACTACATCGGCTGATTTTGAGTCTTATGAATTCTTCCAGTACATGTGCATGTTTGTGCGTGAATGTTTCTCGACTGTGGTGAAGCCTACAAATAAAAGCACCTGCCAGGCCATGAGGTTCCAGTCAGACACAAATGCAGGCAAACACTTAGTGAACTTTCTTCCAACAGGAAGACCCTCGGTAAAACTCCTTTCGAAAAGTGTTTGGCATTTCGAGGATGGAGTTACACACCGCTTTTGCTGCCAAGCTAGCTAGCTTGCCGTCTCTAGGGGACACCCTGATTCTTGTAGCTCGAAGTTGTGTCAAGTCAGTGAAGTCCCATTCCTATTCTCCCATCTTTTCGATCGAGACTGAAACGTTCTGTGGAAGTTTGAGCTAGCTAGCTAGCTACATATATACTCCTACCGATACAAGAACAAGACCTGTAATTTTGGGGCAGGGTATGCAGTGCAGCTGCAGTGAACAAGACATTACGTAATGCCTAGAAAATATTTCGAAATAAAATTACGTGTTATTTTCTATTTTGCATCATCATGATTCGGGGGCGTTACACATTAGCTAGCCAAAATTTTGACGAGGTATTTGCTTGTCCATGATTTGGCCAATGTTGGCTACAGAAAATGAACTAGAGATGCTAAAGTAGTATTATTGTCATACCTACCGAAACATAAACCATTTATTTGGTCATGACCAACAAGTTGATAGGGCACTATTGCCAAGGAGCTCGAACTCCTTAAGTGTACCTTACCCGACAAGTTTGTGGCGGGATGCATTATTGCTAAGTTGCCCCCTTCATGGAGGAACTTTGCCACAACTCTCAAACACAAGAGACAGGAGATATCAGTTGAAAATCTGATAGCGTCCCTTGATGTTGAGGAGAAGGCTCGGGCTAAGGACACTACTAAGAAAAGAGAGGGTCTTGCTACTGCTAACTTTGTGCAGAAAGGAAAATCCGTTGGCAAGAACAAAGGGAACTTCAAACCCTCCTTTAACAAGCCTGTAAAGACTACAAACTTCAAGAAGAAGAAGACGAACAGGGACAAGAGTGAACTGTCTTGTTACACTTGTGGAGAGCCCGGCCACTTTTCCAAGGACTGTCCAGAACGCGCAGACCGCAGAGGGAAAAAGGCCAAGACTGTCAACGTCGTGACCGCTAGCAATACTGATGGGTATGGTAATTTATTTACTGTTCTTTCAGTATTTCAATCACCGTGTTGGTGGCTTGATACGGGTGCTAATGTTCATGTGTGTGCTGACATCTCTATGTTCACTTCTTATCAGGTCGCTCGGGATTCATCCGTCCTAATGGGGAATGGATCACATGCTTCTGTTCGTGGTGTTGGCACGGTGGATCTGAAGTTTACTTCCGGAAAGATCGTGCAGCTGAGGAACGTGCAGCATGTCCCTACTATGAACAAGAATCTCGTTAGTGGCTCCCTTCTTTGCAGAGATGGGTTTAAGGTTGTCTTAGAGTCTAATAAAGTCGTTGTTTCGAAACATGGACAATTTATTGGTAAAGGTTATGAGTTCGGAGGCTTGTTCCGGTTTTCACTTTCAGAGTTTTGTAATAAATCCGTGAATCATATTTGTGGTGGTGTTAATGATGATACCAGTGTTTGGCATTCTCGTTTATGTCACATTAATTTTGGTTTGATGTCTCGGATGTCCAGCATGAGTTTAATTCCGAATTTCACTATTGCCAAAGGTTCTAAGTGCCATAGTTGTGTGCAATCAAAGCAACCTCGAAAGCCTCACAAGGCTGCCGAGGAGAGAAACTTGGCACCTCTAGAACTCATACATTCTGATCTATGTGAGATGAATGGTGTGTTGACAAAAGGTGAAAAGAGATATTTCATGACGTTGATAGATGATGCTACTAAATTCTGCTATGTTTACTTGTTGCAAACTAAAGATGAGGCTTTAGACTACTTTAAAATCTATAAGGCCGAAGTTGAAAATCAACTAGAGAGAAAGATCAAGCGTCTTAGGTCGGATCGTGGTGGTGAGTATTTTCCCAAATATTTGATGAATTCATCGAACACGGAATTATTCATGAGAGGACGCCTCCCTACTCGCCCCAATTAAACAGGTTGCCGAGAGGAAAAACCGCACGCTGACTGACTTGGTGAATTCCATGTTAGCCACTGCTGGTTTATCAAAGGCATGGTGGGGGAGGCTTTGTTGACTTCATGTCATGTCCTGAATAGAGTTCCTAACAAGAATAAAGAAAAGACCCCTTATGAGGAGTGGGTTGGGAGAAAACCATCACTTTCGTATCTGCGCACTTGGGGGTGTTTGGCGAAGGTCAACATACCGATTCCCAAGCTCGGACCCAAGACAGTGGATTGTATCTTTCTAGGATATGCTCCACGGAGTGTAGGCTATAGATTTCTAGTGGTTAAATCTGAGGTACCTGATATGCATGTTGATACTATAATGGAATCTCGTGATGCAACATTCTTTGAGAATATTTTTCCTATGAAAGATATGCATAGCATTGGTAGGATTTCTTCTGAAATACTTCCTGAATCTAGTGCATCTATTGATAATTCTGAACAACCACATGAGGAATTTCTTGAGAAGGATGACGATGAACCTCTCACGAGGAGTAAGAGACAGAGGGTTGCAAAATCCTTTGGCAATGATTTCATCGTGTACCTTGTGGATGATACTCCCAGATCCATTACTGAGGCATATGCATCTCCTGATGCAGATGATTGGAAAGAAGCTGTCCAAAATGAGATGGACTCGATTCTTTCTAATGGAACTTGGGAATTATCAGAACGACCCTATGGTTGTAAACCTGTGGGATGTAAGTGGGTGTTCAAGAAGAAGCTAAGGCCTGATGGTACTATTGAGAAGTACAAGGCACGGCTTGTAGCTAAGGGCTACACACAGAAAGAAGGCGAAGATTACTTTGACACCTATTCACCTGTCGCTAGACTGACCACCATTCGAGTACTACTATCCCTGGCTGCCTCTTATGGTCTTCTCGTTCATCAAATGGACGTGAAGACAGCTTTCCTTAATGGAGAGTTGGAAGAGGAGATCTATATGGATCAACCGGATGGGTTTGTGGTAAAAGGTGAAGAGACAAAGGTGTGTAAGTTATTGAAATCTTTATATGGCCTGAAACAAGCACCTAAGCAATGGCATGAGAAGTTTGACAGAACTCTACTTTCTGCTGGCTTTGTCATTAATGAGGCTGATAGGTGTGTTTACTATCGCCATGGTGGGGGCGATAGCGTTATATTGTGTTTGTACGTGGATGACATTCTGATCTTTGGTACAAACATGAAAGTGATAAATGAAGTCAAATCTTTCCTGTCAAAGAGTTTTGATATGAAAGATCTGGGAGAGGCTGATGTCATTCTGAATATCAAGTTTATTAAGAACGAGAATGGGATTACTTTAACGCAGTCTCATTATGTTGAGAAGGTCTTGAGCCGATTTGGCTTTAATGATGGCAAGACTTCTCCAACACCTTATGATCCCAGTTTGACATTACGAAAGAATAAGAAGGAACCAACAGATCAGCTGAAATATTCACAAGTTGTTGGTTCTCTCATGTACTTAGCAAGCGCTACAAGACCCGATATCTCTTTTGCTGTGAGCAAGTTGAGTAGGTTCATGTCTAATCCGGGTATTGATCATTGGCATGCACTTGAAAGGGTCATGCGCTATCTATGTGGTACAATGAGCTATGGGATTCACTATTCAGGAAATCCTGCTGTGCTCGAAGGATATAGTGATTCGAATTGGATCTCTGACGTTGATGAACTCTACGCCACGAGCGGGTATGTGTTTACCCTTGGAGGTGGCGCAGTGTCATGGAGGTCTCGTAGACAAACCATATTGACGAGGTCAACTATGGAAGCAGAACTTACTGTTTTAGACACAACCACTGTTGAGTCAGAATAGCTGCGTGAGCTCTTGATGGACTTGCCTGTGGTTGAGAAACCTGTGCCGGCAATCCTTCTGAATTGTGACAACCAAACTGTTATTGTCAAAGTGAACAATTCTAAGGATAACGCGAAGTCATCAAGACACGTGAAGAGACGTTTGAAATCTGTCAGGAAATTGAGAAACTCCGGAATAATAACTGTTACGTATATTCAAACAGACAAAAACCTGGCAGATCCCTTTACAAAGGGACTATCACGAAATGTGATAGAAAGTGCATCGAGGGAGATGGGGTTGAGACCCATGGATGTCACACCTTAGTGGTAACCCAACCTATGTGATCGGAGATCCCGTGAATTAGGACCTGGGAAGAACAAGCTAGTGGTTTGACTGAGGAGAGTATTTTGAAAACCCTCTCTATGTGAAGATGCATGACTCTCATAATCTGTAAGGCAGGTTGGCAACATGCCTTAATGTGTTTCTGTTGGTTTTAATTAGCAAAGATGTCGTCCTACAGGGCATTCTTGAAAGAACACACCTATATGAGCTCGACTGTAAACGTCGCGGTCTATGAGATCTGGGTGATCTCTAGTAAACTCATGAAGAGACCAGGGAGTATGACGCATATGCTCCAACCCGCGGGGTAGGCTACTGACAGCCAAGTACTAGTTATGATTTTGAACGAAATCTATTGGCACCAAACTTGCAATTCAAGGTTCGTCCATTGTTCAAGTTGTTGATAGACGTAGTTCAAGATTCTAGGCGGAAGTTCAACTTAACGATCTCTTTGAAACACTGGTATATAAACAAGTAGCAAGGATTGGCAAATCTTCAAATGGGCATTTGAGATCTGGTGGGGGATTGTTAGAAATAATGGGGCTAATCCATTTAGGCCCATGAGTATTTCAGATTTTCCCTAAATCTCAAAGCCCAAATTTGTGGCAGCCCATATGTGTTTGGGCCCATGTTTGTAGCAGCTCACATGGGAGTGAAGTGGGAGCTAAAGTTTAGTCCCACATGGAAAGTTGGAGGAGAGTTGCACCACCTTATAAGGTGGAGTGTTGCACCACTTTGTAAGTGAGTGGGAATAAGAGAGATACACACGCGCGCTCCTCCTCCGACGACGCCGCCGCTCGCACGCACGCACGATCATCTCGTCTCGTCTCGTCGCGCCGCGGGTTGCGGGAATCTCGCCGAGCCGAGCTTTATTTTGCTGCTCAGGAAAATTGACAGACGTGTCAAACGGTTACCTTATTCGGGTCGCTCCCGGATCGTGGGTGCGTAACGTGGACTCGGCCCACGTTTGCCTCCGTTAGGGTTTCCTGAGCCGCTCTATATAAATTCCCGTGCGGCTACCGCCACAACACCACCGAAAACCAATCTAGGGTTTTGCCTTCCTCTCTACTTGCGCCGTCACCGTAGTCTACTCCATCCCGCCTGCCGGCGTGCACCGGCGAACGGGAGAGCAGGTCTCCGGAACCACTCTCCCTTGCGATCCTGTACGGGAGAGGGCGAATAAGGTTTTTGGGAAGCGCTCTGCGCGACTGCTCGAGTTCTCCATCACGGGTCGTCTTCCATCCAAGTCAGGTGGTGCTGCCTACCACCGTCTTCGTCAGCATCTTCTGCGATCACTCTTTCCCAAAGTTTCTACTACGACAACCGAACGGTACGTGCTACATGATCCCGTTTGGTTATTCATCATGTTCTGCGAGTACATGTTAAGCTGCTGTTTGTTTCCGATCATCCTGTTGTTTAGTACATCTAGTATGTTCGAGTTACATGAGCTAGTAGCTGGTTTTGTCATGATTTATATTCTGAAATTAATCGTGAAAATTATGCCTAATAATCCAACATACTCTTCTAGGACAGCCGAGTGTTCCTCATGACCACAAGCGTGCTGCTATAGCTGAGTTATCACGAGAGACGCCTCGGTAATTTCTGGTTCCATGATCTAAAGAAGAAAGGACTATGCTCCAGTGTTGATCGGAACCAACGAAGATGCCCCCTCATTCTGAATATCCATTCCCCGGTGTTGTGATCAGAACCAACAATCCTACACAGATATTGAAGTCATCTTTTTCTTGCCACACAAACAAAGGACTATATGATTATGCAGAGCAGCTTATTTGAATTTGGCTACACACTTGATTCAATCCATGCATTATTAGATTCAGCTCACGCAAATCGTGCTCACCCAGCAATATTGCTAGCTTCAGAAGGTAGTATAGCACGATACTGAGGCACTCTATTTAAAGGAGCCAGTCGATCAGGCACAAAGGGTAGGGCCAGTGACAATGACAATAGCTCTCGTGTGGCACGTGCGAGAGAGGCAAGCTACTAGGTGGGCCTGGCCAAATCAACAGGCAATTATGGTGATCATCACAAGCTCTGTCGGGCTACCACGATTTTTTGAAAAAAGTATATATTAATATCACAGGAATATTAATTACATCCAGCCTCTGCAATAACGCATGTCCTAGCGATCTTACGGATGCATACAACTCAAGAAAAAAGAAAAAAGAATTAAAAAAAAAGTCCCGTTATAAAGAATTAATCCTCAAATAACGACACTGACACCATGCATAGTGGTGGCCAAACTTTCTATGGCAAAGCTACCGGTGGTCAACCCTGAAAGGTTGACCAGGAACATATGCTGCATGCTCCTGATACGAAATTACACATGCATACACATTTATTATACTCCCTCCGTCTTATATTATAAGACGTTCTATGTTTTCTGACTGTTGAAGTGTATAAGTGGATTGCACCAGCCCTTTCCATCAGTTCAGACTTTTGGTTGCGTTGATTAGTGCATGAAAGCTTGACATGGTATCAGAGCCTAAGGTCTCGAGTTTGAGTCCTGGCTTTCGCAATTTATTCTAAAATTGCTGTTGACCCCTCTGTGTCCACGTATAGGCCTCTTGAGTCATACGTGAGTTTCGCGCGCCGTCGCTCTCTTCCGGTTGCACGTGCTGACTTTTCCCCATCACACGTGAGAGGGGGTGTTGAAGTGTATAAGTGGATTGCACCAACCCTTCCATCAGTTCAGACTTTTGGTTGCGTTGGCTAGTGCATGAGCTTGACACCGACAACATCCAAAAAGTGTGAAATGTACAAAAACAAAACCTGTAGTTTTGGGTCAGAGTATGCAGTGCAGCTGCAGTAAACAAGACATTAGCTAGCCAAAATTTGACGAGGTATTGCTTGTCCATGATTTGGCCAATATTGGCTAGAAAAATGAACTAGAGATTCTAAAGTAGTATTGGCATACACAACGAAATATAAACTATTTATTTGGCCATGACCAACGAGTTGATAGGGCACAAGTTGGCCACGATCCTAACCTGGGCGTACTCTTCTAGGACAGCCAAGTGTTCCTCATGACCACGCGTGCTCCTGTAGTTGAGTAATCAGACACCTCGGTAATTCTGATTCCACGATATAAAGAATAAGAGAGTGCCTAGATCTTATCCGTCGAGAACTTCTTATTCTAAGTCGCTGATGTCATCCTAATATTTGTGTTAATTCTCAGTTACAACCTAATTGCAATTCATAAGATTTGTACTAATTCTCAGTTGAAACCTAGTTACAACTCAATAAATTTTTAGTTACACTCAAGTTGCAACTCATGTGTAACTTTCATTTTGCACGAATCACGAGGTAAATCGAACGGTGAAAAAAACGACTAAGACTTAAGAAGTTCTCAGAGGTCTAAGAACTAGCAAATCCAAAAGAACGAAGGACAATGCTCCAAGGTTGATCGGAACCAACGAAGATGCCCCTCATTCTGAATATCCATTCCCCAGTGTTGATCAGAACCAACAATCCTACACAGATATTGAAGTTATTTTTTCTTGCCACACAAACAAAGGACAATGCTCGGTCATATGATTAAGCAGAGCAGCGTATTTGAATTTGGCTACATACTTGATTCAATCCATGCATTGGATTCAGCTCACGCAAATCGTGCTTCGCTTCGGAAGGTGGTATAGCTTAGGAGGCAGTCAACCCGGTAGAAAAGGTAGGGCAGGGTTGGATGGGCAGCTGCCAATTGTTAGCAATAAGCCATGGTGTCCATGGCGTGCATGGTGGACCGGCGTGAGCGCGCCAAGGTCGAGTCCATGCACGGCATGGTGCGCGCGCATGGCAGTGTGTAGCACGTGCGTGCGTGTGTTTAGTCGCGTTCTGTTAGGAGCTAGTGAGTACAGCGGAGGACTTGGTCTAGCAGCGTGCCGGCCGTGGCGATCGTGTTCGGAGTGCGTCGTGCGCGAGCTTAGGCATGCTGATCATGGGTGCGTGTGTGCGCGGCCGCAGCGACGTGGGGGCGAGCAGCGGCCACAAAACTCTCCCATTGGGCATGTAATCTCCATTGTTGACTCCACGAGGCTATAGCTCGGGTTGGAATTAAGAAAAGGTGTTAGTGCGCCATCAAAGTTTCAGTGCTGTCCACTTCTTCTACTCTCTCCGTTTGAAAATATAGGATGTTTTAGTTTGTAAAGAAGATGTATCTAGACATCTTTTAGTGTTTAGATTCATTTGAACCTACGCACTAAAATATGTCTAGATACATCTTTTTTACAAACTTAAAATATCTTATATTTCTAAATGGAGGAAGTACATCCGACCACCCTGATCACTTGCAGGTTCAGGCCTGCATCAACACCAATGACAATACCTCTCATGTGGCCCTGGCCAAATCAACAGCCAATTATATGGTGATCATCACAGGCTCTGTCGGGCTACCATGCATAGTGGTGGCCAAACTTTCTATCGCAAAGCTATGGGTGGTCAATCATGTAAGGTTGACCGGGAGCATGTAATGCATGCATGTCCGTGATTGCATATGCTAGCTCTGATACGAAATTACACATGCATACACATTAATTATACACCTCGGAGAAATTACACATGCTCCATGCAGGACGTGTACAGTGTTCTAGCGACAATGACCCGTGTCCGGACAGATACATCCGGCTCGATCCATTTATGCACCAAATCTCATAAACGGTTGCGACGGTCCAGACACGAGCGAACCGAGGGCGTGTCCTGCCCGCTCGTGCCACTTGCCCTTCCATCAACCACAGATTAGCGCGGCATTAATTCGAACCGCGCGGCGCACCGATTCAGACGCAACCCCCGCAGCGACTCAGCGACGTGGGTGAAAGACTGCGTGGCGGCAGCCTGCGCCATCAATGGCAACGGGACGACACCCTGACTGACTGGACTCCAAGCTCACCCTCACCGCCGTTGCTGGCATCGCCCGACGCCTGCCCTCTCGGGCGCTTCAATATCGTAACCCGGCCTCGCGCCGGCATCCCATGCGGTTCTTTTAACTGGCAGCGCCATCTTCTCCATACCGGACCACAATCTCCTCCTTCTCCTTCCCAACATTCACTATCGCAGCTAGCCATGGCTGCGGCATTGAATCGAGGGAGGCGTCTGGGGCGACCACCGGGTCCTGGCCGTGGACGTCCAGGGAGGCGCGAAGGACACGGCCAAAGCAGTGCGCCACCACACACTCCCTCAACGCCCTCGTCGCCCGAGTTGGTCGACCCAGGCATTCAGTTCGCCGTTGGCGCCATCCACTCCGGCATGGCGAGGGACAGGTTGCTCCTCCCCCGCAAATTCGCATTGCTGATCGCCGACCCACCGCCACCTTGTCTTTCTGCGGGCGAACGGTGTCAATACCACCAGGTACCAGTGGAGGCGATGTTCGACCACCTCGGCCATATGTTCCTCGCTGACGGCTGGGAGGAGTTCGCCTGCGTGCACCTGATCAAAGCGGGCAACATCGTCGTCTTCTACTATGAAAGCAAAGCAATGCTCGCCGTCAGCGTCTTCGATATTGAGTAGCGTCTTCGATATTGAGTACCGTTTCGATCTACCGTTTGGATCAGCCCGATGGAAATGCCCTAACTCTATGAGCAGCAGGTAATTTTGAGTTTGGAATTATCGAGGACATTTGCATGTCTGCGTGTGAGCTATATTTGCACCCATACCTCTAGAGGCTGTAGTGTCATGTGCATGTCTACCAGACACAAATAGCCAAGCATTCCCTCTAAAGACTCTTGGAGAACTCCTTTTCAAAAGCGGTTGACATTTCGGGGATGCAGTTACAAACCGCTTTTGCTGCCGAGCTAGCTAGCTTGCCGTCTCTAGGGGACACCCTGATTCTTGTAGCTCGAGCTTGTGTCAAGTCAGTGAAGTCCCATTCCTATTCTCCCTTCTTTTTGATCGAGACTGAACCGGTCTGTGGAAGTTTGAGCTAGCTAGTTACATACTCCACCTACCGGTAGTTTTGGGGCAGGGTATGCAGTGCAGCTGCAGTAAACACCTAGCTGTGGATCACAGGTTCAGAGAGATGGGCCGGGCTGTATATTTGGGGATGTAGTTATGAGCTCTCTCTGCTTACAGATTAGTTGGCGCACCTCACGAGGCAAAATGGACTGATATTATAGATTAGTTCTGAAGAGAGAGAGAGAGAGAGAGAGAGAGAGAGAGAGAGAGAGGGGCAAAGAATCAGCCAAACATTCTCTTGAATGTGCTCAACAAATTTGTTTTTTCTAAGTCATAATTCACACTTTATAACCAAAAGAATCATGTGATCGATTTTATCATGGAGATGTTCAACAGATGTCCAAAACACTTATTACTTGTTAATATTTAGTACATGAAGTTCCTACAACACGTGCAGTCAAACTACTCTTCACTGTTTTTTACAAGAAATTAATTTATGAAAAAAGTGGCGAAATGAGGGTCAAATTGTGAAGAAAAAAACCATCCATGCTGTCATGCATGCCAATATTAATGCGGAATTTGTGTCGCTCTTCACCTTTCTTGCCTGAACATGTTGTACTTCCCCTTCTGAAAATATATGACACATTTTGATTGGTTAACAGAAGAGATAAGCAATAATTACTTTTATACCATGTAGTGATGTTATTACACAAATCACATATCTAGCGAGTAAATCCTGGTCCAAGTTTTCTCTGGGTCAATCAAAATAAGCTCCACGTTTTAAAACAGTGGGAGTAGTATCAAAAGTGTCACTAAAAGGGTTATGCACTTATACTTGACAGTCTAAGTCTTTTAACTGAAGCAAGTAATTTGTGATGGTAATTATCAGTTAATAATTGCTCCTTTCTCACTGCTCGATCTCCTCCAGTTCGTTAGAGAAGATAGTTATAACGGATATTATATTTGATATATATTTTTAATATCACGCAAAATAACGGATATTATAGGTATATAATTAAGTGGAAATATACCTTAATCATATGAAAATTTCAATGTTTATGCGGTCATTTTGCATTTCTCTCCAGGGACCCAAATTTTTGGAGGTGGACCCTTGCACCACGACATCCATATGCCCTTAGTGCCGATCAAACGTATCACCCTATTGAAGCTGACCGGCTAGTTTTCCTCCGACTAGTGTGGCAATGATGAAATGTTGTCTTTGTCGAGGACAACCACAATGTTGAGCTTTATATCACTCCAGCGAGCGGGGAGACACGACGAGCAAGCTATGGACACGAATGAGTGGGACTATAGACAAGACCGGTGACCTTGAGCGTCAAGGATGAGCAGACGGCGACACAAACTAGGCGGGCCACATAAAGTGTGGACTTTGGTTGGTTTGAACGGATACGTTTGGATTAGGAATATACCCTTTTTTGTGCCACATGTTATGCACATAAACATTGTTCTTCGTTTTGATGAGATGTGAAATTTTCTCAAAGTGTTTGAGGTTTTCTTTTTTAGATAATAAAGGGCCAAAAAAATCCCCCTGGTTCCATTAAAATGCAACCAACGGAGTCACAGGAGATACGAGCTGTGAACTCGTCTGTTAAGCACATGTTTAGACCCAGAACTGGGAAGTGAAAAACGAAAATCTAGAACCTACAGGAAGCTATTACAGGATCAGATGAGCATATTTTCCAAAAGCTTCTCACAGGCAACCTCCTCGCGCCATTTCATCGGATGATCAGCTGCCGAGCCATCAGTTGTTCGAGGTTTATTTTGGAACAAACATAGGTTTTACAATGGAAAGTAAACTCTCTCAGGTATTCAGACATAGACATGAGGTATGGTGTGGACTTTTTTTCTTCCGGCAGTGAGAAAAGTTCAATGTGGAGTCCAAGGAGACTACATGTTGCACCAATACTTTTGCACATGCAGGACACGACTTTCCTGATGCTACTCATTCCTCCTGTTGCCAATCCATCCTACGCACATTTTCTTATCCAGATGTGCAAGTGCTTGCTCTGAGACAGCCAAGTGTGCTCTGCTCGCTGATAGAGGTAACTATAGCATGTTATATAGGTGAGAAAATATTGTGTGCAGAGATGAGAAGAGAACCCGTGTTATTAATTTTATCCTTTTAATTCTGAGTGGGTTGTGGGCAGACTGCTCCACTACAGGAAAGGCACGCTATGCCGAGGGCCAAAAGCCGTCGGCATAGCCTCGCTCTCCGTCTAGCATCCTCGGCAAAGACCTCCCTCGGCGGAGGCACTTTTGCCCGTCGGCATACTCTAGCCGTCGGCGTATGCTACGCCGACGGCTTTGCCCTTGGCATAGCCATGTCGGCATAATAACAACAGGTTGTAAAAAATCCAAAAAAATTGTTTTTTGAATTTTTTTCTCAACTTTTTTAAATCTTTGAATTGTTTGAATTGTTAATCTCTCACCTGAAATATTTTTAACACTAATTACATTTAATCTTTGATCAAATTGCACTCTTTATCAAACATCCCGCTCGATCACCTATCTTAACACTACTCCAGCTCCAGCAAGCTTAACTTCTCAGTTCTTTCCGAATCAGTTTCCGAATCAGTTTCACAAATAACCCCTTGCTAGAATTCTATTTCACATGCATAACCACTTTATGCAATTTCACCAAAACTGTTTGGTATCTAGTAAAATAAATTCCTCGCTTGTTCATTCTTTCGGCATGAAACATTTGCTCCAATTGGATCGGTGTCTCTTAAGTGTGTCACCCTACGGTTCGTGAATAATGCAGACATGATCGAGACCCTCTCGGATCAATAATCGAAGAGGATCTGGAGACTCATCGACTCCCACATTCAACGATGACTTTCTTGTGATCGTCGGAACCTTTTACGCTAGTATCTTAATCCCTTTTTTTCACGATATATTACATGTGCGAGATTCGATCATCGGTATCTCCATACCTAGTTTGATCTCGTTACCGACATGCACTCTTTTCGTTCTGTGATATAACATTCTAGTGATCAAATCACTTGCTTGCAAGCTAATCAATGTGATATCACCGAGGGCCCAGTATATCTATCCGTCATCGGGATAAACAAATTCCACTCTCGATCCATGAGCCTCAACATAACACTTTATTAGTTACGAATCCATCTTTATAATCACCACATTACGGTGTGACGTTTGATGTTATCAAGAAACTCTTAGGTGTTAGTGATTGACATGATCTCATGGTCTAAGGATTAGGATCACTTCGTAAGTTGTTATAGCAATATAAACTCAATGACTTTGATCGTAATGCTATACTTCGGATGAATGTTCATCACACCATTACACTAATGTTGTGATCCCGTTATTAACAACATCCAATGTCCATGATCAGGAAACTTTGATCATCTTGTTAATCAACGAGCTAGTTTATGAGAGAGGCATAACTAGGAACTTTCTGTTTGTTTATTAAACACACATGTATTAACGTTTTCGTATTAATACAATTATAGCATGCAAAATAAACATCTATCATATACTTGGAATACACATAATAAACACTTTATTATTGCCTCTCAGGGCATATTCCCTTCACTTACTTGGTACTTTGTTGAGAATGTGAATGGCGGTTTTAAGCGCCTCCATCCACAATCCCAATGGGAGGGTGGAATAGCTCATCATGCTGCGCACCATATCCATAATGGTACAGTTACGCCTTTCAGCTACTCCGTTTTGCTGAGGTTCGCCCGGCATAGAATACTGGGCAACTATTCCATTTTCTTGTAGGAACCTTGCAAAGGGTCCTGGTACTTGACCATATGGAGTATGCCGACCGTAGTACTCCCCCCACGGTCAGACCGGACTATCTTAATTCTTTTATCATGCTGATTTTCTACTTTAGCTTTGAAAATTTTAAATTTATCCAATGCTTCAGATCTTTCTTTAATTGGATAAATATAACCATACCGGGAGTGATCATCCGTGAATGTTATGAATGAATCATAACCATCCACACTTTTCACAGGAAATGGTCCACAAATATCAGTGTAGATTATTTCTAGTGTAGCTATACTTCAGTTTGCACCCTTTTAAATTTGTTTTACATACTTTCCTTTGATGCAATCTATGCATTGCTCGATGTCTGAGAACTCTAACGGAGGAAGAATATCATTTTTAACGAGGCTTTCTATTCTTCCTCTCGAAATATGGCCTAATCTGTAGTGCCATAACTTCGATGAGTCAAGAGTTCGCTTTCTTTTCTTTTGTTCTTTGTTCGACAAGGGAACTTGTTCATCCACATCACACGTAAAATACTTTCTCATGCAAAGATAATAAATAAAGCTTGTCATGTAGTGTAGCAACACCCACACAAGTATCTTTCAACCAAATGGCACATTTGCCATGTCCAAAATAACACTCATACATGTCTTTGTCCAAGCAAGACACACTTATTAAATTTCTATGAATGGAAGGAACAAATAAAACATCCTTAAGCAAAAGAGTAAAGCCATCACGACTCTAGAGGAATGTCGCCAATAGCCTCCACTTACTTCAATCCCATTCGCCACTTCAATGAGTCTTTCTCTTTTGGCAAAATCCTTGTCGAATGGAATCCACAGAAGAGTTGGCAACATGAGCAGTTGCACCGAGTCAATCCACCAAGTAGATTTAGAAAACTTTTCATACAAGGATTCATTTAAAAAGATACTATGTCTTTATCGTTTTTTACATGATAGACTTTAGCCATATTGGGCAATCCTTTTTGTAGTGGCCAACCTTTTTGCAATGGTGGCACTGGTTTTTGTCCCTAGGGGTAGGCTTGATGCTTGATGTTGGTCTTTGTGGGGGCCCTTGCCATGTGTCTTGGAAGGGGAGCCACCATGGTTGCTATTGGTGAAGTTCCTCTTCCTATTGTCCTTCACGTAGTTCAAGGAACCACCGTGAATGGACTCAAGCCTTTCTTCCTCTTGAGAACACATCCCTATGGTCTTTTCAATGTCCCACTTTTTAGGGGACATGTTATAGTTGATGATGAAGTTCTCGGACTGTTGGGGAAAAGAGGCCATGACAAGATGCACCGGAAGAGCGAGCTTGAGCTCGAGGTCCGCATCCATGGGCTTTAACTTAGCCGCCATGTTGGACATACTCAAGATGTGCTCTCTAATGCCATGTGGCCCTCCCAGTATACTTTTTGTCACCACTGTTTTAGCAGTGGGTTGCATATATTTGAAGAGCGATAAACTGGATCTTTATCTTTGCAAGGTACTCACCAACAGAGGCACACTCTTCAATTGAGCCCACTATTGCGTTCTCAATTGTGTTCTTGACAAAAGCCAAGCACTTCTTATTTGCATTGACCCACTTTTGGTTGTCTATTGAGTAGGCCAGCTCCAAAGGAGCATGGTCTCTCTTTCCCTTTTCAAATGCAGCACTTTCCTCAGCATCACCCCTCACTGGGTCTCAGGCTTGACTAGCTGTTTAGTATCAACAACCCAGTCCACCTCGGCGCAGACAAAGGCCAGATCAACCTTTTTCCTCCATTCGGAATAGTTATCCCCTCTGAGCAGTGGGATATCCTTCAGGCAGCTCATGAGGTTGAGACCTCCTGAAAACCACAAAAGATGTGAGATAACCAAAAACAATTGTATGCATTAATCCAATGTTGGTATAAATTAAGCATGCAATTGTTTGTGCCATTTAAAGTTATATCACCGTTGGGTAAAATAAAATTAAATGCACCTTTAATACTCAATGAAAAAGATCATGATCATGTTTATTAATAACGTTGGTCAATTAATAACATGGGGCACAATCATCTTTAATTACTTTTTCACATATTTTAAAACAAAAATTTAAACAAACTTTATTGCATTCAAGCAATTTAAATCAACTATTTGCAGCGGAAACAATATTACAACAATCATAAAACTTTAAACTTTATGGAAAAAAAACTTTGTCACTTTCATATTCTCTAATCAAGATATTCACTTGAAATATTGAATAGAGCAAACCATGTTGAAATTTGCTTAAAAAACCTAAGCAAAAACAATAAAGCAGCTAATAAAACTGTCCAGGGAAAAATAAAACAAAATCTATCAAGTGGCCCAGCGTGGCCCAACATCCCGGCGTTATACGCGGCCTTCTCGCTAGACCCGGCCCGCTCAATCGGCGGCCCGCAACAGCCCTGGCCTCGCTTCCAGCGTCGTTAGCCGCCACCTTGTTGTAGAGGCTCCCAGCCGCCCAGCGAAGCCCGCTAGCGCCTGCGCCGCCGCCAGCCGGCCGCCCGATCTCGTCCGTCCAGGGAGTCAACCCTAGATCGGACGGCCTCGCGCGCCGTTCGCCAGAACAACCCCCTCGCGCCCCCTGGAAAACCTAGCCCCATTCTTCTCCCCGCGCGCCCCGCGACCCCCCACCCCTTTGTCTCTGGCGGCGCAGGTGAGGCGAGGCGGCCGCTCGCCCGGCAGTCACGCCGGCGGCGAGCCCCTCCCTCCTCTCCTCTTACTCCTGTCCACCTCCCCGACCAGCCCACCGAGAACATGGCGAGGCAGAGAGGATGAGCAGCAGCGGCGCTCCCTTGGCTCCTTGCCGGCGAGCGCATCCACCGGCGGGTGGGTGCGCCGCCGTCAAGAGGCCAAGAGGAAGTGCCCTTTGCCGGTGACAGCCGGCTCACCCCTAGGGTTAGGGTTTCATGCCTATTCGGGATTTGCTTTGATTTTTCTTTTCAGGTGGGATTGCATGCGGGATCTGGGGTTGCAACTTGGGATTTGGGGAGGATCTAGGGTTGGGGATTTTCATTTTGGGGTTTTCTTTTCTTTTTCTTTGACCCAGATGGGGTATGTCCTTCTCCCCTATGCCTCGGCTTGCCGGTGCGCATAGGGATCGAGGGACAATGGCCGTGAGGCGAGCGCCTTTGTTAGATCTAGGATCTCTTTGCACTTTTGCTTTCTTTTGCACCGAAAAAACTAAATTCTAGTGGCTCTGATACCATTGTTGTATTGGACTTTGGATCTACTAGTCTAGATCTTTCCGGTAGCATCTGCACTAGCACTAATTATTGCATCTGAGAGAGAGAGAGGAGAGAACTACCTACGCCCTGGCTCGATAAACAAGAGCCAGAGGGGATGCCGGGGCTAACCCCGGAGCTAGAGCCGCTGTCATTAGCCATAGGAAAAAGTCGACGACGTGGGTGTGGGGTGGTGGCGGCGCTTCCCGTCGGCTCGCGCTAACCCTAGATCGGTAGGGGTGTAGGTGGGATGATTGGCACAGCGGCGAACCTCGTACCGCATGCTGCCAGCCCCACCACTTTATATAGCGCGGCGACAGGGGCCCACCAACCAGATAGGGTTGGGCACCCCCGATCAGGGCGCGGATAGAGGCGTGACAGGCCGTTGGGCTCTGTCATGTTGAGATCTATCTAACATCATGATGTATCAAATGGTATGGATTTCATGTTGTAAATATTAATATATATTTTTTTAAACATGGTCAAACTTTACATAGTTTGACTTGTTGTTTAAAAAAGCCTTAAGCTTTGGAAGGCAGGGAGTAGTAAGTAAATATGCATGTTCTCTGCATGAGTAGCCAGATAAAATACATGATAAATTAACTTCATCCTGATATGGTGAGCCTGTGTATATAATCCTAATACTACCAAAAAAATCATGTCCTGGGTTTTGGCCAGGTTTAATCACTATCTAAGCAAGAAAAAGAAATGTAGTTCAAGCGCTGATCATCACCTCACCATGCTAAAAAAGTTTCAGACACTTATAACGGGACAAAAACACATAATACCGGAAACTTTCACACGCCCAACAGAAAACAAGAACTACTTCAGAAACTGATGGATAGTGGAGCTGCGAACAAAACTGGCGGAACATCCTCCCTAGAACCTATAAATGCACCAAGAGTTGTTCATGGCGCTTCCAATAGCAACTGGCCTCTATTAGTCACCCTTTCTTCTAGCGAAGCTAAGTGTTCATGACGATGCAGCGTTCATCAACATCGAGTGTCTCCTGAAACATGGTTCCATGATCGATCGGAAGCCACCCAAGCATCTGACCTAACATAAAGAGACTGTTTCCTGATGCCACCTATTCTCATTATCTACTTGAATAGACAGGGGCACTGCTTTCTCGTTTCTCATGTCTAGGTGCAGGTTGCACCGTGTTCTCTTCAAGCTGAAGTAGTTAGCTGGATGATGTCGCCATGGCTATATATAGGTGTGAAGAGTCTGCATAAACATGAATGTTTTCTCCTTGGCTTTGAAAGAAGAGTAGGTGAGTTCACATATTATCCTCTGAAGCAACATGGGTACGAGAGCATGTAGGCACGACACTACAAGTGATTTCTGAGAAGTGTCATTACGGGAACGTGCCAGGACGCCAACAGTGATTTCAATACCGATGGTGATATGTTGGGACCGTCGGCACTGCTTCAGAACGTCCACGGCCAGAAAAAATCGTCAGCACAAGTCCACCGTCGGCGTAGATGGCTCTATGCATATGGTCTCTGTCAGCGTTGTCATGCGCTCACGGTTTTATGGGTTCAGCTTGGAGCTTCTTCCCGTAGTGAGTACTACGTTGTTTCTTGAGTGCACGCTTTCACGGGCATGTAGACGACGACAAAACCAAAAAGGACATGTGTTGTTTCCCTTACATGATTGTTGCGACGATGTTTTCTTATTGTTGTCTTCTTGAAGGCGTTTTCTTTTAGAAAACCTTTTTATATGGGAATTGCCTTCGATGGTGGTTAGAGTGTTGTTGCCGTGGGTGATTGATCATCGTGGCAGGGTTTCTTTTCTCTTTTTTTTTCGGTTGTGGCATACTTAATGTCTTCAGGCATCTTGTTAATGCACTGAATGTTAATTGGTATCTTCACGATATGAATATATTCATATAAATAATTAAAATATTCATGAACATCTCAAATAAAGAGAATATTTTAAGTACTTCCTTCACCCAAATTAACTTTTTTGAGAATGGGTGAGCTTTATTGATTAGGCAACAATGTTATTACAATCACGCAAAAGGGAGTCCAACACGCAGGAAGGAACTGCCTCATGCAAAACACCACACTCACGCTTGCCTAATTGTGCGAGATCATGCGCTACTTTATTACTCACCCAAGCAACCTTGCTCAACACTATCTCAGGTATGAGGCTTAAAAGTGCCCTCGCCTCATCGAACCGCCCTTGGCTTGATTGGTCTCTTCCTGGAGAGCTGATAGTACATTGATAACCCTAGCACACTCAGACTCCAGAACTCCAGGTTGTTGCAGATGACCTGTTAGATACTGAATACCTTCTAAAAAAGCCAGTATTTCTGTTTCCTCTGCACTTGCACAAGCCGTGAACGTCTTCCAAGCAGAGTACATAGGTGTCCCACCCGCATCACGGACCACCATGCCTACACCGCCAGAGGCCGTGGACTCATCCCATCCAGCATCCACGTTGATCTTGACCCACCCAGCCCTTGGCGGCAACCATTGTGTCACCATTTTTTCCGTTGCCTCCACATCAAGAGTTTTAGGAGCATCCAAGATAGCTTTACCCTTAATGGACTTGGTGTCAACGCCACTGATCGACTCAACATAATTTTGCGAACCGGTCTTGAAGCTGAGAACGAGGCTGTACCGTCGCCATGAACCACATTGTTTCGGTGATGCCAAGTGCGCCAAAGGAGGAAAATGATCTTCACTCGCATGTCAACTGTCACTTTGTCGAGCAGGTGAAAGAACCATTCCTTACTGGTCTCTCTGAATTTGTCCTCATCCGGGAGATGCCATACCTTGCGCATCTCATCCCGAAGCGCTCGATCAAGTGTGCATCGGACCATCGCGTGGTGACCATCCTCCGCCTCTCTTCCACAAACAGAACACGTAGGGCTGATTCTGGAAATTTTGCGATGCAAACTAGAAGTGACAGCGAGAGAGTCGGTAGCAACGCGCCAGGCGAAGACCCGAAGCTTCTGTGGTACTGGGGCCTTCCAAACAAGGTTCCAAACGCTGCGATCACCAGTCGATTCAGTGCTGCTCTCCCCTCGACCGAGTTCCTGGATTTTTGGAGCTAGTCCGAGCCTGTATGCGCTCCGCACAGAAAAGATTCCAGAATTTTCGAACTGCCAAGCTATGAAATCATCAGTCTGGTGCTGTGGCAATTTAATTTGGAGGATAGCTTCAGCATCATGGCAGTAATAGTATTTCCGGATGATTGCTTCATCCCAGCTGTGCGTCACAGGATTGATCAGCTGCGACACCCACCGTAGTCTGCAAGTTCTTTTCATTCCTGAGAGTTTAAGAGAGTCATTCCTTGGAATCCAATTGTCACGCCAAATTTTGATCATTGAGCCAAAGCCAACACGCCATATGACACCACGCTTGAGAAGCTCTAGCCCATGTACCACACTACGCCAGGAAGAGGACATATTTTGGATGAAAGCTGTGTCAACTAAATGGCCTGACGGGTGATACTTTGCCTTCAGAAGACGGGCGCATAGACTGTCGAGGAACTGCAGTAGGCACCACGCCTGTCTTGCAAGGAGGGCCTGGTTGAATATTTTGAAATCTCGGAAGCCCATGCCGCCACACTGTTTTGGGCACGTCACCTTGTTCCATGATAACCAGTGCATGCGCCGGCGATCATGCTCATTTCTCATAAGAAGTCACGGACCATTTGGTTGAGCTCCTCAATCAGAGTCGCAGGAAACTGGAAGACGCTCATCGCATAGGTCGGAAGGGCCTCCTTTATTGATTGGCACCTCCTTCCCACCACTTGACAAATATTTCTCCATCCAATCAGTCAGCTTACGAAACCTTTCCTTTAGAGTTTGCAGCTTCCCTTTCTTCATTCGACCCTCTAGGATTAGCAGTCCAAGATACTTTTCCTCAAAGCTTTCGGTCTCATACTGAAGCAAATCTCTTATCGCAGTTTGGACACACTCGGTAACCCTACTGTCATACATAATTGAGCATTTCCTGAGGCTAACCAGCTGCCCAGTTCCCCGCTTATATTTGTCCAAGATACCCTTTACCACTTGTGCCTGCTGAACTGAACCTTGGAAGAACAGGAGACCGTCATCAGCAAAAAGGAGATGTGAAATCCCTGGTGCTCGTCTGCATATTGTGAAAATTAACTATTACAGATTTATGAAAAAATGTTGTCTAAAATCTATCTACGTTCAGTGAACATGCGACAACTAATTTGTATCAGAGTCGTGCTTAGAATAGTACCGAAATGTACCAAAATTAACAAATGACCACAATCATCCATATGGACTAGAGAGAACTGCTACAGATGTTCGACGATAAAATCAACAGTGTGCTTTGATTGTTTGACTATCTGACGTTATAGTGAAACTATCATACAACATTAATGCAAAATTGATATGCACATCATTTTCGTGGACTAAATTATTTGGTCCATCGATAAAGTTGTATTTGCTAACATCATCATGATGTCCGTGGATCAACACATTGTGTTTCACTTTTTCTCTTTCTCGGAGAAGGGAAAGCCCCAATCGATGCCTATAGCTATATATAGAGCATTATTTAGGTTTAAAGTGTTTATAGCTCAAGGGTGGGACAAAGTCTATATTCAATCAACCAGCGGAAAATAAGTAATATGAAATATCTTTGCATCAACATGTTATTATATTGTTGAACTGCCATCCACACTTGTTGAATTAATCTCATGCAACCCTTTCCAAATGGATGCACCCAAAGTCCATGGTCCTCCGCTTCTCCACTGGCTGTATAATTGCATCCTTTTGGTTTTTGGGTTTTTCTCCTTTTATTTCCTTTTGAGTGAGGTGTAGGCCATGGTGCGAATACAATCTCCGGGCAGCAAGGATCAATACTGAGCAGGTAGGTGAGAACCATCACTAGTAATCTCTACAATACATCATGGTGGACAAACATTTGTCAACTACATTGATTGACATACATTATGAGTTTCAAAACATCAGTTGGACAAGTACAGAAGGCATTTGCTTCGGAGAGGACATGATCTCACAAAGGAGAACCATCTATCAGCTGTGTTTGTCTTAGTATACAAACCCTAAAGTAGAAGGAGGCTCTCAGGCATTATAAATCTTAAGAAATAGAACATAGTTCTCCTTTTCAAACATTTCGATAACTTCTACAATTACCTTGATCTCCCGCTACATGCATCCGAACAATACAAGGCTAGGAACAACCTACTTCTTACCAAATTGTTGCCGAGTAGTTCCTTGGTGAAAAGGCATAGTAAAGCAAATTAGTGTTTTTAAGGATTGTGCAAGATGTGAAATACTATAGTCGGTTCACTTTTTGCATGATATATAAATGTACCTCTACTGTTCTTAGCTGTTAAATGTCGGAACGATACTCATTTTCTTTGGACATCAATAGTACTCTTAATGAAATATAACCGACTAGGAGGATTTTAAATGGTTATATTATACGGAGGCTGTGTGTAACTCTCATGTTTATATCATCACAATGTGATTTTGATTTAACGAAAAACCCTTTATCAAAAAAAATACCGGAAGATTTTAGTGAAATTTTCCATTTAGCATGCTAAAGAAGCTCATACATAACTTTAGCAGATTCAAGGAACATTGCAAAAATGATTTATCGAGTTAACATGGAAATCACTTGGCTTTTAACCTAGCGAGATCACGTGATACTTATAGGTAACATTATATACATGTGGCTTTGCACTTGCATCGAAAGTCATGTTTTTAGAGAAATTGTCTTGTGTTTTATTTGTGCTTGTGGATACGCTAAACATCTAGAGATATGCTTCAGAGGAACAAAATCTTCTCGCCATCCCCTATGCATGTGTTATCGTGTACTATCAGTGACATTTTTTTTGTCAATTTGGTAAGTCCTTTTGGTACTATCTCTTCACTTCCATGGTAACATTCATGCAAATCTAAAGAGCCTCATGCAAGCTTGGAAGGTGACGTTCTCTATTTAGATATCATGATGACATGTTGGTAGATTGGAGGATCCAGGTGCGCGAGAATGACCTAATTTTCACGAACATCCTGCTTAATCTCCACGTATGGAAAGAAAATTTTCAAAATAGAGTTGGTTTCAGTTTCTCATAGATTAAACAAGATATTTTATTCAGGAACCTGTAACCGGCGAGCTACCTCTACGTAGCTGTATGTTCCCACTTGGGTTTTCTATTTCTCCTTTTGTACATACCCTATTATATTTACAGAATTTGCAGCAGGTCACTCACCTACTGTTTTCCGTAAAAAGATGATTTTCAGAACAAAACTTGACCCATTATTGATCGGAGCAGCTAGCATTATCGATCTATTAACCACGTCGATATAACAATAAATAACTATGATAATCTGAAACGTTGTAATAAAATACTGCATCTACTTATGCAGAGGCCAGAGTTTCATCCCCATTTCGAAAAAATGAGGTTTTCAGCTGATATTAATACAGGCAAAAGCCCTTTGTTCTTCGTATTATACTACACATTTGGGTATCATTTTGACATGCACAGTCCTAATTAAGTTATAGTGTATCAATATGTTCTCTATGTACGGAACACCCTTCAGAAATAGTACTCGCGGTTTTCAACTGAAAGAGGCAAGTCACTAATTATTTTGCAAAGCAAAGTACTTCCAATGATCCCATCAGGCCATACACATCTGGTTATTGTGGTTGAAAAAGACAATATGTATGATAATTGTTCAATAAAGTGCTACATGAACAAAACGGCAAAATCTATACACAAATACAGATGCCAAGCTACAAATTATTCAACAAAACATAATTTCAGAGTTACAGTCAATAACAGAAATTAATTAGATATAATATAAGATAGAGATGATATACAAATCACGCAACATAACTTCAAAGTTACGATGATAACAGAATACAATCAGATAATTACGAATATTTGAACATCTTACATTGATAACTAAAACTAAACAAAATGGACACATCAAATGTTTGATTGTCCTTTAAGCTTTGCCCTACCCTCCTCGTTGAAGCACCACATCAGTGATCTAGATGGGAAGTTTCAAACACCCACCCTTGTTCCGTGATATCATGCCTGTTCTCAACAAGAAGGGACCAAGCAATAGTAATCTCCACCGAGAGTCACCAACATGAACAATTTCCTGACTTACACACGATTTGGGTGTGAAGGAGACATGACCTTGTGCAGCAATATCACCGGATGCTGAGTATGCCTGTATGGAAACTTCCAGGCTTCCATCAAGTTGAGAAACAACACGCCTGTCCAAATCAACATATCCATCTGAAACCCTCAGACATTACTGGACAATGTGAATTAAGCATCACAACTTCAGCAGATGGGGCATCAGTAGTATAAGTGGTTTTACCATCGACGAGCTCACATGAACATGATGTCGTCGAGCAAGCGGTCGACATCCATATGTAAAAGTTGTGACCCCTGTTTGAGAGCACGTACACTGCAGAAAGTGGCCTGGACCGTCTCCACAACTCGCTAAGCATAACTCTATCTTGTAGAAGCAGTTCTCAAAGCAAATCATATTTACACCAGGACCACGCCCAGCGTAAAGGTATGTCCCACTGATCAATGTTATATCTTGAGACAGTGCTCCAAACTGAACTTTCGGTTGAATTTCAAAGTCAACATGATCCGTGAACACAATTGCACGAGACGGACCAATCAATCGCCTCATTTACTACTAACTAATCAACAAGAGATATGACCCAGGGATGCAAATTAAAGATACCGTACTTACGTCTTGCTTAATTTTTTGACTCCTCCTCCTATTGCGACAGAAGAGAAGGTTGCAATTGTGATCGACAGCATCCCGGGAAGCAACCACACCGTACACAGACAACGGCCTTTTGAAGCCACCTTTAATTTCTGTGAGTTTGATGGAGAAAATCTGCAAGGTGGCCTCCATGATACCATTCTCTAAGCTGTTGCGTCGATCGAGGTGTCAAGTGCGTGTGCATGGAACTCACTGGCGCTGTGCAGCACCAAATTGCCGTGCTCCACCGTTGTATGAACTTCCTAAACTGCCTGCTTTTTTTCCTTTAGCGACTAGGAGCACCGTCTTTTTTTTCTTCGAAAAATCCACCTATCCTTTAATTATATATCATCAATAAAATTACAAAAAGTTCTAAAAAAAATACTAATAGGTCCATAGACAACCTAGCGACGACTACACATACTAGCGCGAGTCGAAGACGTGCCGTCGTCCTCGTCCCTCCATCACCGGAACAGGATAAAACTTATCGTAGAAGAGCTTCTTGTAGTAGACAGACGAAAGGTCGTCGTGCTAAGAAAGCTGCCTTTTGAACTAAAAGAGGAAAATGATCTAAAAAAACTAGAAGAGGAAAAACAAACATGTTTGTATTAAGGTGGAACATGGCAAAAACCACACAAATGAAAAAAAACTTAAAACTAAACAGGCTCAGCTGAAATAGTTGGCACGAAGACGCACGAGCGCGCTCTCGCTAAAGAATGTCCTTTGTGGTAGAGATGGATGCGACCTCAACATAAGTTAGACTTTGTCCCATGAATATCATGTGGTTTCTTTCTTTCCAGGAATTCCATCAAACATAGATAAGGCTACCACTAAGGCGTTGTTGCTCTTTTTTTTGGCTTTCCCTCTATTAAGTCGTCCCATCATTCTAAAATAGAGGGGAAGTTGTGTCGTGACTCCCCAATTCATCATTGTCCCAACTTTGAGTGGTCTTTCAGACCCTCATAGTGAAGGGGCATTCCTTGCAAAGGTGACCAGCCGTTTCTGGATCGTTTCGACAAAGCATGCATGTAGGGTCGTGGGGCCACCCCGGATGGCTAATATATCCATGATAAGTAATTTTCTGTGAAGGGCCCACCAGGAGAAAAGTTTGCACTTCGGCTCAACATGAGCGTTTCAGATCTTCTGGGCATTGACAACTAGGCAAGCAGCCGAAGAATTGTGCATGATACGTAGAGCTAGCGATGTATGATCCTTACGCACTACTAGGAAAACAGCTACTCGTGGCGCACCGAATTTGGTCATCCGTAGCGCACTACCGATGCGCCACAAGGTCCGTGTTATGGGTAAAAATTACCCATAGCGCACTATATGGTGCATCACGGCTAAAAAACGTTAGCATAGGTTGGGCGCCCAAAACCTGAGAGAGTCGCGATAGCACCAGTTGTCATGCTAGAAGGAGGTGGTTTTCCCATCACCACGCCATATTCGTGACATCGTAAGGCAGCTTTGACCTAGCCCGGCTGTGGTGTTGGTCTTTCCGTTGCGGCCATGGCCATCTAAGCTTGAGAGCTCGTCCAGTGCGCTCGGGATTGGGGATGCTGAGGCCGCCCAAATTCTTGGGGTCTATGGACAGTTTTCCAGTTGACCAACGATGACCGCCAGCAGAAGATTATGTAGAAAATACAAGACACATGAAGCAAACGGGATTTTGGATAAAAATTAAACATGTGCTTGGCTAAGGACCCAGGTATCCGAAATTTTGATCCATGGGACGAAGAGCACAGTGCTATGCCTAAACACCGTGGACAGTTTCCATGCACCATCCTGCTCCTCCTTCTCCTAGTCATCAGCAGGCTGAAAGAGAAAAAGTAAGGGTGAACTCATGTCCTTGTTTTGGTTGATAGTTACAACTTGTCATGACAATTAATTATTCTCACGCAAAGGAATTCACGAGTATGAGTGTGCGTAGGTTTGTATATTCTACTGCTACGCACTGAGTGATTATGAGATTAATTAGAAGCGCTGCTCTAAGATGCTTGTGTTGAGGTTGAGGTTTTGGCCTGTGAGGAGAGACCTCATAATGGAGGCTACGTGTGGCCTGGTCCCGTATAGACTTTTTTTAGCGGCAGCAGAAGTGTTCCCCGACCGCATGCTGGTGATCTTTTTTTTGTCTGTTTTTTTCGAAACGGGGAACAAGGAAACACAAGAACAAGGAGATTAGGAGAAAATGGTATCCAAGTTTTCGAGAGGCTGCCACGATGCTCACGGCGTCGTTCCATCCTACTATCGAGGCGTGCAGCGTGCGGCTCCTACGTTGTCGGACGGGAGCACAGAGTCCACGACGTCGTCCAGCTAAACTAGCCACGAAAGAGCTGACTGGATAACCAGCTATCTAACTGAAAACTAACAGCTAGTCTGCTCTCTGTCTAACTGAACTAACTGGACCTTCTTCTATAGCAGAGACTGGCCGACACTACAGTCTCGAGTAGTTATCATGGATCTGGTTCCATGAGCTCCAATCCATGCCAAAACATCTCAGTCTAACCCAAAGAGATATTTTCCTGACGCCGCTCATTCTCAATAATGATTTACTCCAACTAGACGAGTCTATGTAGAGAAATATTTCCTTTTGCCATGGAAACAAGGGCTACGGTTGCTCGTGTGGGAAGTCCAAGTGACTAAGTGAATGCAGGTTGTTGCACTGTGATTCCTTCACACTCATGTAGCTAGCTCACTGAGGCCTCCATGGAGTACCCTTCTTATATAGGTGAGAAAAAAGTGCACAAATACGAATGCTCTTTGTCCTTCGCTTTTAAATAAGAGTGGGATAGCTCCGATGTGATTTTGTGACAACGAGTACTAGAGCATTTAGAGAAGACACTGATAAGTAGGAGTACTTTATCTAAATGCTCCATTCCCGTCCACCCCCAACTTGGATTATCTAGGTAACTTGAATGCATTGACACTAGAAGCATTCATGGACATCTCAAATCAAGGGAACTTTTAATAGAATTAATGATTGAAATTATGTTTCTCGTGTGTTTACTCCATTCCCGTCCACCGCCTATAATGTTTGTTAAAATCCAGTCTTGCACTGCTATTTTACCCATCCAACACTATTGAGCTCCGGGGGTGGTGCCTGTTGGACACCAATAAACTCATTTCCTTCATCTATCGTCATCTAACCGTTTTATCTCCACCTTCAGAGTAGAAAGGTGTGCGAGTATCCATGTGTTAGGACTTAGGACCAACAGTATGAGGGTAGATTTCCCAAAAACAATATTCGAAAGGGAAACTTGGCTCCAACCTCTGTATCAACGGATGCATACGACTTTTATTATTTTATTAAAATTTATGTCTTACAAATATTACATCATGGGTCGCACGGGATTGATATATGGACCAACCATCTATAAAAGGAGGAAAACATGAAATAACTCTGCACTAACATGTCAACCTAAGATCAAAACGCCAGCTGCACTGGCGATATAAGTCCCGTGTAACCTCCTCCAAACGGGTGCACCAAAACACCATATCCTTGTAATTTTCCATAGGTTGTAGGAAGGACCAGATACGGATCCAATGAGTAGCCAACAAGATAACCTGCATAAATGAGAATTGTTTGACATTGTTAAAAATATAATCATTGTGAATATTTCACATAGCCCAAAGTAAAGCACAAGCACCCACTCTGTTGTAGGCTTTTTCGTGCTTTGTCACTCCAATATACCAATTTTCCAAAAAGATTTGTTATGCTTGTGGGCGGAGTGATATTAAAGGCTATGTGTAGGATGCGCCTGCACAACTTTAGCTAGCGGGCAAGAAATGAATAAATGTTAAATGGTTTCTTCTTGATCACAAAAAAAACAATTTTTACAACCTTGGAAGTTCCTTTTTGTAAGATTATCTTTAGTCAATAGAACTATATAGTGCAAGAACCACATGAAGATACTAATCTTTTGTAGTACTTTAATTTTCCATAAATATTTTCTAAGAAATATCGTATGGCCATACATAAAGTCTATATACATTGATTTGACTGTAAGCGTCCCCAATGTCGTTAACATCCAAACGAAAGCATCCGACTGATTAGTAAGGCGAATTTCTATTAATCTGTTGCAAAGGTGCAGCCACGTTTCTCCCCTCATACCCGTCAAAGCCTGTCTAAAACCTATGTTTAGAGGCGTTTGTGACATAACATTTGCAACCGAAACTTGTTTTCTTTGCACTATGTTGTAGTGAGAAGGATATTGCTGGGAGAGAAGCGTGTTTCCTAGCCACGTATCCTCCCAAAACCGTGCTATTTCTCCATTACCCACTTTAAAAGACCCACGGTCAAAAAAATCATGTTTTAATTTCATGAGACCTTTCCAAAAGGGTGAGTCCGTTGGTTTTGACTTTACTTGTGTCAAAGAGTGAGTGTGCATGTATTTGTTTTGGATAAGTTCTTGTCATACCCTTGTTCGGTCAGGAGCTTAAATAACCATTTACTTAACAAGCATTTGTTCTTTAGACCCCCACCCCCCCGCTCCCGATCTTTTGGTCTATATAAGATGTTTCACTTAGTAAGTCTATACTTTCTTTTGTGGCTATCACGTTTCCAGAAAGTAATCCAGTATTTTTCGTACCCCTTTCGGTAGATTTCCCAATTGAGATAACATGTGTTTTTTCATGTAAGTACCCTGTATGGATCCATTGTGTAGCTTCGAAGATAACCAGGAAAACAGTACAAACTGTTGTGCGGTCCATCTAGGTTAGAATCACGACTAATTGATTGTACAAAAAATACAACAAATATTGCATGATGCTACTGCTCCCAAGTTTTGGTCGAGAAACCGCTGAAGTATAAGTGTATTGCCTTTCTTTTCTCATAAGCTTGAGATTTTGGATGAACTGGTTTGGCGCATGCAGTTTTACAGAAACCATTGCTCCTACGCAGATATCAAAGTTTTCTTCGTGTGCACCACACCCCCCAAACAAGAAAAAAATGCTTACCCACCCGATTATGGAGACCAGCATATATATCTAAATTTGGATATACCTAATTCATTCATTGGTTCATGGATCGATTGATCCTGTATGCGCTCACGCTTGATTGGATTAGATTCAGAAATAATCATGGGAAACTCTATTTGAAGGAGATGGTCGATCAGGAAGAAAGGTAATTTGAGGCTGGGCACGGTAGAGCTAGAGAGGAAGGCCAGCTATAGCTACATGCGGTGCCTGGCCAAATCAACAGGTAATGATGATGACCATCACAAGCTTGTCGGGCAAACATTCACATGCGTGGGAGCCATACTTACTGTCGAAAATCTACCGACGGTCAATCGTGTGGGGTTGAGGTAGTACTTGGAAACACGCTTTAAAAATAAAGCCAAATCCGTACAGAGTACACCCTTCGAAAAACTTTTACTCCCTCCGTTTAAAAATATAAGATGTTTTAGTTTTGTGAAGGAGATGTATCTGAACAACTTTTAGTGTATAGGTTCAAATGAATCTAGACACTAAAAGGTAACCAGATATATCTCCTTCACAAACCTAAAACATCTTATATTTTCAAAACGGAGGGAGTAGCTAGTAATGGCTCCTGTATAATCTCGCCACCTGATGTGGCGTTTCTGCAAGTGTATGACGCCGCTTGGGCTGGCTTTCCGATGAGGCGCCAATTAGAATGGCGACTTTTTGCTACTACCTGATGTGTTCATCCACATTCATGCTCGGGTTCGCATGCTTTAGACGGTGACGTGAAGCCCTCGTGGACGACAGGACGAGCTCGTCGATGTGGAATTCACGAGTACAAGTGTGTGTATGTGTGTCTCGTTATGCATATTGAGTGATTAGGAGACTGCGAGCTGCTTTGAGATGCGCGTTCAGGTCGAGGTTTAGGCACATGAGGAGAGCTATGCGTCGTGAGGGATGTTATGTGTCAAGGTCCTATATACTTCCTCCGTTTGAAAATATAAGATGTTTTAGGTTTGTGAAGTAAATATATCTAGACACCTTTTAGTATATAAATTCATTTGAACCTACACACTAAAATGTGTCTAAATATATTAGCTTCACTAACCTAAAACATCTTATATTTCCAAACGAAGAGAGCAAAATTGCTTTCGGCAGAAACCGAGTGTTCATCAAGAGCACGAACGTTATCTTACTGAACCGTACTTGACGAATCAGAAGAACAAGACACGGTCATTGGTTTGTGCAGCGTGAAGTTTTGCCGTTTTTGTCTTTTCTTTCTCCATTTATTCCTAGAAGAACAAGGAGAAGCTCGGCCAAGAACAGGATGGCAACGTCTCAAATTCGAGAAGTATACCATGATGTTTGGATGGGATCACAAAGACCCTGTCCTTGTCCACCTAAAACGCTCACTAAAACGAGCTAGGAATGACCTGGCTGTATCTAACTAAAAACCAACAGCTAGTCTACTCTCTGTCAAACTGAAGTAGCTCAACCTTCTTCAGTACCAGAGATTGAGCAAAACTGTAGTCGAGTAGTTATCAGGGAACTTGTTCCATGAGTTCAAATACATGCCAAAAAATCTCAGTCGACCCAAAGAGATATTTTCCTGGTGCCACTCATTCTCAATAATGATTTACTGCAACTAGACGACTCTATGTAGAGAAAGATTTCTTTTTACCATGGAAACAAGGGCCACGGTTGCTCGTGTGGGAAGTCTAAGTGAATGCACGTTGCACCGTGATTCCTTCAGTCTCATGTAGCTAGCTCATTGAGGCCTCCATAGAGTACTCTTCTTATATAGGTGAGAGAAAAAAGTGCACAAATAGGAATGATTTTTGTCCTTGGCTTTTAAATAAGAGTGGGAGAGCTGCGATATGATTTTCTGATAACAACGAGTACTAGAAGCATTCAGACAAGACACTAATGAGTACTATATCTAAGAAGTTGTCCTAGTAATAATCCATTCCTTTCGAAAACTCGACAAGCATCGACGCATTCAAGTAAATAGCTAATCCAGAGTCAGGGACCTACAATGAAAATTGTGTTGTTCTTCTTTACATAAGGAACAAGTTGCATTTCTGGACATCTCAAATCAAGGGAAGTTTTAAGAGAATCAAGATAGAAATTATGTTTCTCGGGTATTTACTTCAGGGGCTTTGCTACACATACTAGCGCGAGTCGAAGGAGTGCCGTCGTCCTCGCCCCCTCCATCACCGGAGCTAGATAAAACTTTTCGTAGAAAATCTTGTTATAGTAGACAGACAGAAGATTATCATGCTAAGAACACCAGAGCGCTGCCTTTTAAACTAGAAGAGGAAAATGATCTAACAAAAACTAGAAGAGGAAAAACAAAAACGGGAGCGACTGTACAAGAGGCATGTTTGTATTAGGGTGGAACATGCCAAAAACCACACAAATTAATGAGAAAAAACTTAAAAACTAAACAGGCTCGGTTGGAATAGTTGGCACAAAGACGCATGAGCACGCTCTCGCTGAAGAATGTCCTTTGTGGTAGAGATGGATGTGACCTCAACATAAGTTAGACGTTGTCCTGTGAATATCATGCAGTTTCTTTCTTTTTGGACATTCCATCAAACATAGAGAAGACGACCACTGAGGCGTTGTTGCTCTTTTTTTGGCTTTCCCTCTATTAAGTCGTCCCACCATTCTGAAATGGATAGGAAGTTCTGGCCGTGGCTCCCCAATTCATCATTGTCCCAACTTTCAGTGGTGTTTCAGATCGCCATAGTGAAGGCATTCCTTGCAAAGGTGACTAGCCGTTTTTGGACCGTTTCGACAAAGCATATGCATGTAGGGTCACGGGGCCACCCCCGATGGCTAACATATTCACAGTGAGTACTTTTCTGTGAAGGGACCACCAGGAGAAAAGTTTGCACTTCAGCTCAGCATGAGTGTTCCAGATCTTCAGCTTTGACCTAGCCTGGTTGTGATGCAGGTCTTTCCATTGCAGCCATGTCCATCTAAGCATGAGGGATCGTCCAGTGCACTCGAGATTGGGGATGTTGAGGCCGCCCAAATTCTTGGGTCTGCAGATAGTTTTCCAGTTGACGAACGCATGGCCGTCCGCAGAAGATTATGTAGAAAATACAAGACACATGAAGCAAAAGCGGGATTTTTTAGACAAAAATTGAACACGTGTTTGGCTGAGGACCCGGGTATCTGAAATTTTGATCCAGGAGGACGAAGAGCACGGTGCTATGTCTAAAGACCGTGGACAATTTCCATGCACCATCCTCCTCCTCTTCGCCGTCATCAGCAGGCTAAAAGAGAAAAAGTAAGGGTGAACTCGTGTCCTTGTTTTGGTTGATAACTACAACTTGTCATGACAACTAATTGTTCTCAGGCAAAGGAATTCACGAGTACACGAGTGAGCCTAGGTTTGTATATTCTACTCCTACACATTGAGTGATTATGATTAATTAGAAGCTGCTCTAAGATGCTTGCGTTGAGGTTGAGGTTTTGGCCTCCGAGGAGAGACCTCATAATGGAGGCTATGTGTCATGTGTGGTCTGGTCCCATATAGAATTTTTTTAGCGGCAGCAGAAGTGTTCCTCAACATCACGCAGGTCATCTAGTTTTTCATGTTTTTTTTCGAAACGGGGAGCACAGTCTTCTTGTTGCTTGTACTTTCTAGACCTGAGGGGGAACCGAAGAACAAGGAGACTAGGAGAGAATGGCATTGCGTTGTTGTGCTTCTTTTACGCTTTGTTTCTCCATTTATTCTGAGAGGCTGCCACGATGATCACGGCATCGCTCCGTCATACTACCGAGGTAGTCAGCTAGGAAAGAGCTGACTGGATAACCAGCTAGCTATCTAACTAAAAACTAACTGTCTACTCTCTGTCTAACTAAACTAACTCAACCTTCTTCGGTAGCAGAGATTGACCAACACGACTAGTTGCCTCAGCTGAAATCTCTGCCAAAATGTCTCAGTCGACCCAAAGAGATTTTTTCCTGGTGCCGCTCATTCTCAATAATGATTTACTGCAACTATACGAGTGTATGTAGAGAAAGATTTCCTTTGGCTACGTACGGTTGCTCGTGTTGGAAGTCTAAGTGAATGCAGGTTGCACCGTCATTCCTTCGCACTCATGTAGCTGGCTAATTGAGGCCTCCATAGAGTACTCTTCTTATATATAGGTGAGAAAACAGTGCACAAATATGAATGGTCTTTTTCATTGGCTTTTAAGAGTAGGAGCCGCTCCCATATGATTTTCTGACAACAACAAGTACTAGAGCATTTAGACAAGACACTAATAAGTACAATATCTAAGAAGTAGTCCTAGTAATAATCCATTCCTTTCGGAAAACTCGACAAGCATCGATGCATTCAAGTAATTAGCTACACACCTACAAGGAAAATTGTGTTGTTCTTCTTTACATAAGGAACGAGTTGCATTTGTGGACATCTCAAATCAAGGGAAGTTTTAAGAGAATTAAGATAGAAATTATGTTTGTCGGGTAATTACTTCATGGGCTTTGCTAATTCTCAGTCAATTGAGAATAAAGTTAGAGTTTTATGTGTCATGTGAGTTACAAGTGGGGTTGCAACTGGGATTTTTCTTACTTTATTCTAGTCCCAACTGCCAAAATATGCTAAGATCCAGTCATGCACCGCTATTTTACCCATCCAACACTACTGAGCTTAAAATGGTGGTTGTGGCCCTTGGAGACCAATAAACTCATTTCCTTCCTCTAACCTCATCTCGCCGCTTTAGCTCCACCGTCAGAGTCGAAAGGTGCATGAGTATCTGTGCGTTAGGACCAACCAGTTTAAGGGTAGACTTCCCATTTGAGATAACATGTGTACGTTTACCGGGTAAGTACCCTGCACGGATTCATTGTGTAGCTGCGATGATAACGAGCTAGAAATTACAAACTGTTTTGCGGTCCGTCTAGACTATAATCGGGAAATACAACAAACGTATTTCGCTCCAAGGAAAAGTCTGTTTGCCCATGTTGCCCAGAAATCTCTAAAGGCCAAAATAAAATATTTCATGATGCTACTCGTTCCCAAGTTTTGGTCGAAACTGCTAAACTAAGTGCATTGATCTGCTTTT
Source organism: Avena longiglumis (assembly GCA_030063025.1). Lineage (NCBI taxonomy): Eukaryota > Viridiplantae > Streptophyta > Magnoliopsida > Poales > Poaceae > Avena > Avena longiglumis. Next base: position 455,122,853 of record CP125978.1, on the reverse strand, counting down.
CTCATGAGCCTGAGATTTTGGATTAACTGGTTTGGCGCATGAAGTTCTACAGAAACCATTGATCCTACAAAGATATCAATGTTTTCTACAGAAACCACTTATCATGCATAACGGACGAATTCTTCATTAGATGTATCGTCTTGTTCAACTAGGAGGTAGGATTAACGAGAGGAAAAATCAGGAAAATACTGGGAGAGTTCAGGTTTGCGCTGGCGTCAACGTGAAGACCAGGCGACCGCCTGCCACAGGCCACAGCAGTCCAATTTGGAGTAGTTTCAGAAATAATACTCATGGCTCATGGGGAACTCTATTTGAAGGAGGTAGTCAATCAGGAAGGAAAGGTAATTTGAGGTTAGGCAAGGTAGAGCTAGGGAGGAAGGCCTGCTATATCTAATCCCTAGCTACGTGCGGTGATCATCACAAGCTTGTCGGGCTAGTACCATTCATATGCATGGCAGCCAAACTTACTGCCGAAAATCTAGGAGCGGTCAATCAATCGTGTGAGGCTGGGGAGTACTACGAAAACTCCTTTTGAAAAGTGTTTGGCATTTCGGGGATGGAGTTACACACCGCTTTTGCTGCCAAGCTAGCTAGCTTGCCGTCTCTAGGGACACTCTGATTCTTGTAGCTCGAACTTGTGTCAAGTCAGTGAAGTCCCATTCCTATTCTCCCTTCTTTTCGATCGAGACTGAAACGCTCTGTGGAAGTTTGAGCTAGCTAGCTACATATATACTTCTACCGATACAAGAACAAGACCTGTAATTTTGGGGCAGGGTACGCAGTGTAGCTGCAGTAAACAAGAGATTCTCGAAATAGGCTTTCGCTCAGTTTTATAAATAAAACAACCATCCATACAGAGTTTTAAGTGTTTCGCACGCACGCACGCACGCACGCACAGAGAGAAAGCAGAAAGCTGGGAAGACATCACAAACACCCCACACCACACGGATACAACGAAGCTATGAAAACGACCAACAAGCGGGGGTCCCACCAGCCGAACTGGCTCAGGATCGGGTGTGTGGCGAAGCTATGCAGCGTGCCTCCTCGACCAGATGACGGAGGATGGCATCAAGCTTCTCCTGGTCCTGGCGCCTACCACTTCTGCAAAAACGCGAGAAATTTAAAGATCGAGTCAGTGGCACGACGTACGAGCACTTTTTCTATTATCATTTTATTATGGACCGTCCATAGGGTCCATGTCAGCGCCGCAAAAACGAACCAAAAGAGGCATCGACCCTTATTAGGTCCATTTGCGTGGGACTCTAGGAATTGTCCAAGATCATGGGCATCCCAATCGAGGCCTAGGGCTTCTCGGACAAAGTTCCATAGAAATCGGGCCACATGATAGGTGAACGTTATGTGTGCTCCGGTTTCTGGGATCAAGCATAATGGACATAACCCGTCCCCCGGCCCCTGATGCAGCGACACCTCTATCTCCGAAGGAAGGCGATAGCGAAGACATTAGCTAGCCAAATTTTTGAAGAGGTATTGCTTGTCCATGATTTGGCCAATGTTGGCTAGAAAAATGAACTAGGGAAGCTAAATTAGTATTGGCATATCTTAAAGTTAACAACTACCGAAACATAAACCATTTTTTTATTTTTGAGAATGCATAAACATAAACCATTTATTTGGTCACGACCAACAAGTTGATAGGGCACAAGTTGGCCACGATCCTAACATGGGCGTACTCTTCTAGGACAGCCGAGTGTTCCTCGTGACGAGACGCTTCAGTAATTTCTGGTTCCACGATCGGAACCAACGAAGGACTTTGTGATGCCCCTCATTCTGAATATCCATTCCCCGGTGTTGTGATCAGAACCAACAATCCTACACAGATATTAAAGTCATCTTTTTCTTGCCACACAAACAAAGGACAATGCTCGGTCATATGATTATGCAGAGCAGCGTATTTCAATTAGGCTACACACTTGATTCAATCCATGCATTGGATCCAGCTCACGCAAATCGTGCTTCCCCACCAATATTGCTAGCTTCGGAAGGTCGTCTTCGGACGCCTCCTTCCCTCCTTCTTGGACTACTACTCTGCCAACAGCAGCGGGCGGCGGATTTTGAATTGCATCCTCCTCGTGCCTCCCTCCGCCGCCGCCGCCGCCATGCCCCGGCCCGTGGGCGCCTCCGCCGTCTCCCCTCCCCCCTCCGCTGGCTTGCCTCGGCATCCACACGGTTCGCCGGCTGTCGGCAAGGATGGTTCCCTGCATCCGTCGTCCTCCGGCCGGCGGACGGCCGGCTTGTCCTCCTCTCCTTGGCAGGGATCGTGATTGATGCGCGGGATCGAAGTCGCGGGGAATTCGTCCGGCAAGCCTCCTCCTTGACCTTCCCCGCCCACGCCGTCAAGATTGGCGCGCGGTGCCTCCCGGCGGCGGCGCCTCCCTCTGCCCGCTCCCCCTCGCGGCTCGCCTCGAGGCCCCCTAGGCCGCTGTGGCCGGAGCGCGTGGCGGCCCTGGCGGACCTCCATGGCCTCGCCTGGGGAGACGTGGAGGAGGAGGAGCCGGCCGGTGAGGGGCCCCCACCGGAGCCGGAGCCGGAGCTGAGCCTCGGGGCGTGGTCCTTCGGCGGCGACGGAGGGGCTTCCGACGAGGAGAAGGGTGTCCCAACGGCGCGCTCCGCATCGCATCTCCTCCGCCCATCACTGGCGGATTTCCTGCCGCACGCGCGGGTTGCCCCTGGGCGACCTCGCCGGCGGGAAGAACGCTCGGTGAGGCCGCCGCCGGCGGCGCCCCAGCAGGGGTGGGGTGGGGCGTGGTCGTAGGCGGGCCGCTGGGCCTGGTGGACGGACAGAGCTGGAGGCCGGGGCCGCTCCTGGGCCGTGGCCTGCTGGAAACCTGGCCGTCGGGGCCCTGGGGGCCCCCTGGGCAGCGTGCTGGGCCCGCGGCCCTCTCAGCCCACGAGGCCGCGGGGTGTCCTGGGTCCCTGGCCTACCCTAACCTCTATCCATCCCCGTTCCCTCACCCCACCCGCCGCCACCCCTGGTTCCTCGCCCCCGTCGGCTCCACCTCTCCCCGTCGACGTCCCCGCCCCTCCTCCCCCTCGCTCCTACATGCCGCGCCATGGCCAACTGCCCAGCCCGCCTCCGCTGGGTGCTCGCCGCCTGCCCCCCCGCTCTCTCTCATGACGCTCCCCAGCGTCGGTCCTCTCCTCCGCGGTGTCGGCTCTCCTCCCCGCGCCGCTCCCCTCCTGCCCGTGGGGCTTCCTCCCCGTCGCGGGACCACCGTCAGCCTCCCGCCCACGGTCAGGCTAGCACCTACCGCCACCCTGGGTGGAGGTCGTCCCCGCCGTCGCGCGACCTGTAGGTCCGGCGACCGTCCAGGTCTCCTCCTCGGGCTCGCCGGATACTTGAGGACTCCCGCCGCTCGCCCCCCCAGCAGCCAGACCTGGCAAGGGAGGAGCGCCTGCGGGCAGCGGCTCTCCAGTCCTGGGCTGCGGCTGCCTTGCCGAGGCCGGGCGGGAGTCGGGCCAATGCTCCGTCATGGCGTGATGATCGGGCCCCTGGCCAGCACCCCGGGGGTTCAGCGGGTCTCCGGGAGGGGGAGAGAGCCGAATCTTCGGCTCCCAAGAAGAAGAAACGCAAATCCAAGAAGAAGAAGGTGGCGTCGGTGACGGCGGCTGGGCCGGTCGCGGTGGAGGCCGCTGCGTCGGGGGTCCTGTGGCCCCACCCTGGTGCTCCTCCTGCGGCGCGTCCTGGCATGCTTCCCGCGGCCGCTATCCCGCTTCGCCGCGAGGCATTGGAGTACTATGGCCATGGGGTTGATGGCGGTTTCTACGTCATCGACATGGGTGGCGTGCGGATGACTGTTCCGGAGACCCTGGCCATGGTGTCCATCCTCCCTGATCAGGACCTTTCCCTGGAGCTGGTGGTCACGGAGGACCTGATCCAGGAGGAGCTCCGCGCAGTCCTTCCTGGCCACGAGTGGCCGGTCCACCGAGTCTTGTCGTCTGAGTTCGCGGTCCACTTACCTTCGGTGGCGATCCTGCGCATGTGCGCCTGTGGCTCGTCCTTCACACTGCCTCTCCACCAGCTGAGGGTGTCCATCCAGCTCATAATGCTCGGGAGCGTGAACGCGCCCAGATCCTGACCGTGGCTAGATCCTCTGGACCTGGCCCCATCAAGGATCCCCCTCCTGCGCCCGATGAGAGGGAGGTGACTCTGGAGACTACCCCGAGGGGTAGGTCTCGGGGTAGACCTCCCAAGGCTGCCGCTTCCCGTTCCCGATCCAGTCGTGCCCATTCGGTCCCCGCTCAGGGGACCCCCGAGGCTTGAGGTCCCCTATGGATCTCAGCCGGGCTTTTCGGGTGTTCATTTGGAACATCCGGGGGTTCGGGCACGAGGGTCGTCGCCGCCAGATCAAAGAGTATATTCGCTTGGAAGATCCGGATATTGTCGGCCTTCAGGAGACGATCCGCCTGGACTTATCTATTGCTGAGCTTGAGGGCCTTTCTCGTCACAAGTTCTGCTGGTCATGGCTTCCGGCTAGTGGCCACTCCGGGGGCATCCTCCTTGGGGTCAAGGAGGACACCTTTGAGGTGGATGATATGGTCCGCAGGGACTTCTTTGTGAGCATGTCCCTCATCCATAGACAATCTCGTTTCAAATGGGAAATGATCATTGTCTATGGCCCCGCGGACCATAGGAGGTCCGCCGAGTTCCTGCTCGAGCTGAAGCTGAAAGTGGAGCGGGCTGAGATACCGGTGGTCGTTGCCGGTGGACCTCCCTAGGATGCGTATGTTTAATGACTGCATCGCGGATCTTGCTCTGCGCGAGATTGCGCGGGTGGGAGCTAGATATACGTGGACCAATAAACAGCTAGCCCCGATTCGCAGCGTCCTCGACCGTGCCTTTGTTTCTGTTGACTGGGAAGTGATGTTTCCGCTGTGCTCTCTGAGGGCCGTCACTAGGATCAGCTCCGACCATACCCCCCTCCTTCTTTCCTCGGGAGAAGGCCGCCCACCTAGACTGAACCGCTTCCATTTTGAGTCCTTCTGGCTCTAGAAGCAAGGATTCGTGGAGGCAGTTCGGGCTAGGTGGCTTCTGACGGACGCCTCTCCCCCCGGACGCACTCTGCGGTGGATATCTAGCATCATTGCACTAAGATATCCCGCCAGTTCATGCGCGGGTGGGGGTAGGCCTGGAATTATAATCATGAGCTAAATGAGTTACTGAGCCAAGTTTTTGATTTAAGCTTGTTTGTTCACCCAAGCTAAATGAGCTACTCGCGAGCTACTCATTTAGCTCATTAAACTCGTTCAAATATAGAGTTTGAAATTTTCATAGATAAGTGCCATACTATGAATGTTCCTTGAAGCTGTAATGGCGTAGAGTTACTATATTTTTTATTGATCTTCCTTCGTGCTATTATGTAAGTACTATTATTCTTCTAGTTTCAAATTAGTAGAATAATTACTAGTTTTTCTTATATGTGCTCATATTCATAACTTATAACAATCTAAACGAGTTGCTCGCGAGCTACTCGTGAGTTCCTAGGTGGGGGCCAACCTGGGGGCGGAGCTCAGGTCCCGGAAGGAGTCCATCTTGCGTGAGATTCAGGCTTTAGATCGGGAGGCTAACCTTCGTGGCTTGTCGGCGGAGGCCTGGTCCCATAGGTATGCCCTGGAGACCTCCATTATGGAGATATACAACGGCAAGGAGGCATTCTGGCGTCAGCGGAGTCGCCAGAACTGGACTGTCCAGGGGGAGTCGAACACGGCCTACTTCCATGCCATTGCCAATGGGCGGAGGAGGAAGTGCTCGATCCCTTGCCTTTGGGAGGGGGGGCGCTGTTGGAATCTCCACAGGCGCTTTCCTCCCATATTTATAGCTTCTACAAATCCCTCTTCTCGGCGGCGGCCCCCTCGGGCATTTCGCTTGCGTCGGCCTTCTGGACAGGTGGGGCGCTGGTCACCCCGTCTGAGAACGCGGAACTCACACGGCCAATTCTCGCGGACGAGGTGTCGGCGGCCCTAAAGTCTATGAATACGGGGTCGGCGCCAAGCCCCGATGGCCTGCCGGTGAGCTTTTTGCAAACGTTTTGGGCCCAACTCCAACCGGTGATCATGCGGATGTTCCAGGAGTTCTATACAGGGACTCTGGTGATGGCGCGTTTGAACTTTGGTGTGATTACTTTGATCCCCAAGGTAGTGGGGGCCACAGACATCCGCCAATTCCGCCCCATCACAGTGATCAATGTTATTCAGCGCCTAATTGCGAAGGTCTGTGCTATCCGGCTGGCCCCGGTTCTAGAGAGACTCACGCACCCTCTCCAGTTCGCATTCCTGAAGGGTCGCCTCATTCATGATGATGTCCTTGTCCTCCATGAGATTATTCATGAGGTCAAGGCACGCCATCAGAGAGGGGTGTTCCTCAAGTTGGACTTCCAGAAAGCCTATGACTGGTTGGACTGGGCTTTCCTACGACTTGTCCTGGAGAGGAGGGGGTTCGATGATCGCATGATCTGCTGGATTATGCAGTTTGTGATGAGTGGTAGGACGGCGATCAATATCAATGGTGAGATTGGACCCTACTTTACCCCATCCTGTGGGTGAGGCAAGAGGATCCGATCTCCCCCTCCTCTTTAACTCCGCGGTGGATGCCCTTGTAGAGATTTTGGATAGAGCCAAAATCGCTGGCCACATTACTGGTGTGGTAGGGCATTTGATGCCGGGAGGGGGTATTTCTCATCCGCAGTACGCGGATGACACTATGATCATGGTGCAGGGCTCGAACCTAGACATCAGGAATTTGAAATTCCTGCTTCTCTGCTTCGAGGCCATGTCAGGGCTCAAGATCAACTTCGACAAGAGCGAGGTCATGGTCCTAGGGTTCGATGACGTCGACCGGCAGCGTATAGCCGACAACCTCAACTGCAACCTGGCGGAGTTCCCCATTACCTACCTGGGGTTCCCCATGCGAGAGCCATGGGTGTTGATCAAGGATCTTGCCCCCCTGGTCACGCGAGTGCGCTCGAGAGCCGAGCCTTGGTGAGCGCGGATCACGTCGAAGGGGAGCAAAACGGTTCTTATCAACTCCTGTCTTTCGAGTCTTCCCATGTATAAGATGGGTCTATACCTGCTCCCCGAGGGAGTCCATGCCGACTTTGCTAAGGAGCTGTCGAGATTCTTCTGGGCGGCTAGAGACGGTCACCAAAAATACCATATGGTGAAGTGGGCGGACGTTTGCGCCCCCAAATTCTTTGGGCGCATAGGTATCCTGGACTCCCGACGCTTCAACGTGGCCCTGATTCTGAAGTGGGTGTGGCGCATCCTGAGGGACGACAGGGGGCTTTGGTTGCAAATTATCAAGGCCAAATACCTCCGCGGCCGGGCCCTCTTGGCTTGCGAGAGGCGGGAGGGGTCGCAGTTCTGGAGATCTATCCAGGACATTAAGCATTACATTGGCCGAGGCATCTCCTTTGTGGCTAGGGATGGCCAGGGGGTCCGCTTTTGGCTTGACCCCTGGCTGCTCCCGGTGCCGTTGGGGATCCGGTTCCCCGCTCTCTTTGCCATCTCGGCCTCCCCATCCTCACTTGTCGCGGAAAATTTCCGGGATGGTATCTGGAACCCCATGTTCCGTCGTTCCTTCAACGAGGTGGAGGCTGCCGAGCTCCAGTCCTTGATGGGGGCCTTGCCCGCCGCTCTCTCTGAGGGGAAGGATGTGGCCTCCTGGCTGCTCCTCCCCTCGGGTGAGTTCTCGGTGAGCTCGGCCTATAAGGCCCTATTCCAGGGCCCTGAAAGGCCGTGGTCGGACCCCCTTTGGGAAGCTCCTCTGCCCCTTAGCATCCGCATCTTCGTTTGGCAACTTCTCCGGGACAGGTTGCCCTCGGGGGTGGAAGTCTCCAAGCGGAACGGCCCCGGTGACGGCCGGTGCCCCCTATGTGGGACACCGGAGTCGTGCACCCATATCATGTTCTCTTGCTCGGCGGCACAGTTCTTATGAATTTTGTTCGGGAGGCTCTGGGTCCGACTTGGCAGGTGCAGGAACTAGGGGAGTTCCTGCAGGCCCAGGCAAACCGGACCGGAGGAGGACACCGCCTTTTCTGGCTCCTCTTCGCAGCACTATCCTGGACGCTGTGGAATGTGCGCAACAAGATGGTGATCGAACGGATTTTCCCCACTCGGGCGTCTGACTCTGTTTTTTCTTTGCTTGCCTTTCTCCAGCAGTGGTCCCCCTTGGTGCGTTCGCGTGACCGCCCGCTGCTCGAAGTTCGCTCCGGCAAGGCGGCGCCTCCCCACGCTGGCGCCGTCGTCTGCATCCCTCGCGCCCTCCCCGACGTCCTGATGGACGCCGCCTCCCCTGGTCTCCCACCTTTTTTGTTTTTTCTTTGGGCTCTGATGTGTTGTGGCCCCAGCGTGGGTGCGACCTTTTCCTTTTCTTTGGCCTCGGCCGCGTTGGTTGTATGTCTAACTTTATACTTGGATTGTGTTTTATTTATAAAGCGGGGGACGCGAGCCTGATTCGAGAGTATAGCACGATACTGAGGCAGTCGATCAGCTAGAAAGGGTAGGGCAGGGTTAGATGGGACGCTGCCAATGACAATAGCTCTCATGTGGCACGTGGGAGAGAGGCAAGCTACTAGGTGGGGCCTGGACAAATAAACAGGCAATTATGGTGACCATCACAAGCTCTGTCGGGCTACCATGCATGCATAGTGGTGGCCAAACTTTCTGTCGCAAAGCTACGGGTGGTCAATCCTGTAAGATTGACCGGTAACATATACTGCTTGCATGTCCGTGATTGCATACTCTCTAAATAAGTGTACTTTCAGAATTATTTGAAGTTAAATATTTTAAAACTTGACCAACTTTATTGTATACAGTAGCAACCTATATGACATCTAATTGATATATTATGAAACTTCACTTCAAAACGGATCTGGTGATATTATTTTGGTATCATAAATGTGGCTATGTTTTTTAAAATAATTGATTAAACTTTAAAAGATTCGAGACAATGGTAGAAGTATATTTATTTGCGGACGGAGGGAGTATACTCCTTGTACGAAATTACACATGCATACACATTATTTACTGTACACCTCAGGACTGGGTGTAGTACATCCATGTCTCCAGACAAAAAGGGTAACTTTATGAGGTAATTTTGAGTTTGGAATTATCGAGGACATTTGCATGTCTCTGTGTGAGCTATATTTGCACCCATACCTCTAGAGGCTGTAGCGTCATGTGCATGTCTCAACCCAGAGTACCAATACAAATGCAGCCAAGCATTCCCTCAAAAGCGGTTGACATTTCGGGGATGCAGTTACACACCGCTTTTGCTGCCGAGCTAGCTAGCTTGCCGTCTCTAGGGGACACCCTGATTCTTGTAGCTCGAGCTAGCTTGCGTCAAGTCAGGGAAAGTCCCTTTCCTATTCTCCCTTCTTTTCGATCGAGAATGAAAAGTTCTATAGAAGTTTGAGCTAGCTACATACGTATATACTCCTACCGGTAGAAGTATGTGTACAAGAACAAGACCTGTAGTTTTGGGGCAGGGTATGCAGTGCAGCTGCAGTGAACACCCCAGCTGTGGATCAGGGATTCAGAGAGAGAGAGAGAGAGATGGGTGATGTAGTTATGAGCTCTCTCTGCTTACATGCTTTCCACGGATACTTCACAGCCCACACAGCACTAAGTTCACTGAATTGGCGCACTTCACGAGGCAAAATGGACTGATATTATAGATTATTTCTGAAGAGAGAGAGAGAGAGAGAGAGAGAGAGAGAGAGAATCAGCCAAACATTCTCTTGAATGTGCTCAACAAATTTGTTTTTTCTAAGTCATAATTCACACTTTATAACTAAAAGAATCATGTGATCGATTTCATCATGGAGATGTTCAACAGATGTCCAAAACACTTATTACTTGTTAATATTTAGTACATGAAGTTCCTACAACACGTGCAGTCAAACTACTCTTCACTGTTTTTTACAAGAAATTAATTTATGAAAAAAGTGGCGAAATGAGGGTCAAATTGTGAAGAAAAAAACCATCCATGCTGTCATGCATGCCAATATTAATGCGGAATTTGTGTCGCTCTTCACCTTTCTTGCCTGAACATGTTGTACTTCCCCTTCTGAAAATATATGACACATTTTGATTGGTTAACAGAAGAGATAAGCAATAATTACTTTTATACCATGTAGTGATGTTATTACACAAATCACATATCTAGCGAGTAAATCCTGGTCCAAGTTTTCTCTGGGTCAATCAAAATAAGCTCCACGTTTTAAAACAGTGGGAGTAGTATCAAAAGTGTCACTACAAGGGTTATGCATTTATACTTGACAATCTAAGTCTTTTAACTGAAGCAAGTAATTTGTGATGGTAATTATCAGTTAATAATTGCTGCTTGCTCACTGCTCGATCTCCTCCAGTTTGTTAGAGAAGATAGTTGGCTAGTTGCTCATGTTGTCACACCTATTTGATATATTTTAAATATTGCGCAAAATGACAGATATTAAAGGTATATAATTAAGTGGAAATATATCTTAATCATATGAAATTTTCAATGTTTATGGGGTCATTTTGCATTTCTCTCCAGGGACCCAAATTTTTGGAGGTGGACCCTTGCACCACGACATCCATATGCCCTTAGTGCCGATCAACCGTATCACCCTATTGAAGCTGACCGGCTACTTATGCCTTCCACTGAAGTAATGAGCATGACACCATGAACTGGCCACAGTATTCCTCCGACGAGTGTGGCAATGATGAAATGTTGTCTTTGTCGAGGACAACCACAATGTTGAGCTTTACATCACTCCAGCGAGCGGGGAGACACGACGAGCAAGCTATGGACACGAATGAGTGGGACTATAGACAAGACCGGTGACCTTGAGCGTCAAGGATGAGCAGACGGCGACACAAACTAGGCGGGCCACATAAAGTGTGGACTTTGGTTGGTTTGAACGGATACGTTTGGATTAGGAATATACCCTTTTTTGTGCCACATGTTATGCACATAAACATTGTTCTTCGTTTTGATGAGATGTGAAATTTTCTCAAAGTGTTTGAGGTTTTCTTTTTTAGATAACTAGCAGGGTCACCCTCGCAAATGCGAGGGTATCATCTTTAGTTTTGTGTTCACATCATATGATAGGAAATATTATGGTTGTATATCCGTCACAAATAGTCTTATACAAATCTATCACTTTTAATGATTTTTTTCCTTTTTATTATGTTTATGAGTGGTTATTAATAATTCTGTTTCTCCAATGTTCAGATCACATTGTATTTGGTGAGATGTCAGATCAATGTGGAGGTTAATTGAGAGTTTGATGTTTGTATGAATAGATGTATTTTGGTGAGATGTCAAATCAATATGGAGGTTAACATTGTATGAATCTAATATTTCCCTTTATCCGATCGCGCATTTTTTAACATATAAAATAAATTTGCGAGAACATCTAAATAATGGGTGATTCATATCGTAGTATATTTATCTACTTTCAAGGAATAATCTATGCATTCTATGTCAATTTTGATTAATATTTTGATTTTGATTAGTTATCATTTTCTTAATTTACTTATTTTATCTACTATAATTAAAATAGACACCTAGTGAATTGTCCATTGAAACATCTATTATCCGTTAGGTACATTATTTCTTTTGTGTGTTCATTGAAACATTGTGTGGGTGGTGGATATTGCTTTCATCCCCATCTTGGCCTAGCATTCGTAGTCCATTCCTTGAAATAGTTTGGTGATGGGTAGCAGTTTCTATCTTTTGTGAGGTGTGTCCTAGGCCAAAATGCGTCTATGAGCTTAAGGTCCCAAATTTTTAGACATCATTTGCCTCTATAAAACCTGAGGTGAGTAGGTTTTCCATATTTGGTCTCATCTGAAAAATCACTATGTTGTAATAATTTTCTAACCTGGTTGATTATTTTCTTCTATTTTCTTTAAATCCCTCTCTATAACACCCACTCTCCAGTCCAGGTATTTGCACTCTGATTCAAATGGATTTTTGTGCCATGTTGCACGCGTTCTTGAGTGGGATAGTTCCTACATCTTATCCAATCATTGGTTTCACAACGTCTGTTGACCCACATAATATTTTACGATCCTAGGGAACTTACAATTAGTACCATCGTCTTGGAACCACATATTGATAGAAAAATGTTTCTTTTCCTTAGTTCAAAATTTTCTTGTATGTGATTAATGTGGTAGGTCCACCTAATTTTCTAAGAATTATATTGAGACATCTTGGAAAATATATAGGTGGAATGATTCCCTAGCCACCATTGTGCGTCTTGCCTAGCTTGTAGGTTACAGGCTTGTGGCGACAATAATACTATAAGATGTTAGTTATAGCAATGTCCTGTCTTGAATTTTTACTTGAAGCATAGGACATGGTTTTGCTGGGTCGGTTTCTAATTGATACTAACATATTGCAGTGATGGGCATTGAAATGTTTACAAAGCACACACAGGATTATGGATGCCTATCAAATTACTGCGCATTTCAACTCTGTCTAGATTCTCATGTATCTACATATTAAAAACATTTAGATACATGTGTATCTAGAAAAATTGAGACACTTAATTTGGGAGGTTTATGTACCAAAGTGGTGACACCTCTGCACACAAATAATGATAAAGGGATGTAAAAGCTAACCTCAATAGATGAATTTTTGGGTTGATTGGTTATTTTTCAAAGATCGACAAAAACTTAAGCGAATTGAATCTTATTTACTAAGAGTTCCTAGACCTAAATTTAACTACAAATTACAAATTTTAATAAGTTAATAAAAGGTGGCTGCATGCATCAATTTGATGCAGAGACCGGGGCTTTGACCCATTTAAAAAAAACGAACCGAAGAGGGAGAAGTTGAAGTTGACCGTATACTCACATAAAAATATGACGTAATGTGGGGAGTTGTTACCTCCATTAATTTACTGATAACATGTTCCTACATGACTATAGGAAGAACTAAAAGTTAACAATCAAATAATGAGGTCGAAACAATTTACAGCATATATGGCTTTTTGTAGAGAAAAATGATTCAAGCAGTCTTTTAATACAGGAATCTAGCGAGATACAGCAAGCATACGTACTCCCTACTTTTCTTGTACGGGCCCATCTATTCGACGTGACTGACGAACATATGCCCACCGTTTTCGTGTATGAGATCTAATTTCAATCTGTATCGTAATGTGTACAAACTTGTTCTATTCCTGCCTTTTCTTTTTTTCCTCTGATCTTTCCTCTCACGTCCAAGTCTTTTGAAATAGGTTTTTTTTTTAGATAGAAATAGGTTTTATATACGAGGCAACAGTAACACCTGTGGTTGTACGTGTCAACAAAAGAATTATGTTACGATAACCATGACTTTAAATCTAAGCCATTAATATTAATATTAACGGTGTAAGTATTTGAAGCTTACGTGGCTTAACATGGTGGCTCTGTTACACATCCTTATATTGCTTTTAGTATATAATAGATAAAGGGCCAAAAAAATCCCCCTGGTTCCATTAAAATGCAACCAAAGGAGTCACAGGAGATACGAGCTGTGAACTCATCTGTTAAGCAAACATGTTTAGACCCAGAACTGGGAAGTGAAAAACGAAAATCTAGAACTACAGGAAGCTATTACAGGATCAGATGAGCATTTTCCAAAAGCTTCTCGCACGCAACCTCGTGCGCCATTTCATCAGAGGATCAGCTGCCGAGCCATCATCAGTTGTTCGAGGTTTATTTTGGTACAAACATAGGTTTTACAATGGAAAGTAAACTCTCTCAGGTATTCAGACAGACATGAGGTATGGTGTGGACTTTTTTTCTTCCGGCAGTGAGAAAAGTTCAATGTGGAGTCCAAGGAGACTACATGTTGCACCAATACTTTTGCACATGCAGGACACGACTTTCCTGATGCTACTCATTCCTCCTGTTGCCAATCCATCCTACGGACATTTTCTTATCCAGATGTGCAAGTGCTTGCTCTGAGACAGCCAAGTGTGCTCTGCTCGCTGATAGAGGTAACTATAGCATGTTATATAGGTGAGAAAATATTGTGTGCAGAGATGAGAAGAGAACCCGTGTTATTAATTTTATCCTTTTAATTCTGAGTGGGTCTTGGGCAGACTGCTCCACTACAGGAAAGGCACGCTATGCCGAGGGCCAAAAGCCGTCGGCATAGCCTAGCCTCGCTCTCCGTCTAGCATCCTCGGCAAAGACCTCCCTCGGCGGAGGCACTTTTGCCCGTCGGCATACTCTAGCCGTCGGCATATGCTACGCCGACGGCGGCATAGCCCCGTCGGCATAATAACAACAGGTTGTAAAAAATCCAAAAAAAAACATGTTTTTTGAATTTTTTTTCTCAACTTTTTAAAATCTTTGAATTGTTTGAATTGTTAATCTCTCACCTCAAACATTTTTAACACTAATTACATTTAATCTTTGATCAAATGGCACTCTTTATCAAACATCTCGCTCGATCACCTATCCTAAGACTACTCCAGCTCCAGCACGCTTAACTTCTTAGTTCTTTCCGAATAAGTTTCTGCGAAGCAATTTGTACCTAGTTGTCAATACTATGATATCAATCATATTAACTCTTATATCATTATGTCACATGTTTTCATTTTTTAAAACTACAAACACTTATTTAAGTAAACAACAATGAATAAGTAAAAATATTACTAATTCAAATAAAAATACTATTGAATTCAAATAAAAATATAATAATTTTACTTTTCTGTATTTTTCTATTTAATATGGAATAATTAATATCTTTAAAATCGTAAATTGGAATTCGATAAATAATATGTCTAAATTGATCAGAAAAATGAAAGGAATCTAAATATGATATCCATATAACCTTATCACAAATCCCCCGTTTTTGAATTAGCTATTTGGTGGTTATTTCACAAAATTCCCTTTTTTTGCGCACGGAAAATAGAAAATGGCTTTTTGGTGCGACGAAAAGGAAAACTTCCTCCTACAATATTGTACGACATCCTGATACGTCCAATTTGCATCACCATTCTATATCATAATTTGCCTCTATTCATTGATATATTTCATATTAAGACGTGTTACTTATGTATTTTCATCTGTTTTTGCATGTTGGGTGATTCTTGGAGGATGAACTGCCGGAGTCAGGACTCTAATAGAAAAGGAGGTGTTTTTATGCAATTTCACGAAGATCAGAAAAATCATGGAAAATTATATTTTTCCAGAAGACGACGGAAGCCGGAAGGGGAGGCGTAGATGGGACACAGGGGGCCCACACACCCCAGGCGCGGGCCACCCCCTGGCCGCGCCTACAGGGGGTGTGGCCCACCTCCGGCTCCGCCCTCTCGCCTATATCTTCTCCTCGGAATCCTAATACACGGAGAGCGACCACAGAAAGATTTCGCCTCCTTTGCGGGGTGGAAAACACCGAGATAGAAAGAGCTCTCCGGCAGACAGATTTCTGCCAGGGAAATTCCTTCCCGGAGAGGGGAGATCGTCGCCATCAACACCATCATCAAGCTAGACTTTATTGGGATCATCATCATCATCCACACCATCATCTCCACCAGCACCATCATCACCACTCCATCCCGCTGTAACAATTGTGTTAAATACTTGCATAGTTCTTAGGGGAAACTTTCCTGCTGTTGATTACTATTGTAGTTGATGCTTGTGAGTGGAACCATTGGATTATTGTTTATGTTCAGATTGTTCTCCATCACCATATCATCTTTGACCTTGATCCATATGATGTATTGTGAGTAGTTCGTTTAGTTCTTGAGGACATGGGAGAAGTCATGTTGTTAGTAGTGGATTTGTGTTTAGATGTTATTTAATGGTTTAGTATTTAAGTTGTGGTGTTATTCTTCTAGTGGTGTCATGTGAACGTCGACAACATGATACTTCACCATTTATGGGCCTAGGGGAATGCATTGTGTATTTGGCTACTAATTATGGGGTTGCCAGAGTGACAGAAACCTGAACCCCCGTTAGGACACCTTTGCACAAGGGAGTGTAGGATCTCAGAGTTTAAGGCTGTGGTTTGGTTTATATATTAAATATTTTCCTGTAGTTGCGGATGCTTTCAGGGGGTTTAATCACAAGTATGTATTAGTTCAAATAAGGTTGGTACATTAGCACAGGTTTACCCACACAACACTTACAACACCAATGAAGACTACTTAGCTATTTGTAGCGAAAGCACTTGACAGAATTCCAATGTGTCCTCAAGAATGTTTGGTCCTTATAAGTATTTCCATCGGCTTGTTATTTGCTAAGAAAGGATTGGGCCACTTGCTGCAATTGTTCATTGTCTTTATTACTTGCACTTTGTTTCTTTGCTTTATCAGAAAACCCCTAAATATCCGTTTGCTAAGTATTTACAGAGATTTCCTGCTCCATACCACTAGTCAACACCTTCTGCTCCTCGTTGGGATCGACACTCCTATTTATCGAAAGTACTACGATACACCCCTATACTTGTGGGTCATCAAGACTATTTTCTGGCGCCGTTGCCGGGGAGTGAAGCGTTATTGAAGAGTGGAACTGGTAAAGGAAACTTCTACTGTGAGTATTGCTTTTTATTTTTGTTTGTTACTTTGTTTCCATTATGGATAACCCACTTGGTTTTCTGTTTGGGAAAACTACTACCATTGTTAGGGTAGTAGATGAACCACCACCTGTTAAGATAGATTCTTTTAAGATACCTACAAGTATTGTTGATCGTGTCATGGATAATTATTATTTAGGGGATGGAATTGTCCATCTTGGTGATCATTTGCTTTTTATCCATGAATTATGCAGGTTGTTTAAGTGTGCAGGTATCACAACTGAATAGGTGAAGAATAAGTTACTCTCTATATTCTTGAAAGGGAGAGCTGAAGAATGGTATAAGCTGCTGAAGAATGGGCAATCCATGAAATGGAAAGAAATAGTATCTCTCTTTTATTCTAAATTCTATCCTCCCAGTGAAATTCATAAGGATAGGAATCTGATATATAACTTTTGGCCTCATGGTGGAGAGAGTACAGCTCAAGCTTGGGGGAGATTGAACTTACTAATGCTTAAATGTCCTATTCATGAACTCCCAACAATATTATTATCAATAACTTTTATGCTAGGCTTTCTCTTCATGATAAAGATTTACTAGATGCTTCTTGTGCTGGATCATTCACATGTATGAAGGAAGAAGCTAAATGGGATATCTTAGACTGTATTCAAGAGAACACTGAAGCATGGGAAAATGACAAAGGAAGAAATTCAGGTATAAACAATGATTATGAATGCATTAAATATTTTATGGGAACTGATGACTTTCGTGATATTAGTAATGAGTATGGTCTTGATTCCCAAAGTATTGTCAATTGTTTTAAGGCCTTTGCCTCTTACATAGAAATTCCTAAAAAGAAGTTGAATAAGTACCATGCACCTTATAAAGATGTTGTTAGTCATGTTCCTGTTAGAAGCACCAAAGTTTGTACTATTTATCATATTTTGCCTGAACCTTATGTTGATAAAATACCTTTCCCAGCTAAGGTAAAGGAGTATTCTATGATAATTAGTGCGAGCAAAAGTACAAAGAAAATTGTGGAACCCGATGAGCAAATAAATATTGAACCTATGGTAGCTATTGTGAAAGATCTTGTCATTAAAAATATAGAGGATGAGCACATTGTCTTCTTTGAAGACGCTTCTAATATTATCTCTCATCCTAGTAAATCTAGAAAAGCTAGTGTTCCTGTACTTTCTGTTAAAATTGGTGATCGTTGCTATTATGGTTTATGTGATATTGTTGCTAGTTCTAGTGTTATTCCTTATGAGCTTTACAGGGAAATTATGCATGAAATTGGTCCTTGTGAGCTTGGGGAAATTGATGTGGTTATTCACCTTTATAATAAGGAAACCATTTGCCCTATTGGTATTATAAGAGATGTGGAGGTTCTTTGTGGTAAGATTAAGTATCCTGCTTATTTTCTAGTGCTTAATTCAGCAGCTAGCAAAACTTGTCCTATCATTTTTGGTAGACCTTTCTTGAACACTTGTGGAGCTATTATAGATTGTAAAAAGGAGAAAGTGTTAACTAAGTTTTATGGAGATTCTTATGAGTTTAACTTTTCCAAATTTGCTAAAGCTCCTTGTGAAAATAGCTTGCCTAATGAAGATTTCAGGATGGAACAACTTGCTTCTATTGATCCAGTTTATGACATTGGACCTCTTTTTTATGACTGTAAGTATGCCCATTCTGATGATAAAGTTGTTGCCAGTGAAAATTATATTGTCAACTTTATTCAAAGTGCTACTGAAAGTTATTATGAGAGAGGGAAACATGGTTTTATGCATCTCAATAATGTTAAGTTTTCCCCGTTTTATGTTGAAAGCTTTGAAGTTGCATTTGTTTTGTCTTCCTATGCTAGTGGCTTTTTTTTTAACAATTTGTTTTCTCATGATAACCCCATACATAGGAAGTGGGTTAGACTCAAATGTATTGGTTATTTGCTTCTTGATGCTCTCTTTCACTTCAAATATTTATCTCCTATGTGAGCATCTTTGAAACTATCAAGCCTAACTTAAAGTCATTAAAGAAAAGTACCTCTTGGGAGATAACCCAATAGTTTTGTCGAGTCTTGGAAGTTATTATCTCAGTAATAACCGCTTATTATCCTTTTTGTTTTGGTTTTTGTGTCAAGTTCAACTACATTTAAGAAGTAGAGGAGTTGTGAAATGTGGCTGTCCTGGGACAGATTTTTGTGCTGCCTTGTAAAAAATCGTGAGGGAGCTCAGTACTTCAGATGGAGCTGTATTTTTCTGTGCTTGTTATCCAAGTTGTTACCCAACTTCCATTAGTTTTGCACTTTTTGATTTTATCAATAGAAGGTTTTATAAAAAATCAATCTTTACCTGCTGGTCTGTTTTGACAGATTTCTGTCATCATTTGCATTTGCCTCTTATATTGATTCCCTTCCAGATTCTTTTGGGTTTTTGGAAAGAAGTTGCTACAGTAGCTTTTTTTAATGGATTTCAGTTGAAGTGTGAACATAAAGGTTTATTGCTTTTGCATACACTAATGTTGCCATTGAGGTTTTGTGTGAGATCTTGTAGGAAAGAAATTTCCAGGGGAAGGAGAAAAGGAATCTGCAGAGTTCGTCTTTGAATAGGGGATTATAGCCTCCGTTCCAGATTTCAGATCCTGCCCTGAGGCAGTGGAAGCCCTTCGAACCACTAATGAGTTTTGTGATAAGTAACGTGCTTTGAGGATGAAGGTGGATATACTTCAAGAAGAAAATAATAGGCTTCGTAAGATACTGGAGCGTTTTCTTACCCTAAACAAGGGACCACCACCGAAGGAGTAATTTGTTATTAGGTTTGGCATTCCCTTGGCTTGTTCCAAGCTTGGGGGAGTGCCGCGGTATCACATCATTATCTTTTATCTTTTACCTTTTTAGTGGATTCATATCTTTGATAGAGAAGTTATCTTATAGGTTGGTTTGCATGTGGAAGTATCTCTCCTTTAGTTGGTTATCTATGTATCCCTTGGTGTGAGTGCCTTTATGGAATATTAATGATAAGTCTCATCTTTTACTTTTTGCACTTCTTATTTTAGATTGCAATCTCTATTATATGATTGATCTTGTTGATCAGTATTGGCATCACTTTGGGAGCATCAGGTAAATCTAAATTGGTTTTGGCAAACCGAGCTCTGGTCAGTAGCAACACTTTTTGAGGTTTGAAAGGAAAAGAGAAAAATATTACAGGTATTTTGTATCATTTATTTTCTTTCTTGATTGGCTCATAAGCTTAGTATTCTTTGTTTAAGATATTTTTTGTCTTCAAGGAAGATTACATGTTTGGCTTTATCACTTGTAGGTTTGCTTGTTTCTTTTAACTCTTTTGCTTGCTACCTAGCCTTGCTAGCCAAAAAACTGTTTTGAGAAGGCATACTTCTCATGCATCCAATCCCTTTGATCCAAAACCTGTGCCATTTGTGTCCACCATATCTACCTATTAGCATTATTTCTATTCCAAGCAAATTCTCAAGCTTCTTCTATCTTTCGAATTAAAAATTATTTTGTTATGTGAAAACTAGTTAGTAAAGCTCTCACGAACTTGATGGCACACCTTATTTCCTTTCCCCTAATAAACTTGAACCATTGTGTCATCGAAGTTGTATATGCTTGCATATATACGTTGGGATTAGCAGAAGCGTACTGTCACGGGAACGCTTTCAACACTTATGGATTCATATCCAGTTGATATCATGCTCTTTTGTTTGCAGATGTCGCTGGTGTGAAATAAAAGGGGAACTTGTAAGTCCATGGAGTTATGTATATGTGTTATAGAAACGCCTGGGCCGCTAGCCTAAGCCATGCCTAATCATGGTGGAAACTTGCAGCATAACCATAGTGAGCAATTTGTGAAGCATCGTCAATAAAAACCTATGCAAATAGCAAATAAAAAGATCGCTGAGATGCTCACTGTATGCTTTCCTTGTCATTTTGATTATAGGATAGCTCCTGTATCATGTGCAAGGGGTACCCCGTTGGCGGTTCTTTATGATACATATATACTTATAATGACAAGAACTTACCGGTGACTAAAGTTGAGTAGCATGAGGAGCGGTCCTCGTACTCATGGGACATCAGATTGCCAACTTATATTTCGTCAAGCATATACTCCATCTTTGTTCACTTTAACCTTAATCACCTCAAGATGCTTATGATAGGGGCAATGAGGGCTCAAAGCCAGTAAGTACCATAATCTTTTGGAAGCTCTTTATAAACTTGAAATCTCTGCTTCTCTCTATGAAGGGCTTTTCTCCTATTTCTAAGTTGAGTCAGTAAACCTACTTCCTCTCTATCTCCAGCAAGCATTTGAGTTGTTGTGTTTCAAGCATTCATATGATGATTTATTCAATTATGTTCTTTATCTTCCTTGTTTGCACAAGACTCTTATCTTTCGAGTATTACTTTGAAAGCCATCGTTGTGAAAAACCTTTTTGTTGAGCAAAGAGTGCTCTTGTTGTCAAAACTTATACAAAAGCTTTTTGTGAAACTGTTTGCCAGTTGTTCTCTAACCAAGAACAAAGTTTGCCAATTCCAGTTATGATTTATCTTTATGCATCTCTATTATGACTCCTGTACTTGTTGCAAGCTAAGTTATATAATGGTGAGTTGCTTTCTTCTATGAGTTGTGTAATAGTAAGTGTGATGTTTTTTTTCATATTATTTTATCGACACTTCACTCCATAAACCTCTGGACATGTTTACTGAGCTCAGTTTTCGCTTGGGGACAAGCGAAGGTCTAAGATTGGGGGGATTTGATACGTCCAATTTGCATCACCATTCTATATCATAATTTGCCTCTATTCATTGCTATATTTCGTATTAAGAGGTGTTACTTATGTCTTTTTATCTGTTTTTGCATGTTGGATGATTCTTGGAGGATGAACTGCCGGAGTTAGGATTCTGATGGAAAAAGAGGTGGTTTGATGCAATTTCGCGAAGATCAGAAAAATACCAGAAAAATCATGGAAAATTATATTTTTCCAGAAGACGAAGGAAGCCAGAAGGGGAGGCGTAGATGTTTCTTTGCTTTATCAGAAAACCCCACCTGGTCCACCTCTGGCTCCGCCCTCTCGCCTATATCTTCTCCTCGGAACCCTAATACATGAAGAGCGACCAAAGAAAGATTCCACCGCCTCTACGGGATGGAAAACACCGAGAGAGAAAGAGCTCTCCGGCAGATAGATTTCTGTCAGGGAAATTCCTTCCCGGAGAGGGGAGATCGTCGCCATCAACACCATCATCAAGCTAGTCTTCATTGGGATCATCATCATCATCCACACCATCATCTCCACCAGCACCATCATCACCACTCCATCCTGTTGTAACAATAGTGTTGAATACTTACATAGTTCTTAGGGGAAACTTTTCCGGTGTTGATTACTATTGTAGTTGATGCTTGTGAGTGAAACCATTGGATTATTGTTTATGTTCAGATTGTTATCCATCACCATATCATCTTTGATCTTTATCCATATGATATCTTGTGAGTAGTTCATTTAGTTCTTGAGGACATGGGAGAAGTCATGTTGTTAGTAGTGGATTTCTGTTGAGATATTATTCAATGGTTTAGTATTTAAGTTGTGGTGCTATTCTTCTAGCGGTGGCATGTGAACGTCGACTACATGATACTTCACCATTTATGGGCTTAGGGGAATGCATTGTGTATTTGGATACTATTTGTGGGGTTGCCGGAGTGACAGAAACTTGAACCACCGTTAGGACACCTTTGCACAAGGGAGTGTAGGATCTAAGAGTTTAAGACTGTGGTTAGGTTTATATCTTAATTGCTTTCCTGTAGTTGTGGATGCTTGCAGGGGGTTTAATTATAAGTATGTATTAGTCCAAGTAAGGTCGGTACATTAGCACAGGTTCATCCACACAACACTTACAACACCAAAGAAGACTACTCAACTATTTGAAGCGAAAGCACTTGACAGAATTCCCATGTGTCCTCGAGAATATTTGGTCCTTATAAGTATTTCCACCGGCTTATCCTTTGCTAATAAAGGATTGGGCCACTTGCTGCAACTGCTTGGTGTCTTTATTATTTGCACTTTGTTTCTTTGCTTTATCAGAAAACCCCTAAAAATCCGTTTGCTAAGTATTTACAGAGATTTCCTGCTCCATACCACAAGTCAACACCTTCTGCTCCTCATTGGGATCGACACTCCTATTTATCAAAAGTACTACGATACATCCCCTATAATTATGGGTCATCACATCCCATGATGCACATGTATGCACAATATGGGCACATTAATACAAATTATGCCTTGATTCTAGCCATAACATTGGTCATTTGACCTAAAAGCCAAGAAACCTCGAATGAGATAGGTCATTTTGTGAAGTTTTTTTTCAGACATAATCAATATAGCAGGTTTGATATTTTTCCTTGTAACTATGACACCACATGAAGGTTTCGCATTATTTGGACCGTTTTTGAATTTTTTATGCCGGTTTTAAACTATCATCAAACTTTGTCAAACGGTGGGCATGAAGATTCTTAGCTCGGGGCTCAGCCTCGATAAACTTGAAGTGGATTTCTGATGAAATAGCATATTGTGAAACTAAAAATGATTTTTGTAAAAAATCATGAGCATCAGATCATGTACCTATAGTTTATATCTGACCCACTTCCTACCGATTCGGCAGGAATTTGTCTTTTTCACCAGGGATAGACGAAAAGGTTTGAGATCCCTATGTTAGTACATTGTCCATGTAAGTTGGTATAGTATTTTGTAAAAATATGGTGGTAGCATTTTGAATTATCCATTTGGTGGTTGCTTCACAAAACCGTCTGTTTTTTGCACTACAAAAATGGAAAATTGCTTTTTGGTACGACGAAAAAGAAAACTTACTCCTGCAACATTGTTCGACATCCCATGATGCACATGTATGCATAATATGGGCATATTATCACAAACTATGCCTTGATTCTAGCCATAACATTGGTCATTTGACCCGAAAGCCAAGAAATCTCGAATGAGATAGGTCATTTTGTGAAGGTTTTTTTGAGACATAATCAATATACTAAGTTTGATATTTTCCTTGTAACTATGTCACATAATATGACACCACGCGAAGATTTTGCATTGTTTGGATCATTTTTGAATTTCTTATCTCCGCTTTAAACTACCGTCAAACTTTGTCGAACGGCGGGCATGACGATTCTTAGCTCGGGGCTGAGCCTCGATAAACTTTAAGTGGATCTCTGATGAAATTGAATATTATGAACCTAAAAATAATTGTTGTAAAAAATCATGAGCATCAGATCATGTACCTATAGTTCATATCTGAACCAGTTCTTACCGATTCGGCAGAAATTTGTCTTTTTCATCAGGGATAGATGGAAACGTTTGAGATCTCTCTGTTAGGACATTGTCCATGTAAGGTGGTATAGTATTTGTAAAAATGTGGTGGTAGAATTTTGAATTAGCCATTTGGTGGTTGCTTCACAAAACCGTCTGTTTTTTGCACTCGGAAAATGGAAAATGGCTTTTTGGTGCGACGAAAAAGAAAACTTCCTCCTGCAACATTGTTCGCCATCCCATGATGCACATGTATGCACAATATGGCCACATTACCATAAAATATGCCTTAATTCTAGCCATAACATTGGTCATTTGACCTGAAAGCCAAGAAACCTCGAATGAGATAGGTAATTTTGTGAAGGTTTTTTGAGATATAATCAATATATCAAGTTTGATATTTTTCCTTCTAACTATGTCATATAATATGACACCACGCGAAGGTTTCGCATTGTTTGGATCGTTTTTGAATTTCTTATGCCCATTTTAAACTATATATAATGTTTTATATTTCATTTAGTTTTTATTTACAAATGTGTAATATTTAATTGTAGATAGATAGATCTTATTTTTCCTGCAAATTTTGATATATATTTGTATTTTTTCGAATTAGAATGATTTAGTTATGATTTTTCAAAGTTTAATGATGCAAAAGAAAAAATAGCTACGCCGAGGATAGCCGTCGGCATAGCATAGGATACGCCGAGGAAAATTTTACGACGAAGGCTGCTTGGCGTGGCTGTCCTGGTCACGGTTTACGCTGACGGCACAGACGTTTGACCGTCAGCATAGCGACCGGCCGTCGGTGTATTCATCCATTCCTGTAGTGGTCAGATACTATCATTAGAGTACTAGCAAGTAGGTGAGATGGGCATTTTTTGGGCGCCCCTGCCTAGATTTTTCAACAATTAAATATAAACCCATATGCAAATGTTGATTTTCTATACATATCTATAAAGCTGAATTAATAAAGAATTTTAGCATTCCGTGCTACCTTAAAAAGTGTGGATAGCAAGCAGTATATCAATTATAATCAACATATGTCATCTCAAAATTGATGCGTGTCTGACACTGTTCGTCTGCCTCTTCTACCATCCATTGGACCATGTTAGTGATCTGATGCCATCCAATGGCCATGGCTTTGCGTCGGACAAACATTGCATGAAAGAATGTCGGACGAATAGCAGCTCTCGTATCACTTTGTACTACTCCCTCCGGTCCATATTAATTGACTTTGATTTGTCAAATTTTAGATGAACCTATATACTAAATAGTGTCTAAATTTATTCAAATTTTGATAAATCCAAGTCAATTAATATGAATCGGAGGGAGTAGTACAAGAGCTTTTACGGTACCCCGAAATTAATATGGGCCATCTATTTTCCTTCATCCAATGGCCATAATGTTTTGGTACTCCACCACTGATCCTTTGGAATACTAACTCGAAAACCACGGAGTACCTCGATCCAAGGGGCAAAATCATAATCAACGACCCAGAAAATTATAATTCCGCTTGCGGCTGCCGGAGATGGCAGGTGACCAGCACCGGTCCACCTCCGCCCATGGCCAGCACCCTGCCTGGTGTGGTGAGCTGACCTTTGTACGTTCATGGCGGGATGAGAGAAACTAGCCCCACGACCGGGATCTGCACCTCCGTCGGCACAACTTATATTTCTAACACATCGCAGACAATACCTGAATCCAATCCACTGCAGATGCCTAACAAGTCTAATGATCGAACCTTGCGATATTACACTAGAGGAAAAAGGGCTATCCGTTCGCGACCCCTCGGAGCATTAGTTTCGATTGCGCCACCAACCGGGACTAATGCTGGCACGCGTCCCGGTTGGAGCGGGCACGGGGCCAGGGAGCATGCGTCCCGGTTGGTAAGGGGGCATGCGTCCCGGTTGGAGCCACCAACCGGAACTAAAGGTTTGGCCACGTGGCGTGTACGCACCTTTAGTCCCTTGCTGGCTCCAACCGACTAAAGACCCGCCTCTATAAATGCAGCCCCTCTGCCTCCACTGTTTTTGAATGGTGGAAGGTGTGAGGGGTGTGCTAGTTTTTCTCATGCATGCATTGAAGGTGTTTGTTGAAATGTTTGAGTGAATAATCCCGTTGAATTTCTCATAGAACAAAAATATAGAAGGTGTCCGAGACGCACTTGAGCTTTCTCTTTATTTCCCTCGATCGAGGTTAGCAGTCTTATCTTTTCTAGGTCATTGATACAATTCATGTGTCGGTGTGAATTGGTTATTTCACTATTTATGATGTCCTGTTTTTGATAAACTTACTTATATGATGCAGATGAACGGTCGGGAATGGATGTACGGTGACGGCGGGTAGCCGGTATATCAAAGGCGTGGATAAATTTATCGATGTGGCTACGCAAACAAAGAGAATGGATTTATACGTTGTCCATGTGTTCAATGTCGGAACAACAAGGAGTACACTTCCTCGAAAATCATTCGGCCACCGATTATGAAAGGTTTCATGCCCAACTATAATTGCTGGACCAAGCACGGGAAAGAGGGGTTATGATGGAAGATGGTGAAGAAGAAGATGATGATAACAACTATCATCATATGTTTCTGAATACAGTGATACTGCAATGGAAGACAATGGAGAGGAAAGAGGTGAAGAACGGGCATCGATGAGCCGGTGATGAACTTGGTAGGGTCATTTCGATGCAAAGCGAGACTGTGAAATGTAAAATGAGAAGTTGAAGTTAGAGGGCATGTTAGAAGATCACAAGAAATTGTTGTACCCAAATTGTGAAGATGGCAGCACAAAGCTCGGTACCACACTGGAATTGTTGCGATGGAAGGCAGAGTGTGGTCTAACTGACTCCTCATTTGAAAAGATGCTGAAAATAATGAAGCCGAAGTTTTCAAAACATAACGAACTTCCCGAGAGTACCTACGAAGCAAAGAAGACTCTCTGTCCTCTGGGATTAGATGTGCAAAAGATACATGCATGCATTAATGACTGCATCCTCTACCGCGGTAAGGAGTATGAGAATTTAGATAAATGCCCGGTATGCAACGTGTTGCGGTATAATATCAGACGAGATGACCCTGGTGATGTTGAGGGAGAGCCCCTCCGGAAGAGGGTTCCTGCTAAGGTTATGTGGTATGCTCCTATAATACCAAGGTTGAAACGCATGTTCAGAAACAAAGAGCATGCCAGGTTGTTGCGATGGCACAAAGAAGACCGTAAGAAAGACGGGAAGTTGAGACACCCTGCTGATGGGTCATAGTGGAGAAAAATCGAGAGACTTCCCACTTTGCGGTGACGCAAGGAACTTATGGTTTGGTCTAAATACGGATGGCATGAATCCTTTTGGGAGCAAAGCTGCAGTCCAGACCTGGCCCGTGACTCTATGTATCTATAACTCTGACTTGGTTGTGCATGAAGCGTAAGTTCATTATGATGCCGGTGCTCATCCAAGGCCCAAGCAACCGGCAACGACATTGATGTGTACCTTAGGCCATTAGTTGAAGAACTCTTACGGTTGTGGGGCAAACCAGGTACGCGTGGGATGAGAACAAACAGAGTCATTTAATCTACGAGGGTTGTTATTCGTAACCATCAATGATTGGCCTTCTTAGTAACCTTCGTGATGACAAACAAAGGATATAAGGCATGCACCCACTGTTTAGATAAGACCAAGGTACATATTTGCATAAATACAAGAAGGTTGTGTACTGGCGAATCGACGATTTCTTCCGACCAATCATCCCGTAAGAAAGAAAGGCAAGCATTTCAAAGTGAGGCAGATCACCGAAGAAGCCTGAACTCCTGCTGGTGATGATGTATTTGGTATGGTCAAGGACATAGAAGTAATCTTTGGAAAGGGTCCGCGGTCAATCAGCCCAACGACGCTACTGTGACACGCACCCATGTGGAAGAAGAAATCTATATTTTGGGAGCTGCCATATTGAAAAGTCCTGCGTCCTCTCTTCAATCGACGTGATGCACGTGGCCGAAGAATCTGCGTGAACCTGCTAGGATTCCTAGGCGTGTATGGGAAGACAAAAGATACACAAGCACGGAGGACCAACAAATTATGAAAGACCCAAAGAACATGCATCTGAGATAACAAGACGGATAAAGGCGTCACTTAAGTCGTGCCACTATGCTCTTACCAAAGCAGAGAAGGAAATCTTTTTGAAGTCCTTTACGATCAAGGTGCCGTCGGCTTCTCATCTAATATAAAGGGATAATAAATATGGCAGAAAAAGTTCCAAAACCGAAGTCTCATGATCACACGTGATTATGACGCGATTGCTTCCGATTGCATTGAGGGGCTTCTCTTGGAAAATGTTCGAGTACCCATTGTGAAGCGTGTGCATTCCTCAATGCAATATCTCGAAGGTAATCAATCCGGATATTCTGCCAAGGTTACGGAAGGATGTGGTACAATGTCTTGTTAGTTTTGAATTGGTGTTCCCACCATCCTTCTTCAATATTATGACGCATCTCCGGTTCATCTAGTGGAAGAGATTGCCATTCTCGGTCCGATTTCTGCACAATATGTTCCCTTTGAGAGTCTTAAAGAAATATGTTCATAACCGCTAGACCGGAAGGAAGCATCTCCAAGGGATATGGAGCAGAGGAGGTCATTGAGTTTTGTGTTGACTTTATTCCGACCTTAAGCCGATTGGTGTTTCGACTCATGCATGAGGGAAGACTAAGTGGAAAAGGCACGTTGGAAAGAAAGCAATGATATGTAGGACGGGGATTCTTTCACTAAAGCACACTACAGTTCTACATAATTCCACCTTGGCAGCTCCGTATATCGAGGAACACAAGAATATTGTATCGAAAAACCCGGGAAGCGAATCATGGATTCAGATGAACACATGAAGTCTTTCGGTGGTTGGATGCGGACACATCTCTTGAATGACACCACCGTTGGAGATCAGCTATACTTGTTGGCGCGTCACCATCTTCTCTTGTATTGAATTTCCAAGGGTAAAATAAATGGGAATACATTCTACACGATCGCCCAAGATAAAAAGAGCACCAACCAAAATAGTGGTGTCCGCTTTGATGCAATAGACGAGAATGGACAAAAGGACACATATTATGGTTACATAGAGGAGATATGGGAACTAGACTATGGAGTCTCTTTTAAGGTCCCTTTGTTTCGCTACAAATGGGTCAACCTGAATGGGGAAGGGGTAAAGATAGACCAGTTGTACGAAATGACAACAGTGGATCTCAACAATCTTGGTTATAGAGATGAACCATTCTTCCTAGCCAATGATGTGTCTCAGGTTTTCTATGTGAAGGACATGTCCTCCAGACCGAAAAAAAGAAAAAATATGCAAACGAATAATGTCGAAACTCACGACATAATGTCGACACTCACCCCTATTATTAGTGCTGACTCATCTTTAATCCCGGTTGGTGTCTCCAACCGGGACTAAAGGTTCATCTTTAGTCCCGGTTGGTGACACCATCCGGGACAAGGTACAAGCCGCACGACATAATGTCGACACTCACCCATATTATTAGTGTTGCCTGGCCCACTGCGCAATCCTTCATCGCGGTTGGTTTCTCCAACCGACTAAATATGAACCCTCTCTTTATATAGGCATTTCCTCTATTTATTAGGTAACACTTAAGACATTTATTAATATTAAAACGGGACAAACCGGACTAGCTAACACTCAGGACTAAAGCCGCCTTTAGTCATAATCATGCCTAGTCCTATAGTACGCTTCGGGGTCTTCATCGCGTCGTCATCATCATCGTCATCGTCACCGCCACTCCGGGATCCTCAGCCCATCCATGGCATATACCAGGGCCATTTCAGCCTCGGATTCACGGCGGTGGGAGAGGGGTCTCTGAAGACGATGCCGCTACCGGCCGATGTGAGTGTGGCGGGTGGACTCGTGGCACCGTGGCGAGGATGGTCTCCCGGCGATGATGTAGCGCATCACTTTGATGATAGTACGGTTCGTCCACCATGCATTTACGGCTTGCCGTTGTGGTTCACCGGTGGCGGCCATCACCCTCGTACTGGCGAGCTCCCTTTCCCGCCTATTAGCGAAGAAGGCATTCGGTATCGTAGTTGTCGGGATACCACGGGATCCATCCGCTGCTCGGCGTGAGCTCGTGGTAGAAGTGGTTTGTGATGGCCCTTTGCGTGCGGAACCTTGAGGGATGAGGATAGGAACCCCTCGGTAACAGCATCCAGCCGGGCGGTAGCCCGCGGACAAGGGTAGTTGGAGGCGCCACGCCTCGGTCTCCTCGAGGTCGAATGGCCCGATGGCGTTGTCCATTGTTCTAAGAGAGGAAGGTGTGGATGTGTGGATAGCCATGACACGATCATCCTAAATATAGAGGGAAAGGGCGGGAAAACTTGGCGTGAAGCTTTGGGAAATGGCGGGAAATATCTTTAGTCCCGGTTAGTGACTACATCCGGGACTAAAAGCTCTAGTAGAAAGGAAAGGGCGGGAAAACTTGACGGGAAGAGGTGGGAAATGGTGGAAAATATTTTTAGTCCCGGTTTGTGACTACATCCGGGACTAAATGTGTGCCGAACAATGATCATGTTTCGAAAAAACCTTCACAAAATGACCTATCATGTTCGAGGTTTCATGGCTTTCGGTCCAAATGACCGATGTTATGTGCTGAATCACGGTATAGTTTGTGATGTTGTGCCCATATTATGCATGTGTGTGGACATTGGTATGGAGAACAATGTTGCAGGAGGAAGTTCTCCTTTTTGTCGCACGGAAAAGCCCTTTTCCATTTTCCGAGCGCAAAAACCGGGTCGTTTTGTCAAGTAACCACCAAAATGCCGTTTCACAATGCTACCGTCCCATTTTCCTAAAATACTAGACCAACTTACATGGACTATATCCCAACCGGTACATCTCAAACCTTTTCGTCCATACCGGGTAAAAAGGACAAATGTCTGCCGAATCGATAGGAAGTGGGTCCGGTTTGTACTACAGGTACATGATCTATCGCCCGTGATTTTTTGAAAAAATCATTTTTAGACTCACAATATGTGGTTTCTTCAGAGATCCAATGCAAGTTCTAACGATGCTCGTCCCCTATCTTCATGCACACCGGTTCGACCATAGTTAGAAATTCAGATAATTCAAAACGGGCATAATAAATTCAAAAAAATCCGAACAATGAAAATCCTTCGCGTGGTGTCATATTTTGTTACATAGTTGAAAGGAAAAATACCAGACTTGGTATATTGATCATGTTTCGAAAAAACCTTCACAAAATGACCTATCATGTTCGAGGTTTCATGGCTTTCGGTCCAAATGACCGATGTTATGTGCTGAATCACGGCATAGTTTGTGATGTTGTGCCCATATTATGCATGTGTGTGGAAATTGGTATGGAGAACAATGTTGCAGGAGGAAGTTCTCCTTTTTGTCGCACGGAAAAGCCCTTTTCCATTTTCCGAAAGCGCAAAAAGGTCGTTTGTGAAGTAACCACCAAAATGCCGTTTCACAATGCTACCGTCCCATTTTCCTAAAATACTAGACCACCTTACATGGACTATCTCCCAACGGTACATCTCAAACCTTTTCGTCCATCCGGGTAAAAGGACAAATATCTGCGAATCGGGAAGTGGTCGGTTTGTACTACGGTACATGATCTATCGCCCTGATTTTTGAAAAATCATTTTAGACTCACAATATGTGGTTTCTTGAGAGATCCAATGCAAGTTCTAACGATGCTCGTCCCTATCTTCATGCACACCGTTCAACCATAGTTAGAAATTCGGATAATTCAAAAGCGGGCATAATAAATTCAAAAAATCCGAACAATGAAAATCCTTCGCTTGGTGTCATATTTTGTTACATAGTTGAAAGGAAAATACGGACTTGGTATATTGATCATGTTTGAAAAACCTTCACAAAATGACCTATCATGTTCGAGGTTTCATGGCTTTCGGTCCAAATGACCGATGTTATGTCTTTGAATCACGGCATAGTTTGTGAAGTACCTTTTCCACTACAGTACATGATCTAAATTCCAAATTAATATTCAAAATATAAGTTAATTCATTTTAAAGGTTACATTAATTATTTTTAGAAATAGAAAATGGTTTTGGATTATTTATTCAAATCCATACACTTCTTATGTTTAAACTTTTCTAAATTCCAAATTGATATTAAAAAATATAAGTTAATTCATTTTTAGTTGTAAATGGTTCATATTTTAAATGGTTACATTAATTGTTTTTAAAAGCAGAAAATGGTTTTGGATTATTTATTCAAATCCATACACTTCTTATGTTTAAAGTTTTTCTAAATTCCAAATTAATATTCAAAAATATAAGTTAATTCATTTTAAAAGGTTACATTAATTATTTTTTAGAAATAGAAAATGGTTTTGGATTATTTATTCAAATCCATACACTTCTTATGTTTAAAGTTTTTCTAAATTCCAAATTGATATTAAAAAAATATAAGTTAATTCATTTTTAGTTGCAAATGGTTCATATTTTAAATGGTTATATTAATTGTTTTTTAAAACAGAAAATGGTTTTGGATTATTTATTCAAATCCATACACTTCTTATGTTTAAAGTTTTTCTAAATTCCAAAGTAATTATCATTTAAAAAACATTACAAATTTAAACCCCAAAATAAAAAATAAGGCGGGAACAGAGAGAAAATAACTGAAAAATTTGAAAGCAGAATACGTCCGGTTGGAGCCACCAACGGAGAAGAGCCTCTTGTAGCCCTTCATTCTTGAAAATTTGGACTATAGGTCCGGTTGGTGGCTCCAACGGGACGTATCCACTTAGTCCCGGTTGGAGCCACGACCGACTAAAGGCCCTTAGTTATAACAGGTGCCTCCTCTTCTTCTTCCCCATCTCCCTCCTCTTCTCTTCGCCGCAGCCTTCGCCGCTGCCCGCCGCTGCCACGCCCTCGCCTCGCCCAAGCGTGCAGGAAGCCTCGTCGCCCCGAGGCTTCTCCCTGAAGGAATCGGCCCCGCTCGCTCCCAATCGTCGCCAACGACCCTCGAGCCCGACGATCGCCGCCGTCGATTCGTCGTCTCCCGACCTCGCCTCGCCTCCCCGACACCACCACCGCACACCTGGTGAGTTGCTCGTCCTCGTGGACCCTCTCTCTCGCCCCCTCTCGCTCTGGTTCATCCTCCCCGTCGACCACCTGCCACCACCGCCGCTCACCGTCGTCGTGCTCTCTCTCCGGTGACCTTTTGGAGGCGGCGCCGCTGTTGGCTCGCCTCAACCTCCTCTCTCTAACGCACTTGACGCGCCCTAGATCGCCCCCTAACGCCGTCCCCATCCGTCCTGCAAGCCACCGCCCGGCGTGGCGTCACCGTGCATCGTAGCGACCCAGCCTGTGGAGCCACTTTGCTGCATGGCTTTCCTATGTGGCCTCTGTCCCAGTCGGCCTCTGGCTAGCTCCCAGTGAAAATGCCCTGAACCACTTTTGCTTGTGTGGCTGCTGAGGTGGCTCCGCCCCTCATGGATCATTGTGGCTAGATATGCTGCGGTGTAAAAAGTTTAACCCTTTTAATAATTTGAAATAATTATAATCTTATAAATTCAATAACTTTTAATCTATAAGTCATAAAAATATGAATAATATATCAAAATGTTCAGAAAAATGAAACCTAGCTATCTAAGCTATAATCATGCATTGTTCAACAACTTAAATTACAAGTTTAATTAGAAGAACAAATCCACCCTCTCATGTGTTCCGGAGTTTCTCCGAGTTAGGGTTTTCACCCCTCGGAACCCCGATTAAATCGTCGAGCATTTCTTAGGGTTACATTCCAATGCAAATTAACTTGTCATATCATCATACTTGCTTGAGAATTGCATCGATGCCATGTGTTGATTGTTTCTCTTTCTTTTTGTTGTTTGGATTATTAGGTTTATTATTAGTTAGGTATTATTAGGTTTATTAATTAGTTTGGTATTATTGGTCTTGACCCCACTGTCATCCTTGGGTAGCCCAGTCGATTCACATTTTCAAGCAACTTAGGTGCATGTGGGTTCGACGATGTGCCTATCTACTACGGTTTCCCTTTCTCTTCATTTTATTATTGTGTATGTATATATTAGGGTTTCTCTGAATTAGGGTTAATATCTCTCAACACCGTACTTAACTTTCTCCTTTAGCCGCTTTGACTTATTCGTTTTTCCACCTATGCAGAAAATATGGACCCACACGTCAGAGACGAAGAAAAGGAAGAGTTAATCCAAGGTGTGATCCGTGGGAAGATAATTTAGGCGTATCAACGTTTGAACAACTCCGGTGAGGGTGATCCTCTTTTAGAGTAGACAACTTGTTTGAGGTTGAAGGTGTTGCCTTCCTGAGGGAGAAAGCGATGCCTTGTGTGTCGAGAAGGCGACCGCTCTGGCGAGGTGCATGTAATATAAATCAATTCATTAATTAATCATCTGCTATCTATATAGAAATAATGTGACGATCTTTCTTCTTTTAGCCCTCGGATCGAAGGAATCTCTTGAAAAGAGAAGACGAGGCCCAACCAAAAGTTGCAAGACCATGAGAGGTTCAGATCGAAGATGTCGTGAGGCGGCAGACAAGCGACTCGAAGTTATCGAAACCAAATTTGTGGCACAATGCGAATGTCGTTAGGGACTTAATCCCGATCACCATTAGAAATTGGAATAGGCTGCTAATGCGGATGAAGAGGAACATTTTATTTGTCCCTAACCACGCCAAAGATTTATTGTGGAAGAGGCTCATGGTTAATTTCAAACTACGAAGATAGAGCTGGATCCAAATGCGGAGGATCCAGTTGAGGCGCCTTACAACATGGGAGAGCCATGGAGGCTAAGGTCGAGTGGGCTTTGAAGAAGATGGCCTAGTGTTTCACCAACTGGAAGAAAAGATTGCACCTTGACTATGTCGTGAAAAGAAGACTCGATTTCAAGAATATTTAGTTTGAGAAGATAAAACCATTACGGGATGAGTTTGTGGAATACAAGAAATCGAAAAAGCTAAGAAAATGTTTGAAGCGAATAATTTGAATCTTGCTAAGAAGAAGTATCACCATACTATGGGGCAAGGTGGCTCTGGTTGGCATTCCTAAGTGGGAGAAACTTGAGCAGAAGCTGCGTGATAAAAAGATCACCCAGAGGCAGGCGATTGGGTAGAACGTGCAAGGAATTGGTTTTACGGGCATGGGGGCACGTTGGACTCGGAAGGAGGTGTATATATAACATACGACATAAAGAAGACCCCTTGCCAATCGAGAGGATCGAAGCGATAAAATTTGTTAAAGATGGGGACTTCATTCCCGATAGAGAGAATGATGAGATCACACTCGCCCTTGGAAATAAGGAACATGATGGACGAACACGAGGCACAATAGGCTCCCAATCATGGAGGACTGGGTTTCCCGAAGAGAGGAAGAAATATCCTGATAGAAGCCGTCAGAGGAGTAAGGACAGGGCGGCAGTTGAAGCAGAAAGTCAGAAAGAGCGAATGCGTTTAATTGAAGAACGATTAAAGCAACAACAAGATGAAATTAACACACTTAAAGAGCAAAGTACTACCGGCCCATCTCAGCAGCACACTGCATTCGATGCTACCGGCCTATCGAATAATCGAAAAAGCAGTGTGGCTTCCACCGAGGTCCCGGGTGATGACAATGGCGATGCCGATGATGCACCGACGATGGCTCCTGTTGGCTACCCAGTGGATGATATCACAGAGATGACACACTGCGAGCTACATGTCAAAGTTGTGAACATATCAATGAAGGTGGCGGTTGGCTATGCCTTACCAATTGGACCCACACCAACTTACCACTGTCGTCCGGTTCGGAGGGCTCTGCTGTTGTCGGCGTGGATGAAATCATGCCCACCTTTGAGGTTTTGGATCTTCACTACCCTGCTGGTGAAGGGGATGTGACTATCTTTGGGTGGCCAAAAGCGTCACCATTCTATGGCGAAGGATTGTATCGTGCTTCAAATCACACGCCAAGGCCATCTTCGCCGCCTCACCCGTCTCCGGTAGGTCGCGCCCAGCGGCCGTCTTCGTCGCCTCACCCGGCTCCGTCACCTCACCAATCTCCGGTGCAGCCATCGCTGCGGGAGCCATCGCCGGCGCCTCAGGATAAAAGCGTAAAGCGTCTGCCATCTTGTCGTGGCGATTGCGAAAGCGTAAACAAGAGCCTCTTCCAAAAGTACCAACGGTTCCTCCCAAGAGAGCTTATGACTGTACTGAAGAGGAGACTGCGGCGATCGTTGATGCGAAAACGAAAGCATTTTTCGCTACGATGAGGCGGCCAAAAGAGTCGAGTTCCCCGGACCAAAGAAGAAAAAGCCAAAGTGTTGAAAATGCTAAAGAATCTTCATCAACCCGAGCCAAAGCTGTCATCAGACTATGAGCGTTCTATTCTCAAGTCACATGCGGCACAAAAAGCATCAAGAGCGATCTTGATGCAAGTGGAAATCTGTTGCCCTCGGAGAACAAGCAAAACAGACTTGCGCCCCTCTCAAGGTGATTTCTCAAACCAATGTGGGTCGAGCAAATATGGGGCGAAGAGCGTATGATCCGGTAGTTACTGTCTGAATGCCGCTTCTCAAGGTATAGTATTGCCAGACATATCCCAGTTAGAGTTCTTCCCGTGAGTGAAGTAGCATACAAATACCGATCTGGAAAACCTCACGTCAAACCCGAGGAGGTAAACAATCTTCCAACAAAAATCGATGATTGCATAAGCTGGTACATGCATGCCACAAGGGGCTAGCTGGATAGTCTTGAGGTTACAAAAAGCATCATGGGAAATATAAGGATGACATGATATCCATTGAATTTGATGAACTATTTCAATTATTCAATCAAGACGCCTTGGACAAATCGATCATCAGTGTCTATTGTCTGTAAGTACTAATTCTGTAATTAATTTAGTCTCCAGCTATATTATTTTGTTTATTGCATGTATATAATCATATTGTAATATGCAGAATGAAGATTCTCGAATGCAGCAGAGGACAAATCTATGACATTGGCTTCATTGACCCATATTGGGTTCATGAAGCTAATCTCAAAATAATCCCCGAGGATACGGAGGATAATATAGTACACGCGTTAAGGTTTCAAGAAACCAAAAGGGAAATACTATTTCCTTACAAATTCCAGTGAGTGTTATTGTCTTGTATACACTTTCTATTTCGCTTACTCGATGTTAAGTATATAATTGATTAGTTCTGCATTCGCAGGTACCACTATATTCTGTTAATCATTCAACTTGACAAAGGGCGTGTACTAGTCATGGACTCGAAACATAAACCCCTTAAGACGTGGAAGGACATGCAGATACTTCTCCAGCGGTAATTCTAATCATTACGACACTATATCGGCAACGTTCGTGAATTTTATGATATCAAGTACTTAATAACTTATTTTATTCGTTTTTCGCAAGGCTTGGAAACGGTTCACCAAGAAGGCTAGGGTGTTTGGAAAGAGGAGCTTACATTTCAACCACTAGATGTAAGCACCATAGCTATATCCGCATCTCTTTGATTCTAGTTTTGATACAGTTATTATCATGCTTGATTATTATTTTGATTGAACTCTGTTCGTAAAGTGCCCGACGCGGGGACCAGGTAACAATCTATGTGGATACTATGTATGCGAGTTCATCCGGCAGACGTGCGATGAGAAAGGCAGAAATTTAGAGCAACTCCACGTACGTAAACAATTTCTATAGTTTTTAATTACAATCAAATTGTGTTTAGTTTCATATTCATATAGGCTGACTCCTTTTTTAAATCAGATCGAACGTCTACGGGACGGTCTTCTGCCAAAGGATCGCATACGAGCAATTCAGGAGGAATTGGCGGGATTCTTGGATGCAGAAGTCCTAAACACACAAGGAGAATACTACTCGGCTGTGTATAGATAATAGGAATTGTAAAAATAGCAACTTTCAAGAAATTGACCGGTAGCATCGAATAGCAACTTTTGTATGTAGTGCATGAACTCGATATGTGTATTGAATGTAATGTTGTCATGATGATCTTGTGTAATATAAGGTTCCTTCGTTGATAAGTGCAAAACACTAAATAAATAATAAAACAACCTAAATGAATTCTCTGCCGCGGCACAAAAAGTGGCGAAAATGTTGCATGACAACAAAATGTGCCAAAATGAATTCTACGCGGCGGGAAATGTAAATCTGCCATTGGCGTGATGCTCCACCCTCGGCTCAGTGCCACCACGTGTGCCCCATTTGTCCCGGTTGGTGGGTGTAGCATCCCAATTGTCTAACAATTGCAATGCTACTGGCCTAGTCTATATAAATGCTACTTCTTACATATAATTGTTGCATCATAATTATATCATGCTCATGTCATCATGCCACCTTGCATTTGAGCATCATATAAAACCCTTTTGATTTGGTTCTTCTCTCATATGCATTGTAAATTGTATTTGCCTCTTGATATTGTATTTGGTTCTTGATATATTGTTTAAATGCCCAAGTTGAGTTGGGGGCATATCTTTTATTCCACTCCACCACCCTTTGTTTCACCACCTTATAATTCCACCATTCCATTATCCATGAGCTTGTATTCTATTTTCCTTTGGTATTTAATCTAGCTCATGGGAGATAGGATGGATCTACTTCTACAAATTATTTTGCTTGGCTTTTATTCCACTCCTTGGGAATGCATAAGAATAATGCCATATCATTATTATTGTTTTCACAAGAATAAACATGGCATTAATTATTTTGCATGGGCCATGCAAGAACCACCACATTCTAGTCCTTTGGGATTTCATATGAATTTTTGAGTGGTGTATATCTCTTGGATGCTCCCCCTTCTCTCTCAAATCTTTCACCTTGTTTGGTTTATTTCTTTTTGCATAGGGTTCATCAAGCTTTTCTCACATGTGTATGCCATGCATGGTCATGTAAAATCCTTTCCATCTCCATCTCTCCTCCACACTTGATCTAGTCATGACCATGCATCCTTTAGTCCACACACTCCCTCACCCCTTCATCTTGGCTTCTTCTTTAAGCATGTGTTAAAACCTAAAAATCCTACATGAAACCCTAAACCTAGCTTCCTCTCTTTCTAACCCTAAACCTATCTACCATACCACACCCTCTCTCTCGGCCTCTCTCCCTTCCTCTATGCCATGCAGGCCCCACCTAGCTACCTTCCACCCCAACCCTACCCAAAAGCCCTAACCCGAGCCTCTCCATCCTAACCTAGCTATCTACCCTCTCCCTCTAACCCTAGCTCCAACCCGAGCCTCTCTCTCTCTACCTGCCAGGCCTACCCCACACCAAGCCTGGACCCTCCTGCAGCCACACCCCAGGCCGAGCCTGCCTAGCACGTGAAGGAGGAGATAAAGAAAGTGGCCGACACCACCTTTTACCTCCACCACGCCTCCCACGGCACCCCCTCTCCCTGTTCCTATCCACTCCCCCTCTCTGCCTGTCGACGCCAGATCCACCAGGGCCTAGCCCTTTGTGGCATCCCGCAAAACCACTACTAGAAAATCGCGTTGTTTTTGTGCATTGCATCGCCATCATCATGCATTGTTTGTCTGAAACTATTTCGAAACGCCTAGTTTTGTTCTCTAAATAGCCCCGTCTTATTTCAAATTAAAACATCGGTCCGTTCAGATCTTTTATTTGTCTAAAAATTATTTACAAAAGGTTATTTTAAATTAAATAAATATTTATAATATTTTTGGGAGGCAGCCGCTAGGCCCGAAAGCCCGGCTGGCCACCTCCAGTTAAAAATCCTGGCTACCCTAATCTATTCCTACCCAAACCTAGTCTACCCACCAACCCCAGCTTGCCACCTCACCGTCCCTCCACCTCACCCTCAGCCCAGCCACCTCACCAATCCACAGCCCCCACCTACACCCCTCTCTCTCTCACCTAGCCCCACCTACCCCCTCTCCCTTACACCCCGGTCCCACCGTCCTCATCCCCTACACCACTCAAGACACACACACACACAACACAACAGTTGCCCCACTCCCGGACCCACCCCACCAACCCGGCCCCACCCACGGGACCCACCCATGCAGCCTCCTCGTCCCGCTCCTGGCTCGCCCGACTTCTTCCTCCCCATCGCCTCTCTCTCCCACCGCTCGGCCCGTCCGCCACCCGGCCCGCGCCTCACGCCGGCGTCCCCTCCATCCTCTGCTCCTCCGCCCGCCGCTAGATGCTCCCTCCTCTCCGGCCATCGCCCTCCCCGTTCTCCTCCACCGCCGAGCCGCCTCTCCTCTCCACCGAGCTCCTCCCCGCGGCTCTCCTCCCCGCCGGCCGCCTGCGACCCTCCGGCGCCTTCCTCTCTCCTTCCTCCGCCGCCCTCCGCCGTCTCCTCTCTCTCGCCGGTGCCCCTCATGGAGCTCGCCATCGGCCTCCTTCCTCCCGTCGCCCCGCATTCCAGCGCCCTCGCCTCGTCGCGCCTCACCCCTCCGCCCAGGCGCCTCACTCCGCCCAGCGCCACAGCCTCGCCCTCCACCGCCCGAGCCGTGGCCACGCCTCCTCCCTCCACCGGCCTCGCCGCTTGCTCAACCGCCTCGGCCTTGCTGCGCTGCCCAGGCTTGATCTCGCCGCCACCACCTGGGCCGCCCATCGTCGAGCCACGCTGGCTGCCCACAGTTCTCTGTGGCGGTGGGTCCTGACTTGTTTTATTTGGTCGTGAGCCGTTTGTAGAAGGAATATGGTAGCGAGGCTACCTAATCAAGTTCTACACCGACATTAAAAGTGAGGCGAGATCTATGTTACCTATCCATGACGATGCCGAGGTGAACCGCAACCCCCACAAGGATTTCGTGCACCGTCAAGGCCTTCGTCTGGAATAGCCATGACCGCCGACATGGAACCACGAAGACCCGCGGTGCTGAATTCGAGGACTCCGACCGAACATCAAGATCTCTACCACGGACGCACCACGGACTCGGAGAAACCCTCGGACGCCAAGTTCGCCGAGAACCTAGATGCCAAGCTCTTCTCATCGACAGGATCGATCCGATCCGGAACGCCAAGCACTTCCCTCGGACGCCAAAACCTGAACCTGAAGAACGCCAAGATCGCCACGAGGACGCTTCCCGAACGCCAAGACCGACTTGATGGCGCGGACCCGACAAGAGCTTCGCAACGACAAGATTGGCACCGACCAGGGCGGATCCGATGTGCCCCCGACGCCAACCAAGTTCTTCTTCTCGGTTGCGGCAAGATCGACCGCTTGGACCCAAGTTCTCCGTCTTGTATCCGCTCCCGCTGATCCCGTCGAACCCTGAACCCCGAGACCGAACCCCGAACCCCCCCCGGAACCAAGATCGTCCGAACCCTAATGTGTGAACCTTTTCCCGAGCCCCTATTTTATAAATGCTATATATAAACTTGTTGCATATTAATTTGTCATACTTGCATGCATATTGTCATGTGGTTGGGGGCACTATGCCGATTCACCTTATAATTAAATATGGGGCTGTATGCGGGCAAATCTAGTCTTATATTGGCCTCATTTAAATTTGTGTAGCGAACCGGTGCTATATTTTGCCATGTTCAAACAACATTTAAATTGCGGGGGTTCTAAATAACTTGAACCGTTTAATTAAATGTCGGGACCCCGGTTCCGCTTAATATGGCCTAATTGCATCGCACCTTTGCCATGTCATACGTCATACATGCATCATGCCCGATCTTTTGCCGTAGTATTAAATAGTGCATCCGGTGTTTATTCTAGTGTTTTGCTTCTTCACGGATAAGGCCGTTGAGTTGATGCGAGTGTCGACCCGATCTTCGAATGAACCTTCGGCAATGTTTTCAGGCGAGCATCTCCCCCTTTCTACCTATCTTACTTTTATAGTCTTTGTTTCCTCCTGTTGATCTATTGCTATCTGTGTTGCGATGCTCTAGTTTTCGTACCGGTGATATCCTTTGCAGCCTTATATTGCCGTGGACACCTCCTATTACCTGTTGTTTGGTAGATAGTTGGACCTGCGCGTCGTAGTCGTTTGCTCAAGTGCTGTTGCGTGTCGTCAAGTGCCACAGTTGTTGGAGTGTTGCCGCATGTTTATTGTTGGAGTTGATCATAACTTTAATTAGTGTTTAACAACTAAAATTGAAGTAAGTAAGCAGAGGCACATGTGGGCAATAGATGTTATTTGGTTGTTAACCGTCCACTTGTGTCCCATAGGACCCCGAGTACTTGATACCTGTTCCTTGAATATTCGCGCTATCCACATCCGGGAGGATTATGGCCCCCCCTGAGCCAGAGCTTGATTCAGTCTTATTTCTTGGGGCCACAAACTAGTTTGAGGTTTTATTTACTATCCTGTACCTATGCCATGCTTTACTGCTTTATTTACGATTGTGCGAGGAGCACTGCATCTTTAGGAATTGTGACCCGTTGCAGTATCGACAAGACCAGTTTTGGGTTCCCGATGCTTTGACCGCCCCACAAACCTTGAGTCTGTCTCGAGTCACCTAACTTCGCTATGGTGTACTCAGCACGGGTGGCCCGGAAATATTTCGAATCGTGATTGCTTTGTCGTGAAAGCCTCGTTGGGTTTTGATTTGTTTTTCCGAGGTTGATCGAGTGTGTTGCTATTTGTGCATCCTGCGGTAAAACTTTCAAAGCCGTGTCCGCGTTTATGGACGACTTGGAGCAGATTCTCGATCATAGACAACTATAACTAAAGTAGTGCTATAAATTTGACTTTATAATGACTAGTAATCAGCTTCACTATAATGGAATGGCTAAATAAAACTGACAACAATTGCTTGCTTGGGTTGTCGCTTGCGACCATTGTATCTGACTAGTAAGTATTGCAACTACAACAGAATGGCTAAATAAAAGTACCAACAACTGCTGGGTTTTGGGATATCTCATGCTAATTGTATCTGACTAGTAAGTGCTGCAACTACAACGGAATGGTTAACTAAAAGTGCCCACTGCTTATTATATCAGGATGACTATCTATACCTGACTAGTAATTGGTGTAACGATAACCGAATAAATAAAACTGCCAAC
Organism: Avena longiglumis; assembly: GCA_030063025.1. Taxonomy (NCBI): domain Eukaryota; kingdom Viridiplantae; phylum Streptophyta; class Magnoliopsida; order Poales; family Poaceae; genus Avena; species Avena longiglumis. The sequence continues at coordinate 455,080,012 of CP125978.1, read as the reverse complement.
TGTGTGAGTTCCTCGGTTGACTTCCTCGTTTGGTCTCGAGGGGGAAACACTAGGATGGGTTTGTTTGGTGGTAGTATCAGGGTGGTTCCGAATAGGTCTTTCTTACCCCTCTCTGATAGCCGCCAGTTGTATCCAGTCTCTATAGGTTGTTTAGTGCATGTCGCCACGCTCACCACCATACCTATGTAGGCGAGGACCGCCAATTCTAGCCTCATTGCTTGGCCTCGATCGACCGCTCTCTTTTTCATTTGCCCTTTGTCGACACCCTTTTGTTTAAGCAGGTTTTGAGATCGACGTCGTTAGCGAGTTACCCTTTCGCTTGGCTCAGGCGGTTATGGACACCATTGGTTATTCTTCGTGGCTCTTAGCCCCATTTGCATCTTGTCCGTAGCTGGACGCTCTATCGCTTTCAAGGTGATTTGGATCTTTGTTCAGTATATCGTATTCTTGACTCATGGAGTCGTGTTGTATATATATATATATCTGCTACATGGGTCCCATCGAGGACTGTTGTGTAATGTTATTACTTCGTTTTCCACCCGCACGAAAGTGCCTGGTGGGCACCTTTGAATCGTTTCTATGCGGGTTTGGCAGGAATCGCTGAAACTTGCATAGGTCCGATTCTGAGGGTGTTACACCCTTCTACTCCTTCTTCCCCACCTTCCCCTGCAGCCACCTCTCCACCACCGATCACCAACCCCACCGTCGGCATCCACCTCTTACGCCAGTTTGAGGAGGCGGGCGGTCGTTGAGGCGTTGAGGAAGGCCGTGGAGAACCCCTGCATCGCCCCTGTCCACGTCGCCGAGGAGGAGAAGCCCCAGACCTGCCACCGATCCGCGACGCCGATGAGCAAACCCTAATCGCCGCCGTGACGCGCCGATCCTCGTCCCAAGCCGTTCCGCCACCATCGACCCACTCTCGGTGGCGCCCGACCCTCAGACACCTCCGCTAGCCGATCTGCTGCGTTTCGCGTTGCGTTGCCGAGCTCGGCGCTGGCGAGCTCACGTCGTCGAGGACCGTCCTCGTCGCGAGAACCTTACCAGCCGCCACAACAACCTACCAACAACCTTCGAGTCAGCGGTAACCGCTGCCACAAGACGCTGAGGTCGCGGTTCGAACCTCGCCGAGCCCTGCCTGCCGAGCACCAACTTGTCGACAGAGTCGAGAAGAAGTACGATGCAGTTGCTACTTTGCACTCCCCACCTTTTGATTCCTTAGCCCGCCTCCGCCGGTCCCACCTGCCTCCGCGGAGTTTTGCATAAAGCACCCCTGTTTCAGGACCTTAACCCGCGCTCTGCTTTGGTCCACTGTCGGCCTCCAGCATTGCCACGTGGGCTTCACGGTTGGTCCCACCTCAAGACGCAGGCTAGGCAGCCCAGTGAAAAGCTTTTCCACGCCATTGTAACCCCACCAGAGCTGGCCCACCGCCGTGACTGGGGCTGGGTTCGTCTGGGTACTAAACGTTTCTGTTTTTCTGATATAAAATTAAACCTTTTCAAATTTGTTTTAAATTCAAATTCAAATCTGTTTTTAAATAACTTTTCAAATATTATCCCAAATAATACAAATGATATATGTTTTTGAATCAGAAAAATGAGAGGATTTCAAATATGCCATCCAAAATATATTTTGAACACTTTAAATTTCGAGTTGAATAAAATTACAACAAAATACCCTTTTTCCTTAATAAATTAATAACTTTTGTTTTATAACTCCAAATTTAGCAAATAATATGTCTAAAATGATTAGCTCGACGAGCCCGTTCTATCTATGCATTCCATGTTCTGAATTACAGCATGCATCATATAAATATAGAGTATACAGCAACTTATTGGAGTATAAAATGTGACCCAAACTCAATAAAATGCTTATTTCTTGTATTCCACACCTCACCCATGCCATGCAAATTATGCATCATTCATCATGGCATGATTGTTTGCTTGTCGCATTTTATTCTTATGTTTGTGCACTTTATTTATGTTGGCCCTTGTTTGTTTGGTTCTTCTTCGAATAGATGCTGAGCAGGGGATATATCAGGAAACCCAGGAGCACTACCCAGATCCTTCTCTCACTTCAACTAAGCTGCCAGGCAAGCACTACCACATGCTTGCATACATATAGTACCTATTGCCTCTATCTTATTCTTGCATCATTGAGTCGCGATTGCATTAAACTGAATCCCAAGTACTGCATAGCCTTTACTTTTAAACCCCACCGAAGCTTGTTCCTCCATCCCATGAGCCATTACTACAGGAGTTGTTTGAGCCATGCGAGTCGTAGAATAGCATGTGTAGGGTATGTGAGTGTCAGATGGATAACGAGGTACCTAAACAACTTAACCTGAGTAGTAATGGGATAACTAATGAAAGTGGCACCGGTGAGCAATATCTGCTATTTGGTTTTTCATGCTCACTTGTGTCCCGTAGGACCCCGAGTACTTGATTCCTGCTCCTTGAATATTCGCGCTATCCACATCCGGGAGGCTTATGGGACCCCCTGAGCCAGAACTTGATCCATTCTTATTTCTTGGGGCCACAAGTAGTTTGGGGCTTTATTACTATCCTGTACTTATGTCATGCTTTACTGCTTTATTTACGATTGTGCGAGGAGCACATGTACTGTTTAGGTCCGTGACACGTTTTCGCTGTATCGACAAGCCCAGTCACACTTTCGGTTCCCGTTTACGTTTCCACACAAACCTTGAGTCCGTCTCGGAGCCGGCCAGTTTCGTTGCGGGTAGCTTAATGGGGTGGCCCCCTGAAATAATTCTGAATCCTGTGATCGCTTTGTCGTGAATGCCTCGTTGGGTTTTGATTTGGTTTTTCCGAGGTTGATCGAGTGTGTGTTGCTATTTGTGCACCCCTGCAGGGTAAAACTTTCTGAAAGCCGTGTCCGCGGTTATGGACGACTTGGAGCACAGTTTCTCGATCATAGACAAGTATAACTAAAGTACCGCTTTTAATTTGACTAAGTAACTGACTAGTAAATAGTGCAACACTCATGGAATGGATAATAAAACTGCCAACGGATGGGGGGGGGGTGTTCGTCCGCTTCCTCGTTGGTAAGCGAGGAGGAGGATGGATCTGTTAATATTACTGTTATAACTGTTGTTATTAATTCACGGACATCCGTCTATCTTTGGTTAGGCGGATGGTTAGCGAGTATCTATAGAATTGTTAGGTATTATCTTTTGCTGCAATTGCGTCACCCAGGTTGTGTCCCCTTTAGAGGCATAAAGACTTGCTGAGTACCCCTAGGGTCTCACACGATAAATTATTTGATTCAGATGAACAGGTACACTCACAAGATGGATACTGGGTGGAGGAGGCGGACGATGTGGGCAACGATCGTTCGGTGTAGAGATTCCGGGAACGGGGATCCGTGAGATCTGTGGGCGGGATGTGTTTATTTATGGGGCATCTTATGCCGATTTGCTTCTTATCCGTACTCGGATCTTGTTTTCCGCTTCCGCCTGATACTCTGATGTTTGATGTATGAGGAGATATCCTAAACTATTATATCTATCTAGGACATTTGGATCTTGCCGTATGGCGTTGCAATATTTCTATTTCTTTTAGATGGAATGGCTCTGAGGACTGTTGTATGGTGGCTTGCATACATACTCATTTGTGTATGTAGTTGATCCCTTCGCCTGCCGATTACGCCGCCCGTTCTTGTCCCGATGTTTGGAAATGGTTAGGACGGCCGACAGGTCTACCTGTGAGTGGCATTTGGGCCCCACCGTACTATTTTAACCATTTCCGCTTATCCAGGCTTGTAACTAGGAGCGTAATTCACCGAGGTAGTTACAGTGGGGCAACCGGGACTAATGGTTAGAGCTTTAGTCCCGATTGCCCCGTCTCGGTTGGGCAACCGGGACTGATGGCCCTTACCAACCGGGACGCATGGGCCCTTTTCTACCAGTGTTAGTACAAAGAACCGGAACCTCGCAAAATCAACTTAATTCACACAAAGGAGGCCATAACTTTTATACAATATCAAAATCCAATGAGCAAATTCCATTTTTTACCCCCTATGTTGAATTTTTTGACAAGAATTACCCCATTTAACAGAAATTCTTCTCGTTTACCCTATTTAGCTAAACTTGTGCCACTTTTTGCCCCATTTAAAATTTTAACCTGCTATATATCTCATATGCTCCCTCTCGCCGCACTATTCTTCACCAGGAAGTCCTCATTTCCTCTCCTGCCGGTATCGTGGCGCTATCCTTTAACAATATCATCGCCCCATCAGTAGTTTCACCACCACAACGCTAACATGCATGGTGCTCCTGTCCATCCATTGACGAATAAAAAAGCTCATTCTAGTATGCGTGCGCCGCCATCTCGCTTGTGTTAACACCGGCAGGAAAGTTGCCGCCATCTAGCAGCTACTCCCTCCGTTTCAAAATATAAGATGTTTTAGGTTTGTGAAGAAAATGAATCTAGACTTATTTTAGTGTATAGATTCATCTTAAAGTTGAGTGAACCTACACACTAAAAGAAGTCTAGATTTATTTCCTTTACAAATCTAAAACATCTTATATTTTAAAACGGAGGGAGTACAAACCATGCCATACGATTGTTGTCTTCATCATCGATTTAGACGTTTGCTGACTTGCCGTTCTTCTACGAAGTTCTTCTACTAGTACTAACACGTACAAGCACTCCACTCGCTAGCTCCTTCTTCGCGTGTACTGTATTATTAGCAAATCGAAGTAGGAACAATTATAGAATGCTCAAAAAAGAGTGCCCGAGAGATCCTTGCACACATGTCAGGCCACCGCCAGAAAAGCTGCGGTGCATGTGATGCTGGCACTACAGGAGCAAGGAATATGAGGGGTTGATAGCTGGGGGAAAAGGTAGTCCAGAACAATGCGTGAGGTGTGGGCATGACGACCATCCCACTTAACAAAAAGTGTATGTTAGTTTAAATAGGGTAAAAAGTGGCACAAATTTCTCTAAATGGGGTAATCAGCTGGTAGAATTTCTGTTAAATGGGGTAATTCTTGTCAAAAAAATCAAACTAGAGGGTAAAAAGTGAAATTTACTCTATAATATAAGATGTCTTAGATTTGTGAAAGAAATATATCTTTTTTTTCGAAAAGGAGCATAAGCCGCGGCCTCTGCATCAATTAATGCACACAGCCATTTATTTCAACATTCAGTGTATTACAGAGTCATGATCACGGATCACATAAGGTTGATACATAAACCTTTATAAAAGCAATGTATCTATATGTCTTTTAGTATAGATTCGGAATAAACCTCTCTGATCATACACACTAAATAGCGTCTATATTATTACCTTTACAAATCTAAAACATCTTATATTTTAAAACAAAGTAAGTATGACTTTGTCCTATTTTGTTTACAGTCTATTAGTCGCGATTGTATCCTTGTTGAACCATAAAAAAATTATAATTCCTTGGTGGTTATCATTGAAGCTACACAATGAATCCGTACAGGGTACTTACTTGGAAAATGTAGTATTATACACATGTTTATTCAATTGGAAAATCTACCCTCATACTGTTTGGTCCTAACACATGGATACTTACACAACTTTCGGGAAAGTTTGGTAACATGCATGAGGCCTACTCTATCCTTGGCACGATGGAAACGAGTTGTTTGGACGGCCGCATGTGACTTTGGATTGCACCGATGTGGACATTAAAGCAGCCTCTAGCCAGCGCCAACTGCAATGCTTAATTTGGATGTTTCTAGGGAGCCAAGCTCATCATGCACTCACCTGATGTAAAAAAGCGGTGCTCCCCACACGAGCGCGATCAACAAAAGGCGCTAGCAGGAGTTTTTACGCTGCAGCGAAAAAGGGAAAGGAGAGATTCCCTCATCTCCCTCCGAAACCCTCACGTATTTATACCCTCCCCATTCACCGCCGACTCTCAACCTGTCATCCCCCCACCCCCCCCACCCGCATCGAGCTCCATTCCCAAGTTGATCCGCGTCAGTAAGAAGCCCCCTCATCTCCGGTCTTCGGAGGCGACATCATCAATAGTGGCGGTAGCATGAAGGCTACTTCATCTTGTTCCTACAGCGGTCAGCTTTGTCGCCCACCTCCTGTGATGATGGTAAGTGACCAGACCTCCACCTAGTGTTCTTAGATCTGCAATGTTGCTAGGGTTCGTAGATCTCTTGTGTAGTTTTTAGGTTGATGCATACCCTTGATCTATAGTTTCTAGCTTGATTCATAGGCTTGATTTGTATTACAAAATAAAAATTGTGTCTTGAGCTAAATATTGCACACCACTTGTTATAGATCATCTTTTTGTTGCTAGATATCTTCACATGCAGAAGAAGGCACAAATGAAGGGGACCATGAAATGTCTCCCCTACATGTACAACTTCGTTCTTAACAAGATGTGTGAGATTGTGAAGAGCGGCATTCGGACTGAAAATGGATTCAAGGAGATCCATCTGAATGCTTGCGCCAAAGATCTATTCAAGCACTACGACACCGAGGTTTTAGGAAATCACGTGTACATCAACCACTTGAGGAAGTGTATGGTGTGTTGGATCTAGATAAGCAAGCTGAGAGACCTTAGGGGCGCACAATGGTGTGAGGACACATTCAAGATTCTTCTGTCCTAGGAGCACTACCAGGGGCATATGCAGGCTAGCACACATATAACTACCTTACTAACCCACTCTCTTGCATGAGAACTTCCATTCACAACTAGCACACTCTCTTACACTCATCCAGTCACAAGAAGGACACCGAATTTCTGAACAAGCCCATCCATAACTATGTCTACTAGATGCATACAATCTTCTTGTACGGTCTTGCAACCATCAGGTTTTCCATGGGGTCAGGTGAGCCCCTTGATACTCCTGAGGCTTTGTTCGGTTGCATGGGGTTAAATTCACTAGTGAATCTAAACCCTGCAGGGATTGGGTGATCCTCGGTTGTCACCCCAATCCCTACTTCCCCTCTCCCCACGTTCCCTACTAATATTTTTTTTGCCATTAGCTTTGAGCATGGCTGAAAGCTAAAAGCAAACATGTGTACAAACAATATACAAAATAAAATACATTATAGAGCTGGAACAAAAGTATCTAAAAAATCGTTTTCAGAAAAATAGTGACGCGACAACAAAATACAATGGATAATATGCAGTCCTTCCACTCTAAATCACACACGAATTTATCGGCATGCCTCTCTTGTCTTTTATCTTCTCGAGCTTGATCATGTAGAACTATTGGCCTTCTGCATCTGACCATGTATATCAGTGAGAAAGCATAACCATTAGAATTCAATTGAAGCAAAAAACATAGAAGAAGGTTTGATTGGACATTGTTTCTGATGTACTGTATCCTAAAGCTAATGCAAGATGTATGGAGGAAAATAATCTAAGAAACTAAGACTTTGATCCATGATAAAGACACGAGTAAGTGGCAGCATATATATGTACATATTCATGTTCTATGATGAAGACACAGTGTATATGAAGGTCGGCAAGGAGCAGCAGCTAGCTTACGGAAAAGCTTGGCAAATACACTTATTTGGGAAAAACAACATACTGATTCTGCTAGCCTAGCAAAGAATTAGTGTATACTACATTAAGCCAGTAAAGCAAGACTACTAGACTAGGAAACAATAAGTGATCTGGGCAGTGTTCATACTACTACCTCCTGTTCCAACTTACTTTTTGGCAACGAGGGTATTGACAATAAAATCCTACTATTGCTTCGTCAAATTTTGCTTGCTTCCTACAATAAAATCCTACTATTGAGAATAAAACTTACTTTTGGAAACGAGGGTTTTTTGGTGGCTAGCTAAGTAAACCAAATGAGTATTATCCCCACTACAGGCTATAGCTCGAGCGGCCTAAAATTTGCTTGTCTGGCTGGGCATGTTTAGCCTGAGATCCAAACACGCTCTAGATCATCCTAACACACACATGACGATTTCTTGGCTGCTATCATCCTAACACATACTCCCTCCGTTTGGAAATATAAGATGTTTTAGCTTTGTGAATGAGACGTATCTAAACGCCTTTTAGTCTCTAGATTCATTTGAACCTATACACTAAAACATGTCTAGATACATATTCTTTATAAACCTAAAACATCTTATATTTCTAAACGGAGGGAGTACATGACGACGTCTCGGGCTCAGATACACTCATTTTCTGGACAGTGTATGCATGCTTACATGTAGAAGAGGAGCTTGTTTCCTTAGCTAGTAAGACAACTAGTCAACGGAAATGATCACTACCATCGGAAAATAGGTAGAAAAATTCTTGGAAGTATTATACTCTGCTTGCATCATAAATTAGTGTAACCATAGTTCATAAGTTATCTTGTTGTGAGCCAAAGTTAGTATTCCTGCCCCTTCATATGCAGAAAACTGAAAATGCTACTGACCATTGGAATCCAACCAAGCAATGAGCCTGTGATATGTCACAAACAGTCAAAAAATACTAGTACAAGGTGAACAAATAATCATCATGCTTACTTGGACTGTTTAGCAATGCTACTATAATGCAAAACTTGATTTATGGCTGGTATGAATATATAAATGAATAGAGATCATGGAGAAAATAAACTGAGTATATTACCAAAGGAAAAACAACACGGTTATACTAAGAATTACTCATGGCTATGAGTCTACTGCGAGATGTCACAGGAAAATACGTCTACTTCAGAGCACTACATTGTAAATCAAAACTTGACTCCAAAGTAATATGCTCCTAAACTATGCAGGGAGCGACCTAGATGCAATCAAATGATAAAACAAGATCTACCGCTTTCGCAAACAATAGAAGATCGAAACAAAATTAAAGATCATGCATAGAGCTGATGCATGGTCCTACTAAAATAAGATCAGGTAAACAATTGCTTATTGAAGTTCATAACTACTAATGTCCAGGCTATGATGTAATCTCATTATTCTTCAGATTAATTTATGGATACAATATAAAAATAAATCTATGGCATAGTCTGATATGAAGTAGTGCACACACGAATTCCTACGTCCTAAATATGGATCTGTGTTTAAAAACCGCATCATCTGATTGTAACTACCTAACAGACAAGTCACAAATATCAGATTTGGGAGAGGAAAACCACAAAGTTTAGTCTACCGAATCAATTTTATAATAGATACCATGAACATGCCAAGAACCTACCACTACCGCCGAACATGCCAAGAACCCTAAAAACTTGTACTACCTCTGTCTCGGTTTATAAGACTTACGCGTATTTCTAGGTTGACAAATTAACCAACTTAGCATGAGGAACATAAGATAAAAACTATATTATTAGAAACTTTAAATGTTGTATTTTCTAATGATATAATTTTTATATTATATAATTTATATTATATAGCTCATGTGGACGACCTAGGTATACGCGTAAGTCTTATAAACTGGGATAGAGGGAGTACCAAACATGGCAAACCCTAAGAAGCTGTGGGAGGAGGAGGAAGAGTAGGTGCTTACCAGCTCGAAACAGCCAGAGATGCAGAGGGTGCCGGGGATGACGTCTCACGGGCGCCGCCGAGCTAGGACGGAGGTGAGGTCTCCGGGTCTATATCGCGCCGCTCGGTTGGTCGCTCTACTGCCGGTTGGATTGGAGGGAGGAGGGATAATTGCTCGTACTTGATTTGCTCGACCCGTCTTCGCCGCCCCTCCGCCATCCCCATCGTCGTCGCTGTCGTCCCCATCAAACCGCGTGAGAGAAACAGTTCGGCGCGAGGGGAGACGAGGGTCTCGTAGTCGTACCGGATCGGGGATTTCTTCCATGGGGTAAGGGTTAATGTTTTATTTCCCTGCGAAATTAACGGGATCGGGGGTGGAATAGGGCGGGAGGAAACCTGGGAGGGTCTAACCAAACAGGTCATGAGAGAGGGCCGGGATTATACTCCCGTGGGTCTGATCCCGGCTGACCCGCGGGGATTTTGCTCCAATCCCGGCGAGGGCGGGATGAAACGAACAAGGCCTAAAGCTGAAGACGCTAACACACAAGAGTATGACACCATGTTCCTTGATGTCCCTGACAAGGCTTTCTAAGCTCGGGAAGCTACTGCTAAGGGAAATATGAAGAAGGGTGTCTAAGCTGACGACGGGATCCAAAACTTTGCCATCATGACCGACGCTGTCAAGGATGTTGCACATGCTATTAGGGACAATAATGCCATTGATATGCACCCTGAACTGTATCGGGTTGTCATGGACATTGTTGGCTTCACTGAGGAGTATCTCATGGTGACTCTTGGACACCTCATGGACAACAAGGCCCAAGGCACCATCTCCGTCAGCATTCAATAGCCGCATAGGATCCTACAATGGACCTTCCTGGCCTAGTACTACAGCTAGAGCTTCGGTTGCTTCATACCCAGAGGTGGCATGCATGATGGTGATGGTGTCGATGATGAACTGGTGCTACTTATGATATACATTTTTGTTGTAACTAGGTCCTAAAAACTTTTTATGACTTTTATATTTTCATGAGGTGGTCTATACTAACCCCACATGTGATGGCGAACTAGCGGTGGTAGGATGACACTGACTTTTGATGTGGTGGTAGGTAAACACCATAGTAGAAGGATGAACGTGTGATCCTCTTTTGATAATGATCATGTATGCACCTGTTAGTATGAAGTTGTGATGTCAGTTATGACTGTTAGATGCTTATGATGATCTTGACATGTTTTACATTAATATATTACTCTTGTGACTCGTACACAAACTACTATGTGGTGTACATAGGGAGGTGTCCAATAGTGTACACCGAATAGAGTAAGTGCCAAGATCAAGCGAACCGTTGCTCCAACAACATCTATGAAGGATTTGACACTATGGACTAGGGAGGAGGGGATGAGGATTACTTCACCTTCTTGTCCCATTAGAACAACAATTGCTACTTGGCTCATGAGAACAACAACCATGGAGAAAACAAGTAGACATTGTTGCTGGGGGAAAACGCCAGGTGGAGTTTGTAACCGAAGAAGAGCAACATGTGCAGATTGTTGCAGACAGAGAACATCATCCTATCAAACAGGATAGACTCAAAGATTTCATCATCGTCATTCTCCTTCCGGTGATCGTCAAGTTCATCTTGTACTAGGTTCTTGTGTATGATATGTTGTAGGACATGGTAAGCTCACCATGTTTTGGACAAAGGTGACCATAAGAGGCCTTATGTGCGCAACCAAACAACATATGTTGCATAGGACGGGCCAAAATGCAGATGTGCAGGCAACCAAACGGAGTGGAGAGAAGAGCCCAACCTACACAACTATTCCTCATATAGGTTAACAAACATGATGCATAACATGACCCAAATCCTGCTGTTGCCTAGGCTACCAAACACACCCTTCGAGTCTGAAGGTGTAGCTAAAGCAGCGAGATGCAGATAGATGAAGGGACTGAGTTTATTGATCTGTAATGGCCACCACTACCATCTGGAGCTCACTAGTTGGACGGTTAAAACAACATTGCACTAGTGAACATTCAACATTTTTTGTTGGCGGTGAACTAGAATGAAGTAAATGCCCAAGAAACATAATTTCTATCTTAATTCTGACTAAAGTTCCCTTGATTTGAGAAGTCCGTCGGTGAACTAGAATGAAGTAAATGCCCGAGAAACATAATTTCTATCTTAATTCTGACTAAAGTTCCCTTGATTTGAGAAGTCCGTGGATGCTTTATTCATTGCTACAACTGATTCCTTATGTAATCGTCTGCTCATGGTCGTCCAGGACTTCTTTTTTCATGCTGCTGGGTGGTGGCATACTAGTAGACTTCAAAATAGATAGCTTCTTGTTGCTTTTCATATTTTTTTTCATGGTTGATACTTGAACCTTACCTGAGCCATGATTGTAATAACTTGCATACTAAAACTCTATAATAAAAAGACTATGTGCTTCACTTTATGCAGAGGCCGGGGCCAAGCACCCCACTTTGAAAAAAACTGATTCCTTATGTAAAGAAGAACAACACAATTTTTGCAGAGGCCGGTTTAGCTAATAATTTGAACGCGGTCGATGCTAGTAGAGTTTTCCAAAAGTAATGGACTACTACTACTTATTAGATATAGTACCTGTTAGTGTATCGTCTAGATGCTCTTGTACTCGTATTTGTCAGAAGATCATATCAGAGTGCTCCTACTCTTATTTAAAAGCCGAGGGGAAAAAACATGCATATATATTTGGGAACAGGTTTCTCATCTATATATATGAGTACTCTATATGTAACTATGGAGGCCTCAATTAGTTAAGTGCTTGAGTGTGAAGGGATCACGGTGCAACTTTCCACACGAGCAACGGTTGCCCCTTTTTTCTATCAGTAAAAAGAAATCTTTCTCTACATAGACTCGTCTAGTTGCTGGAAATATTGAGAATGAGCGGCACCAGGAAAAAATCTCTCTGGGTCGACCGAGATGTTTTGGCAGCGATTTGAACTCATAGAACGAAATCCATGGTAAGAGCTCGACTACAGTCACTACAGGAAATAAGGGATACGCCGACGGTGTTTGTATACGCCGACGGGGAAAGGTCGGGCCCGTCGGCCCACTTCCCCGGATTCGTCAGCCAGGCCATCCAGCCGTCGGCGTACGCTTGCCGTCGGCGTAGGGAGATAAGCGCCGACGGCAGCCGTCGGCGAAGAAAAACCGTCGGCGTCCTCCTGACGGTGACCGTCGGCCTATACGGGGCCGTCGGCGTTAAGCCCTAGTTAACGGCCCACCTAACGGGCCGTTGCACGCACAGTTACGCCGACGGCCGGACCGTCGGCCTAGTCAGTGGCACCCTATACGCCGACGGCAAAGCCGTCGGCCTATGTTTTTTTTCTCCAATGTCTAAAGTACTTATATTTGATTTATTTATTTATTTTCCACGCTAATTTAATGTAGATGTAATTTATAAATAAATTGGTGTTTGTAAATTAACCACACGAATCTTCGCGTATCCCACCGCACCCGCAAAGAATACGACGCGAATCTTTCGGAACCCGATGCGAAAATATAAATGTAAAATAGGAACAACAAAATACACATATAATACACAACTACAACATAATTATTGAAGATATGTCTCATTTTGTACGAACCTCGAACAACCGAAAGCTCTCTTTTGGGGAAACCGTAGGAACCCCTCTCTTTTGGGGACACTCGGGCATCGAACCCACTATTTGGAGAAACCCTATACCGTGTGAAGGTTATCGCATGCACGCTTTTAAAGGCCAAAAAATTACATTGGTATAACCTAAACAAACAAAAACTACCAAAAAAGTATATTGGTTAACCCACGATTGCATGCGATAACACCTATAGAAGCGTGGTGGACATGTAGGAGTAGGCTCCCGCCGCGGGTCAAACGAGGGTAGACCGGTGGAACCCTGGGCCTATCCTTGGTTTTCCATGTAGATATGACCTAAACAAACCTAAACCACCGAGAGAGTGCGTTGTTCAACCCTCGTACGGAGAATGCTACGGGGGTAGACCCGCTGGTCCCTCGGAATAGGGTTTCGTCGGAAAACGACCGCCCGAGTGCCGGGATGCCACGAGAACATGCGTGTGGCCCTAGCATACATGCACAAGGGTGGTGGATTGCCCCTAGACGGAAAACCTAGCTCCGGGGTGTGACCGTCCACGTTGCATGCGATAACACCTATAGAGCGTGGTGGACATGTAGGAGTAGGCTCCCATGGGTCAAACGAGGGTAGACCGGTGGAACCCTGGGCCTATCCTTGGTTTTCCATGTAGATATGACCTAAACAAACCTAACACCTATAGAAGCGTGGTGGACATGTAGGAGTAGGCTCCCGCCGCGGGTCAAACGAGGGTAGACCGGTGGAACCCTGGGCCTATCCTTGGTTTTCCATGTAGATATGACCTAAACAAACCTAAACCACCGCGAGAGCGTTGTTCAACCTCGACGGAGAATGCTACGGGGTAGACCCAGGTCCCTCGGATTAGGGTTTCGGAAAAGGACCGCCCGAGTGCCGGGATGCCACGGGAACATGCGTGTGGCCCTAGCATACATGCACAAGGGTGGTGGATTGCCCCTAGACGGAAAACCTAGCTCCCGGGTGTGACCGTCCACGTTGCATGCGATAACACCTATAGAAGTGTGCTGGACATGTAGGAGTAGGCTCCCGCCGCGGGTCAAACGAGGGTAGACCGGTGGAACCCTGGGCCTATCCTTGGTTTTCCATGTAGATATGACCTAAACAAACCTAAACCACCGAGAGAGTGCGTTGTTCAACCCTCGTACGGAGAATGCTACGGGGGTAGACCCGCGGGTCCCTCGGATTAGGGTTTCGTCGGAAAAGGACCGCCCGAGTGCCGGGATGCCACGGGAACATGCGTGTGGCCCTAGCATACATGCACAAGGATGGTGGATTGCCCCTAGACGGAAAACCTAGTTCCCGGGTGTGACCGTCCACGTTGCATGCGATAACACCTATAGAAGCGTGGTGGACATGTAGTAGTACGCTCCCGCCGCGGGTCAAACGAGGGTAGACCGGTGGAACCCTAGGCCTATCCTTGGTTTTCCATGTAGATATGACCTAAACAAACCTAAACCACCGAGAGAGTGCGTTGTTCAACCCTAGTACGGAGAATGCTACGGGGGTAGACCCGCGGTTCCCTCGGATTATGGTTTCGTCGGAAAAGGACCGCCTGTGCCGGATGCCACGAACATGCGTGGCCCTAGCATACATGCACAAGGGTGGTGGATTGCCCCTAGACGGAAAACCTAGCTCCGGTGTGACCGTCCACGTTGCATGCGATAACACCTATAGAAGTGGTGGACATGTAGAGTAGGCTCATGCGGGTCAAATGAGGGTAGACCGGTGGAACCCTGGGCCTATCCTTGGTTTTCCATGTAGATATGACCTAAACAAACCTAAACCACCGAGAGAGTGCGTTGTTCAACCCTCGTACGGAGAATGCTATGGGGGTAGACCCGCGGGTCCCTCGGATTAGGGTTTCGTCGGAAAAGGACCGCCCGAGTGCCGGGATGCCACGGGAACATGCGTGTGGCCCTAGCATACATGCACAAGGGTGGTGGATTGCCCCTAGACAAAAAACCTAGCTCCCGGGTGTGACCGTCCACGTTGCATGCGATAACACCTATAGAAGCATGGTGGACATGTAGGAGTAGGCTCCCACCGCGGGTCAAACGAGGGTAGACCGGTGGAAACTAGCACTGGAGCACAAAAATGTCTTCAAAACTTGCGCAATATAACCTTATAAAATATAGATAGAAGTTTAATATTTTTTAAAATATAGCGAAAAAATATTATTTTTTAAAATATAAAATTAGATACGCCGATGGCAACCCCGTCGGCCTAGGTTGGGTCGTTTTTTTCCGTAGTCGTCGGCGTAGACCCCTAGTGGATAAGGCGACCACGCGCTCGCGCGTCCACCCACCCTCCTCACCCACACGCGCGGCTACCCTCCTCTCCCGCACGCCCCGCCGCCATCCTGCAGCCTGCCGCCAACCTCACAAGGTGCCCACCTCGAGCCACCGGCCTCCTCCTCCCTCCTCCTCCCCACACCCCTCCCCAAGACCCCTCCTCCTGCAGGCCCCGCCACCGGGCCCTCCTCTCCTGCCCTCCTTCCCATAGGGCCCACCACCGCCCCTCCTCAAGAAGACCCTCCTCCTCGCAGAACCCTCCTCCCTCTGCACCTCCTCCTCCCCAGCCCCTCCTCCCCAAAGACCCCTCCTCCCATAGCACCCCTCCTCCCCGCCTCCTCCTCCCCTCGCACCGCCTCCTCCTCCTCCTCCCTCAGAGCACCTCCTCCCCACAGACTCCTCCTCCTGCACCTCCTCCCCGGCGCCACTCCTACTTCATCAAGGTATGTAGATTATCTGTTTGTTGTTTTTATTTTGCATTATTTGTTAATTGTAGTCTAGGGTTAGTTAACCGGTGTTAGTTGTAGTCTAGGGTTAGTTTTAGTTGTAGTTTAGAGTATAGTCATAGATGTAATTGTTGGGTATAATCTTGATATGGTGCATGGTAGATGAATATGAAGAAATTGACAATAAGAATTGAGTATGCTAATATTTATTCTTTTTTACAATAGGCTCCTATCACTGTCCCGGAGGTCATCGTCCCAGAGGTCGCCGTCCCGGAGGTCATCATCCCGAAGGTCGCCTACTTCCTCTATCGCTGAGGGTGAGCTAGAACTCCGTCTCCTCCCTCGCATTTTTATGTCAGTAGATTCCATTTCCACGTCAAGTCGCGTCACCTAGGTGTCATCTCCCGTCTGCGAGCATTACGCGGATAAATATGCATTAGAGGTCGCATATTATGAAGCGTAATGTTTGCGGCATTCTGGAATCGGCGGATGCGTGGTTAGATGCGTTCTCCATGCTCACTGGTCAGTCAGGATTTCGGTAGCGCCTCCCCGTTGTTCTCCGGATGCACATCCTCTTGGCTTTTTGCCGAGACGTGTATCGGGAGAGCAGCGGGGAGGTGCTGCCGAAATTCTGGCTTGGAACAGGGTAGAGCATGGAGAACCTACTCAATCTACGGATCCGGCGGCTGCTAGGACCCTCTATACCTATTAGAGATGTAGGTTATGCGTTTTTCTCGGTAGATAAATAGAAAATATGATGCATTTAGTTTCATGCTATTATTTGATATGAAATGCTATGTTTATTGTTTGGTTCCCAATAAAAACAGAGGATGGCTGATAATGGGTGGATATACAGTGGCCGTACTAGTGTTGTTGATAGAACAGATGAGTGGACATGGAAGACTGATCTGTTAGTGAAGGAGTTAGCGCGTGGTTCAAAGGCAGGCATTCGTCCAACTTGCCCTTGCGCTCATTGCAATAAGCGTCATCGTCAGTCAAAGGAGGAAATGAAAAACACCTTTGGAGATATGGTTATATGCGGGACTTCGTCGATGGTTGACTTTACTCGATTTAACGTGATAGAGGTGAGGTGATGCGGCAGCGGATCAATGGCAATGAGGCGATGGGATTAGAAATTTGCTAGATGATTTCCATGATGCCGACATGCCGATTTGCCACCTTCACATGAACCGCCAGAATCGAGGAACCTCGTGAACCGGAGGATCCGGAGCAGCGAAGGCCTTCTATGATTTGATGGCCTCGGCTAAGAGGCCTCTATCGAGGGTTCAAAGATTTCTCACTCGATGCCATCTCGCAAGCACTAGCCAAAAATCTCGATGCAGCAACACCCGTTCATGCTTTGAAGACCATCTGCAAACATATGGTAACATGTTGCCTGAAGGGCATTGTCTGCCTAAAACCATGTACGAAGCAAAGAAAATCCTGCGAGCGCTCAGCATGGAATACCAAAAGATAGATTGTTGTCCAAAAGGTTGCCTCTTGTTCTGGAAACAGTTTGCGGATGACAATTACTGTAGCAAGTGTGGGGCCTCTAGGTATCATGAGGTGGGAGACGATGGTCAGAAGACGCAGACAAAAGTCGCCATGAAGATTCTTCGTTATCTCCCATTCATAAAAAGAATCCAGCGGCTTTACATGACCAAGGAGTCTGCCACACAGATGACGTGGCACAAGACGGGGAAGAGATATGAGGATGAGCAAGGACGGGTAAAGATGGGACATCCATCTGATGGTAAGGCATGGAAGAACTTTGATAGAGACCATCCCGATGAGGCAGGAGAGGCTCGGAACGTTAGAATTGCTATAGCAACAGATGGATTCAATCCATATGGTATGTCGACCGCCTCGTATAGCTGCTGGCCCGTGTTTGTTATGCCGCTCAATCTCCCTCCCGGAGCCCTAATGCAAAGGAAGACCATATTCCTGTCACGATCATTCTAGGGCCTGAATACCCGGGGAAGAATTTGAGTGTGTACATGCAACCGCTTGTGGAAGATCTGAACCACTCTTGGCACCACGGGACGTTGACATACGACCGTGCATCAAAGACAAACTTCTACATGAAAGTTTGGTTCCACTATTCCATGCACGACATGCCCGGGTACGCCCTATTCTGCGGATGGTGTACAGCTGGTAAGTGGCCATGCCCAGTGTGCATGCATCTACTTGAGTTCCTTTGGCTAAAGGCTGGTAAAAAGTATTCCGCATTTGACACGCATCGACCATACCTCAAAGGAGACCATCCGTTCAGACAAGACAAAAAGAACTTCATCAAGGGCAAAGTTGTGCTTGAAGAAAAAGAGATACCAACGTTCGATGGTGTTGCTGTTGATGCCGAGTTACGTGCTCTCGTGCGTACCGAGTCTGGTTTCCCACAGTTTGAGGGATATGGAAAAACGCACAACTGGACACACGAGGCAGGCATAACGAAGCTCGAGTATTACAAGGACTGCGAACTTCCCCATAACATCGATGTGATGCACACTGAAAAGAATGTCGCAGAGTCTCTCTTTTACACAATTCTGAACATTCCTGAAAAGTCAAAGGATAATGTCAAGGCTAGAGTCGATGTTGAGGAGCTATGTGATAGGAAGAGACTATGCATGCAACCTCCTGAACGCAATCGAAAAAATTGGGTCAAGCCACATGCCTACTACTGCCTTGATAGCCTCCAAAAGAAGCAGTCATTGGGGTGGCTCAAATTCGTCGTGATGTTCCCAGATGGTTATTGTTCGAATATGAGCAAGGGAGTCAATTTGGCAACTGGAAAAGTCACTGGGCTCAAGAGTCACGACTATCATATATGGATTGAGCGGCTGATGCCGGTGATGGTTCGAGGGTATCTCCCAGAGCATATCTGGCGAGTGCTTGCGGAGTTGAGTCATTTCTTCCGCACGCTCTGTGCCAAGCAGATATGTCCCTTGATGATTGAGAAGCTGCATGATCTAGTGCCGGAGTTGCTATGCAAGTTAGAGACGATCTTTCCGCCAGGCTTCTTTACTCCGATGTTACATCTCATTGTGCATCTCGCGAACGAGGCACTCTTGGGTGGACCGGTGCAGTTTCGTTGGCAGTTTTGTATTGAGAGAGAGTTTAAGTATATTCGAACCAAATGTGGAAACAAGAATAAGATTGAAGCATGCATAGTTGAGGCAACTCTCCTCCAGGAGATAACAGACGCCACGACAACATACTATGGCGATGATGTTCCCACTATGCATAACCAGGTCTGTCGGAACAATGTCGACGAGCCGAAGCATGACCCCAAGCTCCTCCTCTTCCAGTATTTATGTTTAATATCTTTATTATGCTTAGTATCTTTATTATGCTTAGTATCTTTATTATGCTTAGTATTTATGTTTAATATCTTTATTATGCTTAGTATTTTTATTATGCTTGACTAAATTGTTTACCTCTTCTCAATGTAGGTGATTGACTAATATGAGCCAACGCAAGGAATCACCGTCCTCTATCCTTAAGTGGAAGCGTAAGAAGGTTACCAAAAGTGGAAGAGCACCCATTCCCAACTCACGTTACAATGACGACAATGCGGGAGGAGGGCGAGGTGAGGGAGGAGGAGGTGGACTTCCTCCGAGGCCAGGACGAGGTGACGGAGGAGGCGGACTTCCCGAGGCGTGACGAGGTGCAGGACGAGGTGAGGAGGCGGACTTCCCGAGGCGGGCGAGGCGCAGGACAAGGCGGAGGACGAGGACGAGTTGGAGTATGAGGTTTACGCCTTCTGAGTGACCTACCCTCCGCTTCCGGCGACGTGGCTTCCGAGTCTGCTTACTCGGAGTCTCCTGACGAGGAGGAGTCTCGAGACTTGGAGGAGGAGTCTCGATACCAGGAGGGGGGTATCGAGACCAGGACTTTGATTCTCGAGACCAGGAGGGGGAGTCTCGAGACACGGAGGGGGAGCCCCGAGACCAGGAGTCGGGGCCGTCGACGCGGCCGAAGAAGCCAAAGATTCGTGGGGAATCGGGTGTCCCAGTGGACGAACCTGCTTCTGAGGAGGAGAAACCCATCATTACGCCTAACGGCATTGAGTAAGTGGCTATACTAATTTTGAACATGTAATTTCATTTTGGTCATAAGAATTTGGCATGTACTAATGTTTTACTATTGTGCAGCAACTGGACATTTCCTCCAGGTACCCGTGCGCCTAACACCTTGGTTGGAGCTCTGATTAGGAAATTTTGGCCAGGCTTTTACACTCCCGTCCCCAACGGCGAGAGGAAGCTAGCCACCAGTTGGGCGCACTATGAGGCCGCCGAAAACTCGGGCTATGCTGGGAAAGCTTCTGAAGCCGTGATCACCAAGTTTTGGGTAAGGCAAAGTTTTTGAGTTTCGTTCATAGTTGATGACCCCACCATGCTAACTTATGACCCTCACAATATTTTGTATGTATGATTACAGAGATTCTATAGGGTGCTTCCGGAGGACCAGGAGAAGGCGGACAAGACTTTGCGGGGGGCTTGTCAGAGGTTGACACGGCAGCAGTTTTACAATCAGAAGCATACCACCACCAGTCTATACAGCTCCGAGAAGTTGAGAAAGAGGGCGCCGAAGCATTTGAATGTGAAGGCCCAACCAAAGATGACCGAGGAAGATTATGCCGGGGTAAGTAAATTGTCAATCAGATTCTATGTTGTTGCTAATTGCATTATCCATTCTTCAAATGAGTATTGATTTTTCAGGTTATCCCCGCGTGGGCTGATGGTAAGGAGGACGCATGGCGGGCGTTGTTGGCGAGGTGGCGGGAAGACGCCAGTTCAACGCCTTGAGCGGAACAAGGCAAACCGTGGCTCCGGAGGGACACACTGTGCGGGAAACCGCAACCATGGTCGCTTCAAGGCCCATATGGTATACAAGTATACATGGAACAATATGTATTTATTTCCCTTCGTGATCCTACTTGATACGCATAACATTTTTTTGTCCATGCAGAAGACACATCTAGAGAGGCCTTGTTCTGACTATGAAGTATGGGAAATGATGAAGCAGAAGAAGCCTGATATGTCCCAGCCTCAGCCCTCGCTTCCAGAGTTCTATGGCACTGCCAAGGAGGATGGTGCTAACTACCTCGAGGCGTTCACTGGTTTTCATCCGGAGGTGGAAGATCCTAGAGTAGCGGAGACATACGAGAGAGCGGTGGTCGTGGCGGGGCGCGGCCGGGAGCACAGCCGTTTCAAGATTCTCGATAGGGTGATCCCGCGAACTCCTGCTTTGAGCCTCACGCGGATCAAGGCTATCCTCACCGGACGACCCGCTATCCCGCCTCGGCCTTCCCGAGCGAAACGACGATGTAAGTTTTCTCATTTCCATCATATTTCGAAAATCATTCGTGAGTGGCTAAGTTGACGAGATTCATTGTTTTGAAATTGTAGCTGTTTTGGACGCGCCTACAAGGCCGCTTTATGAACACTTGGTGACGCCGAGACGCGTGGTCCCAACCGAGCGGCCTCACGAGCAAGGGCGGTTACGCGATGATGTAAGTTTCCACCTTTATTTTTGCAAAATATGACAAGTCTCGCATTCCCTAGTTTGAATCTTTATTTATGCAACGCCTCATATCTAAACTATCTTGCAGCTTTTTGAGAGGTTTTATGGCACTGGAGAGCGAGCCACTCTACCGC
This sequence comes from Avena longiglumis, assembly GCA_030063025.1. Lineage (NCBI taxonomy): Eukaryota > Viridiplantae > Streptophyta > Magnoliopsida > Poales > Poaceae > Avena > Avena longiglumis. Next base: position 455,058,524 of record CP125978.1, on the reverse strand, counting down.
CACGGCCACCTAGGCCAGGGCCGCAACCAATCTTCCCATCAAAGGACGAATATGCTTTGACCTTCTACTCAGGGACCCCGGTAAGTTTTTTGCCAAACCGGTTGTTACAACAAACCTGTGTCTTGGTGGTTGCTAACTCTGCCTCAAACATGTAGGGACCGGGATGCTCCGGCAATACACACTTTGGTCGTCCTGATGCCTCGCCGACTATCTCGCGCGCGATGACACCGGTTCATACCGGCCGTGCTTCTCCTGGTGCTTCTGGTGGTGGTGGTGGTGGTGGTGGCGGTGGCGGTGGCGGTGATTCTCCTTCTTTCCATCGTGCTGAGGGTGGCAGTGCTTCTCCTTCTACCGGTGGTGGTGGTCATGGTGGTACTTCTCCTTCTTCCGGTGTTGGTTCGACAGCGGCTACTCGACGTCAAGCTTCACCTTTCTTCACGCGGGGAGACATGGGTCTCTCGAGTAGCTCTCCGGAGGTGTAGGCATGTGCATGTGTTAGGATGCACTTAGAGATGTACCTATGTGTGGATGTACTAGCTATGTTGTTTGGATGAGGATGTATCTATGTATGGATGATCTAGTTATGTTCTTTTGACGATGATGATCTTATGGTTGTCCATGTGCTGTGTCTGAAATCTGTGTCTTCTTTTGACGATGAATCTAGAAATATATAATTTGCAGGAAATGAATAAAACAAATGAAAAAAAAAATCCAAGGACTAAGCTGACGGCAATGCTGTCGGCGTAGACCAGACCATATGGCACGTAATTAGTTTGCCCGACCGCATAGCCGTCGGCGTCAGTGCGCGTGTGGCCCAGAGAGCAACCTTTGCCCGACGGCATTGCCGTCGGCGTCAGTGCTGTAGGGCCGACGGCCAGGCCGTCGGCGTATCCGCGCTCGTAGGCAGCCACAAGGGGGGCACGTGTCCCCTTAGGCCGACCGCATAACCGTCGGCGTATCCGCGCTCGTAGGCAGCCACAAGGGAGGCACGTGTCCCCTTAGGCCGACGGTATTGCCGTCGGCGTATAGAACCATGCGCTAACGGCCGTTACCTGCTATAGGTGGGCCCCAGGTGGGCCTAGGCCGACGGGAATCTATACGCCGACGGGTTATTGGGCTACGCCTACGGCCTATTACGCCAACGGGCATACGCCGACGGCCCCCGTCGGGCAAGCCTACGCCGATGGGGAACAGGGCCTACGCCAACGGGGTCCAGCCGTCGGCCTATTTAGCATTTCCTGTAGTGAGTGTTGGTCAATCTCTTGTCTTGAACAAGCTTCAACAAGTTCAGTTTGACAAAGAGTAAACTATCGGTTAGCTTTCAGTTAGATAGTTAGTTATTCAGCCATTTCTTTTCTATGCACTCTCTCCGTCCCCGAAATAAATGATTTGGCTTTGTCTAAAATCGCATGTATGAATCTAGATAAATTTAAGTACTAGCTCATTTTATGAGTGGTATTTTATTTGGATGAAGACGCAGCCTGAGTGCTCCCGTCCGGGAACGTAGGAACGTCATGGTAAATGCCTTGATCGGGTGATGGCAGAATCGAGTACTAGAGTCATCATCGCGGGAATCTATCCAAATAAATGGAGATAAAAGCAGCATAACTTTACGCTGCACAAAACCACCATCTCCTTTTTCTTCAGTTTCGGCAGGTCCAGAAACTACATATAGAAAGATGACGTGCGTGCTCTTGAGGAACATTTCTTTCTGCTGAAACAATTATAGGACCAGGACGCATAGCCCTCCTTAAGAGGCCTCTCATATGCCTAAACCTCGACCTGGACGGGCATCTCAAAGCAGCTCCCAATCTCCTAATCACTCAATGAAGAACGAAGATACAAACGTGCACGCACCTGCAATCGTGAATTCCATCGCATGAAAACAATTAATTAACCTGAGTTGTAAGTTAGCTACTTGGTCCGAGGGCCTGGTTTGCTCTGCTGCTACATCCGGTTGGCTACCGTCTTCCCACGGTGATGGTAGTTTTTCCTGCGTGCCTCTGCCTCGCTGATCTCGCCGAAGTATCTTCTTTTCAGTTTACCGGCCTCGTAACTTGGGCCACGATGAGACAAGGGTGATGATTGCAAGATTGTGGTGGCATGTGCTGTTGGGTGGCAAGTTTGGTGTAGCGCTAAGGAGCGTTCGGGGGTCTAGTTTTTTTAGGGATCAGGATGAATCCTTGCCATCGTGGCACCAACGCAGTGACGCCTGCGAGTGTCTCCATCCTTTCTAAAGGGCATCGAGTGTCCTCTTCCACACCCCCGTAGCTAACCAGGGAAACCCTAGAAAGCATTTCGGGGTAACCCTTGGAATTGTTCGAGCATAGCGTCGTCGTCATCGCTTCCTTTCTTGGAGGTGCTGCTTGGTACGTGACGCTTTAGAGTGGTTGAAGTGTGGTGACAATTCTTTAAAGGGTGCATCGGTGGCGAGTCATTTTCTTTTTTCTCATCAAACCGCCGTTGTTGGCATTGTTTTCTCTTTGTTTCCTTTGTTGTTTCTTTTATGCTGAATTTGTGTTGTTAGCCCCAAGCTATGATATTATAGTTATATTGGTTGGTTGCTATATTAATATAGCGGGAAGAAAACCTGTTTCGAGAAGTATCGACCCAACCAAGGACAGGAGATCATTGTTAGTATTTGCTTCTGCCACAGCCTTTGCCGGTTGTGGCCTGCTGATGACAAATAGGAGGATAGCGCATGGAAACCATTCACAGCTTTCAGATATATTGGTGACCACAACTCCAACATTAGCACGCCTTGTCCATTACACTAACATCGCCGTAGCTGATGTGTCCACCTCCACCTGTGATGAGACCATCATAGACACGCATGTTGAATAGATCAAGATACAACTGAAACATTGTTTGGAATATCTGTAGAGAGCATGTAAGCAAACGTGCCTCACAATCGCATCACCAAATATACAACAACCCCACATCTCCCTGGATCTTTGATCTCACAATTAGGTGTTTACTGCCCGAGGATTTTTACGGTACTCTGGTACTCTATTAGGTCTTGTTTGGTACTAGAGTATTTGTGGGGATTAGAGGGGATAATCCCCACTAAACCCCAAATCCCCACTTGCTTCAAATAGTATGTTTGGTTCTAGAGTATTTGACTGATTCATTCCCCCCTAATCCTCACTAATCCCCAAGTTTTAGTGTATTTTTCTCTAAATCCAATACACTACTCCTACCTAGTGGATTGGTGGGGATTGGAATTTTGTGGAGATTATAGAGGTTTGGGTGTAGGTGGGGGTTTTACCCAATCCCCTTGGGGATTATCCCCTCTAATCCCTACTAAGACACTGGTACCAAACAAGGCCTTAGGAGGAAGGGAGTACCAGACACATCTAGCCATCCATTTGTTGGTGTATTTTTGACCTTTTCGGTAACCCTCGTTCATCATACACCGGCGCCGCCCCTCCCGATCGAGTGCATCATCGCAGTGCGCAGGCTCCGGTGGCTGTATCCTACGCCGCAGATTTCATTCTGATCAAAAGCAGACCCTCCGCATCGCTGCTCCATCCTAACTATCAAAGCCTCTAGTGGTTTCAGTATTTGACCACTCTCTCTTGGCCTATCTGCTATGCATCAGACGGTGAATCAAGCCCAATTAATTTGTCCGTGATGTTCCACCGAGATATGATTAAAAGATTGGATTTGAATAAATTCCACTTTTTACCCTCTAGTTTAATTTTTTTGACAAGAATTACCCCATTTAACAGAAATTCTACCAGCTAATTACCCCATTTAGAGAAATTTGTGCCACTTTTTACCCTATTTAAACTAACATACACTTTTTGTTAAGTGGGATGGTCGTCATGCCCACACCTCACGCGTTGTTCTGGACTACCTTTTCCCCAGCTATCAACCCCTCACACCGCAGCTTTTCTGGCGGTGGCCTGACATGTGTGCAAGGATCTCGGGCGCTCGTTTTTGAGCATTTTATAATTGTTCCTACTTCGATTTGCTAATACAGTATGTTAGTTTAATCTTGGTAAGAGAGTTCGAGTGGTACTAGTCTATGTCCGAGTAGCACTAGGACTATGTGTGTCCGTGGTATGTGTGGTGTTTACTTGTCTTAGTCTAGGAAGGTTTCCTAGTTAGGCAAGTGTATGTGTGAGTCCTAGTACTAGTAGTATCCGTACGTGTGTACGTGATGGTTTAGGTTTAGTATTAGTCAGGTCTAGCTTGCATATATAAGCAAGGGTAGACCGTGAGTCTTGTAACACATTGAGTGAGTTGAGAAGGAAATAAAGAAAAAGAAGGGGCACGACACGTGCCCTTGGCCATAAGATTTTTCGAGCGTGCTTGTTTGTCTAGTTTGATGTAGTCGATCTGTGGGTGAATTCCAACAATTGGTATCAGGGCAAGATCAAAGATTTGAAGCCACGCTTGCCCCGGGGAGGCGACCCGACTAGCGCCTCGGGGCGGGCAACCGGGTGGAGGCGGTGAACATGCCGTCATCGGTGAGGCGGCAAGCGATCATCGTTCAGAGGAGCGACAAGGAGGAAGACGACGGGCGAGGCGTCATCGGCAAGGTGGTGGATGGGGATGATCGAAGTGCGGTGGTGCCGGGTGCGGTACTGGAGAATCTTGTCAAGATCGTCGTCCGGGAGAGTATGAGTCAAGGATTCAAGTGTGTCCAAGGTAGCACGTTTGGTCGATGTTGTGTCTGTGAGTCGTCGTTGTGTCCAAGTGCTTGTCTCTGTGAGGATCCGTTGCAGCTGAAGCGAATGAAGGTTGAGGGACTGTTTATCATATGGATGAAGACGCAATTTGCGTGCCTCAATCAGGTCGTCTATGTGTCTCGACGAGAGGATCAAGTTTAAGTGTGAAGGGGGCGGTAAACCAGTGAAGGTGAGTCTCTTCAATGAGGCCATGTCTCTACATGAGGCCGAAGTGGATGGTCTAGTCCACGCCAGGAGGTCGGCATGTATTGCGCTAGGATGGACGGTGTGTTCCACGGGTGGTGCGATTCCACAAGGTTTGCTAGCGTGGCTGGGTAGTCCGGATCATACTTGAGTTGTTCCGTAAATTCGCCAAGTCAAAATTGGGGAGAGCCAATTAGACTTGTCGTGGTGCGAGACCTAGACAAGACGTAGATCTACAAGGATTCAAGATCAGAGAAGCATGGAAGACGAAGAGTAGTCAATCAAGATTAGGAAGAGATTGTTAGTTTAATCTTGGTAAGAGAGTTCGAGTGGTACTAGTCTATGTCCGAATAGCACTAGGACTATGTGTGTCCGTGGTATGTGTGGTGTGTACGTGTCTTAGTCTAGGGAGGTTTCCTAGTTAGGCAAGTATATGTGTGAGTCCTAGTACTAGTAGTATCCGTACGTGTGTACGTGAAGGTTTAGGTTTAGTATTAGTCAGATCTAGCTTGCATATATAAGCAAGGGTAGACCGTCTTGTAACACATTGAGTGAGTTGAGAAGAAAATAAAGGAAAAGAACGGACACGACACGTGTCTTTGGCCATAAGATTTTTCGAGCGTGCTTGTTTGGCTAGTTTGATGTAGTCGATCTGTGGACGAATTCCAACACAGTACACGCGAAGAAGGAGCTAGCGAGTGAAGTGCTTGTACATGTTAGTACTAGTAGAAGAACTTCGTAGAAGAACGGCAAGTCAGCAAACGTCTAAATCGATGATGAAGAGAACAACGTATGGCATGGTTTGTAGCTGCTAGATGGCGGCAACTTTCCTGCCGGTGTTAACACAAGCAAGATGGCGGCGCATGCATACTAGAATGAGCTTTTTTATTCATCAATGGATGGACAGGAGCACCATGCATGTTAGCGTTGTGGTGGTGAAACTACTGATGGGACGATGATATTGTTAAAGGATAGCGCCACGATGCCGGCAGGAGAGGAAAGGAGGACTTCCTGGCGAAGAATAGTGCGGCGAGAGGGAGCATATGAGATATATAGCAGGTTAAAATTTTAAATGGGGCAAAAAGTGGCACAAGTTTAGCTAAATGGGGTAAACGAGAAGAATTTTTGTTAAATAGGGTAATTCTTGTCAAAAAATTCAACATGGAGGATAAAAAATGGAATTTGCTCTATATTATAAAACGGAGGGAGTATTTCTCTCCGGGAACAGGTCGGTTTGCCCATGTTGTCCAGAAGTCTCTCAAGGACAAAACAAAACATTTCATGATGCTACTCTCGTTCCCATGTTTTGTCCGAAACTGCTTAAGTATAATTGTATTGCCCTCGTTTTCCCATAAGCTCGAGATTTTGGGTGAACTGGTTTGGTGAATGCAGTCCTACAGAAACCATCAAAGTTTTGTAGTATAAAATTTGTACTACAAAATTACGCATTTATACTACAAAATTACGCATGCATATTAAGTTTTGTAGGATACAAATCGGGAGTATTTATGAATTCTCCAGGACCTGTGCATGTTACATCCATTCTTCTCCCAGCCGTAGCGTCATGCGAATGTTTATGGACTGTGGTGAAGCCTACAAATAAAAACACCTGCCAGGCCATGAGATTCCTAGCAGACACTGTCAAGACCCTTGGTGAACTCCTTTCGAAAAGTGGTTGACAATTTGGGGATGCAGTTACACACCGCTTTTGCTGCCGAGCTAGCTAGCTTGCCGTCTCTAGGGGACACCCTGATTCTTGTAGCCCGAGCTTGTGTCAAGTCAGGGAAAGTCCCTTTCCTATTCTCCGTTCTTTTCGATCGAGAATGAAAAGTTCTATAGAAGTTTGAGCTAGCTAGCTACATACTCCTCCTACCGGTAGAAGTATGTGTACAAGAACAAGACCTGTAGTTTTGGGGCAGAGTATGATGCAGTTGAGCTGCAGTAAGACCTAGCTGTGGATCAGAGATTCAGAGAGATGGGCCGGGCTGTATATTTGGGGATGTAGTTATGAGCTCTCTCTGCTTATACATGCTTTCCACAGATACTACTTTACAGCCCACGCAGCACTTAACTGCACTGAGTTGGCGCACTTCACGAGGCAAAATGGACTGAAATCAGATTAGAGAGAGAGAGACAGAGTGACAGCCTGTTCGAGAGAGAGAGTGAGAGAGAGCACGAGAGAGAGAGAATCAGCCAAAACATTCTCTTGAATGTGCTCAACCAATTTGTTTTTTTCCAAGTCATAATTCACACTGTATAACCAAAAGAATCATGTGATTGACTTCACCATGGAGACGTTAAAACATAAGTCCAAAACTCTACACTACGAAACATGCATATGTACCAAATACTAACTCCATTTGTAAGTACATGACGTCCAACAAACTTGTTCTCAAACTAGTCTTTTGTATCTTTAAAAACAAACTAGCAAGATGTTCTGCGAGGGCATCATCTTTTTTTGCTGATAGTAAAAAACATCTCATATGTGAAAAACGTAATTCATTTTAACTTGTGTAAAGTGGTTACTGTGCCACCGGAATATCTGTTTTGAAACATTGTTAGTGTTTTTCTTATACATTCCTAGTCTCTCCCCCTAATCGCCTGATGGTTAAAGTAGGTGGTCTACTCTTCCGCTCACATTGGTTCCTTGTGTCATGCAACGATAACTACACGCACTTGTAATGAATATAGTTTCATGAAACATATTCATGTTAAAGAAATACTTGGATGTCACATATATTCAAGATTTTAATCAACCACTAATTTGTTGCATCTTATGTCGCAGATAATATTTTAAAATCCCATTGCACCACCAAATTCATCCCAGATGGTTAACAATAAAGCTCATTGGTACAATTGCCATACTGCCCAAGACTTTATTTCAAATATTTGGTTCACGTGATGGATGGAAAACAAAAAAAACTTTGACCACAATGAGTACACATACTTGATTCTAAAAGAAATAGAAACCAAGGACGACATAAAAGTAAATTGGATTACATCTTGGGGAATACATATGACAGCAATAATCATGATCAAATATATTCTTAGAAAAATTTAGGCCCAAAGAAAGTTCTCAATTCAATTTACTGTGACCACAAACCTTTTAGAATTATTTTTTGGTTACATCATGGGAAAAAATATGAGCTCGGTAAGTCATGAGAAAAAATATATTTGAAAAATGTAAGTCCAAATGTGTACAAGCACAATTGTATTTCCTCCAAATAAACTTGTAACTTAAAACTAGTGTGATCACAGATCCTTTTAAGTAAACTCCGCCAATTTGTTGTGTCGGTGGCAAAGGTGAAACCCTGTATGGGTGTATTCTTCTCGTGGCAATCCAATATATTGGTATATCTACTTTTATAGTAACATCACTGCACTCTCTAATGACCAACTGAAAAACTCCACTTTTATGTACATCTTGTACTTAATCTCTTTCTTCAATAGACACAGACTATGTTAGATGTTGATTACATCATGGGAAATACATATGAGCATATAAGTAATGAGAAAATATATATTTGAAAAATGTAAGACCAAATCAACCTGTAGTTTAAAACTAGTGTGATCAAAAATCATTTTAAGTAAACTCTGCCAATTTGTTGTGTTGATGGCAAAGGTGAAACCCTGTATTAGTGTATTGTTCTCATGGAAATCCAATATAATGTTATATCTATTTTTATAGTGACATCATTGCACTCTCTAATGACCAACTAAAAACTCCACTTCTATGTACATCTTGTACCTCATCTCTCTTCTTCAATTGACATAGACTGTGTTACCTGTTTATTACATCATGGGAAATACATATGAGATCAATAAGTCATAGGTAGAGACATTTGTGTTAATGTTAGACCCAAAGAAAGTTATACTTTCAAATTAGTGTGATCCCAAATCTTTTTAAAATTATTTTACCTAAAACTCTACCGATCTGTTATGTGAATGGAGAAGGTGAAATCTTGCATTAGCTAGTTAGATCAACACTCAAGGCTAAAATTTATATTGTCAAATAAATAGGGTTTATTTAATAAATGATCCTACGATACTTGGACCATTCTGTTGCGACCGAAAATATTTTTATAAATAATGTAAAACAAAAAATAATGTTTCCTCATTAAATATATTGATTGGCTCAATAGTATGGATTTTAAATTAATGACCATATTTGTCGTTTGTGCATGCTATTAAATTGGCATGGACATATGAATATACATTCATATAATTAAAACAAAAAATAATGTATCCTAGTTAAATATATAGGTCAACTGAATATAGTATGGATTTAATTATACTTGCAGTTGATGTTTTACCTCTCGGTTCCTTTATTTGTTCTAAAAAAACGCAAACTCTCATGTTGTTAGAAGTATGTGACCGTATGGATCAGACGCTTGATATAGGAAGAATATACGTTCAAGAGTTTGTATTCTCACAGGAGTTTGTAAAGATGGTACTTTTCTTATATGAAACTTCTACATTTTTACCATTGTGAACATAAGATGCATGACCAAATGAATTGTCCATGAAGGATAATTGGCAAGTGCAAAAATTTCTAGATTGACATGATATTTTTGTGGATACTTTCTGTTGGAGTAATCATTGCCTTGAGTATGAACCAGATGCTTAATATAATTAAACTATGTGTTTATGAGTTGGTATTCTCATTGAAGCTCAGATAATATTTTTCTTATAATAGTGTGAAAATTTAATGTTCTCCATGAAGGATGCATCGTCCATGTAGGAGCTAAATGCCTCTTTGACTCCATAATTCCTTTCACCTCAAGCCTCCTCTCTGCCATTTTTTTATGTTTATTGAAAAGAACAATTTCGATCTCCGCCCAGTTGACATGACCAGGGCCGGCTCTGACCCAGGACAACTTTGTGCAACGGCCTAGGGCCCATGCCTTGGTGGGGCCCATCACCGCATGCTTCAACATATACCCTACTCTGTTGTTTCGTATTGGAGTGGAAAAAATTGGCTGCAAAGGCCTGCCGACCAGGACAAAAAAAACTTATGCACTACAGGTACCAATCGCAATCGGGAAATGAAAGCCACGAAGCGGTCGGCGAGAGCAAATGGACGTAGGCAAGCAGCGATCAATCTTGTATCTATGTCATCTATCTTCCTAGGCTGCTCTTTGTTTTTTTCTCTTGTCTGTTAAACTTCAACTCGACCGGCCGTCTGCCTCGGCCTCGTGGAGGCTTGAGATCGTCCTTGATCTGAGATTGCCGTTGCCGATTGGCGTTAACTGAGTCGGGGAATCGATCGACTTGGTACGTTCGTCTTTGACTATTTTTGGTCGTGACCTACTCTGATCCTCACCCCGCTCGCTCGGTCCGGCTGCTGCTCACGAGACAAGACATCACATCCCTGCCCATTTGTGTCCTTTGGTAAGTCCATAAATCCACGATTTAATTAGAGGTCTGATCTGTAGTCTAGTCCATATTTTTTTGCGGGTAGTCTAATCCATAATTTAATCTCTCAATTAATTAGCTCTTTAGCAAGCATGTTAGATTAGGTCTAATTTTTGGACTTCTAATTTCATGTGTTGGAATCTTATAGGTGTTACAATGTTGAAATAAAAGTCCACTGCTACAAAAGGAATAAAAGAAAATAAGAGAACGAGCTTACTAAATCACAAAAATGTACTACTATGTTAACCTTCAATATTTGGCAAGTGAAAGTAGATATATGTATGTCTATACACCTAACAAGTGTATTAGTCTTAGAGGCCCATATTGCTAATTTCGCTCTAGGGCCCAAAAATATATAGAACCGGCCCTGGACATGACCTCGATAAAGTCTCCCAGAGATGAAGGGGAGATTAAAAAATCTCTTAAGTTAGTTTGGGTGTGTTACATTAGTGTATTTTTTGCTACAATGTCGTGTGCATTTTGTCGCAATGTCTCGCAACTTGTGTCATATGGAATTAAAGATTATATTCTATTTTTAACTATTGGTGTTTTCATATGGATCAATGTTTACTGCGAAGTACTCCATGGAACCGGTAGTTCTCATGACTTGTCATTTCATTTATTTTTTACTCTTGACAATTTTGCTATCATATTGGTGGTTGGACAGTCGATGTCTTGCAAGAAGCGTGGTTCTAGAACCATTGTGTGTCCCGCCTCTTAGGGTCCTACTCTCTATATTCAATATGCTATACTATTTGCAAAACTCGTGGTGTTAATTTAGCACTTACAAATTATGTTTTTTAATTTTACATATACTCAGTGATATGGTATGCGTGCCTAAAGCAGTCTACTTTAGAGTTATATAGTTTTGTTAAGCTAGGCTGACACCAGTTCCCACACTTCTATACACGCACGTCCAGACATGCCTAAGCTAAACATAAACTATATATATCGATCACCTTTTTGATTTTTTATGGTATAACATTGGTGTTTTTTCTGTCAGCGAGCAGCTTTTGGCTAAAGCTATCTTCATTTGCATGTTCGTATTCAGCGCAAAAATTTCCATCATCAATCAGTTTTGTTTTCATCAGCTATCTCCTTTTTTGGCTAGAGTTAGCTTCACAAACGTGTCCGGTTAGGCACACAATTTTCAATTTCATATCTGCTAGTTTAGATTTTGTTTGTCATACGTGTCCATATTGAGTACAAAGAAAAACTTATATCCAACAACCAAATATGTTGTATTTGCCAGGGTACTCAATTATGATGAGTCGGATATTTTTAAGAGTGGACCATCACCAGTTTTTACAGCTTCACCAATCCCTTCTCCAAAGATTCAAAAGAAGAACTCCTTATGCAACACTGTACTGCCTATCAGATTCACACGTAGTCAATCCAAGCCTCTGATTGCAGATAAGAAAAGACAGAAAAATTCTGATGGGATCAATAGCTCAATTTTCATTGGCAAAAGACAGGAGTCAAATGAAAAGACCCCTGTTAGAAGGAGCACAAGAATGACAAACAAGACTGCAGGATATAAGATTTCTTTGATGTCTGACAAATCCAAAACCAGGAAGAAGGCTAAGTCAGCTAAGCCTTTGGATAATGCAGAGGAAGATATCTTGCCTGTCATTCCCATTACTACTCTGCAATTAACAGGTCAAGACATGGAGATCCCACCCGAAGACATAACTGTGGAGAAGCTTATGGCTGCTCCACCTTCTCCAACCACAAAGAAGGACTCCAATGATAAGTGAAGCTTTTGTTTTTGGGTGGTGCTGGAAAGGTTGGGTTCCGAATTGTGAACTTGTATTTTGCAGTCAGGCTCTTATAAATTTGGTCCTATCAAACTTCTTATCCACTCTGTATAGCACAGTTAGTTGCTGGTTATGTTATTTTGTCCAGTATGATGGAGTAGTGGCAATGAATTACAATTTGGCTCTAAATATGTCATATAAGTTGATGATTTCCTGGGGATTTTTGTTTTCTGATATGATGGCTTGCTATGCTTGTCATTCTTTTACCACAATTACTTTGGTAATCAATGAATAGTTACTCAAACATAAATCTGGACTGGAAAGTTTTGTGCTGGAATGTTAGGGGACTTAATGACAAGGACAAACAATTGGCAGTGTATAACGAAATTGATGAAATCAATTGTGCAGTTATTTGTCTACAAGAAACTAAGTGTGAAAGTTTTGACCACTCATTCATAAGATCTTTTTGTCCTAAACGTTTTGACCAGTTCATTTTCTCACCATCGGTTGGGGCATCTGGAGGTATTATAGTCTTATGGAACAGTTCTATTTTCAGAGGAGAACTAATAGAAATAAACAAAGCTGCTATCCAAGTAAAGTTCACCTCCTCACACAACTCTGAAATTTGGACTTTAGTGAATGTATATGGGCCTTGCAAAGGTCAGGAGAGAGAGAGACAATTTTGTACAATGGCTTTATGATTTGCAAATACCTGTCCATGACCATTGGTTATTGGTAGTGGATTTCAACTTTATTAGATCAATTGAGAACAGGAATAAAGATGGGGCTGACATGAATGATATCTTCCTATTTAACAGTATTATTAGTCATCTTGGCCTTATTGAGTTGCCTTTAAAAGGCAGAAACTACACTTGGTCCAATATGCAGGACAACCCACTATTAGAACAGCTTGACTGGTTCTTCACTTCTTGCAATTGGACACTTCAATATCCCAACACTATGGTCAATCCATTATCAAAAACTACTTCTGATCACATTCCATGTGTGGTAAACATTTCCACAAACATTCCAAAAGCAAAAATATTCAGATTTGAGAATATGTGGCTTCAGCAACCTAGTTTTATTGATGTGGTTAAACAAGCTTGGGGGCAGCCAGTTAAGGAGGGTCCTATTACCAACATGATTACAGCAAAGTTCAAAAATACAAGATATGCTCTGAAAAAGTGGGGGAAAAGGCTGTCCCATATCAAAGATCTGATAGAAAAATGTAATAAGGTCATTCTAATGATTGATGATATTGAAGACAAGAGAGTTCTCAGCAGACCGGAATTTAATTTTAGAAATATTGTAAAGTTACACCTAAAAAGATTATTAAACATTCAGTCAACCTACTGGAAGAATATATGCACCATAAGATGGGTAAAGTTTGGTGGAGAAAATTCAAAAAAAAATTCATGCTAAGGCCACTGAAAGGTACAGGTGCAATGTGATCAACAAGATCAAAGATGAACATGGCAATACATTAATCAATCACAATGACAAAGCTGATGCATTATGGAGATGTTATAATAACCGAATGGGGGTTTCTACTGGTGTTGAGAATAGAGCAGATCTATCAGACTTGATTCAAGAAGTGGATAATTTATATTGCTTGTCAGCAGAATTCAGTAATTCAGAAATTGAGGATGTAGTAAAATATATGAAAACTGACAAGGCACCAGACCCTGATGGATTCAATGGAGCTTTTGTTCAAAAATGTTGGCATATTATTAAAGATGATTTTATCAAGCTGTGTCATGATTTCCATAAGGGCCTCACACCACTTGAGAGCATAAATGGTTCCTATATCACTCTGGTTCCAAAAAAAATAGCCCTGAGACAGTTAATGATTTTAGACCCATTTCTTTCACAAATACCTATTTAAAATTTCTCACTAAGCTAGCTGCCAACAGACTTCAGAAGGAGATAAAGAGATGTATTCATAACAACCAATATGGATTTATTAAGTGCAGAACAATACAAGATTGTCTTGGTTGGACTTTTGAATACTTGCATCAATGCCATGTTTCTAAGAGGAGAACAATAATTATCAAGCTAGATTTTGAAAAGGCTTTTGACACTATTGAACATGAAGCAATTATCAAGATTTTGAGGTGTAAAGGATTTGATGAAGTATTTATTGGCTGGGTAAAAGAAATTATCTCTTCTGGTACGTCCTCTATATTACTGAATGGAGTTCTAGGAAGAAACTTTTATTGTAAGCGTGGGTTTAGGAAGGGTGATCCTCTCTCTTCTTTACTGTATGTACTAGGAGGGGACCTATTACAAAGTTTCATAAATAAGGCTTATAGAGATGGAAGACCGAGAACTCCTATCCCAAACAGAGGAACTTATGACTTCCCTATTGTCCAATATGCTGATGACACCATCATTGTCATGCAAGCAGATTCTGATCAGTTACTTATATTAAAAGAAATATTGGATGAGTATTACTCCTTCACAGGACTAAAAGTCAACTTTCATAAATCTGCTCTGATTCCAATCAATATGAATGAAGAGGATGCTGGTTTGCTTGCTTTGGAAATTGGCTGTATTACTGCTACACTACCATTTCCATACCTTGGTTTGCCTATAGGGATTACAAAGCCAACTATTAAAGATATGTCACCTTTAATTGATAGAGTGGAAAGAAGACTCTTTGCCACTGCCTCCTTCCTTTCTTATGGAGATAGATTGGTCCTTGTAAACTCTATGATTTCCTCAATGCCTCTACACTACCTTTGTTCTCTTGAAATTCCAAAAGGAGTCATTGAAGTAATAAATAGAGCAAGAAGACATTGTTTATGGAGGAAAAAGAAAGAAGATGGGAGGATAAATTCCCTTGCCTCATGGGACATGATTTGCAAGCAAAAAGTGAAAGGTGGTTTAGGCATAATAAATCTGGAAATTCAAAACAAATGTCTACTCATGAAGCATCTGAACAAATTGTACAATGATGAGGACCTTCCATGGGTAAAGTTAGTCAAAAATACTTATTATTACAATGAGATGCCTCACAATGTTACTGTTTGTGGCTCCTTTTGGTGGAAAAGTATTATGAAATTTGAAGAAGACTTTCGATCTCTGTCAGTTTGTAAAATTGGTAAAGGTGATTCAGCTTTATTCTGGTTAGATTCTTGGAATAATCTACCTTTAGCCCAGTCTTACCCAGGGCTTTTCTCTTTTGCTCTTGATAAGAACTGCTCAGTTCAACAAGCCATTGCACTAGTATAGCTGGAGGAGGCTTTTCAACTGCCTTTATCGGATGAAGCCAATGCAGAACTTTTAAGGTTACAAATCCAACAACAACATGTCAGCATTATCCCACATGTATGGGATAAATGGGATAATAAGTTATCAAAATCTGGGGATTACTCTGTAAATAAGGTGTACAAAGCTCATTTCGATCTGATCCCAGATCATTTCCCTTCTAAGTGGCTATGGAAGAGTAAATGTATGTCAAAGCACAAGGTCTTTGCTTGGTTAATCTTACATGATAGAATTAACACAAAGGATATGTTAATAAGAAGACATTGGAATGTGACTACTGATTCAGATTGTGTGTTATGTCCATGTCAGACTCTGGAGGATTGGTCTCATTTATTCTTTGAATGTAATTATAGTGTCAGAGTTTGGACATATTTACAGATCAATTGGGGTACGGGTTCAGGTCCAGAAATGTTAAAAGATGCAAAGAAAAGGTTCTTAGGCCCATGTTTTGTTGAGATAGTCATCTTAGCCTGTTAGAATATTTGGAGGCAAAGAAACAATAAGATTTTTAAAGGGATGAAGCCAACATTCAAAGCATGGAAGGCTGGATTTGTTCAAGATGTCTCCTTGCTTAAACATAGAATTAAAAATTCTAAAGTTGCAGTTCTGTCAAATTGGATTGACAATCTGTTGTAATTTTATTTTTTCTAAGTAGTTATGTAGTTTTTTCATTTTCCTTTTCTCAGTTTGTACATATTTTTGAACCTCTATTTAATTCTGAATAAAGGGCTGTGGGGGTCTCCCCTACAGTAGATAAGCTTCAAAAAAAATATGTTGTATTTGTTGATAGAGACACGTCCGATTCTACAACCCCAAGTGTGCTGAATTAATTATAGTTTATACAAAAATTTTGTACTTTAAACTTATTTGTAGCATGCATAGTATGATAATATTTTACATAGCTAACCACATAACAAAGTTGTTGAATATTAGTTATTTGTTATAATTTTATATTGTAGATAGCAGAAAATCACTTTTGATTCTTTGCCCAAAAAACATGTTTTGAGCTATCAAAAATGTTTGAAAATAACCCATACGTACATCTCCACATTCGGTTTACACATGCAAAGTTTCACGAAAAACTAATATTGTTTATGGGTTGTGTAAAAAGACAAAGAAAATGCCTTGTGGGAAGTTGTTTTAGCACCATTTTTTGCCTTTTACACTGGTTTACGTGGAACTACTTTGTGCAGATATAGCTCGTGGAGGGGAACACATGAATTTTTTCCCATAATTTATTAGCATTGTAGAATGCATTTAAAGTACATTTTAAATAAATGGAGCATATTCTCTTGGGTTCCAAACGGCCTTCTCATGAAAAATATATTTTCATTGCACTATATTTTAGAAATACTTTTGTAATATTACTTAGCTCATAAATATTTCTTCGAGAATTCCATAAACTATATATTATTATACATATTTATGGTAGAGATATCTAAATCATATGGTTTAAATATATCTTATTTGATGTTTTAGTCCATGAGTAGGCAAGCATACTTGTAGAAACTTCGAGAGCGTAAATTGAATTTTCACTAGATTTATTATTTGTTTTTTCGTGGTCAACTGTGTCTTGCGAGTAATTATGGATTATAATATAAGTTGACAAAGTCTATATGCTATATACTACATGGTAGTGAAATATAAATGCTAATTGTTATCACCAGCTAATAAATTTATACTCCATGTGCTCCTAGATATAAGGTATATTTGTTTATGTGGAAAATGACAGAGTATAGGATGTATTTCTTTGTACCACGTGCTTGGAAAGAGTTTTAAGGGATTTCGTTACATTTCATTATCTCATGCAGATTCCTCTATTTTTTTCATGTCAATTAGCCAAGGTTAATCCCGCCGAAAAACTGGTGTAATTTTTTGTTTGACATGTGTTTTTCAATTTCCGTGGCAAACTACATCTTGGAACCGAGGGAGTAATAGATTATAGTAACACTTTGGCATACATACGATATGATTATTTTGGTACGCTCACATGTAATGCGCTTGGTATGTTGTGTTGTAAACAGGTGCTCATGGAAGTTTCTCATATGAAAATACGTGAACACAATTAACCATCTAAATATAGTTTATAATTTTTTTATTCAACTTCTATGACTGATTAGATTGTTTTGTTCCTACATATGTGGTACACACAATTAATCTATATGGACCTGCTCCTACAAATTAGGTATGTTGGTTTTTAGACTGTAGCATTTTTGAATTTTCCTCTCCACTCGCTAGGGTTGCCAAAGACATTCCGCACCCTGGGGATAGAGCCAGAGGAAGAAGGTGGTGTACGTGGTGGTGTGCGCAGTCCACGACGCATTCTGTACATGTGGGAATTCAAAGCCCTGGACCGGACCCTGCCACCTTTCCGCCCCGGCTCTGAGCCACGAGAGAGAGAGAGAGAGAGAGAGAGAGAGAGAGAGAGAGAGAGAGAGAGAGAGAGAGAGAGAGAGAGAGAGAGAGAGAGAGAGAGAGGATGGGATGGGATGGGATGGGATGCCAGAAGCAGCGAGCAGTGCACGCAATAGAAGCCCAACTGGCCGGAGCAGCTGAGAAACATAAAGCCAGGGCCGGCCCGGCCGGGACGTACTGGCTAGCTAGCTAGCTAGCTAGCCACGCGCAGTTAATACTCGGCGTCCTGCTGGGTCATTCCTCCATAAATTACCACCAGTGCCCCGTCGTCCTCCTCGCCATCCCACCACCCTCCCCTTGCCCTCTTCAAGAAAACTCCCGTACCCTTCTTCTTCCTTCCCAACATGCCTTGCAAGCCCATGCCCTGCTCCTCCCTCCAGTTATATATCTATCTATCCTCTCTTCCTCCATGGTTTAGTGCCTAGAGGCTAGAGCTTAGGTTTTGGCCATGGCGGTTTGTGGGGTATGTTGGCTGGCTCGATGCACGCGTCCTCGCCGGCCGGTCGGCGGGTGGAGGCGTCGGACCAGGCTTCATTCCTTCCAAACCTCGAAGCATCTGGCTTGAGGCGTATTGTTCTGCGGCATGATGCCTGGATTAGGTTAAGGGGTATGTTGTCTGGCCCGGTGCCCCCGGTCGGTCGATCTCCTCGGCGGCTCTCCCTTCACCCGGAGATATAGTACGCCCGTTGATCGGGGACGTCGGACCAGGCTTCATTCCCTTTAACCATGCCGGCATTTTTAGAAGTTAGACATCCTCCCCCTTGCGCTTATGCATGCTTTGTTATCTGGCTCGAGCCCGCGGTCGAGATCGACCACATATTGAACCCTCCCTTCCCGGGAGATCGTTCGTTGATATATCCACCGGCATGGGCTAGTCCAGATTTCAATCCCCGCCCTTCACCATACGACATTCATTGTTTCCCGGCACCGTCTTCGAGCTAACGCTGGCTCGGCGCCGCGGTAACCCGGTGAGCTAGCCTGTGAGTAATTAAGCTGAGGTAGTAGACGTTTACCTTGTAGCCTTCAAACTGCTTACACCTGCTAATTAGCTGCAGGTTTAATTCTTTGAGAACGCAGATGTCATTTCTTTTGCCGTTCTCCCGGCCCGTTCCGGCCTAGACATTTCAACCATGCAGGAGAGGTGTAGCCATGAGGTCTACATGATGCATTACATTGCCTGGAGACACACGTAGATCGAGGTTGCTATAAGTAACTGCATGATGGTTAATTAGTTGAAAGTGTGTCCATAGATCGATCGATGCCAGTATTTCTATCTTGCCGCTCTCTCCGTTTCTCCTCCTCATGCTCTAGTCTAGGTAGATGCAGCCTGCTGCAGCTGGTTGTACTTGTATTTTCTGTCTTGAGTCTTTACCTAGAAACATACACATGGCTCTCGTCGTTGCATCAATTTTTTAAATTTTCTCTATCGAAGAACGTATACACAACAATATTACACTGCACGTCAGAACTGTGCATACATAGCAGTGATTCACACCTAATTAGGCATGGTACGTGTTATAATCGCGTGACTAGGTTTCTATATAGTATGTACGCACGCATGGTTATTTTCTTCTCGTCGGTTCCTTCCATGGTTTCGTGAGTGTTTCGCCGGCCGGCCGGCGACTTACGTAGCGAGAAGAAGAGAAGCATGAGAGACGAGCGTGGAGTGGACCAGCGTCTTACAACTTTCGCATTAGGCATGATTATGCAATCATTTCGAGAGGCTAGATACTAGATAAGGCGAGGAAGCGAATGATGCGGCCATAATTGCATCCTGCCCGCCCGCCCGCCCGGGCAAGGCGGGCATTGGGCTTGCAGCCTCGATGGGCGCCCGGCCGGTGACAAACTTCTCCCGTCTTTCCCCGTGTCTCTTCCGGCGCCAGTGCCCTGCTGCTCATCCAGGACAGGTCCTCGCTTGAGTGCGACAGCAGAGAAAAGAGGGAGGAGAGAGAGAGGCCCCTGGCCCGTCCAGACAGATGCATGCATGCATGCCCTCCTCCTCCTTAAATGCCCTAACTAGCTCGCACTGTGCGTGTTCAGGCAGGCAGAGGCATGGCGCCATAGCCTTTTGATCTCCTCTGTGTCTGTTTGTATGCACGGATGGATCCACTCGCGCCTGTCGCGCGCCCGCTACGTACTCATCCCCGTTCCGTGCCTAGCGCAACGGACTGTGCGCAGCAGTACTGCCTCCTGCGCTCGACTTTCTCCGGTCGCGCGGGAGCTTTTTAGTTTTCAACTGTAGCCGCATGTGCGTGTGTGTGCGCGCACTAGTGGCCAGTAGGATCTTTTAGGTTACATACAGTGTAGGGAAGAGGAAGAGAGAGTCCGGGACTCGAACGGAGGTACTGTACGTACGTTGCACCTCCCTGCGTACGTAGACTTAAATTAATGTCCTGCAAGCTGCGGCAGTGGGCCACCCGTCTTAGTGATGGAGCACATCAAGGGGCCCGCCCAGGATGTCAGCCCTGCGCGGTGGTGCATTGTACTGTAGTGCACACCACTGAATACCGATGCTGGAGCCACCACGTACTACGTACGAGTATTTTTGACTCTTCAATTCGACCTCCATACATGGTTCGGTTCGTCAGAGATCGAATGAACGGGCAATGACAATCCAGCATGGTAGTAGATAGGCAGAATTAATGACACGTACGTTTTCCCGACTGGTCGACCAGAGAGCATTCAGTTATCCATACGCCGTAGGTATATGTAAAAAATACCAATGCGAAAAATCGTTTTGTTGTAATGTTGCTTGAATTCTGTTGGTTTGGTCTATAAATGTATGGGAGTGTACGTACGTGTACATGGGCGTGCACATGCTCCGTAGGCTTCTTCCAGCAACATCTGCTTGCTGCAGCGCACTGCATTACTCACTGGGTATCTTGCAGTAGTAGTATCTGCTATCTCCCGGAGGAATTAACGGGGGCGAACGTTTGCTTGCACGTTTCACCTAATTGGTGCAGTGGTGTTGCTGGTTGGTGTGACGGCTTGACCGGCTGAAAGAACGGGATCCACAAAACCCGTGTGTCTTGCACCAGCATATGCCTGCACTGACGCACCCCAACCATGCATGCAGCTGTAGATGCATGCTTCTCTCGCGGTGAATTTTGCAATGGTAAAGTTTCTAAAAAGGTGGTCTCAAGATCAATAATGTTTGTTCGTGTCGCCTCGTTCCGTGGATGTTGAACGAAGAGGGGTCGGGCAGGCAGGCTGACAGAAAGACTAGCGTACTACACCGTACAGTGCAAGTGGAAGTAGCTAGCTAAGGTATAGTACTAGCCTGTGCCCAGTTTCAGCTGCTTGGAGTGGAGGTCGCTGTGTGTACTTCCGCACGTACTACGTACATGTGCCGTGCTTTGCGTACGTCACTGATTTCAATACCAGTACGTACGGCTGGCTTTTCCTTCTTCACGGAATGGTAGGGGCACTTTCGATCAGGTACGCGCTTCAAAGTTCCTATAGAGTCTAGACTAGTCGTCGATCGTAGTATCTCCAAGTGCAGTGCGACTGCCTACCTAAGTTAGCGTAGATACCCTAAAAAAAACCTCAAGAAAAGTTAGCGTAGATAATTCAGGGCGCTTCAAAGTCTACCTAGATTGCACTGGTACCCCCAGCAAAAAAAAAGATTGTGGAAGCATCATAACTAGTATCATGCATGTCATGTTGGCAAAAATATAATGTGACACAACAATTAATGAGGAACGAGGGGATTAAAGTATCATAGGTAGATACCGTATCATAGCACGTAAAACTAGAAATCCTAATACATATAAATCTTGTACACAATTTCACATTAAGATTCTATAAATTATTAAATATAGTGTTACTATGACTACCATATAATACCATGCACTATAAAGATAATATCATACACTAGTACCATATAATCAAATTTGGGTTTTTTCAAAACTATAATGTTTCTAGACGCATAAGCATTAATTGTTGATTAATGTGGCAGTTTTTCTTCCAACTTTCTATGCATGCAACGGTCTCCCACCACTGCATGCGCTTTAACCGCTCACTAATAGGCCTAATTTTCAGCCAATACGTTCACGCCTAGATCGCCGTGAGATTTTTATAGAGGGTCCTGCAAACCGTGAAGGAGGAAGTACATCTATCTATTATATATTAAAAACAATATAAGGGTATGTTTCGAGACACCACGTAGATCCACATCACCTAAATTAATTTGATAGTTGGATCTAAAATCGACTGCTAGGATTTAACAGACTAAACTGTTTATTATTTAATTAATCAATTTTTGTAACCATAGTTATAGTCTGGCATGTTAGGCTGCTGCCATGTCCGTACGATTCAAAGTCCTATATCCATAGGACTTTAGCTGACCGGTTCACAGGAAAAGGCCCACACTTGAAATATGAGAGTCGTACAATCGGAAGCCCACGTAAATATGAGACTTTCAACAGAGAAACAATGTGTGTTTTCAGTTTAGACACGTGTAAGCATTTTTTTTTTTACGGTCAATCAACTAATCCGTCCGAACTTATACGAACATGGTATGCATGCCAGAGAATATTAGACTAGAAAAACTAATATATACTCCATACAAAATTTATTTTATATGCAATTTTTTCATGTGTGCCACGACCAAGCAAGGCTCGATAAATATGTGTTTTCAGTTTATGTGTAAGTTTTTTCGTCGATCCGGTCCTCCCTGTGATGTATAAGGATATCGCATGGAAAAGACAAATCTATTATCTATTATATACTAAAAACAATATAAGGGTATGTTTCGAGGCACCACGTTGATCCACATTTTTTTGTAGCCTAGAATACAAATTATTTCATTGTGAGATTTTTTACAATTTTGTAGTATCTATCAATGACTATCTCCAGTATTTATTTCAAAACAAATTGATACTTTGGATATGATTTTTCGAATTTTCGAAATTAAGGGCTCTGTGTATCTGAGAAGCCTTTTGTCCATGCTCTCTACCAAAGCATTTTGTTTATTCTTCTTTTGTTTCTCTCATTATGTTGCTATTTTTTAAATTTACGGGTTAAGTGTGAAGTGTATTTGATATTTCCCTTTTGTTTGGATGAATAGTTCTGTATTGATCCAAAACTTGCCATGTATGCATAACGACAGAGGACCAACAATGGATATAAATAAATAAACCAAAATAATAATGAAATTAATAGCTTACTTAGTCAATTTTTCTCCAAAATTTAGGTATATTACTTGGCATCGACAGCAAAGAAACCTACTTCCTTTGCTAGAAATACAAAATTTAGGATAATCTGGTAACAGATAAAGAAAAAGATCATTCCCTTCACGGCATGACAACTTTAATGTTACTATTTGCATATGCACTGTCCATATTTTTTGAAAAAATTAGTCCATTTTTCAAAGAAATGGTATTTTATAGTAGTTAGATAGGAACTTTGCTTCCAAAAGTCGTTGTAGACATCAATCCCGCCACTACCCTTTGTCCTATCGAGGTCTCAGCTTCGGCACTTCAAAATTCTGCATCTATGGTCTATAAAAAATGGCCTAGATTACAAATAAACTGATAAGTAATTTATATGTTATTCCGTGATCCTTTTACATTTACAAATTTCTACCTTGAGTGCATACCATAGGTGGAAAAACTTAGCACTATACAAGGATATAATATAGGCATCAGGTTAATCCACATCATCTAAATTATCATGATAATTAGATGTAAATTTTACAGCTATGATTTAACAAAATATTATTAATCAAGTAATCTGTTTGAATGGAATGAGTTGAGAACGTTACGATGTGAGATGTGGGCTGGGTAACTATGGTGTGTTCCCTAAAAAAGCACCATGGACGCTAGATATCCTGGCTGGAATGTGGTAGTCTAGATTTTTAACCCGAGCTTTAGATTTAGTCCTACTCCTTTTCGTGAGATCGCTAAAAGAACCACGTTACTCAGCACATGTGCCCTGCGGCAGATCGATTCCTATCCACCCTGCCTCCTCTGAGCATTGTCGACATGCGAGAGCAATAGTCTTTCTCGGGCGCTGCCCCCTAGGATCACCTCCTCGCGATCATGGTACCGAGCGATCGGTTCTGTGAGTCTTTCCGCCAAGGGTGCAGACTTTTGCTGAGTTCAAGGTTCGATGCAAATTTAACTGGTAGCTGGTTCTTTTTACTTCATGATTTGTTTTGGCCAATAGCTTATAACTCACATATCCTAAGATGGTTGAGCTAATGGCTCTAATATGGCACATACGTTCAGCAGAAATACTATATGCATCTATGATATTTTCTGCAAATTCTTCACACCTTTTTTTTTGCATGGACGTTGATCTAGAGTATTTTGCATTAGTGTCCAGAAACATGGAATAATTAAGGAGGCACATGGGATAATTATAATTACTAGGAAGGGGTGGGGGTAAATTCAGTTAGTTTAGATGATTTTCCACTACTAGGTATGTTTAATGTTATCTGAGTGGAAGTTAATTCAATTGGTTTTTGATGGATTGGTTAAGATCTTTGTATCTCATCTATTCTACTCCATCTGCTTAATAATAAGTGTTAGTACAACTTTGTACGAAGTTGTACTAAATTGTAATCCCTGTCTTTTATTCTCATGAGGAGTGACAACAAGGTAAAGCCTATTATTTACGGTTTGCATTTACTAAGAAAACATAGACAATGTAGTGTTCCGTGTAAAGTGCAGTTGTATAAGCATCCTAACATGCCTTTTATTGATTAAAATCGGTCGCAAGGGTACAATCGGCTTGATACTTATATTGGTCCTTTGGTATTTTTGCGAGATAAACTTTCAGGTCAAATTATCTAGATTCATTTCAAACAACCGATTGTTTTTCGGCAGGTCATATTTTAATAACGTGGCCGGTAGAAAGTATAATTGGGCATTCAGTTATCAAATTTTGTTTTGCATGCTTTCCATCGTTTCTTTGAATGGAATTTGCAAATAGATAATGGTTCTTATATTCTCATACATCATCTTGGTCCAATTAGGTTTGTTTAATTGTGGTTTATGTTTTGAGTACATGATGCATGGTGAAATTAAATACACTTTTTTATCTATTATAGTTTCTAATTTTGTAATATTTAACTGGACATGTCACTACAAATATAATTTTATAATTCATGCGACTTTTAATCATGTGATAATTTTCCTACAATATTTGGATTAAATCAAACATCTGATCTACATTATTGGAGTACTATGAGGATGCTATTGAGGATGTTTATAACCGAATGTAGAAAATTTTAGGGTGCCATGAGATTTGAAAATATTATTTAATGAGAAACATGCAATAAATATAACATATTAAAGTGGTTAAACTCTGGGGATATTTAAGAAGAGAGTATAACTAAATTACCGTTCTCGAATATGGTGACATTCAGTAGAAATAGTTCATAATAATTACACAACGGTGATATTTTCTTGACACAACACGTCCAAGGAGTATTAATATTTTCAATATTGATACAACTATAAATTTATTTCTCCTACACATTTAACGTGCTAAGACATTGCCCTCGCATTTGCGAAGGCCACCTTGCTAGTTATATACTAAAAGCAATATAAGGGGATGTTTCGAGGCACCACGATTAGTCCACGTCATCAAAATTATTTTGATGGTTAGATCTAAAATTAACGGGTAAGATTTAACAAAAAAAATATTAGTCACGTAACTGTGGTATGTTCAACTTATAACGTGTCAGAGCTGGACTGCCGTAAAACCAACCGGTGTACAGCTTCCGCTAAAAAATTAATCGTGTACCGTAGCCACCCCAGCTTAAACGTACGTGGTATGTCTAATCCAAAAAATCTGGCAGCAACGTGGTAGTTGTAATCGAAATAAAAGAAACCACCTGGTTGAATGCGAGTGGCAAGGCAAATAAATGATAACATATAATGTTTTTTGAAAAACAAAGTTTAACCTGATCTGTATCATACATTATATGGCAGCTTAATCATCAGACCGGACACATTCAGAAAATGCTTACAGATGTTTGGACTTCAAGATTGAGGAAGTCATCACATTAGTCCAACTATCGATGGATCTAACAACTGTGGTTGAGGTTTAGCTGAAGAACACGAGTCGTAGGAATTTGTCATCATGTAAAGAACCTTTATTTCATGATTTGGTTCTATAGAGTTCGATCTAAATTCACGTAGAAATAAGAGATGAATTATTTCACTGGTCGCCGAAGTAGCCAGCTTCGCCTGCCACATGAAAACTCCTGATTGGGCCGCGCTCATGAATGTTGATAAGGGGTTATTTTTTAAATAGTACTCCCTTCGTTTGGGATTATAAGTCCCGCGCGAATAACTAGGTTGCCAATTTGAACAACAAAATACAAATAGTATAGTACAAAAAGCATACCATTAGAAACTTTAGAGGTTATATTTTTTAATGGTATAATTTTTTAATATATAAGTAATGTTTTATTAGTCAAATTAACAACCTAGGTATGCGCGTAGGACCTATAATCCTAAACAGAGGGAGTAGTATAGAACTTAAATTGTTACAAAGGAACCACGTCAAAATAAGATTGAGTTATACGCTAATCTAATTATATTTCTTAACAACATTAGTCACCGGGCTACAAACGGGAAAACAACTAAAATTTCTATCACAACACAAAAAGTGCTCCCCAATTCTAGCAAGAGAAATAAACATTTGACTTGACCAATGTCTAGCGACTTTTCAATATGATTAACATAAGATAAAAGACTCTGAATAACATAAATAGTTAAAGAGCAAGATGGTGCCATGGAAAATACTTTATGTGCACTTTTAATATTAGTTCGAAGATAAACAAAAAAACATGTGAAATCTGGTCTAAATATATTAGTCCTCGCCACACATATGTGCAAATACAATGCAATGTATAGATACATGGTTGGATCCCTATAAAATAATCACAGCCATTAGACAATTTATCTTCTTATGATTTCTGGATAATTGGTAGTACAAGAACTGTCCAAGATTTCTAAGGGTCGGCTCACTTAAAGAGTGCTTTAGGAGTAACTAGACACCAACGTTAGTATCATCTATGGAGTTTGTCAATGGGGGTTGATTACTAGAACCAAAGACCTGATGGTGTGCCATTCATTGTACGGTTACATTTTTTGTTTCTTTAAACAAGACATATCCAAGTCATATATTGAAGCTAGAGTCAGCACATGTCTATCTTTTTTCGTCAAGGATAATAGCCGCAGGAAAATCGATTACTGTATATAATCACAAACAACATGCAAACTATATATACATCTGCATACCGACGCCAACAATCATACAAGCAAATGTGCAAATTACGGGTTAGTTTGTTGGAGCACTTGAAGCTAAATTGACTTAAGCAAGATTTCCTCCAGGAGTGTTTCGATTATCTTTATTCATTAGAACCAAATACATATATTCATTTCTATACAAATTAAAAGCCAAAGTTACACCTTTAGAAATATATAGATGTGTAAAATGATGTGTATTTTTGCAATTTAGTGGGTAAATATTTTAATAATATAAGGTAATACATAAATTTTTGATACAATAAATATGATGTCCTCGCAATTGCGAGGGCCACCATGCTAGTTATACTAATAGTATGATACTTCCTCTATGACCAGCCTTAGCTATTGATACAAGTAGTATTAGGATTTGGGGCGCTTGCATTCTGTCTGAATTTTCAAGTTTCAAATTCCTCCAAGTTATAAGTTGGAAGGTTTTATTTTTGTTTGCTCTAGTGTCGATCTGCCCCTCAACCATTGCCGCCACCGGCTCCTTCCGCCTCGCATATGGAACAGCAACAGCTACACAGCCAGTTCCTCTCGCCGTCGAGGCCCGGTGGCTCGACGTTGTGCGTGCGCGCGGCAGTACACTGACTATACTATAGTAGAGTGAGGGGATGGATACTGTGTGGTGTGGATGGGAGTGGTCACGAGCAAAGCGGCGTAGCATGCACATCACCAAACAGTGCCCTAGACATGCACGCAGACGACGCAGGCCAGTCCGGCGTGATTTGATGGGGATTCTGCCGCTCCGACGCGACGCACGGCCTCGTCTCCATGCATGCAATGCGACGCACCCGTGCCAGCCCATACCTTGTCCCCCCTCCTGGCCCTGTCCAAACCTCCAACAGTAGCATTCAAATCTTTTTTTTAACAAATAAAAAATCAGTACGCAGCACAGTGTGCTCTCTTTTTTTACAGTTGCAGAAACAGCGTGTGCTGTCAACTGGAGGACGTACGTACAAAGCAGAGAAACAATGTCTAGCTAGCTGCATCGGAAGGGACAGAAGCACTTTCTGAACTGGGAAGTTCGATAAATCCATTCTGAACGGCAGAAACATTTTCCCAACATGTCATCTACGAGAACTATTTTTTGTTACGCAGGCAGTTAGTTTACACTTTCACTGCTAGCTCCAGTAATTAATGTGGTCACCATCCTGTGCATGCACCATGCAGAGAGATTGGACATCGACGAGCCGTAGAACGTACGAGCAAAAGGCCATGTCACGTACGCATGTGGTCTGCGGAGCATCTCTTCAACGTCCTGGCGTCCTCAAGTCAACTACTGGTACGGACCCCGTCGCTGCCGGGCGTTGGCGTGCCATGCATCCGCACGTACGTACGGCTGCTGCTGCCATAGAAGTATATAGTGAATTGAATACGCGTCCATCGAGGTCGAAAACATTGTTGTATAATTTCAGCTGCAGGGCCGGTCACGTACGTCCTGGAATCCCTGCGACCCGGCCGCTCCCTCGCGTCTGGTCATGTCGCCGCAGGCCACAGCGCAGCTAGGCGGTTGCCGAGGCATCTGGGATACCGTCTCCTGCACCCCCTCTCGCGGTACCGGAGGACCGGCGCTGACCACGATGCGTGCTCCATGCGAATGCGATGCTAGCCTACGGGTCAAACGTTCGGGGCTGCGACCGTGCGTCGACACGATCGAGTACCCCGTGCAAGTGCAAGTGAAATAGATACTTCTCATTTTACAAAGCATAGTTCGGAGGGAAATTTTTGTTGAGCATTTCTGATGAAGCCTGACAGTTTTCATTGGAAGCTCCGTGTTTCCGGAGTATTATCCATAAAAACCCATGTATGTTAATATCATGAATGATGGGTATAGCTTTCACAAAAAATACTCCCCCCGTCTCAAAATAGATGTCTTAAATTATCAATATCCGAGACATCTATTTTGAGACGACGGAGGAAGTATATTTGTAAACTGAGGTACCACTAAAGATATGAACCTTCTTATTCGTTCTATGTAAGGGCAGTACTAACAAAGGACTGTCTATTGAAACCTTGTTGGAATGAGAACAGTAGGTGTTGTTTGTGACAATACACCATTTTTTTAATTTTCTTGTCCGATGGCACATGTATTATGGCGCATAGTATTCATTGCATTTAATATGCTCCCTCCAACCAGTGTTTCAAATTTACTCTAAAATTGGTTGGAAGGGCTAAGGAAGAAACTTAAAGTAAAAATTATGAGAATTTGGGGTTATGTTGGGTTATTTGGTATTACTGCAATGATATTTTTTCAAACGAGTTTCTAATTTCTGGCAGGTTAAGTATCCATATATGTCTACCCACTGGATTCGCACGTGCTCGTGTAGGTCAAAGTATCTTCAGTTGTTCTGTTGCCAGCCTAATAAAAGGGCTAGCAATGCATAATACTTAATGTAATCTTATTGGGGCTTTATCACTGGCGGAGCTACATGCATGTCAGAGGGGGCCACCCCCCTCCCAGATTTTTAAAAATCATTGAAGGAATTTTTTGGGGGACCTAGAAAAGAAAAAGTAGTGTCATTTGTCCTCCCAAATATCCATAATTTCGTTTTGGCCTTTCCTGGTATTCTTGGCTAGCTCTGCCACTGGGCTTTATGTTTGCTCTTGGGTGCTTAATCTAGTTGCGGTGAATTAATACTTGCAGTAATGATCGACTATGTGCTTCCGTCGGTGTTGAGACTGGGGGTTGCCTTCCTTTTGGAATTTTAAGTAAAAACTGGGTTTAGTTAGACAAGAAAATTCGGTACGAGCCCATGAAAATACATATATCACTTGACTACTAATTAACTGATAACTCAGTGATACTATGAAGTATTCTGAAGCTTCTAGCATACTCTCATAGATTAAGACCATGTGTCATATCTTACCGTCTTACTCTCATATTGTTGTTGTCAGAGGATCACATTCATTCAATTATGCTCGCCTACTCCTCTTTCAAATATAGGCGGTGAAAATATTTCCATATTTTGCATATTTATTCTCACCTATATATAACTATGGAAACCTCAAATGCTAGACACAATTGGGTAAGAGATGAAGCAGTGCAATCTTTATCTAGTTAGAAAGTTATACCCAATCAAGCATTTATCTAGATTTCCAATCCGAGAGAAGCAGCAAAAACACTTTATACATACTCTGGTTTAGAGCAAAATATTGTGAATGAGCGGCAGCAGAAAGTAGTCTAGCTCGGCGTGTTTGGACGGCGGTGCGTTTCTTCTCCCTAATGCTATCCATGATCAACTCCTCACACAAGCAAGTCTCTTTTCCTGCATTTTGTGCAATACCTTCTTGCTGGGGAATATCTAAGTTTTTGCTAGTAGCCGGTGCTAGGTGCTATAGAAAACGGAGCAGGGTCCTGCTTTTCATATCGATTGTGGAATAGTTTGAGTGCTGCACTCGAATCTGTACTAACGTGGTACTAGCACTCAGACTTCTACTCTTCGCCTCCGGCTATTCTGTTCTTTTCTTTTGGCTAGGCGGAGCTGAGCTGGGGTTCCATTATACACTGTAGAAAATGCATAGACAGTCCACACAGCAAACTGAGGCCCTGCGTGCACTGTACGTACCCGCGTGCGGACAATAGGTAGCCACACCCCAGTTAGAGTAATAGGCTACCTTCGTGTGGTTCGGCAGAGTTTGTAATAAGCCGTCGACACCTAGCTGCATCTTTACGCCTATCCAATTTTTTGGCCAATTCCCCCTTAGTACTACCAAAAGATGAGATTTTTGCCGAATCCGAGTTTGTTGCTCCAACCATTGCAAAACTAATATGCTCCAACCATTATAAAACTAATACCAACTTTGTTTAGTACTTTAGGTGCTTCTCTAGCGTATAATGTCAATCTTGTAGCGGACTATTAATTGGCTGACCACATCAAACACAAACATAAAAGTATTGCCCATTCTTTTTCCAAGATCATAATTGTGAGTTTTTTTACTCGGGCCGCAGCAAGCATGAACACTTTATGCCATTATAATTTTTTTACAACGTTAGTGGTTACAAGTTTCAGAGGGCAGAAGATTTTTTTCCCATACGACTTGCACCAGCCGGGTTCCATTATCGACAGATAACAGAACAAGAGGAGAGGCGCATTCAGGGCGGCTCAAAGGAGCCACACCAGGCTACTAGAAAGTTCTTAGTACAAGAAGAGTTACACATGTGAGCACACCTTTTACGCACTAACATGGTGGGTTCATCGACATGATTGAACACCGGGGCGTTGCGTCTTTTCCATATATATAATCCAGAGGATGGCGGTGCGGATAGTTGTCTTTGGAAAATCCTTGGGGTGTTGGTTCAAGAGTGTAATAAGAGTGGTCGGTACAGCAGAAGCACCCAAGTGTGGTAGTGAGTTCCAAACTACACGGGCTCGTGAACACCATAACAGCAGATGATCAGTATCTTCTTCATACGGGCATGAACAGGCAAGACGAATGAGTTTTTTTTTAGACTAAATTAATAAAGCCCCAATATAGGCCAAAGTACGAACATAGGTTATAAGTGCTGTGAACACAGTATACAGACCACGCCCGCAGGCACCAAACCAACACAAAGAGTCTAACGACCGCTACACTAGCAGGCCGGCACATCAGAAATCCAACAACAACAGAAATAGCACCAAGGGAGGAGCAGACAGCTTAGACGTCGGGGTTGTTGGCGATGAGGGAGTGCGTCTCAGCGAACAGCCTGCGCAGCATGGCGAGCATCTCCTCCAGGAAGAGCAATGCCTTGGATTTCTGCAGGAGCCGCCATTGCTGCAAAATAAAAATAGTTTTAAAAACAATGTCAGCAGGTTGGCGCGGAAATTTGGATTCAATCGTGAACTTGTTACGAGTGGTCCAAATGACCCAGCACTAAGCAGTGTAAAACAGCCACAGAGCCTGCCGGACATTTCTGTGGAACCCTTCCGCCACTTCGCACCACTGGGACCTGGATGAGGGATTCCAGGCAGAACCAAACATCGAGCGAGCACCTGGATAGGGACCTGGATGTCTAGATTCCAGGCAAGACGGATGAGTCGAAGAGGTTTGTATCGGAAGCGTCTCTCATTGGTGGGTAGCCGGGAACAAAGCACGACACAATTGAAGATCCGATAGTTGTTGGGTGCACCATGTTGCCAGACAACGTCAACCTAATAAAAGACCTGTAGATGTGGAAAGGAATTGACATAGAGACTCCTATTCATGAGGGTTTTGTTAGTATACCGAGATAAGCGAGCGTCGTTTTCAGAGGTGAGAATAGAGGAGGACATGACATCAGCATGGAGCAAAGCTAGTTCAGAGGCGGCGGCGGCGGCGGTGGAGAGCCCCGCGCGCCCTGAAAAGTAGCATGGAAAACCGTGTTGAGAGCAGCAACAACAGACATGTTCGATCGATCGTTGTGGAGTGGGGAAGAAGGGCAGTGAAGCGTTCAACTAGGATAGATGCGCCTTTTTGGTGGTTGTGACTTAGAGAGGCCTTTTGGTCGGATTAGAAAAACCAATTGTTATCACCGTCCAGGCCTTTTAATTACTTGCAAGTACTACATGGCCCCTTCTCAGGCCAAACTGATTCCCCTAGGAGTTGACACAAGTTATAATTGCCTTGCAAACGAAAACAGCGAGTTGTCCCATAAGAGCAGGGTATCCTCGAAGATGATTACTAATTCACAACCAAACGGACACACACAACACACACACACACACACACACACACACACACACACACAACACACGCACACGCACACGCACACGCACGCGCCAGCGCACGCGCACGCGCACGCGCACACACACACACACGCGCACGCGCACGCACACACACACACACACGCACACGCACACGCACACACCCACACCCACACCCACACGCACACGCACACACCCACACCCGCACACGCACACACACACACACACACACACACACACACCCACACACCCACACACACACACACACACACACACACATGTTGGCGCTAAGGCTGAGAGCATGAACTGTATAAACCAATATATAGTTATTTTATAAATAAACCTAGTGTAATTTTTATATAAGATTAATAGATGTTTAAATTTTCATATATCTATATTTGTCTTTGCGGGATGCCCGCTTTGCAAGCTTAGTTGAAATTAGCAGTTGTTGCTGCTCAGGGAAGCACCCTTGAAATTGTGGCATCGACTTACTCTAGGTGGTTTTTGCTTCGGTGTCCCCCCCTATACAATAATTTCAGCTTGTTAGCGGGTTTTGGATGCGTGCCGGGTGGAGACCGGGTGAAGGTCGAGTCGTACTGGCGACTTGCGTATATGTATTATACGGCACTGACGTATACGGAGAGAGGAGCGGTCGGACCATAGAACTGGGAAGAGGTCGTTGCCTCCGTCCGCATCGTTTTCTTCCCCAAATTCGTCACCCCCATTGGTCCGGTGAGCACTTCCCGACGATGGAAGGAGTTGGCGAATCGGTCCCCGCCGCCGATGTGAAGGAGACCGGGGAGGAGGCTGCAGCGAAGAAGGCCATGACAGATGCGGTGCCAGATCAGGCGGTGGCAGTGGCCGCACTTGTTTGTAGCAGCGGTGGTCGCCGGAGGGTGTAGCAGCGGCAGCCTTCGGTAGCCGAAGTTTGTAGCAGCGGCCACCGGCGCCAGAGTATGTAGCAGAGGTGACGTATGTAGCAGCGTCTGTGGCCATATGTAGCACCGGCGGCCGGCACATGTAGAAAAAGGCAGCGGCGGCCATCGTTTCCAGCAGAAAAGGTTGGCGGCAACGGAAGATCCTTGTAGCACCGGCGAGCTGCGGCGGCCATCATTCCTAGCAAAGGCTGGAGAGAGAGAGAGAGAGAGAGAGAGAGAGAGAGAGAGAGAGAGAGAGAGAGAGAGAGAGAGAGAGAGAGAGAGAGAGAGAGAGAGAGAGAGAGAGACGACTGTAGGAATTGGGGGAGGGTCAATCAACACATAGCTCCAGCGGTGCCGGTAGGCAGCAACACCGACCGACTGCGGCAGCAGCGAAAGCGACGGCAGCGGCAAGACGGCAACAGCCTTCGGCAGCATATGCTGCGATTTGTGGCCGCGGCGCCGCGTCACTTGCAGCGGCAGCCAGCTGGTGCTAGAGCGCAGAGCACGTCATGAGGCATTCGAGAAAGTCAGGTCGTGCTGGACGGTTGGGAACGATGGAATCAATGATCTTTTTTTCCTTATCGCTAAGGACGCGTGCGGCTTGCGTGGAGTAGAACCGAGTGAGACGGAGCTAGCGAGCAACCTGGATGATGGAATCGGAACTGCACCCTGCACGCACCCGAAACCCGCTAACGCGCTGAAATTATTGTCTAGGGGGGATATATGCTGCTGAGGGAAGGAGCAACTGTGAGATGCCCGCTTTTCAAGCCTAGTTGGCGCAGTTGCTGCTGCTTATGGAGTAATGCAAAACTTATTTTTTCATACGACGCGAATGTCTCAGCGACTTACTCTCTATTTGTTGTTGTCACATGTTCATATTTATGGTCACCTACTCCTCTTTAAAAAATAAGAAGGGGATACAATATGCTTTTACTTTTGCATATTTCTTCTCACCTATATATATATCCATGGTGACCTCCAATAGCTATATACAATTTGGTAAGATGAGGCACATTGCAATCTTACATCTAGTTAGAACATTACCCCTGAGCAAGTGCCTCCCTGGTTCCATTCCATACCGAGAGAAGCGACAAATGACCCTCTACATAGGCTGGTTTAGAATAAGATATACTACTATTAGGAATGAGCGGCACTAGGAAAGAGCCTCTTTGGATGTGTTCAAAGCCTGTTACCGATTAGCCTTTTCATTTTATCCATGACCGACTCATCACATAGGAGAGACATCTGCGCAGCCCTTTGAGCGGTGCCTTCTTGTCATGCAATTATTGGGGACCAGATAGGTTTTCACTAGTCGCGGGCGGTGGGTGCCATCGAAAACGAAGTTTGATGCTATCTTGCTCAAGAATTCTGTAACGGTCGACTTTATGTCGCATTCGAATGTGTACCATAGTAAAATCTGGTAGAAGTCATTTACTCATGATCAGCTAAGAGCACGTATAATGCATACGTTACGAGACGCTAGGCTAAATTTCCTGACCATTGGGCTCAAATCCTGTTCGATCCAGGGATTTTCCCTAGCGTCGACGTGAAACAAAACGGTGGTCGCTAGGACTTGTTTCTATCTGCTTAGGGGTGTTTGATTAGCCCTCACGATTGTCTCTAGCGACCGGACTTAGCGTTGCGCGTTGGGAGCCTAGACGCTTAGCCCCTAATCTAATTTTCTGGTATTTATTTTTCTGCACTTAAGTGTCTATGCAAGCGTCTAGCACAGTACATGCCCTAACCACATTGAGGGCAACCATAAGAGTATTGGATATGTACTACTTAATGTCATGAAACAACTTTTAATACTACCCTTTTCTTCTGTTAAAATTACTCGTAACCGTTTTGAATATCATAAATTCTACTTTTCTTTTTTAGTTCAGAATATGGTATGAGTACTACTGACTTAGAGAGGCGTTTCGGTCAGGTTAAGAGGGCCAGGTGCTACCATGGCCCTTGGCAGTCCACACTCTGCACATTGATCTCCTGATGCTCGACAACATCCTACAGTACGTTTCTCAGGAAAAAGGCCCATAGCCTGCCTAATACCACGTCCATGGCAGCTTCTCCCGAACACCTCGCTCCATGGGCTGGAGGCGGGCCACCACAGTCTCTATCGAGGCCTCGGAGGCGAAGACAACGATCGAGATGTGATCGTCAGATCGTGCATCCATCCAAAGACCGTGGGACTATGACCAGCTAGCCGACAGCAAGTGCAATGTACTACCCATTTATAATTTATTAGTCTCACCGATTTTGTTTCTCATGTATATATGTTTTGGTCCTCGGTTGCTCAAATTTTGTTCCTCGCATGATGTGATCAAGATATTTCTCGGGAGCTATAGTATCTAAACTGTCGACTTGGTCGTCCGTTTCACTTAATCTGAAAAATTGTTCCTACTATAGACATGTTGTGTTCCTTGGTCGCTGAACTTTTGTTCCTTGTATAAATGTGATTCATTCTAGTGCTAGAATTTTTGTCCGGTGATTTTTTTTTTCCAAATTAGTCGAAATTATTGTTTCCCATGTACATGATGTCTTTTCTTCAGCAATTGAAGTTTCGTTGCTCGCATAGATGTGCCGCATTCCTCGTGTGGTACAATTCTTATCCAAACTGAAGATATGATTATTTGTTTCACTTAATTTAAAATATTGTTCCTGTTATCGACATGATTTATTGCCCGGTCACTAAAGTTTTGATCCTCATGTTTATGTGTTTTGTTCTTGGGCGCTACAGTTCTTGTCCCAATTGTAGCTATCTTTTTGTTCTAATTAGTCAAAATATTTGTTTTTCATGTACATGATGTCTGTTTCGTGGCCGCTAAATTTTTTCCTCATATATATGTGATTTGTTCCTCGGGCGCTACAACGCTTGTCCCAACTGTAGTCCTGATTTTTGTATGCATGTGCTAAAATTGTGTTCCACCAATAGTCATGATATGTTCCTCTTTCACATAAGTTTTGTTGTAGTTGGTCTAGTTGTCATGTTTTTTTTCCTGTAGTGCACTATATACTTGGTCCACTCGGTTGTTTTATTTTTTGCTGCCATCATGATTTGTTTCTCGAGAACTAATTTTTTGTTTTAACCTTGTTCATTTTCTCTAAATTTTTGTACATTTGGCACTCAATTTTTGGTACTCGTAGAGATATCATTTATTCCTCGGTCGCTTAATTATTGTTCCTTTGGCTCTATGATTTTTGTTCAATATATAGTCGTGATTTTATTCCATTAAGCAAAATCTTTTATTCCCTGCAAAGAAACAATTTGTATTTGGCTACTAAACTTTTGTTCCAATCAGTCCAATTT
The DNA here is from genome assembly GCA_030063025.1 of Avena longiglumis. Lineage (NCBI taxonomy): Eukaryota > Viridiplantae > Streptophyta > Magnoliopsida > Poales > Poaceae > Avena > Avena longiglumis. The sequence goes on along the minus strand of CP125978.1, from coordinate 455,021,625 downwards.
TATTTTCTGGTAATAGTCGTGATTGTTCGTCATGGGATAAAACTTTGTCATGCTTGGTCTATTATTTCTTATTTATAGTGATGATTTATATCAAGGCTCTAAAATTATTGTCCAATTTTTATCCCACTCGCAATTGTTGTTTGTTTCTTGATTAAAAAATTATGTTGAATGGTTCGAATGTTTTATTTTTGGTAGTCGTGAATTTTTCTATGGGATCTAAATTTATGTGTCAAAGGACTCAAATATGTATTCCTATTTTTATTCATGTCTTGTTTCTGCGGGCGTAAATAATTCTTAGTCGCCAGAATGTAGATACAATTGCTTTGATTCAGAGAAAATCATATTCTTAATCTTAATCAACTAATTTTTATATGTTTAACTTAGAACATTTCAGTTTAAAAGATTAAAGTAATACTAAGATATGTGCTAAGACTAATAATTTTGGATGACGAGTGCGTTGGGCAGCCTAACACGTGACCATTCCAGTAGGCGGCAGAAAAAATAGAATAAATGTGACAAACAATCAGAGTAGAACAACAACATACAAACGAACAATTTAGGTGTGCCCGGATCTGGTACCACAACACATCGATTTAGTCCCACATCCTCGAACGAATAGGACATCAACTAGTTTAAATATGGTTTCCTCTCTCCTAGTGCATGGGCAAATCAAGTTCAACCCTAGGGCCACAAAACTCACCAAAAGGCTGAATAAGTATAATTGGGCCTTTGGCTTGCCAGTGGCCCAACTATGTGATTCCTTCCCTCGCTCATCCCAACCGTGAGCGACTGCGAGGAGGACCCCATACATGCTACACCACTTCCAATTGTGCCACCAACCGGCGGGCCAATGCTACCTATCCCACCTCTATGAACTTCGAGTTTTTCATAAATACTTGATATATCAATTATGTTTTGGAGAGGAAGGAAGAACCTTGCTCGGTTCCATTCATTAAGATGAAACCATTAGCTCTACATAGTACTTGCTCAATCTCTTCTTTTATTGAATGCATTAACTCAACTTGTTCCATAGTGCACGGCGGTCCGAGCAGTTTCATGGAAGCATAGAAACTTTGGTCAGACGAGCACATGTTAGTATGCTTAGAACTACGACGTAAAAGCATAATCAACTTGTACCATAGCGCACAACCGCCCGAGCAGTTTCAATGGACCAACTGCGAATCTATACAATCCCATTACTCTCTATGCATATTATCATATTATCATTAATGTAAACAATCATCTAATTAGAAAGTGCATGCATGTTTTAGTTATTTGTTCCCAAAGAGGGTGTGAAATACAATGGACTATTATAGGTCCGAATTTTACATGCAGTGTCATGACCATAAACAAAAGTATGGCTGGCTAAATGGGGTATTATTTGGCAGCCCAACAACGAGGGAGACTTGGGGTCGAGAACCACGATATCAAAAACAAATGGTTGTTTAACCTTTTGAAGTAAGATATGGTTTGGCAAGAGCTTCTCTAGAATAAATATCTTTATGCTAAAACATTACACAAGTGTCCTTAAGACCTACAAACTCTTCTTTTTTGGAACTGTCTCGTGAGGGTTAACCAATAATTCTTTAATATAGTTTTTTAATGTTGGTATTGGTTCCAATGCATGTTTTTTGGTAAGAGACACTTGGCTCATGATGAAACCCTTTAGCACCGATATACTTTTTTGTATAACATTGGTTATATGAGACATGTTATACTTGCAGAGGTTATGGCGCAACTCCTCTAAATATTGCCTTTAGAAGAGCCTTAATCAGAGACACATGAAGTGCTAGTTACACATAGTTTAGAGGGAGATTTTTGTCAAGCTTTTCTGATGAGCTTGTTAGTTTTCATTGGAAGCTTTGTGTTTCTGGATTCTTTTCTGTAAAATCCATGTATGTTAATATCATGAATGATGGGCATAACTTTCATAAGAAATATATCTGGAAACTGAGGTACCACTAAAGATATAGATTGTCTTGTTCTTTTATGTAAGGGCAATAATAACAAAGGACAATCTATTGAAACATTATTGGAATGAGAATAGAAGTTGTTGTTTTTGTGATGTACATGAAACAATGAAACATTTTTTATTTTTGTGTCCGTTGGCAAATGTACTATGGCGCATAGTATTTATTGCATTTTATATTCTCCCTCCAACTAGTGTTTCAAATTTACTCGAAAACTGGTTCAGAGAGCTAAGCAAGAAACTTAAAGTACAAGTTCCGATGAGAATTTGAGGTTATGTTTGGCTATTTCGAATTACTGCAATGATAATGTTTTGAACAACAAATGAATTTCTATTTTCTTGCAGGTTAAATATCCATATATCAACCCACTGGTTACATATGTGGTCCTTAGTTCAACCGTATAGCTCGGAGTATATTCAATTGTTAAGTTGGCAGCCTAATAAAACGGTGTGTAATCTTGTTGCGGTGAATTAATACATGCAATGATGACTGGCTATGCGCTTCGGTCGGTGTTGAGACTGAGGGTTGCCTTCCTTTTGGAATTTTTTTTTCTTTATTAGATCCGGGTTTAGTTAATCAAGAAAAATCAGCACGAGCCCATGAAAATACATCTGTCACTTAACTACTAATTAGCTAATAACTTAGTGATACTATGAAAGTGTTATGAAACTTCTATTTTGCAAGATTAAGACCATGTGTAATATCTCACCGTCTTTCTCTCATATTTACTGTTGTCAGAGGATCACGTTCTTGCAATTATGCTCACGTGCTCATTGAAATATAGGAGGTGAAAACATGTCCTTATTTTGCATACTTATTCTCACCTATATATAACCATGGCGACCTCAAAGGTTAGATATAATTGGGTAAGATGAGGCACAATGCAATCTTACAACTAGTTAGAAAGTTACACCTAAGCAAGCATTTCTCTGGATTTCAAATGCGAGAGAAGCAGCAAAAAACACTTTCTACGTACTTTGCTTTAGAACAAAATATTGTGAATGAGCGTCATCAGAAAATAGTCTCGCCAGATGCTTTTGGATGACGGTGCTTTGTCTCATGCTGATAGAATCCATGATCAACTCGTCACATAAGCAAGTCACTTTTCATGCATTTTGTGCAATACCATCCTATTGTGGACTATCTAAGTTTACACTCTATAGGAAATGCATATGCATAGACAGTCCACACAGCAAACTGAGGCCCTGCGGCGATGTACCCACCCGTCCATGAATAATAGGTAAGCCTCACTCTAGGCAGAGTTTGTGACCGTGTAATAGGCTACCATTTCGTGTGGTTCGGCAGAGTTTGTAATAAACGTTAGCACCTGGCTGCATCTTTACGCCTATCCAATTTTTGGCCCAATTCCCCTTCCGAACTACCAAAAAAATAAGATGCTTGCCGAATCCGAGTTTTCTGTTCCAACCATTATAAAACTAATACCTATTTTGTTTGCCTTGCTTCCGTGTCCCCCCTTGAGGGAAACGATTAGAAAAAAACCAATTCGGGGGTTTGATGGTGTGTTCTGGGTCATTAGGAGCGGATCCTCTCCGGTATTTTTTTCTACCGTTGTACGTATTTGAGTCTGGTTCTACATGGCGTCCGTAGGGATAAGCAAACTGCCGGTCCCACTCATGCTAATTCCGATCCAGATCGCATCGGTCATGCATCGTGCGTCTTTGGAGATGTGGATTTTGGTCGTCAGAGCAGTTTCACTCGTTCGAACGTTTCAAAGCTCTATTTTAATGTTATTTAGGGTCACACAGATGTAATATTTGGCTTGAGAATAAAGTTTCTTACTCATGTTTTCAGGCCGAGTTTTCGGTTTTGGCCAAATTTTAAATAAACTCGGCGAAATTTGGACAATAACGATTTTGTTAATATATAGGCGAGTTTATACATATTATGTCAAATTGTTATACAACCGAATTTTGACCGCATTAGCATAAAAGAAAAAAAACGTTCAAATAGCTACTAGGCAATGCCGATGCTTACGGGCACCCCGTTTACATGCCAAAGTTGTGGTAGAAGACGGTGTAGTCGGCGTCCCGGATGCCGTCGTCATCGCTCGGCGGCTGCGGGGGACACGAGCTGCCCTGGCCGGCGTCGCCGTAGCGCCATGGCTGAGAAAAGGGATTGGCCTCGTCGTCATCATCGTCGAGGACGATAAGCAGCGCGCCTTGGTGCGCGCGCTGCCGGCCATCCATGCGCGCGGCATGCTCCTGATGACGCCGAACGTAGTTGGCCTTCTCGTGTTCCCAGTCCGCCCTAGACCAGGCGGGCATACATGGGTGGCACATCGTTCAGGGAGTGCTCCAGCGCCATCTTCTTCATAACGAAGGCATCCTCGTCGATGGGAACCGCCTAGTCCGCCGGCTCGGGCCCGGCCGGTCGGCGGCGATGGCGCGCCGCGTGAGCGCGTCCTCAGCGGGAGCGCATCGGCGACTCCATCTCCCGCTTCACCGGTCGGAGCAGAGGCGTGGCGACTGTGCCGACGCCGAGCCAGACAAGCGCGGCGCCGACACCGAGGAATACGAAGAAAGGAAAGCCATCCTCCTCGGCAGCCATTTGGCCACCGCACAACGTCGGGCGGCCGATGGCGGGGAGCAAGGAGGATAGCCCAACTTAGGGCCGACACCGAGCTCCAGGTAGCGGCGAAGGCTGAAAGAGGATTTTCTTAGGACTGCATTTTCTTAGAGCTTCCATCGTCGCCGATCGGCCGGCTTCGCCTGCGCACACCGAAGTCTGAGCCGGCGGACTAGGCAGTCCTCGTCGACGAGGACGACTTCATCCCGAAGATGGCGCAGGAGTGCTTCCTGAACGACGTGCCGACCATGCAGGCCCCCGACGCATGCGCCTGGTCCATGGCAGACTGGGAGAGCGAGGAGGCCAACCGCGTTCGGCATCATCAGGAGCAGGCCGAGTGCGAGGCCGCGCATGTCGCTCGTTGGCAGCGCGCCTACCAGGGCGCGCCGGTTATCATCCTCGACGACGACGACGAGGAGGCCGGTCCCTCGTCTCAGCCATGGCGCTATGGCGACGTCGGCCAGAGCAGCTCGCGTCCCCCGCAGCTGCCGAGGGACGACGACGATGACGATGGCACCCGGGACGCCGACTATACCGTCTTCTACCGTAACTTCGGCATGTGAACGGTGTGCCCGGCGGCACGTCTGTGTTTTGTACCGTGTTTCTTAAAAAAATAGCTATTTCAATGTTTTTTTCTTTTAGCCTGATGCAGTCAAAATTTGGATGTATGTCCAAATTTGACGTCATCTATGTATTAACAAAATCGCCTATATTCGCCCAAATTTCGCTAAGTTTATTTAAAATTTGGCTAAAATAGAAAACTCGACATGGAAACGCGAGTAAAAACTGGCCGTCTCAGACCGAATGCTACGTTCATCCGGCGCTAAATATCGCTAGAATTAGGCCTAAAAACGCAAAACCAGTGGAGGTGCTCTGAGGACCAAAATCCACAGCTCTGAAAGCGCACAACAAGGTGGTATCAGCGACCGATCGTGCATGACCGATGCAATCTGGATCGGGATTATGGTGAGTGGAACCGGCATTTTGTTTTCCCGTACGGACGCCATGTACTACCAGACTCAAATACGTACAAAGGTAGAAAAATACCGGAATAGATCTGCTCCTAATCAATCTGACCCAGAACACACCATCGAACCCCCCAAACCGGTTTTTTCTAATCGTTTCCCTCAAGGGGGGACACCGAAGCAAGGCTCATTTTGTTTAGTATTTCAGGTGCTTCTCTAGCATATATAATGTCAATCTTGTAGCAGATGGCTGACTACATCAAACGCAAACATGAAAGTACCGCCCATTATTTTTCCAAGATCATAATTGTGAGTTTTTTTACTCGGGCCGCCAGCCATCCTGAAAACTTCATACCATAAATATTTTCACAACGTTAGTAAGTTTCAGAGGAAGGGGAGATACAAAGAAGGCGCATTCAGGGCGGCTCAAAGGAGCCACACCAGGATACTAGAATTTTCTTAGTACAAGAAGAGTTACACCGGTGAGCACACCTTTTACGCACTAACATGGTGGGTTCGTCGACATGATTGAACACCGGGGTGTTGTGTCTTTTCCATATATTCTAGAGGATGGCGGTGCGGATAGTTGTCTTTGCAAAATCCTTGGGGTGTTGGTTCCGGAGTGTAGTAAGAGAGATTGGTACAGAAGAAGCACCAAGACGTGGTAGTGAGTTCCAAACTACATGGGCTCGTCAACACACTAGTGGAAACGAGGGCTTTTGTTGATCCCGAAAAGAGGCTTTAACACCGGTTCTTCTACGAACCGGTGTTAAAGAGAACCCAGCGTGGCCTCTGGCATTAAAGGAGCCCCTTTAACACCGGTTCGTGGCACGAACCGTATTAAAATCCCTGCACCGATGACAAGACCCGCCTTTAACACCGATTCATGGCACGAACCGGTGTTAAAGAAACTATAAGACACCACCCCAGCCCACACACCCCACTCTTCCATTCTTTCACATTTTGGAGCCTAGCAAGAGGGTGTGAAGAGTGCTAGTTTGTGTTTTTTCATATGCACTAGAGGTGTTCGGTGAAATGCCCGAGAGCTCAAAATAAGCTTTTTTGTTGCTCTTTCCGTCTCGGTCGAGGTCGGCAACTATAGTTTCATGTGTCATTGATGTACTATATATATAAATGGTCATCTCCCTATTATTTTTTGATATATACTACATATTAATGCAGATGAATCGGCAATGGATGTACGGTGACCGCCGCACTTCCGAGTACATTACGGGCCTCTAAAATTTCATCGTTGTGGCTAATGCAAACCGTGGTCACAATGGTTTTATGTGCTGTCTGTGTGTTCACTTTCAGAACAAGAAAGACTACTCAAATACCAGAACCATTCACGCCCACCTGCTTCGATCCGGTTTCATGCCCAGCTATAATTGTTGGACCAAGCACGGAGAAAAAGGGGTTGTGATGGAAGACAACGAAGAAGAAGAGGATGATGAAAACTATCATAATATGTATCCTGAATATGATGATAATGCAACGGAGGTAGATAATGAAGATCAAGAGGGAGAAGATGGGCCCGCTGATGACGATCTTGGTCGGGCCATTACTGATGCAAAGGAAGAATGTGAAACTGAAAAGGAGAAGGAGAAGATGGAGCAGATGTTAAAGGATCACAAAACATTGTTGTATCCAACTTGCGAAGATGGCCACAAAAAGCTAGGTGCCACACTGGATTTGCTGCAATGGAAGACAGAGAATGGTGTGACTGACAGCGCATTTTCAAAGTTGTTGGTAAAAATGAAGAATCTTCTTCCAAGAAATAATGAGTTGCTGACAGTACATACCAAGCAAAGAAGGTTGTCGCCCTCTAGGATTAGGCGTCAGAAGATACATGCCTGCATCCTCTACCGGTGAGAAGTACGAGAATTTGGATGCATGCCGGTATGCACTTTGCTGCGGTATAAGATCGACGAGACGATCTGGCGATGTTGAGGGCGAGGCCCCTAGGAAGAAGGTTCCCGTCAAGGTTATGTGGTATGCTCCTATAATACCACGGTTAAAACGTCTCTTCGGAAATAAAGAGCATGCCAAGTTGTTGCGATGGCACATGGAAGACCGTAAGAAAGACGCGATGTTGAGACACCCCGCTGATGGGTCACAGTGGAGAAAAGTCGAGCGAGAGTACCCGGACTTCGCACGTGACGCAAGGAACTTAAAGTTTGGTCTAAGTACAGACGGCATGAATCCTTTTGGTGAGCAGAGCTGCAGTCACAGCACCTGGCCTGTGACCCTATGTATCTATAACCTTCCTCCTTGGTTGTGTATGAAGAGGAAGTTCATTATGATGCCAGTGCTCATCCAAGGACCGAGGCAACCCGGCAACGACATTGATGTGTACCTAAGACCATTAGTTGAAGAACTTTTACAGCTATGGGCCAAACCAGGTGTACGTATGTGGGATGAGCACAAAGGGGAGCCATTTGACCTACGAGCATTGCTTTTCGTAACCATCAATGATTGGCCCTCTTAGTAACATTTCGTAGGGCAGACAAACAAGGGATACAATGCATGCACACTGTTTAGATGATCGAAAGTGTATATTTGGATAAATGTAAGAAGGTTGTGTACCTAGGGTATCGCCGATTTCTTCGAACCTGCATCCGATGAAAGAAAGGCAAGCATTTCAACGTCTGGCGTAACCCGGAGGAAGCCTCCTCCGTGCGGTGAGGAGGTATTTGGTATGGTCAAGGACCTAGAAGTAATATTTGGAAAAGGTCCTAGCAGTCTATCTGTTCGAATGACGATGCGGACACGCCCATGTGGAAGAAGCAATCTATATTTTAGGACCTACCCTATTGGAAAGTCTTAGAGGTCCGCTCTTCAATCGACGTGATGCGTGACGAAGAATGTTTGCATGAACCTGCTAGGCTTTCTAGGAGTGTATGGGAAGACAAAATATACACGGAAGCACGACAGACCAACGCGTCGAAGGCCCTCAAGAGCCTATGCATCCCGAGAACGAGAAGGGTAAACAATGCCACTTAACTCCTGCCAGCCGCTCTTACCAAAGCGAGAAGGAAATCTTTTTGAATGTCGGCGGTATCAAGGTCCGTCGGCTTCTCGTCGAATATAAAGGGAATAATAAATATGGCGGAGAAAAATTCCAAAACCTGAAGTCTCATGACTGCCACGTGATTATGACACAATTGCTTCCGATTGCATTGAGGGGGCTTCTACCTGAAAATGTTCGAGTACCCATTGTGAAGCTATGTGCATTCCTCAATGCAATATCTCAGAAGGTAATCGATCCAGAAAGCCTACCAGGGTTACAAACAGATGTGCCCCAATGTCTTGTCAGCTTTGAGTTGGTGTTCCCACCATCTTTCTTCAATATTATGACGCATCTCGTGGTTCACCTAGTAGAAAAGATTGCCATTCTCGGTCCTGTATTTCTACACAATATGTTCCCCTTTGAAAGGTACATGGGAGTCTTAAAGAAATATGTTCATAATCGTGCTAGGCCAGAAGGAAGCATCTCCAAGGGCTATATGTAGGAGGTCATTGAGTTCTGTTGATTTTATTCCTGACCTTAAGGCGATTGGTGTTCCGTAATCACGACATGAGGGAGATGCGTGGAAAAGGCACCCTAGGATGTAAAGCAATGATATGTAGGGACGGGCATTCTCTCAATCAAGCACACTACGGTTTTACAAAGATCTATCTTGGTTGCCCGTATATCAATGAACACAAGAATTTAATACGCCTCAAACACCGGGACGGTCGATGAATGGATTATAAGTGAACACATGAAGTTTTGGCGGTGGTGCAAAGACTTCTCACGAATAACACCACTGTTGGGGATGAGCTGTACTTGTTGGCCGTGACACCGTCTTGTTGTATGTACTTTCCAAGGGTACGAGATAAATGGGAATACATTTTACACGATAGGCCAAGATAAAAGAGCACCAACCAAAGCGTGGTGTCCGCTTCGATGCAGCAGAAGACAATGGACAAAAGACCACGTATTATGGGTTCATAGAGGAGATATGGGAACTTGACTATGGACCTAATTTTAAGGTCCCCTTGTTTCGATGCAAATGGGTCAAGCTAACAGGAGGAGGGGTTGGGGTAGACAAGAAGTACGGAATGACAACGGTGGATCTCAACAATCTTATGAAGAACTTAGACGAACCATTCGTCCTAGCCAATGATGTGGCTCAGGTTTTCTATGTGAAGGACATGTCCTCCAGACCAAAAAAAAGAAAAAATATGCAAACGAATACATCATATGATGAGCCAAAGCGTCACATAGTTCTTTCAGGGAAAAGAAACATCGTGGGAATCGAGGACAAGACAGACATGTCAGAAGATTATAATAAGTTTGATGAAATTCCGCCCTTCACAGTGAAAACTGACCCAAGCATTCCGTTAAGTAAAGAAGATGCTCCATGGTTACGTCTGAAGCGATCATAAGGAAGGGATATGCCAAAAAGTTCATGCTCATATTATGTAACTCTAGTTCATGTTTTTAATATTAATACATGTCTTGAGTGTTAGTCATATTTTGTGGATGGACCGGGACTATGAGAAGAAGTTATCCCGATTCGTACTTACCATTAAGATCTGATCTCCAAACGCGCGCGGTCACATATTAGGGAGTGCCTCTATGACCAGTTTCTTGGAGATGCCGGAGGACTAGGCTCCGTCGGGCAGATGATCAGTATCTTCATCATCCGGGCTGAACGGGCAAGACACGGATGAGTCGTAGAGGTTTGTATCGAAGCGCCTCTCGTTCGTGGGTAGCCGGGAACGAAGGGCAAGACATTGGAAGATCCGACAGTTGTTGGGTGCACCATTTTGCCAGACAACGTCAACCTCAAAAGGCAAAATAAAACTAGGGGGACATCATCCCATCTAATTAAAGAATTTGTAACATATGCATATCTAGCTAACTCATGGGCCACTTCATTTGCCTCCCTGAAGCAATGCACAAACGAAATTGAGTTGAAACTTTGCGCTGCCAAAAAACAATCTGCTAATATAGCCGAATCTGGGCTCCATACTTCAGTCTCTGAGTTGCAAGCCTTGATCAGTTCAAGTGAGCCCGCTTCAATGCACACAGACATGAATCCTAGTTCTTGTAGAAATTCTAAGCCTTTCAACAGAGCAGTCACTTCTGTCGTCAACGCACTAAGGACGTTTGACAGAGGGCAGGCAAGGCCAGCAACCGCGTCCCCCCGATCATCTCTCAAGACGACACCTACAGCACCAGAACCATTCATATGGAAAGATGTATCAGTGTTTAGCTTATAACATCCCCTATCAGGTTTCTTCCAAGTAATTTCACGGATCCCAATATTTCCAGAGGATGCAGGAATATAATTTGCTGCTAGGGCTTGAATAGCAAACGCAGTTCGCTTTGAGTCAGTAACATTCTCGCCCTTCACAATCTCCCTCCGTTGCCACCATAGGTACCAACAAGTAACAACAACAGTTTCTTTTAATTTAAATTTTCCAATAATCGGCGATCTCTGGTTTGTCCTACATAGTATATCCTCCAGAATAGTAGAGCCTGATCGCTCCACATAACCGCCTGGCCAATATAATCTAGCAACCCCATCGATCTCCAAACCTCTCCGCACGAGCACAAGTGAAAATTAAATGCCGCATATCCTTAGCACCTCCATTACAGACAGGGCATTCAGGATTTACCTTCATATGTCTATCAGCCAAAATTGATCTCCCAGGAACAACTCCATGCAATGAACGCCACATAAATATTTTGATCTTGCTTGGCACTTCCAAATCCCACACACGCCACAGGATTAATTCTTGCAGCTCCTTGACAATCATCCCTTTTCATTTTGCTACCAAACTGATGCTCTCACTCGGTATAATAGGTTGATCTAACAGAGAAAGTATGGGTTCTTGTCATATTCCAAGCAACGAAGTCCTCTCCCAGATTTTCACTCAAAGGAATTCTCAAAATAATTTCAGCGTCAATGCCCAATATATTTTCCCTTATAATTTTTTCATCCCATGCACCAGTTATTGGGCTAATCAATTCCTCCACATATTTCAAAATACTTTGACCCTTTCTAGAGATAACTTTCCTTGATGGGCTATTTGGGATCCAATGATCTTCCCAAATGTTGACTTTCGCCCCATTACCGATTCTCCATATATGACCTCTTCTAAAAGTTTATAAGCACGTCACAATACTTTGCCAAGTATAGGATGATCCCTTCTTAGGACTATCTTTTAGAATATTTCCATCGGGGTAATACTTGGTCCTCAACACTTGCGCACATAAAGACCCAGGATTAGAGAGCAGGCGCCACACCTGTTTAGCAAGCATGGCTAGGTTAAAAGAGTGTAGGTCCCTGAAACTCATACCGCCCATCTTCTTCGGAATACACATTCGCCACCAGGCAAACCAATGAAGTCTCTTTTGTTCATCTGTATCACCCCACCAAAATGCTGACATAGCGTCATTCATATCCTTGCATAATCCCTTTGGAATTTTGAAGACTCCCATAGCATATACATGAATAGATTGAATAATTGCTTTAAGAAGAATTTCCTTTCCGCCCATAGACAAAAACTTCTCTTTCCAGCCTTTTAGTCTCTCAATATTTTTTTCCAAGAGATACAAGAAACTTTCACTCTTATCCAGGCCCACCATTGATGGTAATCCTAGATACTTTTCAGAAATCGCCTCAGTCATTATATTCAACTATGTACATATTTCCGCCCTCACATCCACATTAACATTAGGACTGAATAAATATTGTATTTTGATTCACTTACCATCTGCCCCGAACTAGCACAGTAGTCTTCTAGTACTTGTCTCAATGATGTTGCATTAGTCATGTCTGCTCTCATAAGTATTAAGGAATCATCAACAAAAAGTAGATGAGATACTGATGGTGCATTCCTGCACACCCTAACACCTTCAATGCCACGAACATCCTCTTCCTGAGCCAATAAACTGGATAGACCCTTTGCACACAGAAGGAACAAATAGGGAGACAATGGATCTCCCTGTCTAAGACTCCTGCTTGGGGCAAAACAGTTTGTTTCTTGATTATTAAACCTGACCCTATATCTCACCGAGTTAACACATGCCATGATAAGCTCAACAAACTCCTGATGAAAACCCAGTCGGGTCATCATTCTCTCAAGAAACACCCGCTCCACACGGTCATAAGCCTTGTGCATATCAAGCTTGACTGCACAATACCCTTTTTTCCCCGTCTTCTTATTTTTCATACAATGCATACTCTAATACGCAATCAGAATATTATCAGTAATTAAGCGTCCAGGCACAAAAGCGCTTTGAACATTAGAAATCACCTCATCCAAGATAGCCTTAAGTCCCAGGGCAATCATCTTTGAAATAACTTTATAGAGAACATTGCAAAGACTTATGGGCATGTACTGAGAAATCCTTTCAGGAGAATCCACTTTTGGAATCAGAACAATGACAGTATCATTCCAACCATCAGGGATAACTTTTCCATTGATAGCTTCCAGCACTTGTTTAGTAATAGAATCATCAAAGATATTCCAACATTTCTTTAGCGTGAAGACCATCTGTACCAGGTGCCTTTGTATCACCTATTGATAATAGTGCCTTTTTAACCTCTTCTGCGGTATAAGGTTTCCGAAGACCATCATTCATCTCCGCTGAAACTCTAGGTATAACCTTATCCAATAATTTTGGGTTTGGTTCATCAATCTCCCTTGTAAAGAGACCTGCAAAATAATCAGAGATATGAGGGTTCAGGTATGCGGTTCCTTCAAGAACATTTCCATTATCATCCACTAGTTTTTTATACAATTCTTTTGTCTCATTGCAGTAGCAAAATTATGGAAGTAGATTGTGTTCTTGTCCCCATGTTGTAACCAGTTAATTCGGCTTCTTTGAGCCCAATAAATCTCCTCCATCTCCAAGAGCCTTTCAATCTCCTCGGATAGTTCCCTTTGCTTAGCTATATTTTCAGGGGACAGCTCTTGACGCACCACATTCTCCAACTCACGGTGAGTTTTTCTCAAGTTACTTTTTGATTTCTTCAAAACAGATCTGTCCCACTTGTGCAATTGATCATGCACTTTAGCCAGTTTTCCTACCAAATAAATATTCAACCTTTGCGGATCCGCAAGGTCCCATGCCCCTTGAACAATCTCCAGGAAATTCTTTTCCTTAAGCCACCTAGCTTAAAACCTTAAAACTTTAGGAGCGTGGGCATGATCAAAAACAGGTTCTTCTATACTCATAAGAATCGGCCTGTGATCTGACCTATAATAGTCCAAATGATGGATGCTACAGCCAGGGCATTTAGCCCTCCATAGCTTGTTTGCAAGATCACGATCCAACCTTTCTCTGATATCTCCTCGATGCCACGTGAATTTATCCCCAATAACCCATGTCTTCAAGGTTACAGTCATCCAGTGCATCTCTAAACGCTTGCATACAATGGGCCGGTCTAGCCCTACCGCCCTCCTTCTCAAAAGGATATAAAATATCATTCAGATCACCCATAACTAACCATGGGATGTCAGCAATAGCACTCAAGTCACGAAGCCTCTTCCAGGTTAGATGTTTATTCTCCCATCTAGGCTCCCCATACATTCCAGTAAATCTCCACGCATTATCTTGACCAACACCAATCATGACATCAATGAAATTCATTGTTCTATCTCTCATAGACAGTACAACATCCTTCTTCCAGAACATAATAATTCCCCCACTTCTACCATTACTTGCAACAACTTCTTTAAAATCCATACAGAGTTTCCTTCTAAGCATCTCTGCCGGGAAAATCTCAAGGTGAGTTTCCAACAGAAATACAACATCCGGGCTTCTACGGCTAATAATGTCCAGTAGAGCCCTAATTGCCGCCGCCTTTTTGAGGCCACGACAATTCCAACTTAATATTTTCATTGCTCCCGGACAACCTCCAACCTGGAGGCCGCCGATATTTGTTTTTCTAAATTTTCGGTAGTGTTTGAGCCATCCCCCACCTTTGATCGTTTCGGTGGCTGCACTTTACCAGGAGTTCCCTCCATAGATTTGTCATCACCAGTGTTCACATTATCAAACCTTCCCACTATATCTGAAACTATGCCCAAAGACCCTGTAAGGAGTAGAGGGTTCCCACTAGCAGATGGGTCATCAAAATTGAGACGCTTCCTTGAGCTGTCTTTATTCTGGTCACTTGCATTTGGTTTCTCAACTGCCTCACTCGTCCATGCTTGGTTATCCCATGTATATGAGTTTGGGTCACCCATCCTTCCTCTCCCTCTACCCATAGCTCCTCTTCCTCGGCCCAAACCACGTCCACTACCAGCAAGCAAAAAGTCTCCCCACTTAAATTTCGATTCATCATGGACTCCATCTCCACATTCCTCATGCCAATGTCCCAGATAACCACAATTATTACAGAAAGTTGGTAATCTCTCATATTTGACTTGATACCAGTCCTTCTGTTTACCCTTTGTCATTGATACAAATCTTGTCAGTTTCTTATTCACATCTAGCTTCACCTAAATTCTCACAAATTCTCCAACGTAACCAGCAGGCAGTTTGATCTGTACTTCCTTGATCTCTCCAATATTCCTGCACATGCCGCGGATCACTGCATCTTTTAGTAACAAATCCGGCAACTTCAGAACCTGTGCCCACACAGTGATCTTGTTCAACACAACGGTTCTAGGGTTTAAGAAACCGTTGTACTCCTCCATGATCACAGCCTAATTTAAAAAGACCCAGGGTCCTTGAAACATCGCTTTGTTCCAATCTCCAAGACATGCAAATTGGATAGTAATAAACAGATATTCCTCAATCTTCCTCCACCTTACGTCCTTCGTCGGATTCCATGCCGAGCGCATGTCAGCATATAGGGCACTAGGGCTAAAACCACGTTGGGTGTGTACCTTAGCAATGGCCAGCCACTTTGCCTCCTCCGTCGGCTCCTTCACCTCATCTTCCTAGACGAAGCCAGCGTCTTCTTCCTCGTCCAGATTCAATCGCCCAAGCAGTTCTTCCACCGGGGTCCTAGAGAAACTACTAGCGCCTCCCATCGCCGAGTCCCGCGTAGGCGCTTCCTCCGCCTCTCTCGACGGATCCGTCTCCATACTCCCTGTGGTGTCCTTCCTTGAATCCATAGATCAAAACTTGGCCGAGAGCGAAACTCGCGACGGCGTCGCCGTCGGAGGACAGAGAAACCCTAACTTCGGTTAGGGAAAAAAAAACTCCCCGTGAGTGTGCACGACAACATCAACCTGATAAGACATGCAAACGCAGAAAGGAATGGACATAGAGACTCCTATCGAGAGGGTTTTGTTAGTATGCCGAGATAAGCGAGCGTCGTCGTTTTCAGAGGTGAGAATAGAGAAGTACATGACATCAGCATGGAGCAAAGCTAGTTCAAAGGCGGCAGCGGTGGAGAGCTGCGCGCGCCCTGAAATTAGTAGGGAAAACCGTGCTGAGAGCAGCAGCAAACGGAGATGTTCGATCAGGGCAGGAAACGTTCAACGAGGATAGAGAGGCATTTTTGATGGTTGTGAGTTAGAGAGGCCTTTTGGTCGGGTTAGACAGACCAATATTATCACCGTCCAGGCCTCTTAATAACTCGCAAGTCCTACATGGCCCTTTGCCAGGCCAAACTGATTCCCTAGGAGTCCACACTAAGTTGGCAGAAAAGAAGGCCCATGACCAAAAACTGTGGCCGCCGAGAACACCTCTTTCCACCGGCCCTTCATTCAAAAAGAATAACGGGTACTACTGACTAGATACATGTGAATCTATCCAATTCACTTGTTTATGAATAGATCGAAGAGGTACCTTTTTTGATGGGTTAATAGAGTACTACCGAATTCCTAGAGAAATGTTGTAATGTCCTCTCGTTGTTGTTGCGGTGAAAAGATCACAATGTGTGTGAGGCTAAACGAGCCACTTGTTCACCAGGACGAGCATGACTTATTCAAAAGAGGGGACGAGCCTAGCTTCTTTGTGAGCCCACCCTCATTATGTGTTCCGTAGTAAGAAAAAATAAGTACTGTTTAGACCTTGATCACATAGAGATTCGGCGGTTGAATCCTGTTGTTGAAATTCTTTGTCGTTCTCAGAAGTATTAAATCTCGGTCTAAATTAAACCTTAAACCTTTTAAAGTTAACCGACGCCACGTATGCAAATGTTTACCACAAAACCCCTAAAGAAGTATATATTAAAGTATAGTGGTCTGTGACTCTCACTATTCTTTCTATCTCCTCTTGTGGCCGGCGGCGTCATCCGTAGCCTCTAGAAATTGGCGCTCCTGCATGTGCTCCTCGACCAAACCAAGTGATTACTTTTTAATATATATGTGTCTTTGTTTTAAAGCTTAAAAGTTATAGTTGCCTTGCTAACAAAAACAAAGCGAGTTACTGATTCACAACCAAAACACACACATATACATATGCCCATGGAACGAGAAGAAGCATCACTAAATTACCTACACCTCACAACGTGCAACCACAATATTGCCAGGTTTTGATTTTACAGGGTCTACTTTTTTGTGAGCGCGCCGAGGAAACAACTGGTAGAACAGGTGCGCGCACAACACTGACAACGAACGAACATGTAGTTACTAATGCCTGTGGCGGTGGAACGCCCGGCGAACGAGGCAAAATCGATCGACATGAGCATATGAGCCGAGGTCGCCAGCCGGCAAAGAGCTAGCCAAGGCTGGCTAGCAATCCTTCTTGCAAAATCATTTGCGGGCGAAGCTCGCCTGTCCTATCGTAGGAGAAGTTCTCGTTCTTGCACATGTTGGCGCTAAGGCTGAGAGCATGAACTGTATAAACCAATATATAGTTATTTTATAAATAAACCTAGTGAAATTTTTATATAAGATTAACACATGTTTAAATTTTCATATATCTATATTTGTCTTTGCGGGATGCCCGCTTTGCAAGCTTAGTTGAAATTAGCAGTTGTTGCTGCTCAGGGAAGCACCCTTGAAATTGTGGCATCGACTTACTCTAGGTAAGCTGCTCATGCAAGGAGCAACCGTGGCAAGCCCCCTTTGCAAGCCTAGTTGGCCCAGTTGCCGTTGTTAGGGAGTATTGCAAAACTTACTTCTTCATACCACGTGTAATGTTGCAGCGACTTACTCTTGTATTTGTTGTTGTTGTCTTTTTTTTGCGGAAAATTTGTTGTCGTTGTCGGATGTTCATATTTGTGGTCACCTACTCCTATTTCAAAAATAAGAGGGGGTACAATATGCTTTTACTTTTGAATATGTCTTCTCACCTATATATATCCATGGTGACCCCAATAGCTAGATACAATTTGGTAAGATGAGGCACATTGCAATCTTACATCTAGTTAGAACACTACCCCTGAGCGAGCGTTTCCCTGGTTCCATAGCGAGAGAAGCACCAAATGACCCTCTACATAGGCTGGTTTAGAATAAGATACTATTAGGAATGAGCGGCGTCAGGAAAGAGCCTCTTTGGATGTGTTCGCCTGTTGCAGATCCGCTCTCTTTAATCCATGACGGACTCATCACATAAGAGAGAAATCACTGCAGCACTTTGAGCGGTGCCTTCTTGTCATGCAGTTATTGGAGACCAGCTAAGTTTTCACTAGTCGTGGGAGGTGGGTGCCATCAACAATGAAGTTTGATGCTATTTTGCTCAACAATTTTGTAACAGTCTCTATGTCGCACTCAAATGCGTACCCGTGTAAAATCTGGTAGAAGCCCTTGACTCTTACTTAGCTAACCACATCTGGTGCAACCATGAGAGTATTGGACATGTACTACTTTATGTCATGTAGCAACTTTTAATGTGCTTTTATTCCGTTAAGATTACTCGTAACCAGTTTGATTATCATATATTGTACTTTTCTTTTTGAGGGAGAATATCGTACGAGTACTTGTCACTTAGAGAGGCATTTCGGTCAGGTTAAGTGGGACAGATGCTACCGGTGCCCTTGGCAGGTCCACACTCTGCACACTGATCACCTGATGCTCGGCAGCATCCTACAATATGTTTCTCAGAAAAAAAAACCCATAGCCTGCCTAATACCATGTCCATGCCAGCTTCTCCCGAACACAACGGGCCGGAAGCCTGTCACCACTGTCTCTACCCTGTTACTCCTTTAGAGAAAAAAAGCACGGAAGAAAAGCTGACAGCTCTCACCGACACATGGGTCCGACACACTTTGCGGTCCCGCTGGTCATTTAACCAAACCACAAAGCAACCGAGTGGTGGCCACGGGAAAGCCCTTCCTGACATATCTCTGCATTCCAACATTTCCCTCTTCCCTGGTTTTGGCACGGATTCCTATGACGAGCCGGAAAAGCAAACACAATCTTCTAATCCTCTCGCTATTACCCATCGATCACCAACGCGTCAGCCTCCCTGTTTCGCCCACTGACAACTAGGCCACACCCCATAGATCGCTGCACTCTCATGCGCAGCTCAGAGCTCACACACTACGCGCAGAGTCTGAGGGTTGTAGATAGGGTTTTGGAAGAAATCCTCGTCGGCTTGCCGTGGTTACCCTATCCACTTTCTCTGTGTGTCAGGAAAATTCTTGGCCTAGTGCTCTGGTCTGGATAGCAGCGTTGTCGCTTTCTTTTTTTGAAGGTGTTGTGTGTTGCTTGACTGCTCGGTGCCAGGAGCATGGTGGTACTACTCGAAGGTCACAATGGTTGCGGATCATTTCATTTAGTTGATCCGCCTCTATCTCTTTTTTCTTTTTTTTCTTTGGCGTGTGTTTGATGTTGCCTCAATATTGTCTTTCTTTTCGAGACTATCGTGGTTGTATGGTGTGTTTGCTATATTAGTATAGCGGGGCGAAAGCCTATTTCGGACGAGAACCGTATATACTAGTTACTTTAACACATGTTTGACTTTTGATATATCTATATTTGGCTTTGCGGGATGCCCGCTTTGCAAGCTTAGTTGACACAGATGGTGCTGCTCAGGGAAGCACCCTTGAGATTGTGGCATCGACTTACTCTAGGTATGCTTCTCAGGGAAGGAGAAAATGTTGGATACGCCCTTTGCAAGCCTAGTTGGCGCACTTGCTTCTACTTAGGGAGTATTATAAAACTTACTTTTTCATACTACGCGAATGTCTCATTGACTTACTCTGGTATTTGATGTTGTCAGATGTTCATATTTATGGTCACCTACTCCTCTTTGAAAAATAATAGGAGGGTATAATATGCTCTTACTTCTGCATATTTCTTCTCACCTATATATATCCATGGTGACATCCAATAGCTAGATACAATTTGGTAAGATGAGACACATTGCAATCTTACATCTAGTTAGAACACTACCCACGGGCGTCTCCCTGGTTCCATAGCGAGAGAAGCACCAAATGACCCTCTATATAGACTGGTTTAGGATACGATATTAGGAATGAGCGGCACCAGGAAAGAGCCTCTTTGGATGTTGAAGCCTGTTGCAGATTAGCCTTTTCCATTAATTCATGACCAACTCATCACATAAGAGAGATGTCTGTGCAGCACTTTTTCAACATCTCTTGGATGGCAAGTGACGAAGGTTCATGCTTGGAATCTAGACTGGAGTTGGTCCTTTCCCTTGGCCTTGATGTTTTGCGCTATTTTTGGTGGGTGCATCAACGTCGATGACACCGGATAGATCTCCTCCCTTTGCACTTTCCGCATAGAGCTCCATGAACGCGGTTTGGGCCCCTCGATACCAAGCCGAGAATGCGATGGACCCAGCCCGGGTCAAAACCTTTACGGAGAAGCACTTTCCGAAGAAAATCCCAGTTAACCCGTCAAAGGCCTTCTCAAAGTGGAGTCTTTGCTATTAAAAGGCTTACGGTATTGATGGTCTGGTACATCTTTTATATTTGGACGAGTTTGCCCCTAGAGCCTGAACATATTCCATACATTGTCACCTCTAACTGAGAAAATCGGTTTAAAATAACCAAATAACGATCGCTTACCTGCGATCGATCAGAACGGCCTAGAAGAAAAAGGATCTCCATCTGTTTCCTTAACCATACCGCACGAAAGAAGAAATCAAAGCCTCTACATCCCTATCTTTATTGTCAGAGACCCAACTCTTGCAAACTAACTCACGTATAGCTCAAGTAGAAAAAGGGTCCGCTCTGTTCTCAGCACGCAAACTCCTGTATGGTATGTTCCTGCTGGCGAGGCGGCGACCCGGACGTTCTGCTCCAGTTCAAGTCATGTACCGTAGCCTGTAGTGCTTTCTGCCGCCGAGGAGGTACACGCCTTATTACTTGCCTGATAGAGGTGCTTGCGTGGGCTCAATTACCTGACAAAAACAATGCTATCAAGCTTCAAGCTTGTAGATCGTCCTTAGAGGTCCTACACGAAATTATGAACCTGTCGGAAAACAAACTGTTGTTGACAGTTGCTCTGCTATGGAATTGCTGGACAGAACGTAATGGGGGAACACCTCTAGTTCATATGAACAAGAAACAGGCTTGTTTAACCACTGCGACTCAGAACCATTGGGTGAGACCACCACCAAGTTTTGTCAAAATTAATGTCGATGCTGCATTTAAAGATACAACTCATTCGGGTGGTTGGGGTGCTATCTGTCGGGATGATGAGGCTCAGATTCAGTTTGCTGCTGGTGGTCCGGTTAAGCATGCTTCTGATGCCCTACAGGCTGAGGCTACTATGGCATTGTCAAATGCTCTTCAGATTGTAGAACTAGTCGGAGTGGGGCGAGCTGTGTTTGAAACAAATTCTAGCAATCTTCAAGAGCAATGTCATCGTCAGACTATGATCTAGCAACAGTAGGTACCCTCCTCTCTGATATGAAATACAGGTTGAGAACCTGTTTTATTGAGGCTACTGTTGTTTCTTGCTCCTCGCAATTGTAACAGGCCAGCTCATGAGCTAGCTGATTTGGGTGTAGAGGTAGTTTACCGGGACAATATGTTGTTGCCGACGAGTTACCCTATTTCGGTAACCCGTTTGGTGACCGACAATATGGCCGTGTCTTAATAGAATACGAGTGTTCCATGTAAAAAAGAGCTATCATACTCTTCTTTGTCCAGATTTATATGTATCTATATACTTAAACACGACTAGATACATACGAATGTAGACAAATCCAATTCACTTATTTATAAACAGAGGGAGTACCGTTTTTATGGGTTAATAGAGGAGGTTGTACTACTGAATTCCTAGAGAAATGTCGTTGTAATATCCTCTTGTAGTTGTTGCGGTGAAAAGATCATAATGTGAGTGAGTTAAAAAGGCCTTCGGTGAGGCTAAACGAGCCACTTGTTCAAAAGGACGAGCATGCTTCTTCAAAAGAGGGGACGAGCCTAGCTTCCTGTGAGCCCACTTTCACTATGTGTTCCATATTGTAAGAAAATAAAGCTCGGTTTAAACCTTGATCACGTAGAGATTCGGCAGTTGAATCCTGTTGTCGAAATTCTTTGCCGTTTGCCCTCTAAAGTATTGAATCCCGGTCTAAAACTTGCTTAAATTAAACCCCAAACCTTTTGACTAAGTTAACCAACGCCACGACATGTGCAAATGTTTACAACAAAACCCCTAAATAATTATATATTGTAGTCTAGTGGTCCGCGACTCTCACTATTCTCTCTCGTCATCCGTAGCCTCCAGAAATCGGCGCTACTGTGTGCTCCTCGACCAAACCGAGTGATTGCTTTTTTAATATACATGTCTTGGTTCGAGCTTAAAAGTTGTAATTGCCTTGCAAACGAAAACATCGAGTTGTCCAATAAGAGCAGTTATCCTCGAAGACAATTACTGAGAGTAAATTGCAACAGCCGTCCTAATTTTTTTTTGGGTAGCTTTAGTATGGTTCTAAATCTTTAAAATTGAGCACTTTTACGGTACCCCCAAATTAGCATGCACCATTCGTTTTTATTGATCTAATGGCTCATGTGGCATGGTACTCCACAGTTTGTCCATGAAGTACTAACTCCAAAACTCTACAACAACTCACGGAGTACCTCAAACCAAGGGGCAAAACAGTAATCCAAGTTGTTGCCTGTTATATTATTTGTGTAAAGTATTTTCGTCTTTTTTTGTCTCGGATTTTTTTGGTGTGGAAGTTTCATTTGTGATGTCATTTGGCCAACAAAAAACTAGGCACTGATGTTCTTCAATATGCCAATGGGAGATTTGAGTTCTTTTTCTCTCTCGTCTGAAGGCATCAATGAAGCTATATGATTTTTTGTATGAAGAGCAGGACACAGGTTCCAAAGGACGGAGATCCATCAAGGATGAGAAGTCCTGAATCTGAATGCTCTAATGTTTTCGCATGTATGATAGCTGCACATGGATCTAATACGAAATTCATCCACCGCCATGGTAAATGGCAAACATATCACGAGGGCAGTGAATACGGGCACACAGCGGCCGGAGACCATTGACCGGAATGGCGGCAGTGGCGGCGCGCAAGCAGAGCCCTTCGATCCGGACGGAGGCACGAGGGAAAGACCTAGTTTCACGCATAGGGAACGCGGCCACCATCGTACGCTCGACGACGAGTGGTCGATCGATAGATTCCAGCTACGGCGACGAGGCATCATCACAGGAACAGGATTATGGGAAATAATTCAATCCTGATGGTGTGCTCATGGGCAGGTTAAAAGGTCCAAAATGCCCTTTCAGTAATCTCCATCACGGACGGTCGGATCTGTACGGTACTCCGGCGCATGGTTTGGGAGTATCAGGGTACTGTAAATGTCGCCTTAAAATTACACACACCTAGGTTCTAAATCTTTTATAAATGATTCACCTAAGGTCCTAAATTGACCTGATCGACGTTGACCACTACCACATTGACAGGTGGGGCCCGGTAGGAATACCGACCACCATGTATATTTGCAAATAGCCCCTATGTGTTATTTCTTCCAAGCAACAGTCCATGTGTTTGCATACCAAATCAGCACAACCAAGTCGGACCGCAACATCTATGGCCAGCGCGGCTCTCCGTGTGTGCTCCGCCGTTCTGGGATAGATGCCATGACTCTCTCCTCTGCCATTCTCTCCGCCGTCGTTCACGAACACTGCAGCGCCTCGGCCAATACGTGTCGTGTCCGTGAGCTCATGGTAGTACCTCCTAGAGTCCGTGTTGTTCTTTGCTGCTCGTGTCGGCCGCCACAATGCCACCGGCGGTGTTGGTAGGCCTGCCGTCCGGGACGTGTTCTTGAACTTGACGAGGCGCATCGGGAACACGACATCCTCCTGACGCCTCCAGTCCTCATCGAGGAGGGTGTCCGCTCAACGGCAGCAGCTGAACAGCCACCACTGGCGTGACACGCGGGGCACGACCTCATGTACTCATGTGCGCTACCCTAAACCGTCGGTGGCTTCCCCTGCTTCACGTGTAGGATGAGGTGGATGGACGCACATGCACGGGCCCTAAGCATGCAGCTCGTGCGACGGCGAGCTCACCTCCCCATGTGGCCGGCGTGCTCTAGCTCCAGCGGTAACCTCAGGTGAGACTGCGTAAGCGAGGTGCTCGACACAATGTTCAGGAGAAGAAGTCTGATGTGGAAGCTTTTCATAAATATACGCATTTGGCTGGTGTCACTCGTGGGCCCTATAGTCGACGTGGCTGTTGTCAAAGCGCCACGTAGACTGGTCAAAGCGGTTCAGGGAAAATAGGACATCGAGTGAATCACTTACGAAAGATTTAGAACCTAAATGTGTAATTTTAAAATTTAGAACCAAACTGATGAAATAAAAAAAAAGACCGCTGGCGCTGTTTTCTCTTACCGATTCACAACCAAACGGTCACACACAACACACACGTATACATATACCCATGGAACAAGCAGAAGCATCTTGTTGTTGTCAGATGTTCATATTTATGGTCACCTGCTCCTCCTTCAAAAATAAGTGGGGCATATAATATCCTCTTACTTTTGCATATTTCTTCTCACCTATATATATCCATGGTGACCTCCAATAGCTAGATACAATTTGGTAAGATGAGGCACATTGCAATCTTACATCTAGTTAGAACACTATCCCTGAGCGAGCATCTCCCCGGTTCCATAGCGAGAGAAGCAACAAAAGACCCTCTACATAGGCTGGTTTAGGATAAGATATTAGGAATGAGCGGCGTTAGGAAAGAGCCTCTTTTGGATGTGTCCGAGCCAGTTGCAAACCGGCCTTTTCCTTTAATCCATGACAAACACATCACATAAGAGAGAGAGATCTGAGCAGCACTTTGAGTGGTGCCTTCTTCTCATGCAGTTATTGGGGACCAGATAAGTTTTCCCTAGTCGTGGGAGGTGGGTTCCATCAAGAACGTAGTTGGGAGATGGATCCCAGTGTGATCCCCCACTCCCTCCCCACCTCCTTCTCGTGCTACAGTACCCGAGCAACCTCCTCAAGAAACTGGGCCGTTCCCTGGTCCTCTCTGCCGGATTAGTCGGCCGGAGCTGAACAGGGAGACGTGCCCGAGTAGTTAGGACTTGTAGATGTAGTGGACGTGTGCCGGTAGTGGGCTTCTTGCCCAGTAGGGGATGCGGAGCTCGGGATCTTGTGCGCCAGATCCAGGGCATGCTAGGGCTCCTTGTTGCTGCTGCTCTGCTCTGGAGCAGGGAGGTGGGGGAAGGAGCACCCTATCCATCAATAAATGCGTTGGCGGTGGGCTCTCTGAGATGCTGCAGGGCCAAGTGGTGGGGCTTCTCCTGGACGGCCGTGGCGGCGAGGGGAAGAAGCGAAGCGGCGTGGCGAGCATTGTGGCGGACCTTGTCCTGGCCGGCCGTGGTGGCGAGGGGGCAAGGGAAGCGGCAGTTGGGCCTGTTCTTCTCTGGAGTGCTCACTCGGGTCTGGGCGGCAGCCTGTATCCCCTGTTTTTCTCTCTTCTGGGTGTCATGGTGATGGCCAGAGGCGAGGGACGGTGGGATCCGGTTATGGTGGAGAAGATGGTGAAGTTTCGATGGCGGAAGTTCCCAAGAGCCGACGAGATGCGCCGCCGCTATCAATGACCAAGGGGGTCACTCCGCGCCCCAGAGTGTTGTGCTCTGAGGATGTTTCTTCCTCCTTCAGGGAGGATCTTGGGCTCCTGCAAGGCGTTCATCGCCGAATCCACCCCAAGTGTTTCGTCCCCGGCGGTGGGTTTGACGACTGTTGCAACGATGCTGTTCGGCGACGATGGAGAAGGCCTCGATTGCATTTCCCTTTTTTCTTTGAAGTCCTTTTTGTAAAATGCGAGGACGGGTTGGTATTACTTTCTATTCTTGATGTCCTCTGTGTAATTGTACCCCACCGCTTGGAGTGAAACTTCTGGGTCCTTTCGAACCCTTCTCCGTTCAAAAAAAATCAAGAACATAGTTGGATCCTATTTTGCCCAAGAACTATTTGGCAGTCTCTATGTCGCACTCGAATGTGTACCATAGTAAAACCTGGTAGAAGTTGTTGACTATTAATTAGCTAACCACATTCACTAGTAGAAAAAGAGGCTTCGGTTCGATCTAGAGTCTGACACTAGTCCCGATTTATTACGGGCCGGGACTAGTATGAGCACTAGTCCCGGTTCGTACCGTTTTTAGTGGCCAGAAGACCGAGAAAACTCTAGTCCCAGGTCATTTCGGACCTTTAGTTCTGGGTCGTGATATGGTCTGGGACTAAAGGTGTGCAGACGCGGGCAAGATACAGCCCGGGACAAAAGGGCACCCCTTTAGTCCCGGGTCGTGATACGGTTCTGGACTAAAGGGGTGCGACGCGGGCAACTTAAAATTGCTACAACTTTTGCGTATGATATCGAAAAAAAATGTACAACCTATCAAAATGTGTGGAAAAAAATTTGAGTTTGATTTTAATAGCCTTATTTGGATTCCTCACATTTTTAGATTTTTAAAATTATAAATAGTGGATTCCTCACATTTTTCTGATTCTTTTACATTTTTAAAATTTGAAAAAGGAAAAAAGTTATTTTTTTATTATTGAGCAATTTTTTATTCCATAGTTTGATTCCTCACATTTTTCTGATAATAATGAATATATTATTTGTCGAATTTCGATTTACAGATTTAAAGATATTATTTATGCCATATTAAATGAATAATGGCAAAAAATGAATAAAATATTATTTTATTTAGTTTTTTATGTTTTATATTAAAATACTATTATTACTTATTTATTGTTGTTTAATAAAATAGTTGTTTGTAGTTTCAATAAATAAAGATGTATGACATATTGATATGGTACAAAAGGGCTTCGCGTAAAGACATCCGGATGGAATAGAGAAGTTAGCGTGCTGAGGGTGGAGTAGTGCTAGGATGGGTGACCGAATGGGAAGTTTGACCACAAGTGTAATTTGAACTAAGATTAAATATATTTAGTGCTAAAAATATTCCAAGTGAGAGGATTATGAGTCAAACAATTCAAAAGTTTAAGAAAAAATTCAAAAAAAAATTAAAAACAATTGAAAAAAATTGAAAAAAATTGAGAAAAAAATCTTTAGTCCAGGACAGTATTACGACCCGGGACTAAAGGTCATTCGTCCTCCTGCGGCAAAAAACGGCCATGCGATGGCCCTTTAGTCCCGGGTTATAACAAACCGAGACTAAAAATAGGGGCCTTTAGTCCCGATTTCGCAGTCCCGGGTGCAAAACCGAAATAAAGGCCCTTATAAACCGAAACTATATGCCCTTTTTCCACCAGTGATTGAGCGCAACCATAAGAGTATTGGACATGGAATACTTAATTTCATGAAGCAACTTTTAATACTGTACTACCCTTTTCTGCTGTTAAGATTACTCGTAACAGTTTCCAATATCATAAACTCTAGTTTTCTTTTTGAGGGCAGAATATCGTATGAGTACTTTTGACAGTCCACACTGGTCTAGTGATGCTCGGCAACAGCCCACAATACGTTTCGCAGGGGAAAAAGCCCATAGGCTCAGGGCATTTCCAACTGAGGTCCGTATTTTAGACACTTAAACTTACTGTTTTTCTCCATTTGCGGGTCGAGGAGGACAGACCCCGGGACATTGTCCACTCCGGCCTAGCTAGTGCCCCCCCATTTGTTCGGAAAATTTTAATGACATTTTTGAGTACAAGTTCAGCAGACCGTGTCCCGCATAAAACAACAAACATATAGATTGAGCGATCATGCATCTCAGTCATAGATCATCTTCCTCTTCTCTTGAACCAACCCTGCTGCATGGGATCCATGTCGGTAAGGTCCGCGGTCATGATCCGGTTTTCTTCATCGAGTATGGAAAGCTCAAGTTTCTTTTGCTTGAGATATAGCTTTCTTGCCCTTAACCGGGCATTGATCTCTTCTATCTCAAGATGCTTGCTTTGCATCGCATAGAAGTTCTTATCCACGTCCTTCCTTTTCTTCCATTTCCTCTCTTATCTCTTGTCCGAGGACACATCCTTCTAGGCTATCAACTTTTTCAACATCTCCTAGATGGCAAGTGACGAAGATTCATGCTTGGAGTCTAGTTGGTCCTTCCCCTTAGCCTTGGATTTTTGCCGCCACTTTTGGTGGGTGCATCAATGTCGATGACTCCGAATAGAGCTCATCCCTTTGCACTTCCAGCATAGAGTTCCTTCCATTTCGCACAATCTTTCAGCTTTCTCAAACAATGTGACAATATGAATGGTTTTTTCTCGTCACATGTCTTGAAGTGTTCCAAAGATTTCCACACCTACACAAAAAGTTTGATGTTTGAATGGTACAAAATAAGGTTGCGGGGAGCGGACATGCACGGTCTGTGGGGTTTTGCTGCTGCAGGAGCCACCACCAACTGATGCCACGTTCATATCTATCCACTTTATTGTATAGGTCACAACTCACATAATAAGCTCGGAGTCACACGCTACACAATTCACTTTAGTCTTGTGCGCTCCATGCCCAGCATCTCTCGTGAACGGTGTAGTTATGCAGCTTCGTGGTAGCGGTCGTGATGCTCGCAACGATTGTGGCATCGAGACGAATACAACGATCGTGCAGTGATCATGCATCCATCCGAAGACCATGTGACTACGACGAGCTAACCGATGGCAAGTGGAACGTACTACCCATTTATAGTTTAGTCTCTACAGTTTTGTTTCTCCCGTATATATATATATGTTTTTGGCCCTTGGCTTCTCAAGTTTTGTTCCTTGCATAGATGTGATCTAGATGTTCCTCGGGGGCTACAGTATCTAAAATGTCAGCTTGGTCGTCCGTTTCATTTAATCCGGAATTTTGTTCCTACAATAGACACAATGTGTTCCTTGGTCGCAGAAATTTTGTTCCTTTTATAAATGTTATTCATTCCTTGTGCTTCATTTTTGGTCCAATGATTTTTCTTTTTAAGTTCAGAATATGGTATGAGTACGTGTGACTTAGAGAGGCGTTTCGATCAGGTTAAGCGGCCAGGTGCTACCATGGCCCTTGGCAGTCCACACTCTGCACACTGATCTCCTGATGCTCGACAACATCCTACAATACGTTTCTCAGAAAAAAATCCCATAGCCTGCCTAATACCACGTCCATGACAGCTTCTCCCGAACACCTCGTTCCATGGGCTGGAGGCGGGCCACCACAGTCTCTACCTCCTTCCACTGGTCGGACGTGCTGCACATTCACTTCAATCTCGCGCGCTCTAGGGCCCACATCTCTCGTGAACGATGGACTTGTCCAGCTTCCTGGCGGCGGCCGTGATGCTCGCCGCGACCGTGGCCTCGGAGGCGAAGACAACGATCGAGATGTGATCATAAGATCGTGCATCCATCCAAAGACCGTGGGACTATGACCAGTTAGCCGACAACAAGTGCAATGTACTACCCATTTATAATTTATTAGTCTCACCGATTTTGTTTCTCATGCATATATGTTTTGGTCCTCGGTTGCTAAAATTTTGTTCCTCGCAAGATGTGATCAAGATATTTCTCGGGAGCTATAGTATCTAAACTTTCGACTTGGTCGTCCGTTTCACTTAATCTGAAAAATTGTTCCTACTATAGACATGATGTGTTCCTTGGTCCCTGAACTTTTGTTCCTTGTATAAATGTGATTCATTCCGGCGTTAGAATTTTTGTCCAATGATTTTTTTTCCAAATTAGTCGAAATTATTGTTTCCCATGTACATGATGTCTTTTCTTCAGCCGTTGAAGTTTTGTTGCTCGCATAGATGTGCCCCATTCCCCGTGTGGTACAATTCTTATCCAAACTGAAGATATGATTATTTGTTCCACTTAATTTAAAATATTGTTCGTATTATCGACATGATTTGTTGCTCGGTCACTAAAGTTTTGATCCTTGTGTTTATGTGTTTTGTTCTTGGGCGCTACAGTTCTTGTCCCAACTGTAGCTATCATTTAGTTCTAATAGTCAAAATATATGTTTCTCATGTACATGATGTCTGTTTCTTGTCCGCTAAAGTTTTTCCTCATATATATGTGATTCAATCCTCGGGCGCTACAAGACTTGTCCCAACTGTAGTCCTGATTTTTTTATGCATGTGCTAAAATTGTGTTCCACCAATAGTCATGATATGTTCCTCTTTCACATACGTTTTGTTGTAGTTGGTCTAGTTGTCATGTTTTTTCCTATAGTGCACCATATACTTGGTTCACTCGATTGCTTTATTTGTTGCTACCATCATGATTTGTTTCTCGAGAACTAATTTTTTGTTTTCACCTTGTTCATTTTCTCTAAATTTTTGAACATTTGGCACTCAATTTTTGTTCCTCATAGAGATATCATTTATTCCTCGGTCGCTTAATTATTGTTCCTTTAGCTCTATGATTTTTGTCTGATATATAGTCATGATTTTATTCCATTAAGCAAAAAACTTTTATTCCCTGCAAAGAAGCGATTTGTTTTTGGCTACTAAACTTTTGTTCCAATTGGTCCAAATTTGTTTTCTGGTAATAGTCGTGATTGTTCCTCAAGGGTTAAAACTTTGTCATGCTTGGTCTATTATTTCTTATCTATAGTGATGATTTATATCAAGGCACTAAAGTTATTGTCCAATTTTTATCCCACTTGCACGTGTTGTTTGTTTCTTGATTACATTAAGTTGAATGGTTTGAATGTTTTATTTTTGGTAGTTGTGACTTTTTCTATGGGATCTAAATTTACGTGTGCCAGATGACTTAAATATGTGTTCCTATTTTTATTCATGTCTTGTTTCCGCTGGCGTAAATAATTCTTAGTCGCCAGGAAGTAGATACAATTTCTTTGATTCAGAGAAAATCATATTCTTAATCTTAATCAACTAACTTTTATATGTTTAAATTAGAACATTTCAATTTAAAATAATAAAGTAATACTAAGAAATTTTCTAAGACTAATAATTTTGGATGACGAGTGCGTTGGGCAGCCTAACACGTGACCATTCCGGCAGGCGACAGAAAAACATAGAATAAATGTGACAAACAGTCTGAGTAGAACAACAACATGCGAACGAACAGTTCGGGTGTGCCCGGATCTGGTACCACAGCACATCGATTTAGTCCCATATCCTCGAACGAGTAGGACAACAACTGGTTTAAATATGGTTCCCTCTCTCCTAGTACATGGGCAAGTCAAGTTCAACCCTGGAGCCACAAAACTCACCAAGAGGCTGAATTATAATTGGGCCTTTTGCTACACCACTTCCAATTGTGCCACCAACTGGCGGGCCAACACTACCTATCCCACCTCTATCAACTTCGAGTTGTTCATAAATACTTGATATATCCATTATGTTTTGGATAGGAAGAACCTTGCCTTAGTTCCATTCATTAAAATGAAACCACTAGCTCTACATAGTACTTTCTCAATGCTTTCTTTATTGTGTGATTCCATTGAGCACACCTACCTCGCGTTCAATGAGGCTAAAAAAATAAGGTCCTCAACTCCTCATGTGTGTCCCTATGTTTCTCACATATATAACAATGTTCACCTCCATGAGCTAGATATATACTCAAATGCATGGAGAGCACGGTGCACCCCACATGTATGTACTTGGATAGTCACGGCCAACACCCAAGCAAGTGTTTCAATGTTTGCATGTTCAAAGAACAATGAACATTCTAATGTAGGATTGTTTGGACCAAATCTTGCGAATGGGCGGTGTCAGAATTCGGTCTTTTCAAACTAGCTGGGCAACATGGTCAATCCTCCTGTCTCGTACAGCCTATGTATAACTTCTCATATTAGCTAGATGCAGCAGGTGAATATTGCGTCATATTTGTTGGTCAACTCTGGGCGGATACACATCTACATGTGTCTACGATTCATCTCATGATGCATGGAAGTTCTCGATCTGTTGGACATTGTGTAATATCACAACACTTTCATTTGGCTTTTCCGATTGAACTTTGGCAGTCTACATATATAATTCACGGTAGTAATCATGTAATACACAAATAATCTAGATTCTACCTACAGAACTGAAAATCCACTGAGTATAAAATATTTATTACTAATAGGAGTACTTTGATTAACTTGTTCTTTTTTTAATATTAGAAATATATCGACGACAAGCAAATTTTGCACTCAACATGTTCATGCCCTGTATAAATGGAGCTAGAGTAGTTATTTTACGAATAGCTGCTTCTATATGCCCTTCATCCATACCATACCTCGTACTCTCTCGGTCTGGAGTGATTTTAATTCAGTGTGATTTTGTCAGGAGTTTTGTCATCAAAGGGAGCATCCTCGTGGCTTTGGCTAGTACTACTTGTCATAAGGGAAAGAGATTTATAACCGTGAAAGGGTGGACTGTCAAATCTTATGTCAAATCTGACCATATTTGTTTCATTGTAGTAGTTACTTTTGCTCGCAGCAACAAAGAAAAAAATGAAGCATAGGAAATTTGGTAAGACAAGCACATGTGAGCATGCATAGCACTTCGGTGTACAAGCATAACTTAAGTTGTTCCATAGTGCACGGTGGCCCGAGCGGTTCCATTGAAGCAATAGAAACTTCGGTAAGACGAGCACGTGTTAGTATGCTTAATTAGCCTACGGTGTAAAAGCATAACTCCACTTGTTCCATAGTGCACGGCCGCCTGAGTAGTTTCATTCGACCAACTTCGAATCGGTACAATCCTATTACTCTCAATGTTTAAAAATATAAATAAATGATTAATGAAGATAGTAATTTCAAATTATGCATATTATCATTAATGTAAACAATCAGCTAATTAGAAAGTGCGTGCATATTTTAGTTATTTGTTTCCAAAGAGGGTGTGAAAAAGAATGGACTATTATAGATCCAAATTTTACATGTAGTGTCATGACCGTAAACAAAAGTACCGACTAGCTAAATGAAGTATTATTTGGCAGCCCAACGACCAGTGAGACTTGGGGTCGAGAACAACGATATAAAAACAAATGGTTGTTTAACCTTTTAAAGTAAGATATGGTTTGGCAAGAGCTTCTCTAGAATAAATATCGTTATGCTAAAACATTACGCAAGTGATCTTAAGACCCACAAAATCTCCTTTTTTTGGAAGTGTCTCATGAGGGTTAACCAATATTTCTTTAATAGAGTTTTTTTATGTTGGTATTGGCTCCAATGCATGTTTTTTGGGAAGACACACTTGGCTGATGATGAAACCCTTTAGCACCGATATACTTTTTTGTATAATAACATTTGTCATAGCAGACAAGTTATACTTGCAGAGGTTATGGCGCAACTCCTCTAAATATTGCCTTCAGAAGAGCCTTAATTAGAGACACATGAATAGCTAGTTATACATAGTTCAAAGGGAGATTTTTGTCGAGCTTTTCTGATGAGCCTGATAGTTTACACTGGAAGCTTTCTGTTTCTGGAGTCTTTTATGTAAAATCCATGTATGTTAATAGAATGATGGGCATAACTTTCATAAGAAATATATCTAGAAACTAAGCTACCACTAAAGATATAGATCATCTTGTTCTTTTATGTAAGGACAATCTATTGAAACATTGTTCGAATGAGAATAGAAGTTGTTGTTTTTGTGAAGTACATGAAACAATGCAACATATTTTATTTTTGTGTCTGTTGGCAAATGTACTACGGCGCATAGTATTTATTGCATTTAATATTCTCCCTCCAACTAGTGTTTTAAATTTACTCGAAAACTGGTTCGAAGGGCTAAGCAAGAAACTTAAAGTACAAATTCCGATGAGAATTTGAGGTTACGTTTGGCTATTTGGAATTACTGCAATGATAATGTATTGAACAACAAATGAGTTTCTTGTTTCTTGCAGGTTAAGTATCGATATATCAACCCACTGGTTTCATACGTGGTCCTTAGTTCAACATGTAGTTCGGAGTATATTCAATTCTTCTGTTGGTAGCCTAATAAAAGGGTTAGCAATGCATACTGCTATTAGGGCTTTAGTTGCTCTTGGGCGCGTAATCTTGTTGCGGTGAATCAATACATGCAATGATGACTGACTATGTGCTTTAGTCGGTGTTGATACTAGGGGTTTCCTTCCTTTTGAAAAAAAATGTGTTTTCTTTAGTTGAACCGGGTTTAGTTAAACAAGAAAAATCGGCACGAGCCCATGAAAATACACCTATCACTTAACTACTAATTAGCTGATAACTCAGTGATACTATGCCTCACCGTCTTATGCTCATATTTTTTGGTTGTCAGAGGATCACATTCATGCAATTATGCTCACCTACTCCTCATTCAAATATAGGAGGTGAAAATATGTTCTTATTTTGCATACTTATTCTCACCTATATATAACCATGGCAACCTCAAAGGCTAGATATATATAATTGGGTAAGATGAGGCACAATGCAATCTTACAACTAGTTAGAAAGTTACACACAAGGAAGCATTTCTCTGGATTTCCTATGCGAGAGAAGCAGCAAAAACACTTTCTACGTACTCTGGTTTAGTGCAAAATATTATGAATGAGCGACATCAGAAAATAGTCTCATTCGAAGCCTTTGGATGGGGGTGCTCTGTCTCTAGCTGATAGAATCCATGATCAACTCGTCACATAAGCAAGTCACTTTTCATGCATTTTGTGCAATACCTTCCTATCGTGGACTATCTATGTTTCCGCTAGGCGGCGGTGGTAAGTGCCCTAGAAAACGGAGTTGGGTCATGCTTTTCACTTGGATTCTAGAACAGTCATTGTGTCGCACTCGAATCTACACTAACATGTTACCGGATGTTCACATTCGACTATTAATTAGCTAACCACATCAAATGTAAACATGAAAATTTGCTCGTTACTGTCGCAAGATCATACTTGTGAGTTTCTTTGAATATTTTTACAGGGATAGAACAATCTTTTTTGGTACTAGTGACTAGTGAGTTAGACAGACCAATTCTTAGAACCGTCCATCTGTCTTACTTGCAAAAACTACATGGCCCCTTGTCATGCCACACTGATTCACTAGGCTTGGCAGCAGCCCACGCTACGTTCCACAGAAAAAAAGGCCCATAGCCAAAAAAAAAAACTATGGCAGTCTTGCTGCCGAACACCTCGTTCCACCGGCCCGCCGCGGGTCACCACCGTCTCTACCCCGTTGCTCTTTTTGAGAAAAAAGGAACGGAAGCAAAGCTGTCAGATCTCACTGACATATGGGTCCAACACACTTTGCGGCCCCACCGGTCATTCAGCGAAACCGCAAAGCAACCGAGCAGTGCCCACGGGAAAGCCCTTCCTTCCTGCTGTCTCTCTGCGCTGCGGCCTTTCCCTCCTCCCTGGTTTTGGCACAGATTCCGAGGACGAGCTGCCAAAAGCAAACAAACTCTCCTGATCCTCCCGCCATTACCCACCCAGCACTGGCGCCCACTGACATGCGGCCCATACGCCATCGATCACTCCACCGTCCTGCGCAGCTTACACATACTACAACTACGCGCAGAGTCACGCGCCGCACAGTTCACTTCAGTCCCGCGCGCTCCACGGCCAGGGCCAGCATCTCTCGTGAGTCGTGAACGATGGGTCACTTGTCCGGCTTCGTGGCAGCGGCCGTGATGCTCGCCGCGATCGTGGCCTCGGAGGCGAAGACGACGATCGAGCCGTGCTCGGGCTCCGACTCCTGCCCGGCAATGCTCGGCTACACGCTCTACGCCGACATGAAGGTCTCGGAGGTGGCCGCGCTCTTCGCCACCGACCCGTCCGCGCTCCTCGCCGCCAACGCGCTCGACTTCGCCGCGCCGGGCGCCGCGCACCGCATCCTGCCCGCGGGCCTCTTCCTCCGCGTGCCCACCCGCTGCGCCTGCGCCGACGGCGTCCGCAAGTCCGTCGCCGTCCGCTACGCCGCGCGCCCCGCCGACACGCTCGCCACGCTCGCCGACGTCGTCTTCGCGGGCCTCGCGTCCGCCGACCAGATCCGCGGCGCCAACGGCCTCGCCGACGCCGACCCGGACGCGCCGCTCGACGCAGGCCAGCGGATCGTCGTGCCGCTCCCCTGCGTCTGCTTCAACTCCTCCGACAGCAACCTCCCCGCGGTGTACCTCTCCTACGTCGTGCAGGTCGGGGACACCGTGCCCGCCATCGCCGCAGGGTACGAGACCACCGTCACGGATGTCATGAACGTCAATGCCATGGGCAGCCCCGTCGCCGCGCCGGGCGACATCCTCGCGATCCCATTACCAGGTATGAATTATGATCAAATTGATCATGCGTCAACGTTCTTTCTTGAAACGAATGTCCATGATCTCAGTTTACAAGGTCGTCATGCTGCATTGATCTCCCTGCTCTACCGTTGCGTAAATGCTTATGTTTATACTTGGTATTGGAACAGAATGTAGTATGAAATGAGCTCAGTTTTCTGAATATGAGAGCCCTGTGCACACGGTAATTCTGTAATGATGTCATTGCTGTATACATAGCAGAGCAAGGTTTGTAGTTGGTACTTTCAGTTCCTATTACTGATTGAGAAATGCATGCATTCAGGTTTGCAGTTAGTACTTTGATATACGATATATTGATCCATTGCATAAGTTGTTGATATGTTCTTATCGGTCGATTGATTTGGAGGTCACATTGTAACTTTTGCTGCATTATATCTTGCTGTTTTTAAATTTAGCAGCTTACCATTTGTTTAGATTCACTTCAGTAAGCAAGCATAAGTAACTAGCACATTGTTCAAAATGATGAAGTGTTCACTGTTCAGCTTCCTTTTCAATCAGCTTTGTGGTTCAAAGTGTATCTATGAAGATACAGTAAGCAAATTATTAGGCAGCGTACTCAATTATTCAAGGTGGATCTCTGTTTTTGTCTGCTTAACTTTGGTCGATGAAAATAATTTGTTTGGCACCACACCGGTCTGAACTTCTTTTTTCTAGAATCAGCATTTGCCTGAATTTTTTGTGTAATGGATGTTATTTTTTGATGTCCAGCTTGTGCATCCTCATTTACGAAATCTGCTTCAGACCATGGATTGCTTGTTGCAAATGGGACTTATGCACTTACGGCTGGCAACTGCGTGCAGTGTAGTTGTGGGCCTGGAAATCTCAAGTAAAATTCAACTATACACATGTTCTGTTCACAAAGCTGCATTACTGCTGAAATATATTGTGGCTCCTAACCCCTGCCTTTTGTTCTGCGCCAGTTTATATTGCACGCCAGCTTCACTGTCAGGATCATGCCCGAGTACGCAGTGCAGCAACAGCAATGTCTTGCTTGGCAATGCGAGCACCCACGCCACAAGTGCAGGCTGCAATGTTTCTTCTTGCAGCTATGGAGGTTTTGTCAATGGAACTATTGAAACTCTGTAAGCACCATCTTGCGCAATGTTTGCAGTTTCTCCCTGATTTCTAGTGTCAGTATTCTTACATATTACTTTTCCTTTGCAGGTTAACCACTGGCCTTCAACCCAAGTGTCCAGGTAACTATTGTTGCTGTAATCCTCACTCTGTAGATTCAGACCCAGGGCTGTGACTTTGCACAAATTATTTTTCAAATGTAGGAGCTCCGTACTCCTAATTTCATTTGATACACTACGCACAAACTTTAAGAATTATTTAAGGGTTTTCAGTTTGGCAAAGCTTGCATTTTTCATTCTTAACCTGAACACTTCATCCAAGTGACACTCCTTTAAAAGCATCCACTGCAATGCGCAATCTGTACCACTGGAACATATCATTACATACAAAAGAGCAAGTGTTGCAACTGCACATCTCCGGAATTTGTGTTCAAAAGTGCAATCTGTATCAGCAGTAGACATACAAAGGAGCAAATGTTGCATCTAAATCCGTAATTTCTGTTTGCAAACTGCCCCTGATTACACGCAGTTGCATTGTTGAAGTAACCGACATCTTATTTTCTGATTGAATTCAGTAAAGTTTCAACTCTGAATAAAGTTCAGATTACTAAACAGTACAAAACACAGGAAACAACACACCTTTTGTCCATGCAACTATGCTGCATGACCTTAAATTTTATCTCATTTGATCGGCATAGCGATTTTTACTTAGATATACCTCCTGTTTTATTTCTGACAGTTTGTTCCACACAGGACCGCATCAAGTCCCTCTCCTCACGGACCCACCGACGACGGTGAACCGCGACTACTCGACGTCCCTCCCTCCGCTATCCGCACCCGCACCCGCGGAGGCAGGCGGCGACATGCCGGAACCCCCGCCGAGCTCGTCGGTGCAAGGAGGCTCCTTCACACTCCCCAGAGGAGCTTCTACGGCCGACGGTCCCGCCGGAAGCGTCTCGGAGGCACCACTCCTGATGAACAATCCGCGGCAAATCCTATCGGGCTTCATCTTGTGTCTGATTCTCCACTTCCATCTGTGAATTTCACCATGCCCGGATTCTTTTTTCAGTTGTGTTAAGTGTATCTGTTGTACCTCATTTTGGGCAGGCAAGTGGACAGTATCATAGTGGCCATATTTTTGCACCTCCTCGTTCTCTCTAGCTAGGGACATCATGATCACCTGTGAGTGACTTTATCTCATGAGATCTCCCCGTTATTGTTTTTGTGTAATGCAAGCAGCATCTAGCAAGATATCTTCGCACGCTTTTGCGCTGATCACCGGATAATCATCACTCCCCATATGCATGGGCATGCTCCTTTACCTGAGGCCATCTTTGTCTGGCGCGGCTTCAGAAAAGAAAATCTTCAGTGTATGTACTGATGGCGCCACTAGGCACAAAGCAGCTCGAGTCATGTGTGTGTGTTTGCTTTCTTGCCCTCTCTCTTTTATTCTTCTTCTTCACCTTCTCTTTGACGGTTTGACTGCACCTTTTAATTGGGACCAAATAGATCCTCCATCGCCCCTGTCCTGTTGAGAAGATCGGTGGATGCTTTAACATGGATGGAGCTTTCATGATGCAAGTGCATGTGTACCAATTTGTTGTACTGGTGGTTGCTGGTGTGTCACATTGTGACCTGCTGCACATTTCCGTGGCCGAATTAAGCAGGACAAAAAAAAAGGCAGATACAGTGTACACCCCAACCAAATCCATAGGAATAGGAGCGTCGTAGGACCCAGAGCACCGTATCCGGCACAAGTGAAATGCCATCGCTCTTTCGGCTCAGAGATGCCCATCTCCAGTTCTCCACGTACACATCTCGCGTTTTAAGAGCATCGATCTCACTCACCAATCATCATCTAATTATTAATTAAGCCAGGTTGCAACAAGTGTCCATTTTTTTTGGCACTGGAAACACAGACCGATCGATCGGTGCTGCGTGATCGGAATATGTAAAAACCAGGGGCACGCCACGAATATCCAACGGCGCGCGTGTGCCGGATTTTCCACAGAATAATGCTGCAAGAACTTACTAATTAGCAATCGATTCCGTGTAAAGAGATAGAGAGGGTGATAAGAGCATGTACAATGGTAGAGAAGGCATGCCTTCTCTTAGCTCTCTACATCATTTAGAGAAGACATAATATATATAACTTATATAATGAGATAATTGCTATCTCTATCAATTAATAAAAATTAACTATTTTTAGTAAAAAATTGGTTGACTAAGGTAAGGCATATAATACAATGGAAAAAAATAGTCTTCTCTTATTGCTAAGAGATCATCCCTCAGTTAAGGGAGGACAACCCTCTTTCTCTTGTTTTCCTCCCATTAGAAAAATCCAACGTATGACGTAAGTGGAAGGCGGCATCACGTTATGCGCCTCTAATAAGCACGCTTTGTTAGAGAGTGGTCTTGGCTTATCGCCTTATAAGATGCCGCCCCACACACCTTATCCTGATCTGGTCATGGTTGTGAATTAGTACGATCCCTCCTCATCCAGAAGGTGATCAACAGTTTTCTACCATTTTCTGCTTATTAATGCTCTACCCTACACGTACGTATACGTATGAGCACTGTTCACGTGTTACACGGGGGAGAGATACGGAAAAATCATTTTCAGCTCCTGTCATGCATGGAACGACAGCTGCAGTAAACTTCACCCTGATAGATACCGGTTGCGCCGTACGGACGTGTCGTGTCGATCGTGTCTTGGGACCGGACTCTTGCATGCAGTTTGGTTCGTACCGCAGCATCACCGTGTGGCGTGTGCTTCATCCATCGACCATGCATGGTCCCTCGATCGCCTGACTAATCTCTGATGCGTGTGCCGTCAATCCGCATCCATATGAGTAGAAAATTAAGCATCAGAAAAAACTCGTTCACACGGCATCCATCTAATTTCAAAAGGGATCACTGCACCAACCACACTGTGTCCCGTTCACTTTACACGACGACAGTCGGATAGTACTTGGCACCTTAGGGCTAGGGCTGCCTAGCTAGCTACCTCTAGCAGCTAGTACAGCGAGTGCAGCACTAGGACTCGTACTATGCGATGCGTACGGCCCCGTATCTGTTAGAGCGTCCAGTTGGGCGATCTCAGACCAAAATCCGGACTAATTATATGCCGGACGAAACTCGTTTTCGGCCTGAGAATGCCGAGTTTCTCACGCTCGGCGATAATTCAGCTAAACACGGCGAAATTTGGCGAATATAGCGAATTTTATTAATTAGAGATAGGACGCACATATTATATCGAACTAGGAAAACATTAAATCTAAACTAGGAAAAGGCCGCCGCCGTGAATGACGCCCGACGGCGCTTCTACAGGCCGAGGCGGGGATGGTTGCCGGCCTGGATGTGCTCCAGCACTGCAGCGAAAGTTCGCCCTGGAACGCTCCTCCAGCAGCGGCGAAACGCCGCATTGTGACACGTCGACGGCGAGCCCGACGGTCCCTTATGTCGGCGAGATCCTAGAGGCGCCTGTCAGCGAAGAACTGCCTCCAGAAAACCAGGTTGCCAGGATCCTCGACGATATCCGGGTTTTCCATGGCGGCGAGAGCCGCCTAGATCTCGCAGGCGAGGTCCTCGTCGGCGGGCATGGGCGGAATAGGGATCCCGTCGGCGCTGAGATTCCAGCCAACCGGGAGAGTCCGCGTCGTATAGCCCGCGTCGTGGAGTGCCGGGCTTCCCATGTCTGCAGCGTGCGGTGGCCGTTCGCCGCCGAGATGTCGCCGGGGAATCTCTCGGCCATGGCTTTCTGGCGGAGTTGTGGAGGTGGAAAGGTGCGAGCGTGAGTTCGCCGGAGTTGGGAGCGCTGTGAGAGAGTGTGAGGGATACAGCGAGATGTACGCCTTTTATAGGCCGAGGACGGCAGCAAGGGCGGGAGGAGTGTAGCGGCGAGGGCGGAAAAAGGGGAAACGACGGGGAGGATGACGACAACTCGGCTTCTGTCGCTGACAGGGTTGGTCCACTCAGCGAAATCGCTTCGTCCGGCGTTTCCAGGGCGTTCCCGGGATCCTGGGAATGGCCTAGAAAGTCTGGATCAAAGTTGGCCCAAATCCGGACGGAAAGAGGTTCCTGGAAACGCGACTGAGCCGAATTTCGGCGTCCGGACCTAATTTCGGCGTCCTAGGAAGCCGAGTGGAGATGCTCTTAGGCTGGTCATAGTAGGGGTAACTTCACTAGTAACTAAAAGTCTAAGTCAGCATTTTTGCTTATGTGGCAATGATTTACTGTAGAGAGAGAGATAAATTGAGTAATTAGCTATGTTACTATAACATCACATATACCAAGACAAAGTGTGTTTACAATTTAATTAATGTGACATTGCATGTTAGCACATCTAAGTTACTTTTCACTACGAAGATAGTAACTTTGAATAGTAACATATGCATGTTATTACACCTAAGTTACTCCCCACTGTTACCAACCTTAGCATCTAATCAAGCTGCCCAGCAGCTTCACCAACTTACACGTACTAAGGGCTGTTTAACGCGATCTGTTGCACAAATTCAGTCTAGTTTCCATCTCTTCACCCGTACTTCATCCGTTAGGGTTTATAAGACCTATGCGGTTTTTTTAAATGTTAGGAATTACAAGTTATTTTTCATTTATTATCATCTCTCCTTCAATGCAAGGTCTTCTTTTTCTTTCTTTTCTCTTATGCATGCACAATTATTGATGCATGTAGAAATCCGGTTGATTTTCTTAATCATATCAAAATATTTCATAGAACTTATAATTCCTCACAGAAAAGGTACAGTAGCACTGAATATTCTTAGGTACTACCTCCGTTTGGGATTATAAGCCCCGCGCGGATAACTAGGTTGCCAATTTGAACAACAAAATGTATATATTATAGCATAAAAATTATACCACTAGATACCTTAGAGGTTATATTTTTTAATGGTATAATTTTTGTGATATATAAGTTATATTTTGTTGGTCAAATTAACAACCTAGGTATGCGCGTAGGAACTATAATCCCGAACAGAGGGAGTAGATGGACCAATACAGCCCGCCAATGGCGACTCGTTACGCTGCCGGCCGGGGCTCCCAAATTCCGACCTCCACTCCGGCCGCACGCTTCATAGCAGCCCGTGCGTGCGGCCGTATCGATCTGTCGATCACTTTCTGGCCGGGCCCTTCGTGAACATACACTGACGGCTGACGAGATTTGTACTAGCACAAATTCAGTCACTTCACCACCATAATAGTAATACTGAATATTCTTCACTACAGTGCACATCTAAGTGCTGCTAGCAACTTACCAAGTGCGCGCTTCCGTATGATGCTCTTTTCCGCCATATTCCTGACGTCGCTGACAATAGTCTGCACCGGTGACAGTTGGAAGATGGTGAATCTTTTGTTGGGTTCGTAGTTAAAGGTTTACAGATCTGGCTTCCTTCTCCGACATCGTCGGTTCGTAGTTAAAGGTTTACAGATCTGGCTTCCTTCTCCGACATCGTCGCGCGGGGTGCTATATTTTGAGTTCGATGGCGTGTTCAGGGTGCTGGCCTGGCCAGATTCTTTAAACAGCAATGGCTATGCCTTTATACTTTGGAGTTTGGGAGTCCGCAAAGCTGCAGATTAGTGATGCAACCCCGTCAAGCTCGGGTGTAGAGGTGATGTGTTTAATTTGTCTTAGGTGGTCCCTACGGTGGTGCTAGAGACGAGTGACATGCGTTGGTGTTTTGTTCAGGGGTTTCTTAGGTCTGGATTGTAGTTTTCCTTTTTGGCTAAGGGTTCTTTTTGAAAAAGTGTGGGTTCCTTTCAGTTCTATCAGTCGGTGTATACGTGGGTGTAATTTGATCTTTATAAATGAGGCATGTATTACCTCGATATAAAGTGTGTTCTTCTGCTAACGAGATTATGATTATCCATCCAATGGCGACTCGTTATGCCGCAGGGGGCTACGCAATTCCGGCAGCGCACTCAACTAAACAAGCATATAGCTTCATAAAAGCTGGTGCCATGCGTGCGGTCGTCTCCATCCGTCAATCAATTTCCTCGCCACGGCCCGGTCGTGCACCCGCACCGCAGTCAAGCTTTTTTTTCTTAATCTCAAGTGTATACTTTATGATGTGTTGGGGACGGTTTGAACTTCTAAAATTTTGTAGTACTCACTCTCTTTTATATTACTCCGCATATTAGGTTTGGTCAAAGTCTAACACTATCGAGTTTGACCAACTACTATAAATTTAAAATTATAATCATTTCAAAATTAGATCAATACTACTGTATTGAAAACATAATGAAACATACTTTCATATGAAATTCGTTTGATACTCTAGATAACGATGTTTTGTATATTATAACTGCTTAAACATTACAAAGATTAATTTTGACTTGCCCAAAGGTGTGGAATAATATGAAACAGAGAGAGTAATCCATATAG
Organism: Avena longiglumis; assembly: GCA_030063025.1. Lineage (NCBI taxonomy): Eukaryota > Viridiplantae > Streptophyta > Magnoliopsida > Poales > Poaceae > Avena > Avena longiglumis. The sequence continues at coordinate 454,978,077 of CP125978.1, read as the reverse complement.
CTTTGTAAAGCAGCTCAACTACGTACTACGTGCAAGCTGCAACTTGCAGTGTGGTACGGCCTATTGTACTACTCATAGTTGCAAGTGTGACGTATCGCTTCAAGAATACCTAAGCTGCTTGGCTTGCAAAACGTACTGCGAGTTCGACAATATGTATATCCATTTTGGGTAGCTATTCCAGGAGCTAGCGAATCGGATAACGGAAGCATATAATTATTCTAAAGCTCGGTATATATGTTCACACTATTCTTACCAGAAAAGTTCCCTCTAATAATAGTATAAAATGTAAACTTGCATGTCAAACAATTCAAATTAACGGAAGCAAACTTTGGGAATTTTCATAAATTAATTCAGAACTATCTCATGCGAATTTCATCAAAATTTAATTGAAATTGAATTGGCCTGAATCTCCGATGATTTTGAGAGAGAAAATCTGGCACTCCTCACCGAAATTACAAAAATTTCGGAAATATCATACAATTCGATACCTCGGTATTAAGCGTAATCTCGGTACGAAATGGCGAATGACTTGTATCCATTGCGGAGTATGTTATTGTGGGCACAAAGTTGAAGTGGAGTTTGGGAATCCGATGACCTATACTCGTCAAAAAGCCACTACCACTGAAATTCATCTACTACTAGTAATATATGGTGGGGGTGCGATGTGCGTGTATAGCATGTTTTTCAGCACATATGCATTTGGTCTTTTTCAAGAAAGTGAAGTGTAGGCGTTCGAATAATCAAGAAAGAGAGAGCAAGATGTGTAAGGTGTACTACTATGGAGATCTCAGGGGGTCGATCAGGGCTCAGACCGACCGATACTGCCTGCCTACCTCTTTCTTCTTCACCTTCTTCCCTCAAACTCGACGTTGAACGACCCACCCTGATGGAACGACACGACATGAATCTACCAGCAGAAAGAAACGCCGCACCAAAAATAAATTTCCCCAAGGACCCCATATATATATATATATGCTCCATAATTAATTGGAATACATGCGCACTTGACACTAAGAGCAAGTACAATAATGTCTAGTCAGCTGACTATAGCACTTGCCATGTCATTGAAATCCTAGGTGGAAGAGAGATAAAAGGAGAGAGAGAGCACGGCCGGCTCTTGCCATAGCGCCGGCGGTATGCACCTCAACCAAGAAAAAGAAAGTTGCATGCAGCCTAGCCCCAGTAGAATGCATGCATTGAATTATTTAATCCTAATTAAAGGTCACATAATAGTCATCTAATAGCTAGTCTATTGTATTGGTGAGCTTTTATGTTGGCTATAGCTGACATGGCATCTTCATATAGCCAACAACCGACTCTCTTATTAAACTTGCTCTAATGAGCACGGGCGCCAGTTGGATTAGATATTCCTTTGCGAACTCGATCATCTTTGCGAAGTTTACAGAACAGAGGTAATTGATCAAACCAAGTTTGTATCCATGTATATGCCCGGCTGTGGTGACTGTGAATTAATCCAACTGTTAATTATACAGTAGTACATCTGTATGTTTATATATATATACTGTGCAAAACTCAGTAGAAAAATAAGGCCAAAATCATCAGCTCATCTATCCCAGACTAAAGATCACCTACTAGCCTCTCCTCCCCATATTTCCCCTCTCCATTGGAGCTCACAGTCGCCATGCGCGCGAAGGTCAGGCTCGATCGATCACGACGTGACTTTCGCACGGGTGCAAGGGGCCAGGTGGCCGGCGTGCACGCGGTGGCTGGACGACGACGGGTGCGTGTCCCGCTCGACGAGCGCGCGGAGGCGGAGGAACTCGTCGACGGAGCAGGGCAGGCGCAGGGGTCCCGACGAGTGGTAGCCGTACGCGTCCCGCGCCGCCTCCAGCAGGCGGCGGAAGAGGGGGTGGTAGAGGTAGGCGATGGGGATGACGAACCGCCCGCCCGGCTGGTCCTCGTCGCCGACCCGCACCGCCAGCCTCCCCTTCTTCACCTTCCCCTCGCCCTGCATCGCCGGCGGTCCAGCTGCTGCCGAGCTCTCGCCGTTGCTGGCTGCTGATGCTGCGTTTCGCACCGGGAGTTGCTACCCGATAGAAAGCTACGGTGGAGTTTGTTTTAGGGTTATTACGCTGGAGTTGTGTCTGTGGTGCGATGTGGTTTCGAGGCAGCTGCGGTGGTTTTTATAGGATTTGGCTCCTGCGTGCGCCGTGCACTCGACTGCCGCTTCTTATTAGTCCGTTTAGAAATATAAGATGTTTTAGGTTTATGAGGAAGATGTATTTAAACACCTTTTATTATATATATCAAATGAATCTAGACACTAAAAGTTGTCTAGATATATCTTGTTCATAAACCTAAAACATTTATATTTCTAAACGGAGGAAGTACTAAGTACGAATTCCGGTATTTAGACATCTAATTGTGCTTACAGGTGTAAAAAAATCCTTATCTTGATAATAAACGTAAAAAATAAGAAAAAACACATGCATGTACATTTGAACATTTTATGTCCGTCCGTAATTTTTCAGAAAAGATGTACGTACTACATTTTTTGTGTCTCGTATAAAAATAGAAAATAATTCCAAAGCTCTAACGTGCTATCCACCGGACATTTTGTCTATTTGAGACATGTCATGTAAAATGTTCCTTTTTTCCTGAAAACTTGTGTGCAAACATCAAATATATGTACGTATATGTGAATAATTATTTCAAAAACATTTAGCATTTTCAATTTTCCTTTTTATGCATCTTATCTAATAGATTCATTTGCACATGTGAGCCAAACACCACCATCCAATTGGCTCACAAGTGCGTATGAACCTATTGTTTGAAAACAAATTTCAAAATGTCCAAAAGTTGAAAACATTATCCGCACGTACATTTAGAAAAAAAATTAGAGAGGAAGTATATCTTTGTTTCTCTATCTCTTTAATTTCTTCATCCTGCCCTTCTCTTTGACGGTTCCGCAGCATCTTTTAATTGGTACCAAATAAATCCTCCATCCTCCCTGTCCGGTCTAACAGATCGGGTGGATGCTTTAACATTCACTTGGCCCTCCCCCCCATATGCATGTGTACGGCTAATTACAGCAGCTAATCATGTAATTAGTCTTAGTAGTACAAGTCTAATATCTATAGCTAACTAAGTATTCACCAAAGACCAATAAAAATTAGCCCACCAAGCCATCGTGGAGGGTTAAAGAACCTGAAAAAATCTGGGTTGTCAATAGGTTTTGTGTGTTAGTTTACCTAGCAGATCGTCCTCCTTCCATCGCCATTGTGAGCTAATTGTCTAGGCTGAGCTATGTCCATGGCATTCTGTGAGGCACTGAGATAGCGAGCACACATGGGCGGCGTTCCCACGTCCTGGTCTGCTGGATGCTCTCTTCCTTAATTAATTCTATTTAATTCTATTGTGGTGTGGTTTTATCAAATTCATCGAGTATTACATATTTACACTTTGAATTTACGTATGTATAGACAGATTGGTACTATTCTGTAGTAGCTTTTGTCCCGTATTTTATATAGATTACAATCTAGCTGCGTTAATATATATACTAGCATATAAAAATGAATTGATGTGCTAGTTGGACGTGTTTCTCTAATCTGTGATACCTATTATTCTAAGTAGAAAAAAACATAAATAAATTGGTTTTAATGTTGCACCCTAAATTTCTAATACATATAATTGGTTTAATTTCGTAATGCCAAACTTTTATATTGGTATGTCAAGATGTCGATATATTGACTAGTCGCTTTTTTTGAAAAAAAAATCTTCGCCCCCCTCAAGTTGAAATCCTGGCTTCGGCCCTGGGTACTGGTGTGTCACATTGTGACCTGCACATTTGCGTGGCCGAATTAAGCCGAAAAAAAAGACATATAGTGCTCTTTAAACAAGTGGCTCTTTGACCCAAAAACGAGAGGGATCAATCGATCGATCGATCGGTCGGTGCTACGTGATCAGAATAAAAACAGGAGTCACGCCAGGAACATCCAACGGAGCATGCCGGATTTTCCACATTTTTCACAGAATAATTCTGCTACTAAGATTTCTCCCCACTTAATTAGTGGATCGATTCCGTGTAGTAAAAGAGAACGTGATAAGCACGCTTGGCTAGGGAGTGATCTTGGCTTATCGCGGGATGGCCGTGCTGAGCGGGGCGCCGCGGTGTTGTGGGGCGCGGAGGGCTCCAAGGCGGCACGGTGCAGGTGGCGCGTCCCGTCACGTCCTTGGCTGCGGCGGCGGTGGCTATGACGGGCGATCGTGGGTGGGTCGGGGATGCTCGGCGGCCTCTGCTTGGGGGTGGCAGAAGGGCCAGGCGGCTCGGCCCTTGGTTGTGGTGGTGGCGTTGTGGTGTCGACAGTGGCCGGCAGGGAGGTGCCCGGCTGGCTAGTCCCCCTGCAGCTCTTGCTGACCCAGATCTGGGCACTCTTGGACCCAATCAGGGTTTGGGGCGGGCCTAGCGCAGGGCGGCTTCTCTCTGGAGGTGGTGGGGGAGGGTCTGGGGCGTATAGGAGGGCGGCGACAGCTGCGGTGGCTTTGCTGCAGCGTTGCGGCGGGGTCTTTACGGGCCTTTCGAGGCACGGCTGGGGCGAGTGCATGGTGTGCCCCTGCAACCGCGTCCGGACGGCAACCGCCATTGGCGGTGGAGGTCGAGCTCCTCCACGCGGTCGCGCTATTACCACCAACCTAGGTCGTCCAACCCTATCCCTTCCGCCTCGTAGGTCATGCAAAGAACCCGTCTTAGTGGGTGCGAGTCAGTGGATGCTGGGCAGCGGCCTCAGATGGTGGTATGCAAGGTGTCCCTTCGGCGGAGGTGGCTCCGAAAGACGACTTGTGTTCTTCGGCAGGCGGCGTTCCGACGATGTTCTAGCTGGCGGTAGGGCGAGGGCGCTGCTGCTTGGCGGCGGTCGTGGCCAAGGCGAGCTTGGACGGCAGCTCCGAACCCTAGGTTGGGTTTGGGCGTGCTAGCTCGCTTTCTGGTAGCTTCCATGGTTGGTTTGGGGTATGCTTCGGGAAAGGGGGATCGGCGATGTCAATGCGTCTGCTGTAGCGTGGCAGCGGGGACTTCACGGGCCCGAGCTCGGCTCGATCGGGCCTTGTTGGCCTGGTATGCTCCTGTTGTTGCATCTGGTCTGCTACCGCCCTGGCGGTGGAGGTCGCTCCCTCCCATGCGGCAGCAGCACCGCTGTCCCTTGTCTTCGGTGGGTCCCTCGCGCGCGGCCAACCTCGTGGTGTTTGCCATGGTGAGACTCCGATGAAGACGGCGAGACGGCATGTTGGTGGTCGGCTAGTTGGTGGAGTGCCAGGATTGGCCGGGTTTTGGGTTTTGGGGGGGTGGGAGAAATCCTTGTCGGCTAGGCTGGCTCTGGCGGAGTGATATCTGTGGGTGCCGCCTTCCTTCTTGAAGGGCGCCGGTTGTACCCTCCTTTTCCTTCCCGGCGTGTACCGAGAGAAATCCTAGGAGTAGTCCGGGCAGCAGCGTCGTCATTGTCGTCCCCCTTCTTGAAGGTGCTGCTTGGTACACATCAATTCGGCGGCATAGGAGGGGGGTGGGACTTTCTGGAGGGCGCAGCGGTCGCGTCTCTTTGTTGGTGGTTGACCCGATGCTGTCGTGCATTTCTTTCTTTTTCTTTCTTTTATCTGTTCTCTTTGGTTTTTGTTTGTGCTGTTCGGCTCTAACACTGTTTGATACTTCCTTTAGATATTGTGATATATGGTCCAGCAGTGATCTCACATATACGTTTTATTTATAAAACGGGACGAAAGGCTATTTTAAAATACGAGGAGAGTGATCTTGGCTTATCGCGCCCCTTAAGATGCCGCCCCTCAGACGCGCGTGGTTGTGAATTGCGATCCCTCACTCTAGAAGGCGATCAGCAGTTCCCCTATTTTCTCCTTTCTGCTCTACCCTACGACAAGCAGGCTGCACGTACACGTACGTATCACGTGTTACACGGGGGAGAGATACGGAAAAGATCGTTTCCCGCTCATATCCTTTCATGGAACGACAGCGGCATGCAGTAAACTTCACCCTGATTGGTACCGCACCGTACGGACGAGTCTTCGACCGGACTCTTGCGGCTCGGTTCGTACCGCATCACCGTGTGCTTCATCCATCGACCATGGTCCCCCGCCTGACAAAACTTTGATGTGTGTGTGCCGTCAATCCATCATGATCCCTCGTTCGCAAAAAAAAAAAATCCATCATGATCCCTGACCATTATATTATTCTCCCGCGATAGAAAATTAAGCATAAGAAAAACTCGTTCACACGTGGCTTCCCTCTTAATTTCAAAAGGGGTCACTGTGCATCGCCACCACATTGTCACTTGACACGACGACAGGCGGATAATTTTATTTGTTAACAAATGAGAGAGTTATATATTGATTAACGGACCCTGAGGAAGCAAAATGTGCTTGAACTATCTCAATTGTTTCTAGGGCATGCTCTTTTTCCTTCAGGCCATCTTGTTCTTTTAGAAAAGAAATCTTCTTGTGATTGGTATGCCTCTGCGGAAGCTTTACGTGTCCGCTGGGCCCGACCGGACCCGACTAGGACTGGTATGTCTTGCGGCCGCGTTCGGTCGAGTACCACCTAGACGGTGGAGGTTGTTCCCTCACGCGCGGTCGTGGCTCTGTTGTCCCCGGCTTGGGCTTTCCTTCGCCTCCTTGCAGAGCTCGTGACGGCGGCTTTAGGGAGACGAATTTGGAGGCTTCACAACCGTAGTGGCGCATGCTCGTGGGCGGCAAATTTGGTGGTGGCGAGGCCTCGTCCTCGCGGGACTCCTGTGCAACGAATCGCTCGAGGGTTGTGGATAGAATCTTCGGGAGAAATCCTTGTCGGGTTGCTTGACACTGACGCGGTGCCGCCCGCGGGTGACATCTTCCCTTCCTGAAGGGCGTCGTGGCTACTCTTATTTCACTTCCCTCTATGTGCCGGGGGAAACCCTAGGGCCAGTCTCTGGTCCGGGCAACAGCGGTCCCTTTCCCTCTTGAGGGTCCTGCTTGGTGCTTGGCGAGTCGGGGCTAGGAGCTTAGTGGGCATTCTTCGGTGGGCGCAGCGGTTGCGGTCTTTCTCGTCTAGTCGATCCGTCTCCATCTCCATTCCTTTTTATTTTTTAGCGTTGTGCTGTTTGGACTAGAGCGGTCTCACGTGTGTGTTTTATTTATAAAGCGGGGCGAAAGCCTGTTTCGAGAGAAAAGAAATTTGTTGCTTTATTTACAAAGCAATTCGAGTCTTGTATGTCTTTGTTTTCCCGTCACTTTTCTTCTTCCTCACCTTCTCTTTGACGGTTCGATTGCACCTTTTAATTGGGACCAAATTAAATAAATCCTCCATCCTCCTTGTCCTGTACTCCTGTCTAGCAGATCGGGTGGATGCTCTAACATTAAGCTTTCAGCCGAGCACATTTCCATCATGCAAGTGCAAGTGTACCAATTTGTGCTTGTGGTTAGAGGTTACTGGTGTGTCACATTGTGACCTGCACATTTGCGCGGCCGAATTAAGCCGGACAAAAAAAAGCAAATACACCCAGCCAAATCCATCCATAGGAAGTGTAGGTCCACGACAACGCCCGATCACCGTATCTAGCACAAGTGAAATGCCATTGCTCTTTCCGTCGAGATGCCCATCTCCAATTCTCCATACATCTCGCATTTTAAGAACATCGGCGTCGCCCATCACTGCAGGTTGCAACAAGTGGCTCTTTAACTGAAAAAGTCGACTCAGATCATCCTCGGCATAGCTTTCATAGCTACTTGTAGGAATAAAAACTAGATGTCCATCGGCGGCGCGTGCAGGATTTTCCACAGAATAATTCTGCTTTGTACTGCCGCTAAGATTTATCCCCACTTAATTAGTGGATCGATTCTTAGTAAAAGAGAAGGTGATAAGCACGCTTTGGTAGAGAGTGGTCTTGGCTTATCTCCTTAAGATGCCCAACCTACACGTCGTTATCTTGATATTGTCATGGTTGTGAATTACGCCGTCTTCTCAAAGAAAGAAGGAAAAATCTAAGCCGTGACGCCGCACGGAAGCACCCCGCGTGCGACGGCCCATATTCCCATATACTGTTCCACGCGGACCAAGCCCAATGCGCCAATGCGTCAGAAGCAGGTGCGGGGACATCAAAATTTATTTTTTCCACTATTATTGTACACTCATAAATCGCTTCTCGTCCACATGTTTTTCTTAGAACCAAGTTTCTGACATGTTTCTTTGCACCGTTCGACTATACTAGTAGTACAAGATATTACAGGCACAACAAAGTGTGTTTAAAAAATGGGCACAGCAAAACGGAGTAAGTAAACTTTATATCTTTATCACACACGTGACACCATATACCATTTAGACTGCGTTGTTAGTAGTAATTACCAGGTTAATTAGTCCTAATTAGCATATTACTAATTGCCAGATTAGTTAGACTAAGTTGCTAGATTCAATTGTCATTAACTGCCAGGATAATTAGGCTTAGTTGCCAGATTGGTGTTGCAAGATTAATTGCACCTGTCGCCAGGTTCAATTCGTAGTAGTAAGGAGTAAAAGTTAACAAATTAATTAGGCTTAGTTATCAGATTAATTAGACCTAGTTGACTGGTTAATCTGTCAATAATTGACAAGTCTAGCTCTGACGTGTGCTTGACAGCAGAGGCCTCCCCGGCTCGTGCTCGTAGAGGCGGCGCCCGCGCGCGTCGGGTGAAAGTTTTTGGGTGAGGTCGAACCAGAAAGAGGCCCACTTTGGTTGCAAAATTTCATTGGGCGGGCTGATTAGCGGGACACCAGCCACCGTACAAAGACACCAAATGTGCGGCGCCGCGCAATAGGAAAGTCCAAGAAAGAATTTGCACTCTGAATTTTCTCCCACTTCTGCTCTACCCTAGGACAAGCAGGCTACCCTACGTATCAGTACTGTTCACGTGTTACACGTACGGGGCAGAGATACGAAAAAATATCGTGTCCAGCTCCTGTCCTGTTGATATCTTGTCATGGAACGACAGCTGCAGTACCGGCCGCACCGTGCGGATCGGACGTGTCTTGGACCGGGACTCTTGCGGTTTGTTTCGTACCGCATCACCGTGTGCGTGCTTCATCCATCGACCATGCATGGTCCCTCGCGTGACAAATCTGTCATGTGTGCCCGTCAATCCATCATGCATGATCCCGGACCAATCTCCGTCATACAGTAGACAGATAAAACTAGCTCTCACATTGGCCTCTAATTTCGAAAGGGATCACTGCGAATCGCCACCACATTGTCGTGTCCTGTAGCAATCCGGTCCATCTACCTAACACGCGCGTGGTCTAGTCAGTCACTTGACACGAAGACAGGTGGGCAGTACGTGACACTTTTTTTTTTTTTTTGAAACACCGGCAAAAAAATTGCCCTTTTTAATTAATTAAACAGGGAGAGTACAAAGCAAATAAAAGTTTAAAAATACACAAAGTGACTACTCTCGCGGTATCAAATTACTCATGCGCTTAGCGTCCGCAAGCACCCATAAATGTGTTTCCAGAATCTTGTCTAAAAGGATCGGTGGCGGAGCATGCTTGTTTTTCAAGACTCGGGTATTCCGCTCGTTCCATAGTTCCCATGACACAAGAAGGGTTAGCGAAGCCATGTCCTTTGCGCTTCGCCATGGTCGACCACCAAGCGTGAATAGATTGTGTTGGCCATGCGTCAAGATCAATGAAGTGGAGGCCATGCCAAGTCTTGACGGAGGCCCAAAGCCTAATGGTGTACCGACAATGAACAAATAGGTGATCCACCAACTCCGGCTCACTTTTGCATAGGGAGCAAACCCCACAGTTTGGCAATCCCCTTCTCTCAAGTCAGTCAGCGGTCCAAAGCCTATTTTGAATGGCAAGCTAGGCGAAGAACTGAACCTTAGGGAAGCCCAAATTTTCCAAACCGAAGAGCTTATGGGAGTGCTAGTGGTCCCGAAAAACTAGGCCTTGTAAGCGGAGTTGGTTGAGTATAGACCATTCTCAGTGAGGTTCCAAACAAAGAGATCTTCAGTGTATGTACTGATTACGGCACTACTCACAAAGCAACTCGAGTCTTGTAGTATGTCTTTGTTTTCCTTGTCTCTTTTATTCTTCTTCACCTTCTCTTTGACGGTTCGATTGCATCTTTTAATTGGGACCAAATAAATCCTTCATCCTCTTTGTCCTGTCTAGCAGATGGGGTGGTTGCTTTAACATGGAAGGAGCTTTCATATGAGCACATTTTCATAATGGAAGTGCAAGTGTACAAATTTGTACATGTAGTTACAGGCTAATCATGTGTCACATTATAACCTGCACATTTACGTGGCCGAATTAAGGCGGACAAAAAAGACAAAAAAAAGCATATACATCCAACCAAATCCAACCATAGGAATGGGAGCATAGGAAGTGTAGGTACACGACCACGCCCGATCACCGTATCTAGCAGTAGAAGTGAAATGCCATTGCTCTTTTCGTTGAGATGCCCATCTCCAATTCTCCATTCATCACGAATTTTAAGAGCATCGGCGTCGTCCATCACCGCAGGTTGCAACAAGTGGCTCTTTGACTGAAAAACTCGACCGACCGATCGATCGGTGCTACTTGTAGGAATAAAAGCCGGGGGGCGTGCCAGGAATGTCCAACGGCGCGTGCCGGATTTTCCACGGAATAATTGTGCTTCATACTGCCGCTAAGATTTTCCCCACTTAATTAGTGGATCGATTCTTAGTACTAAAAGAGAAGGTGATAAGCACGCTTTGGTAGAGAGTGGTCTTGGCTTATCTCCTTAAGATGCCGACCCCACACCCGATCGTTATCTTGATATGTTCATGGTTGTGAATTTACGATGTGTTCTCAAAAAAAAAAAAACTGCACATCCTCCCTCCCGACAAATCTATGCTCCGTATCAGTACTGTTCACGTGTTGTATCAATACTGTTTGTTAGAAATAATGGGGCTAATCCATTTAGGTATGAGTATTCAGATTTTCACCGTCTGGCCAAATTTGTGGTAGCCATATGTGTTTGGGCCTTACGTGGGAGTGGAGTGGGGCCTAAGTTTAGTCGCATGGAAAGTTGGAGAGTTGCACCACCTTATAAGGTGGAGTGTTACACCACTTGTAAGTGAGTGGGAATAAGAGAGATACACATCTGTATTCCTCTCCGCCTTCATGCTTTCGCTAAATCACGACGCCTTGCCGTGGATGCGGATGGGATGCGGAATCTCGCCGGCCGAGCTTTATTTCTTTTCAGAAAATTGACAGACGTGTCAAGCGGTTAGCTTATTCGGTCGCTCCGGATCGTGAGCTCTTCAGATCGACCGAGCGTGCGTAACGTGGACTCGGCCCGTTCGCCTCCGTTAGGGTTTCTGAGCCGCTTATATAAAGTCTGTGACTACCGCCACAACACCACCAAAACCAATCTAGGGTTTTGCCTTCCTCTACTTGCGCCGTCACCGTAGTCTACTCCATCCCGCTTGCGGCGTGCACCGCGGACGGAAGCAGCGGTCTCGGAACCACTCGCCTTGCGATCCTGCAGGGAGAGGCGAATAAGGTTTTGGGAAGCGCTCTGCTTGACCGCTCGAGTTCTTCATCACGGGTCGTCTTCCATCCAAGTCGGTGCGCCTACCGCCGTCTTAAATCGCCATCTGTTGCGATCCATCTTCCCAAAGTTTCTACTACGACAACCGAGCAGTGCGTGCTACGTGATCTGTTTGGTTATTCATCATGTTCTGCGTACATGTTAGGCTCTCATTGTGTTCCGATCATCCTGTTGTTTAGTACATCTAGTATGTTCGAGTTACATGAGCTAGTAGCTGGTTTTGTCATGATTTATATTCTGGAATTAATCGTGGAAATTATGCCTAATAATCCAACAATCCAAAAACCTTATTGTAGGCAATTTCCAATTAACAATGGCTGGTTTTATTGATGCCGAGGCGGATAAGTTTACGGTGTGCACTTTAAGAGGTGGCGATACAAGGCTGAGCTTTGGTGACCACGATGAAAGTGTTCCACATCGATAAAGGCAAACTGAGGAACTATATCGGCGAGGATCGGGAAGTTCGAGGATGCTAATCTTGTCTTTGTGGGATGTATTCGAGCATTCTTGCGACCGTCATGTGATGTGTTTATGCACATAAAAGACGGAAAGGAGCTCGGGATGCACCGGATGCCAAGTTTGGTGCCGAGATCTTGGCGATGAACTGTATATCATGGAGAGCTTTCATGATTTTAAGATGACTAAGGACCTTCTGTGGTTCAACAAGCTCATGAGATACATGCATTGCCAAGGAGCTCGAACTCCTTAAGTGTACCTTACCCGACAAGTTTGTGGCGGGATGCATTATTGCTAAGTTGCCCCTTCATGGAGGAACTTTGCCACAACTCTCAAACACAAGAGAGGAGATATCGGTTGAAAATCGATGGCGTCCCTTGATGTTGAGGAGAAGGCTCGGGCTAAGGACACTCGAGAAAGGAGAGGGTCTTGCTACGCTAACTTTGTGCGAGAAGGCAAATCCATAGGCAAGAACAAAGGGAACTTCAAACCCTCCTTTAACAAGCACAGAAGACTACAACCTTCAAGAAGAAGAAGACGAGGGACAAGAGTGAACTCTTGTTACACTTGTGGAGAGCCCGCCATTTTCCAAGGATCGCCCGAGCAGCGACCTTGAGAGGAAAAAGGCCAAGGCATCAATGTCGTGACCGCTAGCAATCTTGATGGGTATGGTAATTTATTTACGTTCTTTCGATTTCAATCACCGTGTTGGTGGCTTGATACGTGCTAATGTTCATGTGTGTCGACATCTCTATGTTCACTTCTTATCGTCGCTCGGATTCATCCGTCCTAATGGGAATGGATCACATGCTTACATTAAGTGGTGTTGTACGGTGGATCTGAAGTTTACTTCGGAAGATCGTGCGGTGAGAACGTGCGCATGTCCCTACTATGAACAAGAATCTCGTTAGTGGCTCCCTTCTTTGTAGAGATGGGTTTAAGGTTGTCTTAGAGTCTAATAAAGTCGTTGTTTGAAACATGGACAATTTATTGGTAAAGGTTATGAGTTAGGAGGCTTGTTCGGTTTTCACTTTCGAGTTTTGTAATAAATCCGTGAATCATATTTGTGGTGGTGTTAATGATGATACCGGTGTTTGGCATTCGTTTATGTCACATTAATTTTGGTTTGATGTCTCGGATGTCGGCATGAGTTTAATTCAATTTCACTATTGCCAAAGGTTCTAAGTGCCATAGTTGTGTGCAATCAAAGCAACCTCGAAAGCCTCACAAGGCTGGGGAGAAACTTGGCACCTCTAGAACTCATACATTCGATCTATGTGAGATGAATGGTGTGTTGACAAAAGGTGAAAAGAGATATTTCATGACGTTGATAGATGATGCTACTAAATTCTGCTATGTTTACTTGTTGCAAACTAAAGATGAGGCTTTAGACTACTTTAAAATCTATAAGGCGAAGTTGAAAATCAACTAGAGAGAAAGATCAAGCGTCTTAGGTCGGATCGTGGTGGTGAGTATTTTCCCAAAGTATTTGATGAATTACATCAGAACACGGAATTATTCATGAGAGGGCGCCTCCCTACTACCCCAATCAAGCAGGGGTTCTTGGAGGAAAAAACCGCATTGTTGACTTGGTGAATTCCATGTTAGCCTTCTGGTTTATCAAAGGCATGGTGGGGAGGCTTTGTTGACTTCATGTCATGTCTGAATAGAGTTCCTAACAAGAATAAAGAAAAGACTCCTTATGAGGAGTGGTTTGGGAGAAAACCATCACTTTCGTATCTGCGTGCTTGGGGTGTTTGGCGAAGGTCAACATACCGATTCCCAAGAAAGCAAGCTCGGACCCAAGGCGATGGATTGTATCTTTCTAGGATATGCTCCACGAGTGTAGGCTATAGATTTCTAGTGGTTAAATCTGAGGTACGATATGCATGTTGATACTATAATGGAATCTCGTGATGCAAAATTCTTTGAGAATATTTTTCCTATGAAAGATATGCATAGCATTGGTAGGATTTCTTCTGAAATACTTCACGAATCTAGTGCATCTATTGATAATTACGAACAACCACATGAGGAATTTCTTGAGAAGGATGACGATGAACCTCTCACGAGGAGTAAGAGAGGCGGAGGGTTGCAAAATCCTTTGGCAATGATTTCATCGTGTACCTTGTGGATGATACTCCCGGATCCATTATCGAGGCATATGCATCTCGATGCGAGATGATTGGAAAGAAGCTGTCCAAAATGAGATGGACTCGATTCTTTCTAATGGAACTTGGGAATTATCGGAAACGACCCTATGGTTGTAAACACATGGGATGTAAGTGGGTGTTCAAGAAGAAGCTAAGGCGATGGTACTATTGAGAAGTACAAGGCACGGCTTGTAGCTAAGGGCTACACACGAAAGAAGCGAAGATTACTTTGACACCTATTCACTGTCGCTAGGTGACCACCATTCAGTACTCATCACAGGCGCCTCTTATGGTCTTCTCGTTCATCAAATGGACGTGAAGACAACTTTCATAATGGAGAGTTGGAAGAGGAGATCTATATGGATCAAGGATGGGTTTGTGGTAAAGGTGAAGAGACAAAGGTGTGTAAGTTATTGAAATCTTTATATGGCTGAAACAAGCACCTAAGCAATGGCATGAGAAGTTTGTGAGAACTCTACTTTCTGCTGGCTTTGTCATTAATGAGGCGATAGGTGTGTTTACTATCGCCATGGTGGGGAAGCGATAGCGTTATATTATGTTTGCGTGGATGACATTCGATCTTTGGTACAAACATGAAAGTGATAAATGAAGTCAAGTCTTTCTGTCAAAGAGTTTTGATATGAAAGATCCGGGAGAGGCTGATGTCATTACGAATATCAAGCTTATTAAGAACGAGAATGTGATTACTTTAACGCAATCTCATTATGTTGAGAAGGTCTTGAGCCGATTTGGCTTTAATGATGGCAAGACTTCTCCAACACCTTATGATCGATTTGACATTACGAAAGAATAAGAAGGAACCAACGGATCAACTGAAATATTCACAAGTTGTTGGTTCTCTCATGTACTTAGCAAGCGCTACAAGACCCGATATCTCTTTTCTTTGAGCAAGTTGAGTAGGTTCATGTCTAACCGGTATTGATCATTGGCATGCACTTGAAAGGGTCATCGCTATCTATGTGGTACAATGAGCTATGGGATTCACTATTCAGAAATCCTGCTGCTTGAAGGATATAGTGATTCAATTGGATCTCGGCGTTGATGAACTCTCGCCACGGCGGGTATGTGTTTACCCTTGGAGGTGGCGCGGTGTCATGGAGGTCTCGTAGACAAACCATATTGACGAGGTCAACTATGGAAGCAGAACTTCTTGCTTTAGACACAATTGTTGAGTCGAATGGCTGCGTGAGCTCTTGATGGACTTGCTGTGGTTGAGAAACCTGTCGGCAATCCTTCCGGTGTGACAACCAAACTGTTATTGTCAAAGTGAACAATTCTAAGGATAACGCGAAGTCATCAAGACACGTGAAGAGACGTTTGAAATCATCGGAAATTGAGAAACTCGAGTAATAAGCATTACGTATATTCAAGCAGACAAAACCTCGAGATCCCTTTACAAAGGGACTATCACGAAATGTGATAGAAAGTGCATCGAGGAGATGGGGTTGAGACCCATGGATGTCACATCTTAGTGGTAACCCAACCTATGTGATCGGAGATCCCATGAATTAGGACACAGGAAGAACAAGCTAGTGGTTTGACTGAGGAGAGTATTTTGTAACCCTCTCTATGTGAAGATGCATGACTCTCATAATCTGTAAGGCAGGTTGGCAACATGCCTTAATGTGTTTCTGTTGGCTTTAATTAGCAAAGATGTCGTCCTACAGGGCATTCTTGAAAGAACACACCTATATGAGCTCATTCAGCGTCGCGTCTATGAGATCTGGGTGATCTCTAGTAAACTCATGAAGAGACCGGGAGTATGACGATATGCTCCAACCCGCTGGGTAGGCTAACGATGACCAAGTACTAGTTATGATTTTGAGCGAAATCTATTGGCACCAAACTTGCAATTCAAGGTTCGTCCATTGTTCAAGTTGTTGATAGGCGTAGTTCAAGATTCTAGGCGGAAGTTCAACTTAACGATCTCTTTGAAACACGGTATATAAACAAGTAGCAAGGATTGGCAAATCTTCAAATGGGCATTTGAGATCTGGTGGGGATTGTTAGAAATAATGGGGCTAATCCATTTAGGCCCATGAGTATTTCAGATTTTCCTAAATCTCAAAGCCCAAATTTGGCAGCCCATATGTGTTTGGGCCCATGTTTGTGGCAGCTCACATGGGAGTGGAGTGGGAGCTAAAGTTTAGTCCCACATGGAAAGTTGGAGGAGAGTTGCACCACCTTATAAGGTGGAGTGTTGCACCACTTTGTAAGTGAGTGGGAATAAGAGATACACACCTTGCGCTCCTCCTCCGAGCGCCGCCCTTCACGCCTTCGCCTCAATCACAGCCATGGCCGCGCGGATGCGGATCACGGGATGCGGAATCTCGCGACGAGCTTTATTTTCTTTCGGGAAAATTGTGACGTGTCAAGCGGTTAGCTTATTCGGTCGCTCCGGATCGTGGCTATCTTGAATCGACCAACGTGCGTAACGTGGACTCGGCCACGTTCGCCTCCGTTAGGGTTTCTGAGCCGCTATATAAAGTCTGCTGACCGCCACAACACCACCGAAAACCAATCTAGGATTTTGCCTTCCTCTCTACTTGCGCCGTCACCGTAGTCTACTCCATCCGCTTGCGGTGCACGGCGGACGGGAGAGCAGGTCTCCGGAACCACTCGCGATCTGTCTGCGGAGAGGCGAATAAGGTTTTGGGAAGCTCTGTTGCTCGAGTTCTTCATCACGGTCGTCTTCCATCCAAGTCGGTGGTCTTGCCTACCGCCGTCTTAAATGCCATCTGCTGCGATCCATCTTCCCCAAAGTTTCTACTACGACAACCGAACGTCGTGCTCGTGATCTGTTTGGTTATTCATCATTCTGCGAAGTACATGTTAGTCATTTGTTTCCGATCATCCCGCTGTTTAGACATCTAGTATGTTCGATTCGCCATAAATTTTAAAGAATGGTTTTGTCATGATTTATATTCTGAAATTAATCGTGAAAATTATGCCTAATAATCCAACACCGTTGACGTGTTACACGGGGGAGAGATACGAGAAAGATCGTTTCCAGATCCTGTCATGGAACGACAGCGCGGCAGTAAACTCCACCTGATTTGTACTGCCCGCACCGTACGGACGTGACATGTCTTGGACCGGACTCTTGCAGCTTGGTTCGTACCGCATCACCGTCTACGTGCTTCAATCCATCATGCATTATCCCGGACCATTATTCTTCCGTCATACAGTAGAAAATTAAGCATGAGAAAAAACTCGTTCACACGTGGTCTCTAATCTCTAATCTCAAAAAGGGGTCACTGTGCATTGCCACCACATTGCGGTGTTCCATGAGCTCGATAATCGGCTAACGGGAGCATATTAATCTGTTTTTGGATTGCTCTTTGGGTTGCAAAGTATGCAACCAATTAGCAGCTACTCCAATCTTTTTTGGGAAAAAAAATCTAGACAGGTAATCAAACGTAGTGACAACATGGCCCAAATGCAGTTTTTGCGGGAACGTGCCCACCAGGGCCTAGCCGCAATGAGCCCAAAATTAATGTTGGATATCAAACACGTCCCAGGTGTATATATTGTGCCACTATGTACCATCAGGCTCAGGAGGTGGATCCCTGCTGGGTCCAGGCTGGGAAGCCCTAGACTCGGCAAGGATCAGGGATTGTTCCCGCTCTTGTGCATCACGTGAGCGAGCTGCGGCAATAGATCCCTCGTACCCCTCCTTCGTCTTAATGGCCGCGATCTGAGAAACACAGGGGACCTTTTCACCGCGGAAGACGATCCCACAGTCTGATGCCACCTCTCCTAGGTGGGCCAATGGGACTTAAGCAAGCACTTAGAACCTGGAACCAGACGGAATGTAGGAACCTGCATGATCGAGGCGAGGGAGGGGAGACCGTGTAGTACCTAGAAGCTCATCATGCGCCGTCACGCGCAGCGTGGCCTTCTCCGCCACCGCCGGCTCGGGGCCCGTCAGGGCTGACCTGTACCCTGCAAGGTGAATGTTGTGGCGCGAGGGGGAGGGAGAGGCTGACGAGGAGCCCTGGGCCGGCGCCCCTTGCTTGCCACGGGGGTGTCGGTGCCCACTAGGGAAGACAACAGGGACCTAGGGTCAGGCGTGTCTGGCGCCAAGCTGTAGCACACCACGCCCGGAGAACCACCCTCACCACCGAAGTCCTACTCCAAGGCTCCCTGACCCGTCCCCGCTTCATCATCAGCAAGAGGGGGGGAAGGGGAGCTCATGACCAACCAACTCGGCCGAGCTCAGCGGAGTCCCCGCCTGCCGGCCAAAGAAGAAGCTGGGAATCGAGACCAGGAACACAGTGGGGTCCGGGCACATGAGCTTCAGCCGGGTCGCCCCCAGTCCCAGTAGGAAGAGTGTGTCAACCTCCAGAAACTTGCCCACCGTCTGAGATATGAGGGCCACTATCTCCGCAGTCCTGGCCTCCGCCGGGACCCTCTGGAGATGGACCCACACCTCAGAGAGCGTATCAGTAGACTCCTGATCGACAGAGGAGGGCTTGATCGAGACCTTCAACTTGTTGATGGGGATGGTAAAGGAAGAGCCGCGTGCACACATGCGCAGGATCGCCACCGACGGGAAGAAGACCGCAAACTCAGAGGCCAAGATGCGCCAAACCGGCCAATCACGGTCTCTCTCTTTTATTCTTCTTCACCTTCTCTATGAACCTTTTAATTAGGACCAAAAAAATCATTCATCCTCCTTGTCCTGTCTAGTAGATAGGGTGGAAACTTTGACATGGAGCTTTCAGCTGAGCACATTTTGATCATGCAAGTGAATTTGTGCTTGTGGTTAGAGGTTACTGGTGTGTCACATTGTGGCCTACATATCTGCGTGGCCCAATTATGCCGGACAAAATAAAAACAGATACACCCAACCAAATCCAACCATGGGAATAGGAGCGCATAGGAAGTGTAGGACCACAACAACGTCCGATCACCGTATCTAGCAGAAGTGAAATGCCATTGTTCTTTCCTTTGAGCCGATCTCCAATTCTCCATACATCTCGCATTTTAAGAGCATCGGTACGGTGTCGTCAATCACCGCGGGTTGCAACAAGTGGCTCTTTGGCTGAGAAAACGTGACTGATCAATCGATCGATCGATCGGTCGGTGGTGCTACGTGATCGGAATAAAAACCGGGGGCACGCCAGGAATATCTAACGGCGCTTGCCGGATTTTCCACAGAATAATTTTGTTAGGGACTGGTGCTAAGATTTACACCACTTAATTAGTGGATCGATTCTGAGTAGTAAAAAGACTAGTAAGAGAGGATGATAAGCACGCTTTGGTAGGGAGTGGTCTTGGCTTATTGCCTTATGATGCCGCCCACAACACGTGGTCGTTATCCTGATCTGCTAATAATTGTTGTGAATTGCGACCAGTTCCCCACTTTTCGTTTCTGCTCTACCCCACGATTAAGCAGGCTGCAGGTACATGTACGTATCAGTACTGTTCACGTGTTACACGGGGGAGAGATACGAAAAAGATCGTTTCCAGCTCCTGTCACGGACCGTCAGCTGCAGTAAACTCCACCTGATTTGTACCGGCCGCACCGTACGGACGTGACGTGTCTTGGACTGGACTCTTGAAGTCGTTTAGTTCGTACCGCATCACCGTCTACGTGCTGCATCCATCGACCATTGCCCCCCGCCTGACAAATCTTACTAGATGTGTGCCGTCAATAATCCATCATGCATGATCCCGGACCATTATATATTCTCCCGTCATCATACAGTAGAAAATTAAGCATCAGAAAAAACACGTTCACACGTGGCCTCTAATCTCTAATTTCAAAAGGGGTCACGCTGTGCATCGCCACCACATTGTCTGTGTCACGTAGCAGTCCGATCGGCTGCTTCGGCATTGTCACTTAGACACGACGACAGGCGGATAGTACTTGGCATAATTCGTTTACGTCTACGCATTGCACCTGCGGCTGCCTAGCTCTAGCTGCTAGTACAGCGAGTGCAGCACTAGGAGTCTAGGACTCGTACCGTCTGATGCGTACGGCCCCATATCTCAATCAAAGCAGCCACCAGCCAGCTTCACGAACTTCCAGTGACAGCTGACGAGATTTGGATTGCAGCACAAATTCAGTCTCTTCACTGCCAGTACAGTTGTACTAGTAGTTTTTTTTTTTTGGAACGGACAGTAGTAGTAGTAGTGAATATTCTTAAGTAGAGTGTACATCAAGTGCAAAGTGCTGCTTGCAACTTAGCAAGTGCGCGCTTCCGCTGACGAGATTACGACGACGACGACGATCCGTGCAATGGCGACTCGTTGCGCCGCCGGGGGCGGCTCCGAAATTCCGAGCAGCTCCACTCCGGCCGCACACACCCGACTAAAACAAGCTTCGTAGCAGCTCGTGCGTGCGGTCGTCGTCTCAATCTGTCGATCGCCGTTTTCCGGCCCGACCACTTCGTGCGCCCGCATTAATAAAATTCAAAACATTGTCTGTTCATCTCAAGCGTACACTTCTTCGTGACGTCTTGGGGGCGCTTATTTGAACTTCTAAATATCATAATCCATAAGCCTGCAATTCGCTACAGGAACATGATCGACATTTGTTTACTCTCGAAAAAGCAGCACAAATGGACGTGCTAGCTGCAACTTGTAGCGCGGTGCGGCCTATTGTACTAGTAGTTGCTAGTGTGACGATCACTCTGTACAAAGCCAACATCCGCCTTACCAGAAAGGTTGGCGGGTGCATGTAATGCCCCGCTATGTACAAAGCAATTCGAGTCACGTGTGTTTTTTCTCTCACTTTTCTTTGCTTGATTTCACCTTTTAATTAAGGAGAAATAAATACCCCCACCTCCCCGTAATATACATTCTGAAATTCTCTTTGGCTTGTTTATTATACAACATGGTAGCTTAGCTCATGTCTATGCTAGTGAAACTAATGTTTAGTAGTTAAGTGAGACTTCCACATGCTTATATATGAGGATGTTCTATCACTCATTAAGGTGTGACCAATAGAGGCTCTCGCGCATTCCTCCTTCGATGCCGTCCGTCTCGCCTCGATACGACACGTGGGTTGCGGGAATGAGCCAACCGAGCACATATATTTATGTAATGTTGTTCATGTTTTTGCTTCTTAGGAAAATTATTTAGTTACAATTCATTAATGGGCGCGTTAAACCGTCTGTCTTTAGATTTTCTGGATCATGGCGTGTTACCGACTCAGACGTGGGATACGCCCCACAATCTTCATGACTTGCACTATATAAACTCATACGAGAACCCTAATCGATACGAATCACATCCACCTATTTTTAGAACCTTATGCCGCTGTCTTCCTCTCCCCATCCCGGTTTGCGGCGTGCACCGCAGATCAAGACAGCAGGCCTTTGAAACAGCGCCTCTCGTAAACGTGTACGGACGAGGGGTGATCGGGTTTTTTCGGGAGCGCGACTACTGGTAACCACGATATCGTCTGGCGACGAGTTTCTCGACGACGACTTCTTTCGAGACATCAACAAAATCGCCGGTGACCTCAACAAGGGCGACAACACGAACGATGATGTTGTTGCCACTGCCGGCGCTGCTGCTCAGGTTGTATTGTACGTGATCTTGAACTTTCTCTTTCGATTATGGTAGAGTTTTTTTTTCTAGTATTTGGAGTAGATGAGACCGGTTTACCATATTTAGATGCAATCTATCCGTGTTCACCTCGCCGTGCGTGTCCTCGGCCGGACTCCTGCAATTGGGTGTACGTGCGTGCGTCATCCATCGACCATGGTCCCTCGCCTGACAAATCGCATGTACGTACCGTCAACTCTCGCTCAAGCTTCCTGCTGCTGCCCAATCTATATAGCTAGCTCCTGTCACAGAAAAAGCGCCGGAAAAATGAGTGTGCATCGGTAGGCTACGTAAGCCACTACATCGTGTCCCGTAGCCGTTGATCGATCGGCCTCTTGACTCGACGACGCAGGAGGAGGAAGATCCACACAACAACAACAATATTTCGCTTCGTCTAGGGTGGTGAGCTACCTAGCTAGCTAGTACAGCGAGAGTAGCACCAGGAGGAGTCGAGGACTCGTACCGTACGTACGTGGCGTCATTTATCTTGCGTCTAATCCCAAAGCAGCCAGCCCAACTCTAGCTAGTACAATCTTCCATCCACTGACAGCAGCTGACGAGGTTTGTAGCACAAGTTCAGTCAAGTTCCCCATCTCTTCACCGGTCAGTTGTAGCTAGCAGCAGTACCGAATATTCTTCGCTAGATGGACCAATTAATACATATGCATGCATGTACGAAGGTGCTCGTCACTGCGCGCTTGCGGTGATGGGATTACGATCGACGAGCCGTCTAATGCCATGCAACTCGTTACGCGCGCCGCCGGGGCACCCAAATTCCGACCTCCACTCCGGCCGGCTCGGCACCCGACTAAACAACTCGTCACACATGGACGTGCTTCTTCTGCCATGGGTGCAACTTGTGCTACTGGTTATTGCGATAGTGTGACGATCGCTTGTTAAAGAACCGCTACTTGGCTTGTGATGATATATACCTGGTGCGGGCCATTTTAGCTGCTCTTCCGCAAGATAGCTATAGCGAATCGCAGGCAGCTCGGTGGTGTATATGTTCGCACTTTTCATACCTGACGAAAAGTTCCGTCTGATAATAGGATGAACTGAACTTGCATGCATGTCAAACAATCCTCTTAAAATTACCGGAGGCAAAACTTTCAGACTTTTCAGCAATTATTGTTCTGAATTAATTCCGTTGAATTGGCCGAATTTTATCTGATGGTTCTACGGCAAAACAAATTCCTGCACTCGCCGAAATTACTGAAATTCCGGAGATATCACTCAGTTTTGATCCCTTCACCTTCTCTTTGACGGTTCGACTGCATCTTTTAATTGGGACCAAATAAATCCTCCACCCTCCCTGTCCTGTCCTGTCTAGCAGATCGATCGGGTGGATGCTTTAACATGGATCTTTCGGATGAGCACATTTTCGGAGATAGCACTCAGTTTTGATCCCTTCTTTTTCGATGAAGGGATTTCAAGTTTTGATCCCTTGGCATTAAAATAATCTCAATAGGAAATGGTGAGTGACTCGTCCATTAAGTTGTTCTAATTCCGTTCCATTTAGTTTGGTAAAACATTCTAAATTAATTATAGTATGTATCTAAGATACATACTATAATTTATCTACTGTAAATTATTGTGCGGGCGCACAAAGTTAAAGTAGAATTTGGGAAACCGGTGATCTGTACGCGCTGAAATGCCTTTACCACCCAAGTTGTTTATATTCATCTAATATATGGTGGTGGGGGTGCGTACGTGGTCCTGTGATGTGCGTGTATAGCATGTTTTTCAGTACATCCTTCGGGCCTTTTCAAGAAAGTGAAGTAGAGGTTTTCGAATAATCAAGAAAGAGAGAGGAGGATATGGAAGGTGGTGCACTGAGGTGTGAGGTCTGAGGATCGTTCATGGCTCAGACCCAGTGCCGGAGCTTAGTTGAAACAAAATCGGGCTATGGCCCACCAGCTTAGTAGATTTTCTGCCTATATAGTGGTAAATTTAGCTCAATACCAATCTATTTTTCTCTTCTTTAAACCTGCTGGCCCGCTACTGCTCAGACCAATGCTGCCTACCCCCTTTCCTCTTCACCTCCTCCCCTCAAACTCAACGTTGAACGACCCACCTGGCCTGATCAAACGACACGACATGAATCTACCAGCAGAAAGAAATTCCCCAAGGACCCATCATGATTTAGTGGAATAATAGTACTATATGATGGTCTGTCCTGTCATACAGCAAAACCTGTTTAACATTAATTAGCACCGCGGAATTGTGTACTGTTCCATTCTGAAGGGCAAACTCGATCGAGAGGGAATTAAGAAAATCAAGCTTATATACTACTAGTATTGCCTGATTCGAGGAGGAGCTTATATATATACTAGTAGTATTATGTACTCCCAGCTGTGGAGAGTTGAATCCTAGTAGTATCCAACTGTTAATTATACATCTGTCTGTCTGTCTGTTAATTAATCTTGGAGTAGTGTATACATGCTGAATTGCTGTGCAAAATTCAGAAGAAAAATAAGGCCAGAGTCATAAGCAGTATCCCAGACTAAAGATAACCCTACTAGCCTCCCCCTCCATATCTCCCCTCTGCGTTGCGTACGCGCGCGCTCCGGTGCTCTCGGTCGCCATGCGCACCAAGGTCAGGCTCGACCGATCACGACGTGACTTTGGCGCGGGTGCACGGGGCCAAGTGACCGGCGTGCACGCGGTGGCTGGACGAGTGCGCCGCCGGTGTGTCCTGCTCGACGAGTGCGCGCAGGCGGAGGAACTCGTCGACGGAGCAGGGCAGGCGCAGGGGTCCCGACGAGTGGTAGCCGTACGCGTCGCGCGCCGCCTCCAGCAGGCGGCGGAAGAGCGGGTGGTAGAGGTAGGCGATGGGGATGACGAACCGCCCGCCCGGCTGGTCCTGCTCGTCGCCGACCCGCACCGCCAGCCACCCCTTCCTCACCTTCCCCTCGCCCTGCATCGCCGGAGGTGCAGCTGCAGCCGAGCTCTTGCCGTTGCTCGCTGCTGGTGCCGCGCTTTGGTTCAGGCGGGCTGCTGCGGAGTTACTGGCCAATACTAGAAAGCTAGCTAGAATCAAGCGGGAGGTGTCTGCACTCTGCAGTGTGGTGTGGTTCGTGGCAGCTGCGGTGGTTTTTATAGGATTTGGCTTCTGTGTGAGGGAGAGATGATTAGCCGCCGGCCAGTGCGCCGTGCACTCTTCTTCCGCTGTAGTACGAGTGCACGTACGTCCCATGCTACGGAATCCGGCATCGCTCGGTCTCTCGGCCTTCCGTGCTTGCTCATTGTACAACTCGTGGCAACTTCGTGCCTGACTGAGACACGATGGTACGCAGGAATAAACAGGCTAAGGTGTCAGCGTCCTAGCCGTACTGCCACTCCTGTTAAAGATCGTCACAGGTGCGTCAATTTTCCAGCAGATAGGGCGCCCAGGCCCAGCTCCTATCGTGGCCATCCGAATGCTTCAAGATTGGTGACGACTTTTTTGTAAAAAAGACACCGAACTTTGTCCAATTCTTACAGGGAAGTCCTGCAAGTTCACAACCATGGTTATGCTGATGTACTGTGTTTATCAAGTTCCTGGCCGGATTTATGAAGTCATTCATCAATTTACAAAAAGATCTACTAGAATAGTGCTTCTGAAGTACAAAGTATTTCCATAGGATTTTCGGTTAGAAAATTTTGCCCCTGGTGAAAATTTCTTTGCATTATTCATATGAATCGGCTACATGTTTACCGTCTGGGCGCGGAGAAGATACCATCTAGGCACCCTATCTACTGCATATCGTCATCGAGCAGGCATTAGTTACTTGCGGTGAGGTGAAGAGTGCAGTGCCATTTGGACGGACGGATGGCCTTGGCCCACGGAGAAGGGTGTGACGTGAACACATGGGTGTGCGACATGCCCCACAATGGCGGAGTGGCCGTGGAATTGTGGTGGAATGGTTTTGAGTTCATCCGGGAGCTTTTGGTCCCACTTGCATCCCACAATGTTGATGTCCGGGATACCACACAAGAGCATGGTGCTAGGGTTAGAGCATCTACAGTAGTCCCTGCAAACACTAGAAACCCGCGTTATAACTGTTTTTTTAGGGGTCCAGGTCGAGAAAACGCGTGGATTAATCCTCGCAATGCGAACTGTAATTTTTTTTGCAGGATCGGGGCGGAAACCGAGCCGCGACCTGGGTATTCAAGGGTCGAGGGGCCAAACCAAATGTGCACCCGCACTCTACCCACCATTTGCGCGCGACAGAAATTTTAGCTCCTCCCCTTCCCTCCACCCGCAACCGCCGGCTCGGATTTGCGCACCCCCATCCATTTCTGCTCCACCGTCGATGGATCCACGCGAGATCCTCGGCCTGCTGGCGTGTCTACATGTAGTCGAAATTCATCGACGAGCGCAGGCGCCCGAGCCGCCACGCCACGACGTTGTGCGCTCGCAGCCTCGTGTGCAGTTATGTAGGTGTCGAGGCGGATGCGGTCGTTGCCGCTACAGATCTCCACGTAAAACGTGTCGTTGGGGTGCGCACGGACACCGTGGTACCCCGATCTCAAGCCACAGTGCCCCGAGTGTCGGGGGGATAACCCCCGGTAGGGTCACAAGGGGTAAAACATAGCCTAGCTTGGCTTACGCCGAGTGAAGAAAGAACCAGGCCAAGTAAGTACGGCCGGGTAAGAGGTTCGTATGCGGCCGACATAGTTATGTCGGCCCGTATAGGACAAAGATGCTAACCTTGAAGGAATCAACGAGCCGAGTCTCCCGAGGAGGGGCCGAGTCAGATAGGATGTGTGGCACTTTTCGAGTGAGGTTTGGGAGGGATCATGGTAAAGCGTGGTCAAAAGAGAAGGGTGACGCCGGGTGACACGAAAGGAGCCGGGTGACGTACAAAGTTATTGCGTGACGCCAAAAGGAACAGGAGGCGACGTACCAGAAGACCGTTGGCTGTCTAGCTTTATGGACTGGGCTACTGGGCTTAGGGCAAGCCCATGACCCGGCCCGTATAGTAGGGACCAAGATCCAAACGGTAATCCTAGCTAGCACCGCCTATATAAGGAGGGGCATAGCTATAGGTAGAGGAGGTTGGACCAAGTAGGGAACTAGTGCATAGAACACTAGTTCATACAGCTCAAGGAGCAGTTGTAAACCTCAAGCATCAATAAAATTCCTAAGTGTGGAGAGTTCATCTTGTTCTTTGTGCATGGCAAGACTGTGCACTCTCTCCCCGGTGACCACAAGCATCCATTTGGCCCCCAACTTAAGCCTACCCATGGCATCTGCCGTGACACCACCACGACAGTTGGTGCCCACCATGGGGCAGAAGCAGGTGTTTGATGGAGTCTTCATCCGGATGGTTAACATCATCGCCAAGACCGGCGAGCGCGTCTACTCCGGCCTCATCCAGAGGTTTGGAGCGCTCAACTTCGTCAGCGACAACGCGGGATGCTTCGGGACCAAGCCGTTCACTAGGGGCGGTCGCTTCATCAAGTTCGGCGAGCACCAGGTCTACGTCGCCGTGCACGTGGAGCGCGCGTATCCGGAGCACGTCATCCTGGCGCCGGATCCACCAGCGGTTCCTGTCGCTGGGAAGCTTCACCAACTCGTCTCCGTTGAGGTAATGATGACAGCTCCTAACCTGGCAGCTCCACCAGTAGCTCCAGTAATGAATGAGAATGTTGAGGGAGGAAATCATGAGGAGACACCAAAGGCTACGAGAACAACCAAGGCACCGCTAGAAAATCTAGAGAACATAGCTCGAAGTAAGAGAGCCAAAGAGCTGCAAGATGCAATAGACAAGTTGGCAGAGCCAGTAGCGCAAGCAACTGATCTGGCACGCATGCAAGCAGAGTTAAAAGAAGGCCAGGATAAAGGTTCTAGAGAAAGCAAAGGAGTTAGCACAGTTACAGTAAAATGTGTATATCACAATCCGAAAGCATAACTTGACAAGTCGAGTCAAGGACGCAAAGACCCGGCTTAATGCGATTATATTAAGAGAAAGAAACCTCAATCTGCAGTAAACCCGATCGGTACCGGAAGCACCGTACGGACGTGTCTCGTACCGGACTCTTGCGGTTTGGTTCGTACGGCATCACCGTCTACGTGCTGCATCCATCGGCCATGGTCCCCCGCCTGACAAATCTCTCATGTGTGCCGTCAATCCATCATGCATGATCCCGGACCATTATTCTCCCGTTATACAGTACTAGTACTTCGTAGAAAATTAAGCATCAGAAAAAACTCGTTCACACGTGGTCTCTAAGCTCTAATTTCAAAAAGGGATCACTGTGCATCGCCACCACATTGGCGGTGTCCCGTAACAGTCCGATCGGCTGCTTCGGCATTGTCACATGCCACGACGACAGGCGGATAGTACATGGCATATTTTGTTTCGTCTAAGCATTGCACCTAGGGCTGCAGTAGGACTCGTACGGTGCGATGCGTACAGCCCCAATACCTCTTAGCGTATAAGAGCATCTACAGTGCCCCGAAATTACGTCCGGACGCCGAAAATGGTTCACCGTGCGTGCGAACATCTTTTCGCCGGATTGAAACTTTTTCGGACTACCTGCGCCGAACCGGGATCCCGGCACGCCTGACGGACGAAATGACCGGGTGGACCAGCACGATGTCGGCCGAGTCGTCGCCATCCTTCCCATCGTTTTCCTTTTCCCGCCCTCGCCGCTACACCCCTCCCGCCATTCTTACGGCCTATAAAGGCCGTACATCTCGCCGTCTCTCTTCATAGTTCCTCACACCACCACAACTCCGGCGAACTTCAGAGATTCGCATGTTTCTTCCTCCTCAACTCTGCCGAGAAGCCATGGCCGAGGGACGATGCACGCTATCGCCGTGGTAAGCCCGGCTGCTCCGCGAGGCGCGCTATACGACGCCGCCGGACACTCGTCTCCCCATAGGCTGGAAAATCAGCGCCGACGGGATCCCCGTTCCGCCGGTGCCGGACGGAGAGGACCTCGCCAGAGAGATCCAGGCGGCTATCGCCGCCATGCAATACCCAGAACTCGCCGGAGAGATCCAGGTCGTTATCGCCGCCATGCAAGACCCGGATCTCGCTGAGGATCAGGGCAACCTGGTCTTCTGGAGGCAGTTTTTGGCCGACAGACGCCTCGAGGAACTCGCCCGACACGATGAACCGCCGGGCTCGCCGCTGCCGCGGTGTAACAATGCGGCTTACCACCGCCGTTGGTGGAGCGTTTCAGGGCGGACACTCGCCGGAGTCATGGCGCACATCGAGGCTGGCAACCACCCCCGCCTCGGCCTGTAGTTGCGGCGTCCGGCGTCGACCACGGCGGCGACCTTTTTCTAGTTATGAAATCTGATGTACTATGTGCGCTCTTGCCCTACTTAATGAAATTTCGCCTATATTTGTCCATATTTCGTCGAGTTTAACTGAATTTCGCCGAACTTGGATCGGCCTGGGTACGCGAGTGGGAAATTGGGCGTACCCAGACCGAAAACGCGTTTCGTCCGGCTGAAAATTGGTCCGGTTTTCGGCCTGGGTTCGCCCAACGAGTGGAGATGCTCTAAAGGCATATCTTTACTATTAAAAAGAAGTTGGTGTTGGTACGTCCATTTTGACACTTTGATATCAAACATTGAAGACATCTAGACCATCCGATTTACATCCGACCTCTCGCGGGTTTCACGACCGAATAAGGAAAGATCTAAAAAAAATCACCTCATAAACAAAAATCCCGGATTGCATGCACAATTAAAGGGGATAATAATAACAATAATTTTCTAAGTAATCACACCGCATGTAATCAGATCTTGGAAATTTAATGTGTAAGTAAATTCTACATATGCATGTTTCATGGATTAAGGCATACTTTGCAAGCAGTGCTTATTTAGTTCCTTTGTTGCTCCTCTAATTACTCTCCACTGCAATCTTTTCCCTTTTTATACCGTTGGTAACAATCACGATCTACATGCAATGAAGAGATTAATTCACGGTGGAGGGTCCGCTTGAAAGGAAACCTATCAATGCATGCCATCTTTAATTGCTAGAATTGGTTAATTGAAAAATCTGACACGCAAGAATGCAAAACTAAACATACAAAGAGATATTTTCACCGTTAGCCCCTCGGTCGATCATCCTGCATTGGAGGATACGTGATTGGCAAAAAATGGGAGGACAATGTTTTAGACCCAATCATCTACTGTGGTCACGATGAAATCAACAATTGTCTTACTATAACCGCAACAAATATGAGTACGAATCCCTGAAATATTTTATAGCTCTAATCGCAACAAATATAAGTATAAAACTATAACCAACTTGGAAAAATATTGTAAATAAAGCAAGGAAGCAAGAAACCAAGGAGTGAGAGGGAGAATAAGAAGAGGAGTCGAACGGGATGGAGAGAATACGAGGAAGAAAGAACATGGAAAGATTGACCCGTGAATAATGCATGCAACTGGTAGTCGGTGCAAAAGGGTCCATGTCGCACTTGTTTCGGCTCCTCTCCACAATACGCATCTTAAAATGGGAAATTTGTGAAAAAATTATACGCATCATAAAATGAGAGGGAAGAAGTACCACATCAATTCGTCATTTCTATATGATTATATAAAAGGTTTGGTTCATTCAATTTGTATGGTGAGTATTCTATTCCCATGTGATATTTTCATGGTAATGATAAGTAATTTCATGTAGGATGGTTACGAGCAGAGGAAGAAAATCTTAATACACTTGCTCAAGTACCGAGTAAATGACGCCAAAAACAACATTCCGCAAATTATATGAGAATATCTAAAGACGTGTCAAAAAGTAGAAATTAGTTAGATCCTTAAGTTCATAAAATTGGACCTTTTTAACGAAATATAATTTAAGTGAGGTGAAATCTTAATGTGCTATCATTCTTATACTAGGTGTTATGTTTTCCATACACGTGAATATTCAAATGTATTATTTTATTCTATATGTGTTGTGATAAATATGTGGAACCGTAGCAACGCACGGACATTTAGCTAGTACATTGCAAAAAGCTTGTACAGGCGTAAAAAAAAGTCAACCCAAGCATCAGGCCTAGGGAACGGTATTTTGTACTGAGTTTCCAAGCGCCGGACTCTTTTTAATGCAGCGGTTGCAAAAAGAATGGCTTAAAGTCTTGGTGAGAATCGGCAAACGGACAGAATTTTTTTCACTAGCGCCTCTAATTAAGCGTCTGATTGTACCTTCCCTAATCAAGCTGCCCACCTTCACGAACTTCTACTAACGGCTGACGAGATTTTTAGCACAAATTCAGTCTCTTCACCACAACTACACATAGTTGTAGTGAATATTCTTCCGTAGAGGGGTACTTCTAAGGCCTTGTTTACTTCTAGGGTGAAGGATAGGAGAAGATTATTTTGTATCCTAAAATTTTCTCGATAGGTTGTTATTAGGCCGGGTTTGGAGGGAATAATCCCGAAATATCCCCACAAATGCCCTCCGCACTAGTGTATTTTTGGCTAGATTAAAAACTCTCCATCAGGGCTTGTTTCCCAAAAGATGTGGGGATATGCAGGGATTTGATGATCATCCAATACTCTCATATCCTCTCAAATATCCTTCCTAAAAAATACTCTACCATGATAAAAAGTTTTTAATTAGTGGACCGATTCCGTATTTAAAGAGAGGACGATAAGCACGCTCCAGTAGAGAGGGGTCTTGGCTTATCATAACAGCTCGTCTCCGTTGAGGTAATGATGACAGCTTCTAACCTGGCAACTCCACCGGTAGCTCCAGTAGTGAATGAGAATGTTGAGGGAGTAAATCATGAGGAGACACCAAAGGCTGCGAGAACAACCAAGGCACCGCTAGAAAAGCCAGAGAATATAGCTAGGAGTAAGAGAGCCAAGAGCTGCAAGATGCAATAGACAAGTTGGCAGAGCCAGTAGCGCAAGCAACTGATCCGGCACGCATGCAAGCACAGTTAAAGAAGGCCAGGATAAAGGTTCTAGAGAAAGCAAGGAGTTAGCACAGTTACAGTAAGATGTGTATATCACAATCCGAGAGCTCAACTCGGCAAATCGAGTCAAGGGCGCAAAGACCCGGCTTGATGCGATCATATTAAGAGGAAGAAACCTCAATGAGGAGCTGGCGGATGCAACGTTAAAAATAACACCAGAGAACAGCAACGAAACAGCTATGCGGCTGACATATAATACAACAACAGCTAACCTGCGAGCTGCAGAAGCAACATTTGAAGAGCTACCCCATTTGACGGGTGAAGCGAAGAAACGACAAAAAGAGCGAGTCAATGAACTGGTAAGAGCAGCTAGCATGCTGAACAAAGCATACTACAGGGCGAATCCGGGTATAGCAGGGAGGTCATAGCTGGTTTATTCGGCAACTCCTATCCCGACGCAATTAGCAGGTCATACGGCATCCTCACCTGGAGCGGCGCCAAGACATAGAAAAGAAAAGAGTGTGGATTCAGGGAGAAACAAGCAAATGATCACCTATGACCCGGCAATGGCTTAGGGAAACCCAGCGCATGCACATGGAACGAGAAGAAATAATGCCCAGGGAAATGAGAACCAGGAAAATGCAGGCCGAGAAAGGCAAGCAGGGCAAAGGAATGACAATGGAGGGCAAAATTTCGCGCCTCAACCTAGGCGTGGAGCTCACTCGGCAGGAGGAGGAAATCCAGCGCTGAATAATGCTCCAGCTCAACCCGAAAGAAGACAGCAAAGCGCGGGAAAAACAACACAACAACCTGCTGACCCGAATGCAAATAGGTACAATGATGGTTACTCGGCGATGGTGAACGACGGGTATGAATTGCCGGATCACGCATATCAAGCGATGGGAGCCATGTTGGAGATATGCCCAAGAGGCAATAATAAAGTGGTTATTATCATATCTTCACACTTATGATAAATGTTTACATACCATGCTATAATTGTATTAACCGGAAACATTAATACTTGTGTGATTTGTAAACTAAAATAAGAGTCCCTAGTAAAGCCTCTTGTTAAACTAGCTTGTTGGTTAATATATGATCATGGTTTCCTGATCATGAACATAGAGATGTTATTAACAACAGGATCATATTGTTAGGAGAATGATATGGTGGACATACTCCTATAGATAAGCGTAGCATAAAGATCAAGTCATTTAAATAGTTCAATTGCTATATGCTTTCTGATACATAGTAACCTAATTCCTTCGACCATGAGATCATGCATATCACCTTACCGGATGGATGCTTTGATGACATCAAACACCACACCGTAATCGGGTGGCTATAAAGGTGGCATTGAGTGTTCGGAAAGTATTGGTTGAAACACATGGATCAAGAGTGGGATTTGTCCATCCATATGACGGATAGATATACTGGGCCTCTCGGTGGAATGTCATCCAATTAGCTTGCAAGCATGTACTGGGTCACAAGGGATCACATATCACGGAACGAAAAGAGTACTTATCGATAGCGAGGTTGAACTAGGTATGCAGAGATACCGACGATCATAACCTCGGATAAGTAAACTATCGTGAGACAAAGGGAAATTGGTATCGTATGTAAGTGGTTCATTCGATCGCAAAGTAATCGTAGAAATATGTGGGAGCCATATGAATTTCGATTCCTCTATTGGTTATTGTTCGAGAAGTGTCTCGATCATGTCCGCATAATTCACGAACCGTAGGGAGACACATTAAGGATTCGACGTTGTTTGAGTAGTTATGGTATTATGAGAAAGAGACCGAATGTTGTTCAAGTCTCGGATGGGATCCGGGGATATCACGAGGTGATCCGGAATGGTCCGAGAATAAGATTCTTATAAGGAAAGTCCTGCTTTGAGTTCGGGAATGATTCCGTGTTTTCAGGAATGTTCTAGAAGGTTCTAATGTCCCAGCACTCCGGGGAAGGGGTACATGAATGTGTCATTACATATTGGAATGATTGCATCATGTACTAAGTGTTCTTGTTTCCAAATAAAGGATTAAACTGAATCCTAAAACTGAAAAGTCAAATGGCCGCTTGAAAGTCAAACGGCTAAAACAAGAAACGGGAAACAAGCAAGAGGAGGTTGAACGACTTGGGAGGAGTCCTCCTCTCCAAGCCGTAGCCACCCAAGGCCGACTTGGGAGGGACTCCTCCCTTGGCCGCCTCCCACCTATAAAAGGAGGCGGCCTCCTCCTCTAGACACACAAGTTCCTATCCTCTAATCTAAATCCTAGCCCTAGACTCCGGTTTAGAGCCGCTTTGGTTTAGAGCTTCTAATTGCACTAGCCTTCGGATTAGAGCCTTCTAATTGGTGTATCTAAACCCTAGACCACTAATAGCTCTCTCTCTCATACTCCACCATACTCGCTCCGGCTTAAGGCGAAGCTCATGATCTCCCTCTACTTCCTGCACGCCCAGGTCTTCGGAATCGCGAGGAGAGTGCTACAACCTCCATTTTCTTTGGAACAAGGAGAGGAAGGTCTTCGTCAAATTTAACGTGTGACCATCATGGAGCGCCGAACGCAGCGCGGGAAGGATCGTCTACGCGATCTTGAGATCGGCAAGTGTCACTACAAGGAATGTGTCAAACTATGACGTTTTGGTAGTGACCCTGAATGAAATCGTCATAAATTTATGACGATTCTACACTAGATGGTCGTAAGCTATTTGGGAGGGCCAAATCCTTATTAAACTATGACGATTTCGTGAAAAACGTCATAATTTCTATGGACAAAATCGTCATAATTTCTAGAGAGGTTGAGATATTAGAGAAGGTCAATATCAGCCGTAGGATGTAAACATAATGAACGAATGGATGGTGAAGTATGGAAACTTGTTGTGTGGATCGGTGACCTGGCATCCAGGTACAAGATAGTGGCAAATATTTGGCGACACCACCATGACCCTCTATCCTCTAACCCTAACCCTTATCTCCCCGCCACACCGGTCTTTCTCTCCTCGCTCTTCTCCTCCGATGGATCCACGACCACCACCCTATCCTCCTCTCCTCACCGCACCTCGATGGCCACGGTATCGACCGATGCCCGCAGATCCCTATGGCGTCAGATCCTCCTCGATGCTGCGGATCCGCCGCTGGGCCTCGAGATAGTGCCCTAGTAGATGGCAGCGTGCTCCATGGTTGGCGTGGGGTGTCCAGCCCGGCCACGATTTCATACCGGAGAGCCACCAAGCTCTATGTGCGGACGTCTACTGACCTCGATGTCCGCGATCTGGGAATCCCGCCGACGCCGACGGATGGCGCCGTAGCTCCACACCGTGATCCGTGTGAGCATCACGGCACGCATCCGAGCATGACGAGAACACATCCAACATCTCGCTTTGATTCGCCGATCTCACATTTTTCTTGTCGCTTTTCATGTCGGACGCGCGACTCTCGGCACAACGACAGTGGGGCACATCCTAGTGATGATCGAGCGGCGGCATATGGGGACCCAATCAAGGGCGGCGCGGTGGGGCTCCAGATCGAGGTGGCCTAGGAGGAACCTAGGAGGATCGGCCGAATGGGGCGACGGCCTAGGAGGAACCTTCACACAGACGACGGGGAACATCGGAGTCATCCATCTTCGACAAAGGTATTCACCTCCTCTGTAACTCGCGCTTCGTCAACAAGATCGACGCCAGCAACCCACGCATCACCAAGATCGAGGCCATCAACTTCTGTAAAGGCAAGTACTTAACACCTAGATATGATCATACGACTTTTGTAACTTGTGTTTTTGCATCTCCCTCTGGCCTACAAACCTTGTTGCGCTAGATGCAATTCTCGGTGCATCTCCCTGTGGCCTGCAAACCTTATTGAGCTAGTTCCTGTCATGTGTTCTTGTTAGTTCATGCCTATAAATATGGGTTGTTGTATTACCAATAGCTAATTATGACCTGATAGTGGAATAGGTCATTGTATCATCCCATTATGTCGATCTTTGCATGATATTGTTTTGCATACTTACTTGGTTCTTCCGGATTCCATTTACAGGGTAGTTGTCATATGTGTAAAGTGTGATCTGTTAAAAAGAAGAGGTTGTAATAATGTTGTTTTGATTTTGTTAATAAGATGTTGTTCCTGTTAGCTTCACTATTTGCATCTCCTCATTACAAGAGCATAATAGCTCCTTTATTTGCTATGGTTTGATCGATGACTCATGGTAACATCGATAATAAGAACAAAATATTACTAGTGTTGACAATGTTCTTGGCATATATTTTTAATTGACATGTGACATTCACAAGATACATGCAACACCTTCGGTCAGATAGTACATAGCATGCCAAGGTTGTTTTGTCTGCACACATCAATGTCTATAATCTTTTGCACTTCTTATAGGTGTGTCTAGTCACATCTTCTTGTATCGAGTCACTGTTTTTTTTGTGTACTGAAACAAATAAGGTCAGATGAAGGTAATATGTGCTCAGAATGTTGCAAATCTGTCCAGCTTCACTCAAATAACTAGATGATCTCCTTAGTACTCAAATGGCAACTAGGCATGCTTGCCGAATTGGAGGTGGACGCTCTCTACCATGCTATTGTGATGCATTTTTTCACTTTGGAGAGTTTGGCTTGTGAGTGTATTAGTGGAATGAATGCATATTAATTTTTTTTAGAGACTCACTACAGAAAAACTGAATGAGAAAGTAAAAGACTTGTTTAACCGATGAGCTTTTGCATGTTGTTCAGCCAACAGAGCTTTTAATTATTATTATTCTATGAGTTTTGCTGCTATATTGTTGGGTCTACATT
Source organism: Avena longiglumis (assembly GCA_030063025.1). NCBI lineage: Eukaryota > Viridiplantae > Streptophyta > Magnoliopsida > Poales > Poaceae > Avena > Avena longiglumis. The sequence continues at coordinate 454,941,667 of CP125978.1, read as the reverse complement.
GCTTCAGTAATAGAGCACACATGCAGTTAGTTAAGCGCCTATCCTATTCTCTGCTATGTGACATCCTATATAATTTGTACACTGTGTGATGCTATACTAAAATCCTTTCTCATTTGCAAATCTACCATGTCCACTATCTTTGTGCAACGACGAGATAGGGACGGGATAGGGACTTTGATTGCACAAGGACAAGGCAGAAATGGAAGTCCCCGAGGGGCAAACCTATTGCCATTCCTATCCATGGCACCGGCTTCTCGATCTCTGGATTAGATAAGTCTTTAGTCTATCCTTATCTTTATTACTTGTTTGATTTGCTTGTCGCCATGCTTTCTTCTTCATGATACATGCAAACCATGTTTTAATTGACTTGGAGGTCCTCTGTATTCTCTCTTGTAGGAAATTCATGACATACTTGTTTTAGTTTCTCATCCTATGTATTTAACCGGTTTACTGTTTATGAGACTTTGAGTCTCTGTTACATTCCATTTGAGTCTTTGTTGCCTCCCATTGAGGCGTTCTTGATGTAAAATCCCATTGATCAGGTGTTCTTGATGAATCTAGTAGGAGAGTAATGTTTTCTTTTGAGCACCTCGATTGCATAATTCTTGTTTGTTTGTACCAGTGACTGTTATTTTCACACAATTAATTGTGTAGATAAAACTTATATGTTGTGATTATTGTTTTTTATATCTAGATGTCCCATGTATGTCGTTCACTCCATTCTTCCCACACTCATCATTTAGACCTGTCATATTCTATGAATCCGAGTGGCTTCAGTTAAATGTTTGGAAATCCAACGACTAGATGGACCTTAAACACTTAATATTTTCATGCAAGTATCTCTTATCCAGAATAAATGCATGGCATCCTTATGTCTCCCTGATTGTTACCCCTGAAAGTTGTGCTAGCTCTCTAACTCTAATTTTTTTCTGTATCCCAGATAATGCCAGAAGCATCGTGAGAGTGTTTTTTGATGACAACAAGGCAGATGACCTAAATCGGAACATGTGGCCGTAGATTTAGAACAAGGCAGGGAAGGTGAGATGAACTAAAATTAAGTCTTGAAGAATCACATACAAACAACCATTTCTGGATGTCGTCTAAATAAAATGTCACATGTTTGCTTTCTACTTAATTGTGCATCGATGAAGCAGTCTTTGGTACATAGCTTATGTTTGTATATTATGGATACATGGTCTTTGTTTATAGCCTTTGGTACATAGCTCGTGTTCATGTGCAATATACTATATGATGGTCAAAGTTCCATGCCTTTTCTAAAAGTATTGTCTTCCATTTTGGATCTATCAAGTTTTCATGTGGTCAGGGCATCTTGATCTATCAAGCTCCCGTGGTTTCTTCAATTAATTTGCACGCCACGCACCTGACTTTGTTAATGGCTAATCATATGGTGGCATGTTCTATAATCAGGTGTGCCGCATACCGAACGCCTTATCTTTGTCGGGAAGCAGCTGGAGGATGAGTGCACGCTCGCCAACTACAACATCCAGAAGGAGTCCACGCTTCAGAAGGTATATCATGACTCATGTGATTGTACACTGTTGTGCCAAGATAACCCTACTTCTATTTTGCTTCTTTGTTATAGCATAGCTAGACCTGTTGCTTGCATGGCTATATATCAGAAATAGAATGAACACTAAGAGATTGAACAGGATGTATAGTTAGGTTATCGAGAGACCTGTTGTTATAGTGTGTGTCTGTTGTTTACTCGTTCTGTGTTGTTCTATAGGGGCGCAATGTGATTATCGAGAGAGCACATAATCTTCACTGTCACACAAGAATCAGTCCTCAGTGGATCCATCTGTCTATCTCCCCCTTGTAAGCTGGGCTCTCCATTCCTCGAGAAATTCCTACTTTTTGCCAACTGCTAGTTGTGTGACCAAAATGGCTGGCTCTTCTTAGTTGTGTGCTTGGTTAGATCAACTGCTTTGTATATTATTTTCGTTGGATTAGCTCTGTAAAATTGTTTATGAATGCCACTCTTGCTCATCTTTGAACATCAAATGTTATTAAATATCAATGAAATGTTCAATGAAAATTGCTTTTTACGGTGAAAGATTGATCTTCGCTAAATTCGTGACGTATTCTAGATAGTATTTGTCAATTTAGGTATGACCATAAAGGAACCTATTTTTTGAATGCTTTCTTACTCATTTTTATTTTGTGAATAATTTCATAGGCTGATATCTTTGGTCTTTATTCAGATGATCAAGACACAAGTTACGGGCGATATGATTGAAGCCTAGATGGAAGAAGCGATGCCTTATGCAACTCGCTTTTGTGAACTGAAATTTATTTTGATGTAATGAGTGCATATAGTATCGCTATTCCAAAGTCCGGTTCATTTGTATCAGATAAGAATATTTATTTAGTAAAATTGAGCATGACTAGTTGAGTGTAATGTTACGTATCAAATATTGTGACAAGGCTATGGCCAATTCTGTTGGTTGGAGAGATATTTTGGTGGAAAAATGAATACGAAAAGGCTAAATAGGTAGTACCAAATAATAAAAGGATTGTAAAAAGTCTAGGCCCCAAATAATATTGGCAATAAAAATGCTGAAAATTAGAATAAAAATTGATCCTACAAAGTTGTAGGCCCAAAAAAAAAAAGTAAAAAGGCCATGACCTATAAATAAAAAAGGTGAATTATTGGGCTTGGCCCATATAAGGATTGAAGCGACCGCTGAATTCACATTACGACAATTTCATTTCGTCACAATTTTGCCACGATCGTAGGATCCACGATGGCGGTGGCTTGGCTAGATGGCCCATGACGATACTGGATCGTCATAGACGTTATGACGATCCAATATCGTCATAGACGTTTATGACGATTTCGCAAAAATCGTCGTTATAGTTCATTTGCGACGCCTAGCTTTCGACGATCTCAAAATCGTCATAGAATCGTCATAAACAGACTACTATGACGATTTTGTGACGAAAATAGAGGGTCATATATAGACATATTCCTTGTAGTGTGTACAACTACATCACCCACGAGAATCTGCTCTCGTTAACCGCTTTGGAATCTTCGAGGGTGAGTTCCTCTATCGACTCGTTGCTACAATCTAGTAGATAGATCTTGGCTTGTTTGTTTGCATGCGGTAGAAAATTTTTTTTTCCATGCTACGAACCCCTGAAGTGGTATCAGAGCCGTGTCTATATGTAGATCTGTTGCACGAGTAGAACACAATGGTCATTGTGGACGTTGATGCTTTTATTGTCGATTGCTTCTTGTGTACTTTGCATCTTGCGGTATGTTGGGATGAGGCGGCCCGGGCTAACTTTACATGACATCGTTCATGAGACTTGCTCCACGCTTGACATGCAACTTGTATTGCATAAGTGGCTTTGCGGGTGCCTGTTTCTCCTAGCATAGTTAAGATCCAATTTACAACGGGTGATTGACAATACTAGTATTAATGTTGTGGTTCTTGTTCGTAAGTTAGAACGACACTTATTGAAAGCCCCAAACCACGTAAAACATGCAAAGAAAATTAGAGGAGTCTAACTTTGTTTTGCAGGGGTGTGCTGTGATGTGATATGGACATGATTGTGATTATATATGATGTATGCAATGTTCCTTATTGTAAGTAGGCAACCGGCAGGAGCCATATGGTTGTCTTTAATTTCTGTTAAGACCCGCGTGTCTATTAAAAGTAGTTGTAATAGTTGAAGCCGGTGGACGACAACCATGGAGCAGCGTCATTGACCTTGATGCAATGCCGGTAATGATGGAGATCATGTTCGTGCTTGAAGATGGAGATCGGAAGCACAAAGAAGAAAGGCCATATCACATCACATATTATGAATTGCATGTGCTTTTTATCCTTTATGCATCTTGTATTGCTTAGTAGGCAGCGGTAGCATTATAAGATGATCCACGATGCACATGAATTTCAAGTCATAAAGTGTTCACCCTTAGTTAGCACCGCTAAAGCTTGTTGTTTCAAGCACCACGTGATGATCGGGTGTGTTAGATTCTACAAGTGTATACAACGTGAGCAAGCATTTGCTCATGCGAAACTAAGGTTTGATCTTGACGAGCCTAGCATGTACAGACATGGCCTTAGGAACACGGATTACCGAAAGGTAGAGCATGAGTCATATAGTAGATATGATGAACATGTTGATTGTTCGCCATTGAAGCTATATCAACTCTCGTGATGATCGGTTTTGATGTGGTGGATTTGGTTCGTGTGATCACTAAAACAATGTGAGGGATATTGTTTTGAGTGGGAGTTCACCAAGATTAATTTAATTATTAATTAGAACTCAAATTATCATAAACTAAATCAAAGTGAATTTGCATAGTTGTTGTAGTCATTGGCATCCGTTTACCACCTTGCGCTTAGTTATAATTGAGATGATAGAACTATAGAATTCTGGTTAGATACTTTACGAACTGGCATCGTATTGTTTTGAAGTGTTAATCTAAAGTTTAAAAGTCCTATTGCAAACTTTCAGTAAGTTCTGGTTACTCCATGAAGTTTAATAATTAGTATTAAATCAAGAGTAACAATTTCAAGTGTTAGTATATAAGTATCATGTTTGTCTCCATGATTCTTGATATTCAAAGGATTCTCTTAATATCAAGGTGATCTAGGATCTGAAAGAGTTGTTTCAGAAACCATGATGTGTGAGAGATATTGTGATATCTAAAACGAAGTATTGGTTACAACATGATAGAGTATAATATGGCAAAATTCATGTTCTCATATTTGATGAGAATTTGCAAAAGGTTGGAGACACTGGTTGTCCTAATCCTCCAAAAGGTTTTGGAGAGCAACATTATACTTGCGATTCACTGTTACAAGCTAAAAGTAGCTTGATCATGGATAATTCCATGATAAGGGTGAATATTTGATGTAGGTAAAATATTTACTACACCAAGAGATTACTAAAGAAAGGAATTTGAAAGAACACCAAACATTTGATGATAGGTGATCTACTTCAAAGTGCAAGTCCAAAGACATTGGTATTTAACTATACACGCTTTGGACTATGTGTCATATGTATGACTCCACTAATTGATGTTGATAGATTCTTTCAAACAGAAAAGGAAATACTGAAAGAGAATCTCATAAGTATATGGCAGAAAAGAAAATACTAGAATTGTTCAGTTTAAGTATATAGATGATAAACATGTTATGGCTATATTCTTTGCTTATTAAACAATGTGGTTCTTAAGTATTTGATACTGAATTTGTTGGTGTGAATCGTCATACGAAACAACACAATTCATGAACTACAATGTCCTAAGTAACTAGAAAAAGAATATGTGATGATGTTCATCGAGAACAAAATAAAGGGTTATTGTATTGCTCGTTAAACATCAAAGCTTGCCTTCAAGATTTGTTTTATCAGGTATTATGAGAACAAAAGGGTTGTTCAAATAATTGCTGTAATCTATAAAAGATGGATGATTCACAAATCTTGTTGGAGAAATCACATCCATAAAACTAGTGCTAAAAATGTCGAAAGACAAATTGATTGAAAGATCACTTAGGAAGTGACATCGCCGTTTAAATTATAATGGAAAGAAAACATGAAGAAACTCCATGTGGATGGAATTTTGGAGTCTTCTGATTTTTGAACAAATGACGCTTGTGAAACTTTCCTAGAGATAATTAAAACTTCGTTCATAGGCCAAAAGGGAACGAATGACTAGCTTATTGGAACTTGTACATATTGTTGTACGAAATCCATTATGTGTAGTCAAGAGCGATGGATTTCAACTTCATATGCTTTCTCCGAAAATTTGAGTGAATATATGCATATTTACTTAATAAGGATGAAGTGTGAAATATTTGAAAAGTTCAAAGATTTTCAAGATGAAGTGAAAAATCATTGTAACAAGAATATAAATAGTTTATGATAGGATCATAAAGGAAGATATTTGAGTTACAAGTTTAGCATAATACCTAAGATTTAAGGAATCGTTCCGTGGATTTGCATTTCCCGAAACACCATAAGAGTATGGAGCGTTCGAGAAATGTAATTAAACCTTGTTAGACATGGTAAGATCAAAGGTATAATTCATAAAACTGCCATTATGTTTTAAAGATTAAAATCTTTAGAGACTACCGTTTTTCCACTGAAAAGAGTTCCATCATAATCCGTTGAAATGACACCATATAAAGTTATGGTTTGGGATAAAACCCAAGTTGTCCTTTCTTAAACATTGGTATGCTATGCATAAGAAAGATGTTTGCAACCAAAGTCGGATGAACCTGTCTTTGTATGTTATTTCGAATAACTGTTAAGTAATCCTCCATAACATCGGAGACAAAAGTGTTTGTCACTTAAAACGTCAAGTTTCTTTGAGAAGGAATTTTTCAGTAAAAGTTAAGTGGGAGGACAATAGAACTTTGATAAGGTTAAAAGAACCTTAGCTATATGTGCAGAGTTGCTTGTAGCGAAAAGTGTTAGGAGGCAGCAACAAAGCTCATGGCTCACGTACCTCAAAGGTTGTGGTCACGGAGATCCAAGTTCCTATTGAAACAAGTAGGTCGGATGAACAATCAAATACCAAGATTTGAGAGTTAAATCATTATTTGACAATAATGATCCGACTACATGCAAAGAAGCGATGATGGGCCACGACTCGTCAAATGGCTTGAAGCCATAAAATCCGTGATAGTTCCATTCATGAGAAATCAAGTTTTGAACTTGAAGGACCCTCGAGAAAGGTGTAAGACCTTACGATTGTCTGGATCTATAAAGAAATAGACATGGATGTTTCACATCTATAATCGACATATTGGGAAAGAGTTCACAACAATGTTCAAAGGTTGACTATGAAAAGATTTGATCTTTCATAGTGATATTTAGTCTAGACAGATTAATGTAGCAACCACTACATATAATTTGTTATATGATAGTTGAATAAACAAAACAAGTTCTTCTAATAGAATCGTTACCTAGGACATGTGCATAACACGGTCCATAGGGTTTTGTTAATTCATAGGATGCTAAAAGCATATGCAAACTTCAATGGTTGAAGTGAGCATCGCGGAGTTGGAATCTTCACTATGATGAAACTGTTAAAGGAGTTTAAAAGTTCATTAGAGACAATGAAGATGCTTGCATTTGCAAGAAATTAAGTGGGAGCGCTAAGACATGTTTCTAATACATTATGTGGAAGACATATTGTTGATTGGAAATAATGTATCTTTTATTAACACATATTAAGAATTTCATCCCGATGAAAGACTTAGGCAAAACCCAAATATTTGGCATCAATAGACGCTAATATGGTTGTGCCAGAAGTACATAGACGAGATATTGAATGAGTTCAATATAGAAACTACAAGAAAAGGTTCTTGTCGCACAGAAAGGATTGAAAAAGTTCAATGTTGATGATATATTCAAGTGTATTGACATTTGGTAAAGTGAAACAAATAATCAAGTATAGATTGATACTTGATGTATGAAATCACAAAGAGTATTTATATCAATCATAATGTGATATGTACAAATCCAGATATGTCCTATGCTCTAAATGTTGTGAGCATATACTAGAATGATTCGTAAGATGATCATTGGACAATAGTAAGGATATTTTTATGCTCTAAATGTCCTATGCTCTAAATGTTATGATCTTTTGGAAGAACTAAGAGTATATTATTTGTAGAAGTGACAAATAGATGGTTAGTTCATTGTAAAAGTACTACATTGATACTAGCTTTGTCACAAAGTACAAATTAAGTTTATCTCAATCTAAACTAAGGGTGGAACAATATAATGGAAAGTGAGTTCCATAATGGATTTGGATGAGTTCCAAAGTTAAGACATTGTGACAGATACTACAACAAAAGGCTAAGTATATGACTGTTATTATAGCAGCAAAAGAGGGCATTTGTGTCAAGTAGTTTGTTATCAAACTAGGTGTAGTTCACAGAGGGATAATACTATGAAGATATATTGTGCGACAATATTATCAACATGTTTTAACCCCAAAGAACTAAAGGTCACACCGAAAGACCAAATTTATACAAAGCCATCTCATTAGAGAATGAGTGATGCGTAGAGACGCAAAGACATGCAATTACACACGGACATGGAAGTGTCAGATCCGGAGATCAGTTGACCACTAGCAATCATGTGCATACAACACCGGAAAGCCATAGGTGTTATATACACAAAGGTTTGAAACTAGATTATTGACTCTAGTGCAAGTGGGAGACTGTTGGAGATATGCCCAAGAGGCAATAATAAAGTGGTTATTATCATATCTTCACACTTATGATAAATGTTTACATACCATGCTATAATTGTATTAACCGGAAACATTAATACTTGTGTGATTTGTAAACTAAAATAAGAGTCCCTAGTAAAGCCTCTTGTTAAACTAGCTTGTTGATTAATATATGATCATGGTTTCCTGATCATGAACATAGAGATGTTATTAACAACAGGATCATATCGTTAGGAGAATGATATGGTGGACATACTCCTATAGATAAGCGTAGCATAAAGATCAAGTCATTTTAATAGTTCAATTGATATATGCTTTCTGATACATAGTAACCTAATTCCTTCGACCATGAGATCATGCATATCACCTTTACCGGATGGATGCTTTGATGACATCAAACACCACACCGTGGCGGGTGGCTATAAAGGTGGCATTGAGTGTTCGGAAAGTATTGGTTGAAACACATGGATCAAGAGTGGGATTTGTCCATCCATATGACGGATAGATATACTCTGGTCCCTCTCGGTGGAATGTCATCCAATTAGCTTGCAATCATGTGACTGGGTCACAAGGGATCACATATCACGGGAACGAGAAAAGAGTACTTATCGATATGAGGTTGAACTAGGTATGCGAGATACCGACGATCATAACCTCGGATAAGTAAACTATCGTGAGACAAAGGGAAATTGGTATCGTATGTAAGTGGTTCATTCGATCGCAAAGTAGTCGTAGAAATATGTGGGAGCCATATGAATTTCCAGATTCCTCTATTGGTTATTATTCGGAGAAGTGTCTCGATCATGTCCGCATAATTCACGAACCGTAGGGAGACACATAAGGATTCGACGTTGTTTGAGTAGTTATTATGAGAAAGAGACCGAATGTTGTTGAGTCTCGGATGGGATCCGGATATCACGAGGTGATCCGGAATGGTCCGGAGAATAAGATTCATATAAGGAAAGTCCGTTTGAGTTCAGAATGATTAGGTGTTTTCATCGGAATGTTCTAGAAGGTTCCTAATGTCCCAGACTCCGGGGAAGGGTACATGAATGTGTCATTACATATTGGAATGATTGCATCATGTATTAAGTGTTCTTGCTGTTCCAAATAAAGGATTAAATTGAATCCTAAAACTGAAAAGTCAAATGGCCAGTTTGAAAGTGAAACGACTAAAACAAGAAACTGTGGGAAACAAGCAAGAGGAGGTTGGAACCGACTTGGGGGAGGAGTCCCTCCTCTCCAAGCCGGCGCGCCACCCAAGGCCGACTTGGGGAGGGACTCCCTCCCCTTGGCCGCCCCTCCCACCTATAAAAGGAGGCGGGGCCTCCTCTCTGACACACAAGTTCCTATCCTCTAATCTAAATCCTAGCCCTAGACTCGGTTTAGAGCCTTTGGTTTAGAGATTCTAATTGCACTAGCCTTGGTATTAGAGCCTTCTAATTGGTGTGTCTAAACCCTAGACCACTAATAGCTCTCTCTCATACTCCACCATACTCGCTCGGCTTAAGCGAAGCCTGCGGGATCTCCCTCTACTTAGGTACCCAGTTGTCTTTGCGGAATCGCGAGAGGTGCTACAACCTCATTTTCTTTGGAACAAGGGAGAGGAAGGTCTTCGTCGAGTACCGAACGTGTGACCGACTACGGGAGCGCTGCTTGGACGCAGCCTTGGGAAGGATCGTCTACGCGATCTTGAGATCGGCAAGTGTACGACAACATCACCCACGAGAATCCGCTCTCGTTAACCGCTTTGGAATCTTCGAGGGTGAGTTCCTCTATCGACTCGTTGCTACAATCTAGTAGATAGATCTTGGCTTGTTTGTTTGCATGCGGTAGAAAATTTTGTTTTCCATGCTACGAACCCCTACAAGCCAGACTTGGAGGCAGGAACCTTCAGCCGGATGATGCAAGGTTAAATCTTGACCGAATAAATATGGCAGAGCTGATCGAGTCGCAAGGTCCACAGGGTCCACCATGCTTTGGCCCAAGGATCATGAAGGAGCCACCTGTACCAAATTTCCAGCTAGCTAGAGAAAGAAAAACTTATGATGGAAGCACAAAGCCACAAAACTGGCTCATAGATTATGGAACTGCTATGAAAATCACGCAGGAAAATTTGAGATGGGCAGTACGATATGTACCGCAAATGCTAGAAGGACCAGCACGGGTATGGCTGAACAATTTGCCACCTGGAAGCATCAATAGTTGGATCAATTTTCAGGATGCTTTGTGAGCAATTTCACGAGCACCTACAAGAGGCTGAATCATCCACAACAACTAGCAATGTGCAAGCAAAGGCCGAATGAGACAGATAGAGAATTCCTCACAAGATGGTGCACAATGCGCAACTCTTGCGAAGGGGTAATCGAGTCACAGACAATCGCTTGGTTTGCACAAGGGTGCAGACATGGAAGAGTGTTGTGGCAAAGGTTACAGAGTGATATGCCGACAAGCTTGGCAGAAACAATAAGAATTGCTAACTCGTATGCGTTAGGAGATCCGACTCAGCCGCTGCTCATGTCGGCAGACAGGATGACTGAGACTCAGATCTATGATGCTGCCGGGTCGCAAAGGCGTCAGGAGAAGGCCGAATACAGAAACAAAAGAAGAGACTACAGATATGGTTTGACTCAGGTTGCGGCCGTGAGTCAGGATCATCCAGATGCTGGAAGTATCCAACGTCAAAGGACAAGTGGACAATAGCAGTGGATACCAAAAAATGATGGCAAAAGGCCATACGAACAAAGAAAGCAGTATTAGGATAGACAGAAGTATACCTATGAGATGATGTTGGACCAGCCGTGTAAATTTCACACGTCTAGTCCGAGTAAGCCAGCAAATCACACAACAAGACAATGCACTTGGTTTTAGAAAGGAGATAGAGTGGATTTGTCGAATAAGCTGCTACCACCACCTCCCCCTCCACCACTCACTAGAGGAAATGCTCAAGCTGTTGGAACTGATAATAGATATGAAAACATGCAACCAAGGTATCATAATCAAGAGAGAATGGAAGGTGTGCACCAGGTGCACAATCCAAGAGGTGATGACGCTCATGTCAGCCATGGAACTAGAAATGAGTACAAAGAACATCACCAGAGCTATGTCGTCTTTGTCACAGAGCCGAATGACAAAAAGAGTCAGCAGAGACGGATGATGGAGGTGAATGCCACAATGCCGGCAATTCCTAAGTACATCTACTGGTCTAAGCAAGAAATAACTTGGAGCATAAAAAATCACCCCAAGATCATGCCAACCCCATGAGGTTATGCTCTAGTCTTACATCCAACTTTCATGGGCCCTGATATCAATGTGAAGTTTTCCAATGTACTGATTGATGATGGCAGTAGCATCAACATCATGTACAAGGATACCATGCTCAAATTAGGCATTACCATGAACATGCTGGAGCCGACTAAGACAACTTTCCATGGCATTGTGCCGAGATTGTCTTGTGAGCCAATTGGCAAGATCTGGGTAGACGTCTTATTCGGCCAGCGAAGTGCTCTCTATATCAAAGCAGAATTACCCTCATTACCAAAAAATGACATATGGGGTGTATATGGCAGCAAAGAAGCTGAAAAATTATTTTCAAGAACACCCAATCCGGGTAATATGTGAGGCGCCTATCTTGGATATATTAGGCAGCAAAGACGCTAGTGGCCGAGTCGCAAAATGGGCCATAGATCTAGCACCATATACTCCACAGTATGATAGGTGAGATGCAATTAAATCTCAAACCGTCTCAGATTTCTTCGTAGATTGGATGAAAATGCAATACGAACCATCACTACCAGATCCAAATTACTGGAAGATGCATTTTGACGGATCCAAGACAAAAATGGGTTTGGGCGCCAGGATAGTGCTCACATCGCCAAAGAGGGATCAACTCAAGTATGTGTTACAGATCCATTTTGCTGCTTCCAACAACGTCGCCAAGTACGAAGCACTTGTCCATGGCATCAAAGTGGCCAAATAGATTGGTATCAAAAGGATCATGTGTTTTGGTGATTCAGCAAGTGTCTGGGCATTGGGACGCGTTGGACGGAAACATGGCACAATATCGTTTCCATGTGCAACAAATTTCGGGATACTTTGACGGTTGTGAATTCCACCACGTCCCAAGAGCAGAGAATGAAGCAGAAGAAGTACTATCCAAGTTAGGTTCATCTCGGCAAGCGATACCACCAGGGATAGCATTGGAACATCTTAGGAAACCATCGATCAAGCCGTCACCAGAATCTGATTCAATCAGGCTCACCCAGGCGAATCAGGAGTCAGACGTTGTGCCAATGGATATTGACTCAGGGGCAGGTTCGAGTCACTCGGGGATTGATCCGCTCACCTTAGGGGTAGCCGAATCACACTCGGAGACTCCTCAGGTCATGTCGGCAGAACATATGTCGGTCGAACCAATGGAAGTTGATGGGGAAACAGATCCGGCACCATTGATACCAACATGGGCGCAACCAATATTCAACTACTTAAAAGATGGAACTTTGCTGGATGATGAGATATTGGCAAGGCAAACAGAAAGAAGGGCAAAAACGTACACTATAATCAACAAGGAGCTATGCAAAAGGAGTGTGACGAGTGTACTGCAGCGTTGCATCACTTCAGAAAAAGGCTAAGCCATTTTATTGGATATTCACCAAGGAGAATGTGGGCACCATGCATCATCAAGGTCATTTGTGGCCAAGGTGTTCCGACATGGATTTTATTGGCCAAGTGCACTGGCAGAGGCACAAGAGCTAGTCGGAAAATGCAACGGTTGCCAACATTATGCATCCAAGTCACACTTACTAGCGTCTGAATTAAAGACTATACCAATCACTTGGCTATTCGTAGTATGGTGCCTGGATATGGTAGAATCATTCAAGCCAGCAAGGGGAGGCATGACTCATATAATGGTAATGATTGATAAGTTCACCAAATGGATAGAAGTGAAGCCCATCAAAAAATTGGACGGTAAAACAGCTGTCACATTCTTAAGGGACATAATCCTGAGATATGGTTACCCACACAGTGTAATCACAGATAATGGCACAAACTTTGCTGAAGGAGCTTTTGCTTGATTCTGCGGAAAAACCAAATAAGTCTCGATGTAGCATCAGTCACTCATCCAGAATCAAATGGACAAGTTGAATGAGCTAATGGCTTAGTTCTATCCGGGATAAAACCCCTCTTGATGGAACCACTCCAGAGATCACCTGGTTGTTGGATAGAGGAACTACCCTCAGTGCTATGGAGTCTAAGGACAACTCTGAATCGATCAACAGGCTATACACCATTCTTCCTTGTGTATGGGACAGAAGCAGTTTTGCCTGCCGACATAGAATATGACTCGCCAAGAGTAAGGCAATACATGGAAGCCGAGGTAAAAGAGGCCCGAGAAGATGGAGTTGACTTACTCGAAGAAGCAAGGGAATTAGCACTGTCCAGATCCACTATATATCAGCAAAATCTCCGACGCTACCATAGCCGGAAAGTTCGACCTCGTGTTTTTCGAGAAAGGGATATGGTGCTAAGACTAGTGCAGTGCACAGTGGGAATGCATAAGTTATAACCCCCATGGGAAGGTCCATTCATTGTAAGCAAAGCATTGCACAATGATTCATATTATCTCATAGATGCTCGTGAAGCACAAAAGAACAAGGCGGATAGATCAGGTGATGAGACCAAAAGGCCATGGAATGTGGAACTGCTTCGCCCCTTCTACACTTAGGAGAAGCAGTGCATGTATCACTCGAACTCTCGTATGTCGGACATTTGTGCCGACTATGTGCTGATAATAAAATGGTATGACTCGAAAAAACTGACTCGGGGACTGCCCCTTATGTTTATCCTTTCAATTATTTTATGTCGGCTGGCGTAACACCCAAATCTTATCTCAGGACAAGTAGTGTTTACTCGGAAAAAAATCAACCCTTCGACTATGCTGTTGTCCGAAAACACGGCTTCATCGCAAGCAAGAGGAAAAGATGCATGACGAGTAAACATGAACGCCAGATAAGTACAAGGAGAAACGTGAGTCGACCCTATGTATTTTGCCTAACCCACTGCAGGTTATATCGCATGATGTGTCGAATGATCCTCGGCCAAGTGAACTAAGTTTCATACCCGCTAAATATATCCTTAGTACTTTGAGACTAATGTCGAACGCCAAAAAAGGTAGACAAGATCCAAAGTCAAGGAAAGGTGAAACGGCAAAATGAGACTCGGGGACTTGCCCTTGGATGATTCACACTCAAAATATAACAAGATGTTTAAAGCCTTATCAATAGACACACAACCAAACATAAGTGCAATGTATATTACATTTGTACCCGGCATACCGAGGATCTTATCAAAGTTCAAGTATTTTTCCTATTCAGTCTAAGAAGCAACATGACTCGGAGGAGCAGTCTTGGAGCTAGGAGCATCGCTTGGAGAATCTACCAAGTCAGGGGCATCAATCGCCGAGTCTTCAGGGTCGTCCGACTCGGTGGCCTTGATGTCAGCACCCTCTTCATCAGCAACTTCGACAAGTGGTTCGCCAAGGTCGAGGAAGCTGGGCCCGTCGCACCAAGCGTGCACCATAGTATACTTGATCATGGCGTAGGCTCGCTCCTGGCGTCTCTTGATCAACTCAGGATCATTCAGCCACTTCCCGTCCCCCCTTATGCGTGCAAGCACATCAAGATTGATGTCCTCGTACCATGAGAGCACGAAGGAAAGGGCCTTATCCGCTGCAACTCGGCCGGACGACTCACGCCACTGATCCAACCTGTCTTCGGTGTGAAGCAGCCTTTCATCAAGGGGCTCGATGAGTGTGGGTGCGTCTTCATCCGGCCAGAGCATGCGGAACGCATGAATCGCTGATTTGAGCAAGTCCACACCGCATGACTTGAGGGTCTTGACGCGCTCTGACAATGCTTCGAGATGCTCGTCGTTAGTCACCTCGCCATCAGCTGGAGCACCAGACACGGCTCTCACATTCTTCATGGCCCGAATGGCGAACATATTGGGCTAGGGAAAGTTCCCTGCAAGTAAAAGAGAATATTAGCAAAGTAACAAAGGGGATGACAAAGTGAAGAACAGAAAGGACAGTGCAAAAAAGGGTAAGAACTCACTACCGAGAAAAGAGTTGATGGCACCGAGTTTGCTTTGCCAAGCCTTGGCCTTGGCTTGGAGCGCGTCCAGGTCCATGTTCACCGACTCAACCGCCAACTCGGCCTCCTTAAGCAGCTCATTGGTTTTCTCGGTGCTGGCGGCGTGTTGGCCGTCTTTCTTGGCAAGCTCCTCCTTCATCCCCTTAACCTCAGCTAGATGTTTCTTCTCCATGTCGGCCATCAGCTTTTTCAGCCGGGTCACCTCATCTTGCTCCTTTTGGAGTTCGTCTTGGTGCTTCTTTGCTTATTTGAAACAAATTACTCGTCAGCAGCAACAAAACTATCTTGTCCCGTTAGGATAACAAGGCAAGAGAATGGCATGAACACAAAACAACACGAGGAAGGCTAAGAACTTACTCTCCGTCTCGTTGATCTATGAGTGGAGCGCGTTGATGGTGGACTGGGCAGAAGCTGTGGGAAAACAGCGAGAAAAGACTAAGAAAATGAAGCAAAGAAAGATACACCGGATAAAGATATGGTGAGTAAGAAGATTACCTTGGCATAAGGAAATAAAAGACTGAGTTATTGCTTGGAGCTTACAGCCGAGTAAGTTCCTCACTCGGCAGTAACCTCGGGGACTAGGTGATATGTATAGTAGAAATACTCATCAACACAAAAGAGTAGGAAGGTTATTTACCTCGTTCACTTCATCCGCACGAGCCATTAAGGTGATGGCCTGCTGGGTCATGTCAGAAACGGCCTTGGGGCCCAGCTTCTTGCCAGCGCGGGTGCTGACCTCTTGCTCGCCAGCTGCATTCCACGCCACAGCATAGGGCTCAGCGGAACCAAGGCCATTCCCGCTGAGCGTCCGAGTGAGAACCTCCCCCTTCTTCAGGGTAGTTCCCACATTGGCGCGGGTTGCAGCGGCACTAGTGTGAAGGGTAATAGCTTTAGAGCCATCACCTGACCCGGCAGCCACAGATCCGCTCGGTTTAACCGTTGGGACAAGCATTGTTGCTAATGCCGTGGGCCGGATCTGAGGAGCGGTACCCGGAGCACAAACCAAAGTTGTTTGTTTGGTGGAGGTGGTCTTACCGGATGAGGTGCGAGCCAGACCAAGATCCGTAGGCCGGGTCTAGTTCTTTGGCAGAAGAGGAGAGTGAGCAGATTTGTTGGGAGAAGAAAGGGGAGCCGACTGAGTGGGCTTAGTAATATTGCTGGCACCAAGATCAGGAAGTTGTTCATGCACACCAGCTTGTGGGCTGGTGCCAGAGGAACTGGTGGCGAAGGTTTTCTCGGCACCAGCATCGCTGGCACCAAGATCAGGAAGTTGTTCCTAGCCAGCACCAGGGGTGCTGAGCCGAGTCTCCTCCGCTGGGTGCGCCACCGGGTCTGACTGACACTGAGAAGCATGAGCCTCAACAGTGGGAGCCTCGACTCGGACGGGGTTCTGTATCGTAGAATCAGTCGGAGCAGGTGCAGGCCTTACGGCGAGGCGATGCTAGGAGCAGCCTAGTTAGCCGACAGAGGCGCAGCGCTGAAAACAACAAGACACACATAAGAAAACAGTATCAACGCATAATAAGGAAAAATGTAATGTAAGTAGAACACAAAAGCTTACCCGGTGACAACCAGATCGCGCGGTGGGCGACGTGTGACTCCGCGCCTAGCAGCTTTGCGAGTCTCAACCAGCGTGGCAGCAGCAGGATCAGCGGGAGTAGCCTTGCTCTTTTTGGCTGGCTGAGTACTGGAGGAGGCCCCGTGTCGCTTATTCAGCTTGGCGACGGGGATTTTGCCGACTCCACCCATGGCGAGGGGTGGAGTGTCATGTACCTAGCCAGCTGCATAAGTAAATGACAGGCTTACTCGAATAAGTTAGAGGGCTAAGGTCACAAGGCAAGTACCTCCAAAACCTTACAATCATCATCCTCATCATCGGTCAGACCAATCTGGTAAGGGGTTTCGAGATTGACTCTTACCCGAAGTTGAAGCAGCAGCCGCATGCGGAATGGGCATGAAGCACTCCAAATTATACTCGACTTCGTCGGAGTCGGAGCGATCCTCGTTGTAAGCGCTAGGAGGTATAGTAGTGTCATCAACCTGGTGAACAAGGTTCTGCGAAAGACAAACAAAATAAGTATCGAAAACAAGCTAAAGTTGATTCGGCAGTAAAAGTAACTCAGAAACTTACCCAGGGGACAGGCTTGACCCGGATAAACGGAGGGCAGCTCCAAGCCCAATCATCCGCCAAGTTTAGCTTGAAGATCGAGCTTACTCGTCGAGCCACGAAATCGTGGGTAAGCTCCTTCGTGGAGTGCCGAGTAGGGTCATGGGAGCCACTCATGAAGCACATCTTGTGGCTCCTGGCTTGGATAGGGCTTACCCAGCGTGAAATGAAGGTGCACATGAGGTCCGTGTCAGCGAGATGAAAGTTCTCATCCGGCGACAACAACCTTTCCAAGATCACATTATCCTCATTCACCGCAGCGTCTTGGTCGTGCGGGTCAAGCTGCCATAACTTCTTGCTGGGGACCTCGTCCGAGAAAGGGGGGAGTCAGATGTAATCATTGGCCCCGCTGTTTTTGACATAGAAGAAAGTCCTATGCCATTTCTTGCAAGAGTCAAGGCCAGTGACCCGAGGAAAGATGGAGTCTCTCCTGGGTGTGATGCTAGCGGCACCGCACCGAGTCGGTTTCTTCTCGGCTCGGGGAGCGCCAGGATGAGGGACAACTTGCACCCTAAAACTAAAATATTTGGCCCACAGAAGAACTATAGGACAAATGACAAAATAGGTCTCGCAAGCGAAAATGAAGCAGGAAAGGGAGCCAATCGCGTTGGCAGGAAGATGATGGGTCTGGAGATGGAAAGTGGAAATAAACGAAGAAAAGAAACTGCTCACTGGCAGAGCGAAACCTCGCTCAAAATGAGAGAGGAAAACCACCCTTTCATTCGCATCGGGTTTGGGGGAGATCTCACCGGCGGGAAGATGTCAGTCAACCTGGAGCAGGATGCGCCTGGTGGAGCAAATCCATTTGAGCTCCTCAGTGGAGACCTCCTAACCCTCCCATCAGCCGCGCTCGCCGGCGGGAACCTCCTGTTCTTTAGCCCTTTCAGCGTTGTCGCGTGCGTCCATGATCCTCCTGGACTCAATCTCCTCCGCCGTTGGAAGAGGTTTGGAAGAACAAGGACCCGTGGTGGAATGAGAAGAGGAAAAGGGCAATCGCAAGGCAAGAGCAGAAGGCAAGAAGAACCGCAGAGGAGGAAGTTGGATTTTGGAGGCGCGAGGAAGAAGAAGAGGCAATAGGGAAACTGAGCGGGCGAGGGAAGTTGTAATCCCCTCACCCATACTTAAGGGCAGTAAAAACCTCGATCGTGGGATCCCCCTGCACCGTGCGGCCAGCTTGTGGTCGTGTATTCGCCGAGTGAGCCAATCAGCGGGCGCCACGTGACAACAATACACGAAAAATCTCCTGCCATGTCATAAAGGAAAGACAAGGGGCGTAGGCCTATGGGACTGCCATAGTGACGGAGAATAACTGCGCAGACGTCACTGTGCAGTCAGGACTTGGAATTTTTTTTTGAGGCAAGTTACCATGATTACCAGCTGTCAGTGACTGAAGCATGCCGAAAATGACTCGGAATTGGCCAAAATGACTCGGCACGAGGCGAAAACGAGCCAGAAAGTCAAAGAACAGACCCGGAAACTGTCAGACAGACTCGGCAAGATGCAAGATTGCGCCAAACAGTGCTCCTTAAGAAATAAATAAAGACAAAGAAGAAGTTCCAACTACATTAAAGGAACCTGGAGACGCCTAACAGCTAGAACTGTTAGACCTCACCAGCTTCGGGGACTAATGTCAGGGGGATAACCCCCGGTAGGGTCACAAGGGGTAAAACACAGCCCAGCTTGGCTTACGCCGAGTGAAGAAAGAACCAGGCCAAGTAAGTACGACCAGGTAAGAGGTTTGTATGCGGCCGACATAGAAACTATGCCGGCCCGTATAGGACAAAGATGCTAACCTTGCAAGAATCAATGAGCCGAGTCTCCCGAGGAGGGGCCGAGTCAGATAGGACGCATGTCACCTTTCCGAGTGAGGTTCAGGAGGGACCATGGTAAAGCGTGGTCAAAAGAGAAGGGCGGCGCCGGGTGACACGAAAGGAGCCGAGTGACGCTCAAAGCAAGGGCTAACGTACAAAGTTATTGCGTGACGCCAAAAGGAACATGAGGCGACGTACCAGAAGACCGTTGGTTGTCTAGCTTTATGGACTGGGATACTAGGCTTAGGGCAAGCCCATGACCCGACCCGTATAGTAGGGACCAAGATCCAAACGGTAATCCTAGAACCCAAAGGGGTGTAACCTAGCTAGCACCATATAAGGAGGGGCATAGCTATAGGTAGAGGAGGTTGGACCAAGTAGGAAACTAGTGCATAGAACACTAGTTCATACAGCTCAAGGAGCACTTGTAAACCTCAAGCATCAATAAAATTTCTAAGTGTGGAGAGTTCATCTTGTTCTTCGTGTATGGCAAGACCGTGCACTCCCTCCCCGGTGACCACAAGCACCCATTCGGCCCCCAAATTAAGCATACCCATGGCATCTGCCGTGACACCACCACGACACCGAGCTAGAGCCGCGGAACTACGAGCTAGACCCGAGACTAGGCATGGCGACCACTACCTACTGGCCACCTCCACTTCTTTGTCCTGCAAACATAATGCGCACACTTAGTGCGAGCAAACATAACAGTGAAATACAACAAGAAATGCCACACACATATTTATCTCACAGGCAAGGTGAAAAGAAAAAACTTTTTGCCTTTGTTGTTTACGATTGTAAAAAAAGGTTATATACATATTTTGTGCACAACATGTTCGTCCTCTTATAGAACTAGTCTCCTATCAGCTGTGTACTTAAATGCTAGCGTGTTATAGTTCAAAGGAAAGAGCTACCAGCAATTTAAATTTTGAAGGTATTATTATGAAACAATGCACACATATCAAGCACACCTATCACACCAATCTGTACTATCCGAACTAAGTAAATAGCACTATGGCGCACCGAGGCGGCAGTGGCGCTCGGCTCTGCGAGGTGGCGTAAGGCCCAAGCGGCGGAGCTCGCTGCGGGGGCGACAACTAGTGCTGGCGAGAGGGGCGAGCGAGGCTGGAGGGTGAGGGGCGGGGCGAGCGGGGGTAGGTGGCGCCGGCGGCGAGCTCTGTAGGGAGGGAGTCCGGGGTTGGTGGGGATCGACGCTCGCGGGAGGGGTCACACGTACGGTCGCGGGAGGAAGGCGACAAAGACGCAGGCCGGGCTCGGGCTCGGGGTGGTGCGCTCACCGAGGTGGTGGCGCACGGCCCATTAAGCGCGGCCCCGAGAGCAGAGCTCGCGGGGCAATGGCCGGGCGAGGGTGACCAAGGCAGGAGGGTGAGGAGGCGGGGCGAGCGTTGGTAGGTGGTGCCGGCAGCGGGCTCTGCGGCGAGGGAGAGGAAAACTGAGACCGGGGTTGGTCGGGATCGACGCTCGCGGGCGGGGTCGCGCGTGCAGTAGTGGGTGGAAGTTAAAGAGGGGAGAAGGGTGGATGAACTGCTTTGGCGCGCTGCTGCTGCGGCGGTCGCTGGCTCCTAGGGCGTGCCTTCCGCCGCTTGACTGCTGTGGGAAGCTGGGACGCGGTGGCGGCGTGGGGAAGGCGGCGATTTGGATCAAGGGGAAACAGGCTTGGCGGCTTGGCGGAGCCGAGGAGAACTACGGTTAGGCACTTGGGGTGAGGCCAGAGGGGGATGCGCGAGGATTTGGGTCCGGCGGCGGGAGAGAGGGATGAGGTAGGGAGGGGAATCGTGTGGTCGTAGGAGCGCGTTAGGTGCGCTGGCTGGGTTGGTGCGTGCGTACGGTATGTGTGTACGTGTCTACTTGGGTTAGGTAGCGCCGGCGCGCGAGGCAACGGGTGCGCCGGGTACATACTATAGCGATGGCGTCTAAGAGGTGTGCTCGCTGGGGTAAATGTTGTATCGTTAGCGTGTAGGAGGTGTGTGCGCCGGGTAGGTGCTAGATAAGGGGCAGGATTGGTCACAACTTAGCGCAGAGGTACATAAGTTGTCAAACGCCGGGCAGTTAAATAGCATCGGCAGTTAAATAGCACCGGCGCGTGAATACAGTGGGATGCCGGCGGTAGATAACACCGGCGAACAACTAATTTAGTACGCTGATGGTATATTTTTTTTCTATAGGTCTTTTTCTAGTAGTGCCCAATCCAGCTGCCAAATTATTAGAAGGAAGCTGTCAAGGTGAGCACATTTTCATCATTCAAATTCAAGTGCAAGTATTCGGATGTATCGGTCACTGGTGTGTCACGTTCTGACCTGCATATTTGCGTGGCCGAATTCAGCCGGGCAAAAAAGGGCACCATGCAATGCACATCCCAACAAACCAATCTACAGGACATCTCAAAGGGAAAATAAATTCCAGAGAGGAATAGGAGCGTAGGACCACCACAGCGACACCGTATCTAGCAGAAGTGAAATGCCATTGCTCTTTCTGTTTCACATACCCATCTCCAAACATCTTGCATTTCACGAGCATCTCATGTTTGCGCGCGGCAAGTGGCTGCTGACTTCGGCCAGGCAATCGAAACGCCCCTTCAATTCTTCAAAAGGACTGGATCCTGTGCTGAAATTTGCTCTTGAGGAATAATGGTCCATGGTCTCTCCGAATCGGAATAAAAATCCAGGACACGCGCCGCGCCAAGAATATCCAAATGTGCCAAGCTCTTTCCACAGAATAATGCTGCACTGTTTTCAGATGTCTCGCCACTTGGTCCATCCATTTAAAGAGTGATAAGCACGCTTAGGGAGATTTGGCTTATCGCCTTAAGATGCTGCCTACCACACCTGGTTGTCGCTATCCTGATCTGGTAATGGTTGCAATCTCCCCCTACAGAAGGTGATCAACAGTTCTCGCCTCTTGTTTTTTCTGCTCTACTTTAGGATTGAATTTTCAGTCAATTTTCACAACATGGGTACTCTTGAATTTGAAGTCGTGTACTATTTAAAAATTATGTTATTATTTTCTGTGAAAATTCCACTAATCTAGAAATACTCAAACAACAGTACAAAGAGTGCCAAAAATAATAAAAATTACAAACTATTCTTTGGACCATCCAGCGTCGACTACAGACACTAGCGTGACACTAGCATGAGTCAAAGGCGTGTCGTCGTCCTCAGCCTCCATCACCGGTGCCGACCAAAACTTGTTGTAGTAGAGCTTATTGGCTATTGCAGACAGACAAAAATCATCGTGCTAAGGCCCCAAATAATAAGCGCAGCATAGCAGTAACCATCTCTAATGATGTAAACCATAGATAGATACTGACCTAAAATCACACAAACAAACACAAAAACCGATAGGATCCTGGGAGATCCGCTTGACACAGACTCCACACGATTCTCTATTGGCGCTACACGCACCATCAAAACATGCATAGGGTGGGAAGGACCTTATTTTGATTTCAGGATGTAGCTGTAATCTCGCCATCCCGAAGAAGACATTGAAAAATAACTTGAGGAGAAAAACATAGATCCTCCCGCGAACAACATGCCGTGTAATCCGACATCGCAGCGGAGGCAGGATTGCATCTTAGAGGGGAGGGGGACTTGATAATTTTCAATTAGGAGGGAGACAACTAAGCTAATTTCTCTAAAAAATTCTGTCTAATCTAGCCTTAAGCAAGAATTTCATTCATGCTACACAACGCCATAGGGGGGGCAAGGGCCCTGCTGGTCCCCCTGGCTTTCACCACTAGACACACCTCCAAGAAACCAAGACTAACGAAGTCGGTGGACCAGCGGCGGCGCCGGCGAGGAGTACAAAACCCTAAACTGGTTCGGCTAAGTTTCATGCTCTCATCGTTAAGCTAGAAACAGTTTTGAACTTAAGCTACATGAAATCAAGAAAATCATAAGGAAAACGGTTATAGTGTACAATAGAAAAATTATCATTTCCACATGATTATGTACTTTCATATTTAGGAGCAAAAATTAGTTTGCGCATACAGCACACAACCTCTATATATGAAATATGATTTTTTTTATTTTTTTTTATTATATTGTTCACTAGGGTCAGGAGCACCCGATGACCAGCATGCATGGTAATTTTGTCTCTACCTCCAAACCCTACAACTACAAGGCTACACGGCTACACCACTACACGAACATATTGGTATCGTTTACGCACGGAGAGGCGCGAGGAAAATTCATTTCGTACCGCTTGGTCCATCATCGACCATGGTCCCTCGCTTGACAAATCTCATGTGCAGTCATGGAAAGGCATCCGAAAAAAACCCATTCACACGGCCTCAAGTTTCAAAGAGGGGTCATGATCACTGCTGGCGCATCGACATCTATCTAACGCAGCCCCTAGCTAGTCACTTGACACGACGAACGCAAGATCGGGCAGATAGTACAGAACGCATTTCGTTTCGTCTGAGTGCCTAGGACACAGCCTAGCTCTAGCTAGCTATTAGAAAAGCGAGCGCGGCACTAGGATTCGTACCGTACGAGTGCGTTCCCGTGTCTAGATCTCGTCCAATCACGAAGCAGCCCTGCTGCTTTACGAGCTTCCACTGACAGCTGACAGGATTTTGTACTAGCACAATCTAATCAAGCTTCCATCTCTTCACAACACAACAGGAATCGAGCGAGGCGCCAACGGCCGGCCGTCGGCGTATCGCCTCGGCGTACACGCGAGTAGCCCATTGCCCTATTGAACGCCCCCTTGATTTTTTTTAAAAAAATAATCTGTTTTTTTGAAGTGTTAATCTTATAAGCTCTTTTTAAATTGTTTGACTCGTTAATCTCACAAACGTATTTTTAAACTCTAAGTACAATTAATCTTCGGTTAAATTGTACTTATAGTCAAACTTCCCGATCGGTTACTCATCCGCGCACTACTTCAACCTCATTACGCTTAAATTCTCTATCCTTCAGCATAAGCTTTCGATAAAAAAATTAGACCTTATTGATAATACTATCATATCAATCATATTAACACTTGGACCATGGTGTTATACGTCTTTATTTTTAAAATTTCAAAAAAAGATTTTAATTAAACAACAATGAATAAAAAATAATAATCTTGACTTCAAATAACAATAAAGTGGGCTTTTCTATTTAATATGAAATAATTCATATCTTTAAATTTGTAAATTAGAATTTGACAAATAATATTTTAAATCGATCATAAATATGAGAAGAATCCAAACATGACATCCCTATCCTCTTTTTAATCGTGCATAAATTATTTTTGAATAAAATTCATTTAATAGTGTTCAAATATTTAAAAAATCATATCAAAATTTCCCTTTTGAATTTGTGGATTCTAAAAAATCCTTAGCTCGGGGCTGAGCCTCGCTAAACTTATAGCGGATCTCTGATAAAATAGCATATTGCGAACCTAAAAATTATTTCTCCAAAAAATTATGAGCATCAGATCATGTACTTGTACTTCAAATCTGACTCACTTTCTACCGATTTGACAGGAATTTGTCTATTTCACGAAGGATGAACGGAAAGGTTTAAGATACCCCGGTTGGGATATTGTCCATGAAAGGTGGTCTCGTATTTTTGAAAAATGGGGTGGTACCATTTTTAAATTTTAATTTGGTGGTTGCTTCACAAAACACCCCATTTTAAACACTTGGAAAACAAAATGCCTTTTTGGTGCGACAAAAAGTAAAACTTCCTCTGCAACATTATTCGCCATCCCATGATACACGTGTGTGCAAAATATAGGAACATTATCGCAAACGATGTTACGATTCTGACCAAATGACCTGAAACAGGAAATCTCGATTGAGACGGATCACTTTGTGAAGGTTTTTTGAGACATAATCAATATACCAAGTTTGATATTTTTTCTTGCAACTATATCACATAATATGACAACACGAAGGTTTTTCATTGTTTTGACCTTTTTGTATTTTTTATGTCCGTTTCAAACTATTGTCAAACTTTCTAAAACGGTGGGCATGAAGATTCTTATTTCGGGGCTGAGCCTCACTAAACTTGCAATGGATCTATGACGAAATAGCATATTGCGAACCTAAAAATAATTTTTCCAAAAAATAATGAGCAGATCATATATCTGTAATTCAAATCTGACTCACTTTCTACCGTTTCGGCAGGAATTTGTCTTTTTCATGAGGGATGGACGAAAAGGTTTAAGATACCCCGATTGAAACATTGTCCATACAAGGTGGTATGATATTTTTGAAAAATAAGGTGGTACTATTTTTAAACTTTAATTTGGTGGTTGCTTCATAAAACACTCCGTTTTGGACACTTGAAAATAAAAAAAATGGCTTTTTGGTGTGACGAAAAGGAAAACTTCCTCCATGTGACATTATTCGCCATCTCATGATGCACATGCATGCACAATATAGACACATTATCGCAAACTGTGCCGTGATTATGATCGGTCATTTGACCTAAAAGCCAGGAAACCTCGATTAAGATAGGTCACTTCGTAAAAAAAAATTAAGACACAATGTATATATGTCTTTATTTTGTTTGCAGATATGCACTGGTACTTATGAGCACTTGAGATCAATTGGAGGTGGTACGCTGAAGGTGGTCGTCGGCGTAAGGGCATGGAGGCTATGCCGACGGTAGCCTTCGGCATATCCATAGCGCCATCACGGCATGGTCTTCCAGTGGCACGCGTCCACCGCTTACACCGACGGCCGCGGTACACTGAGGATAGCTATCGGCATAGAATTGGCTATACCGATGGCAGTTGTGACGGGCTGGCCTAGTCGAGGGCTAAGTTGACGGCCGCCATTCGTGTAGTGCAAGTACAGTAGCAGTACAAGTGCATAATATTCTTCTGCGGAAGTACACATCAGTACTACAAGTAGGTGCTACTGCTAGCAACTTGGCAAGTGCGCGCTTCCGGTGCAGAGACTACGACGACCCGTCCAATGGCGACTTGCTATGGACACCGCCGGCCGGGGCTCCGAAATTCCGACCTCCACCCCGACTAAACAAGCGCGCATAGCAGCAGCAGCCCGATCATCTGTGTGGATCGCTTTTCGGGCCACTTCGTGCGCTCGCATTGCTTTGTTTGTTCAAAACTTTTACTCTTTCTCGAGAAAAAGAAAAAACGTTTTACTCTGCTCCAATCGTATGTTCTCATCATGGCGTTTTAAAAATTGGAGGCACTTTGAACTTCTCAAAAAAACATAATACTAATGCATAGTAGCTATTGATATATGCTACGGGATCGTCAGTTTGTTTACTCCGGAACAAATGGACGTCATCCTGTCCTACCTGCAACTTGCAGCGTGGTACGGCCTTTTGTACTAGTTGACAGACAGTGCGACCATCACTTAATTAGACAGTGCGACGTACGGGAAAGTCGGCGAATGCGTCTTGCGCGTGACTTATATAAAAGTTTTTTTTACCCAACTTATATAAAAGTTGAGAAATCAGTCGGCTCCTAGTTCCTAGCTAGGGCTACCCAATTAATTTACGGAAGCTTGTAAGCTTTCCCAAGCTCGATAGACGCACTGAGCATTTCTTACAAGAAAATTGCACTTCATGAAAAATCCACTTGCATGTGCAATATTTTTAAAATTTTCATACCAAAAGTATTGCGCCACACACACCCGCAATATCTACTTTTATTACTCCAATCGTATGATACGATGGGAGCACTTTGAGGTTTGGAAAATTATACTAGTAAATCATTAGCTTTCGTATATACAATCAGTATCTCGTTTGTTTGTTTGTTTACTCCGGAAAGCAGCACAACTACGTACACAAATGGACGCTCCTGTACAAGCTGCAACTTACAGCGTCGTATGGCCTTTTTTTGTAATGGTTGATAGTGTGATCACTTAATATAAAGAATAGTTATAGTACTTTGTCTACGGAAAAGTTTGCAACTGCATCCTGCGTCGCCTACGTGGAACTTAGTATATAAAAACCATAGCTAAGGCTACTGAATTAATTAACACAGGCTTATAACTACTTCTAATTAAGCTAAATATATGCATTCTTGGCAGTAAATTGCATTATAAGCAATTTTATAAAATACTCTCGCATCTCAATTAGGGGTATAAAATTTTGAAAACAAAAATATGTCAGATCTCACAAGATTATCTAACATTTTAAAAATACTTACTTTTCACTGGCAAACGACTTTTGTCCAAATTTGAATTTGTGTGTACTTAGTTTGGACATAGTCCAAAATAGCTCATCGCCTAGCAAAATCCCATAGAAATTTGGAGTCTGTGTGTCAAACGAGAATATGGTTACAAATCTTATCGGGGTGCATGATTGCACAACAAAAATACCATTTCTTTTTAAAAAATAACTATTTGCAAGCATGATTTGGTATTTAGTACCAACAGTTGTAGAATTTCATTTCACTTATACGTTGTCCTATAGAATCTAAATTCAAATTCTCTACACCTAATCAAAAAAATGCTACTCTCTCCGTTTTAAAATATAAGATGTTTTAGCTTTATGAAGTAAATGTATCAAGACTACTTTTAGTATATAGGTTCACTCATGTTTGAAGTGAATCTAGACACTAAAATAAGTCTAGATACATTCTCTTCACAAACCTAAAACATCTTATATTTTGAAACAGAGGGAGTAGATGATAATAACATTTTTTTTGGTACCAACTGAATTTTGTACAATTTCGTGGAAATATCGACCCCGGAAGTATTTCTATGTGAGTCAACTGAGCTATAGTCATGTCCATTAAGATATGTACTCTCCTAGGTTATTTCGTTGTGCGCGCATAGTGGTTAAAGAAGAGTTCGGCAAACTGATGATCTGTAGGTTTGAAAAGCCATGTACCACTGAAACTGTAGTCATCCAATATGGTGGGGGTGGGTCGTCTGATGTGCGTGTATAGCATGTTTCGGCCTGTCCTGCCTTTTCAAGAAAGCGAAGAATCAAGAAAGAAACAAAGAAAGAGAGAGTGGAAAAGATATGGACGATCGATGCAGTGAGAGGAGTGAGGATGAGGTCTAAAGACCAGTGCTGCTACCTGTCTCCCTCTTTCCCCATCCCCCACTCGTACCCGGTGCTGATTGCTGAACCCAGGCTGAACGACACGACATGAATCTACCAGCAGAAAGAAACGCGGCATCGGAAATTCAATTCCTAGAGAGGACCCCATCCTCCATGATTTGGAGTATATGATGCTGTCCTGCTGCAACTCGATGGACCTGGGGTAGCGGAAGGGGAAATTAAGCTGTATTTCTTAGCTTGACGCCTGTTGGCCTACCTACAAACCCTGATCTTGTTTCATCGCCGGCCTGTTTGATATTCATTCTGAACTCGATCTTGAAGTTTGCAAAAGAGAGGCAAAATTTAAGCAAATCAAGTCTGCCAGTCTGTCTGTATGTAAGGCCGGCTATATGGCGACTGTGAATCCAAGTGTTAATTATATATACATCGGTGTGTCTGTATTAATCATGCATGTGCAAAGATCAGAAGAAAAGAAGGGCAAAACCGAAACCAAAAAATTCATAAGCAGTATCCGAGACTAATCACCTACTGTCTCTCCTCTCTTTCGATGTCTCTGTACACGCATGTGTCTGTATCGTCCTCCGAACGACGGGCGTACTCCTCCGCCGCGCGCGCTCCGGTGCTCAAAGTAGTCGCCATGCTCACAGCCGACCGATCAGGAGTCACGACATGACTTTGGCGCGGGTGCACGGGGCCAAGTGCACGCGGTGCGACGAGGATGAGTGCACCGCCGACGTGTCCCGCTCGACGAGGGCGCGGAGGCGGAGGAACTCGTCGACGGAGCAGGGCAGCCGCAGGGGACCCGACGAGTGGTAGCCGTACGCGTCCCGCGCCGCCTCCAGCAGGCGGCGGAAGAGCGGGTGGTAGAGGTAGGCGATGGGGATGACGAACCGCCCGCCCGGCTGGTCCTGCTCGTCGCCGACCCGCACCGCCAGCCACCCCTTCTTCACCTTCACTCTCTTCTCCTCGCCCTGCATCGCCGGCGGTCCAGCTGCAGCCAAGCTCTCGCCGTCGCTCGCTGCTGCTTGCTGATGATGCTGCGGTCGCGCCGGTGCCACAGAGTTGCTAGCTAGAGCCAAGCGTGTTTGTGGTGTGTGGTTCGTAGCAGCTGCGCTGGGTTTTATAGGACTTGAGCTTTGGAGCCGCCAGTGCACCGCGCACTCGTGCAGCTGTACGTACGTCCTCTGCTACGGAACCCGGCATCGCCCTGTCCTTCGGGCTTCCGTGTGGGGCTGAGAGACTTCCGTGAGACAAACCATACTACTGTATAAGCTCTGTGCGTCGCTGACACGTCGGCCCGTGGGAATAATCGGGGTACGGTGTCAGCGTTCTGGCCGTACCGCCACACCAGCCACCGGTCGTCGCGTGTGCGTCAGGCCTCAGTTGCGGTGAGGGCACTGAGGGGTGGTAGGCGGTACGGTGCGATTTGGACGGGAGGATGGCCTTGGAGGATGGTGCGAGGCGTGGCCCACGACGGCTTGGTGGGCCATGGCACCGTGGTGGAATTGTTTTCAGTTCATCCGGGGTTTTGGGGGATTGAAAATTTGAAATGTTGCCGTACGGGCTACCCCACGAGAGCAATGGTGGCGGGGAGAAGTAAGCGGGTAGATACATATATGATGCCGATGGTTCAATTAATTGGTCGGGCTAGCTCTAGCTTGCCTCAACATCAGATTGTTTTGACTTTTACTTTCTTTTCCTGGGATGTTTCGTCTAGTTCCTGTTGGGGTAATCCTCCCTATGGATTTGGTTCTAACTCTCTCTCTCTCTCTCTCTCTCTCTCTCTCTCTCTCTCTCTCTCTCTCTCTCTCTCTGAAGACAACCAATCGTGGGCGCAGCTTATAGTTATTTAACAAGGGGATGAGAGGGGCAATGTCATGAAAGAGAAACAAGCCATGCTCAACAATACTTGGGTCTCAAAGATTAAGACGGACGCAACCTCCACCATCGCGCATATCCATCAATAGTTCAATGCATTCCGCTATAGAGTGAGCTTAATGTCATTCATCTTAGAGCATCTCCACTCGTTGGACGGATCTTTTTTCGGCCGAACGAAACAAGTTTTCCGCGTGGGTACGTCGAGTTTTACACTCGCGTACCCAGGCCGAGTTCCCATGTTTGGCTAAATTTCATTAAAGATAGGCGAATATAGGCTGATTACATCGAATTTAAACTAAAGTAGTACTCTCTTCGTCCCATAGTAGATGTCTTAGGTTTTTCAAATTTTGAATGAATCTATATACTAAATAGTGTCTAGATTCTACATGCCGTGTAGCCGTGATCGGCCCTGCCATCATCCTCGCCGCCGTTTTTGTCGTCGCTCGGCGGCTGGTGCTGGCGGGAGCTCCCCTATCATGGATCGTCGCATCTCCACGGCTGGTAGGAAGGGACGCCATCCTCGTCGTCGTCGAAGACGTAGAGCGGGGCGCCCTGGTAGGCGAGCTCGTGCCCGGAAAACGCCCGTCTCCGCCGCCCGCCTCGGCTCGGTGCCGCAGACGCGCACGCCGCCTGCCTTCTTCCCGTCCGCCTGACCATTCCAGATGTCCGCGAGAGCTCCATCGGCGGCGATCGGGCGCCGAAGTTGCGAGCGATCGCTCCAGCGCCATCCTCAAGGCGCCGCTTTCGAGCGCGGCGGCGCAGGGCGGCTGGCCATACGCTGCCGCCGAAGCGTTCAAGGGCGGCGAGGGCACAGGCGAGCCCGCCTCGCGCTTGATTGGGCACAGCCCCGGCGAAGGCCCAGTCGGCGTGCGCAACGGTGTCGTGCCCGAGGAGTGGGAGGCCGAGGCGGAGGACGAGGAGCTCATGCTGGCCATCTTCCTCGGCATCCAGTTCGCCGGAGGATGCCGCCCCGACCTGGACGCGGGAAGCCGAGGCGCGGCGTGTTCCCGGCGTTGATGTGCCCCAGCACCGCCTTCGGAGGGTTCCGCGTGTCTGGCGGCGCCATATAGCCGGCCTTTGGAGGGTTGATGTGCTTCCACCCCGGAGGGTTCCGCGTGTACAGCGGCGCCATATAGTCGGCCTCATAGAGCAGGCACGCCTTCCACGCCTGGAGGGTGCGCCGGCCGAAGTCGTTCGCCGCCGCACCATCGTCGGGGTATCGCTCGGCCATGGATAGGGGAGGGGAGCTATGAGAGAGTGTTCGCCGGAGTTCGGGCTGATGGGCTGGGGGAGCTGTGAGAGAGTGTGAAGAACTCCGGCGAGGGGTTACGGCTTATATAGGCCGAGGTGGGCGGCGAGGGCGGGAGGGGTGTAGCGGCGAGGGCGGGAAAAGAGGAAACGGAGGAAAGTTAGTGTCCGCCGTCCGCGAGCCGAGGCGGCGGTTGCCCGGCACTGGGCGACGCGACGGCGATTAATGTTCATGATCGCCGCGTGGTTCCGAGGATGACGATGAATCGGCTTCCGTCGCTAACTCGGCGGGTCCACGCGTTGCTTCGTTTTTTTTTGCCGAGATCGCTGCGTTCGGTGTTTCCAGGGCGTACCCGAAAACCTGGGTTTGGCCTGGGTAGTTCGGACCAAAATTGGCCTAAATTCGGCCGAAAACAGGTTCCTGGGTACGCGACTGGGCCGATTTTCGGTGTCCGGACCTAAATTCGGCGTCCGGATCGTCATCGTTGGTAGGCGAGTGGAGATGCTCTTAGGGAGGACGTGGATTTGGAGCCTCGCCTCAATTGGTGAATACCCAACTTTACAATCAGTCTACAATGCTCAAATCTTTTCTTTGGGACAGCTCTCACAAGCATTAACAACATGGTTCGAGAAGGTTGGGCTACTCCGAAAGTTTTTCTTGGCTTGGTTGACAATCCAACACAGACTTTGGAAGACGGGATGTATTTATAAGACCTTGTTTGGTACTAGAGTATTTGTGGGGATTAGAGGGGATAATCTCCACTAAACCCCAAATCCCCACTTATTTTAAATAGTATGTTTGGTTCTAAAGTATTTGACTGATTCAATCCCCCCTAATCCCTACTAATCCTTAAGTTCTAGTGTATTTTTCTCCAAATCCAATACACTACTCCTACCTAGTCGATTGGTGGGGATGGATTTTGTGGGGATTAGAGAGGTTCGGGTGTAGATGGGGGTTTCACTCAATCCCCTTGGGGATTATCCCCTCTAATCCCTACTACGACACTAGTACCAAACAAGGCCTAAGGGAGGATGGGACAATTGTGGAAAGGGCTAGGTCAGGCACATGACCCTAAGGCAGATCAGACCACTCCCATTGAGGGACATGGTGTCCACCTCCACTAATTTACCAAAAGCCTAAGAGATGAGCTACATGATCGGTAGCATCCGAAGACCCGTCTTGTCAGGAAAGCCGAGGATCCAAACCCACAGTGCGGAGAGGGTGGAGGTCATGGCGGGGTGTGCAGTAGAAGGCTCGATGGAGAACTGCACCTTGCTGAACGGCAGAGTGAAGGTGGAGCTGCAGGTGCTAAGACGAAGGATCTCTGCCGAAGGGAACGCCACCGCAAGCTGGGTGGCAGAGATCTCCCGAACACTCTAGGAGTGTCCCGACATCATTTGTGAGACCTCGCCATGGATCTATGAGAGATCCTATCCAGGGAGAACCGTGGCCACTTCAAGGTTCTCGGGGACCGTTATCTTCACTCCACCAATGTCAATGTAGTAGAATCCCTTGGTAATTGAGTGTGCGATGTACTCCAACTACTTTGAGGAACGGCCGGGAGGGGCAACCCCGCGGCTCAACACTCCCTCAGTGCTCACAGAGACGACGTTCTTATTTTGCTTCTTATTCTTCTTCTTCTTGTTTGTGAGCGCCGAGATCTCAAGTGGGTATGGCCATAGCGCCATGACCTTTGCCTATCCTAGCCATCTTGCTCCTGTGGGCAAGGGCATTGCAGCACCTGGGCTATGTCGGAGGCGGCCTCGCGCCATGGAGCCCGCCCACGGGTGTCCCCATGACGCTGCTCCTGCATATGGTGGGCACGGGCTGGGGGAGAAACCGCAAGGTCCGTGTCAAATGAAAGTTGGCAGCCCCTGTTGTGTGTTGTAAGAGGGGACACTGCAGGGACCGGCGTCCTGGTAGCCGATAGGGAACACCCCTGCTATCTCCATCGCGAACAGGAGCATGGGAGAGCGCGAGTAGCCGGGGATGATGTGCGCCGCACGGGGGATGGAGGAGGGCTTCTAGAGTGCTTCCGCGATACGGCCTCCATGCATGTATGACATCCGGGGCAACGCCGGTGGCAGGTTGGTCGGGGCAGCGGGGTGGGAGGAGGGGGGGTGCATGAATAAAAGGTAGTATCTACATGAATAACTCCAATAAATTGTTAGTTGTTCCTTATGTGACACGTAGGGATGGATCTAGGATTCAACCATAGAATATCTAGTACTCTTCTAGTTTAGATAAGTACATTCCTAGGATGCATGTTCCGTGCGGTATTCATGGTTGTCTCTTTTCATGGCCATAGTGTCATCAATGAGTAGGCTGTCATTTCAGGTTGAAAAGGCTCGCTTAGTTGCTTATCTACATGTATTCCATGAACTTCTCGGCTTGCAAAATAAGCCAGTAGTAAAAAATAATATATTCTCGTGTACTGTATATTAAACCACACCACGGTTATGTACGATTGCGATACTTCTGAAACTTAGTGCACCGCGGCAAGTTACTGTCGCTGCAAACAAAATTGTTTAAGGTATCCTGAACAAAGAGCTTTACTTTAACACAGATGCACTTACTTTTGATGGATGAAACAAAAATTCCCGCGCACTCATCAAGAGGAAAACGACTGAAGTTGATCACTTCTAATTATCTAACCTGATAACGCTCGATCATCTCGATCTCAATTCCAGTAAATTAACAGGGTTCCACACACATTTTTGTCGGCAAATGATTAGTTACTACGCGTTGTGCTCACAGAGTTAGCCTTTGCCTTTTCTCTTTGTGGCACCACTTTCTCTCCTCTGACCCAAAGGGGTCGAAGACGGCGATACACGGCCGTTGTGTTCTCGAACAGCCAAACCAGACAGACATCCAGCACGGCCACGGCCACGGCCACACGGCAACGCTACGGCCGGCCATGCCAGCCGCGCGCACTACCGGCGCATCGCATTGGCACCGATCAGTCAGATCATCCGACGGCATAATCCCCCCACCACCAGCTGCCGACCCGAATGCTTTTGCCGCGCGAACTTGATTCCGCGCTCCAGCGCGACGCATAACCAACGCGCGGGGCCTCGGGCAGGCAGCTGCGGCGCTGGCATTGGGCATGGCATATGCATCGTGGACGGACGCGGTATGCGTGCTTGCGCGCCCGTCACGGTCACCCATGCCCAAGCTAGAGCTAGAGAGTGACAGGCATGGAGATCTCCCGACGCGTTCGACTCCGCAGCAGGAGTATCTACCAATCATCGATCGGCGCGCGCTAGCTTCGCGCCCTAGCCGGTAGTGCGCGCTCGGAGCGCTCTACTTCCTTCTTGTCGGATCGGACAGTTCGGGTGGTGGAGACGCTCGCCGGTAGTGCAGTGCGGTGCGCCGGGATGGGGGCATGCCGGCCGGCATGGACATGGCCTCTGTCTGGATGGTGCGGCGCGCGCGCGTCGGCCAAGGCATGTACGGTTGGTGAGGGGCATGCAGCGGGGCCCCATGCATCTTCTGTGCGTGGGGTGCGTCATCGCGCATCGATCGAGCCCCGGCGCCACTCTCATGATCGATGGAGGCCCGACTGGTTCTTCGTGACCAGCTAGCTAGCTATGCCAAGTTTGTACGGCACGTACGTACTTCTCCACTCCACTGTCTCTATTTTACTGAAGCCCGTGCCTATGGGATAACTTTGAGTTTTGTTTATCAAGTGACCGGCCGGCACCACTCGCATGCTGCTTTGGTACTTGTTTCGCTCTCTCGACAGAGGAAAAAGGGACCGATCGAGCTGGAACAAGTGCCAAACGACGTCATTGTACGATTTTGAGTAATTGGCCGGGGGAGCGCACTTATATTAGTAGCATCCAGTCCACTTCTCTTCCCCATCCAAGCTGTCTAATTAAGCACTAAGCAGCGTCGTCATCCAAGAGACACCACCATCGACTCGCCTCGTCTGAGCACGCAGGACGAAATAAATCGATGAAGAACTTGCGTGTACGCATGAGCCTAATTAACGATGACTTAGACAAGAACTGCATCGTTTTAGTATATATAGTTCACTCAGGTTTAAAATAAACCTACACAATAAATCGATGAACTTGCGTGTATAGACTAAACTAACGATGCATAGATAAGATGCAAGCGCCGTTCGTACACGCTTGCAAGTCTTCGATATTTTGGTCGTTCCATGCTACTGTATCTGCGAAGTCAGTAGAAAACACCAGCGGTGCGGTAGTTAAATTCAGTGCGTCGGCGAAACCTCGAGCAGGCTCTAGTAGCGCGTGGGGCGCATGGACGGATCCACTATGGGGCCTGGGTGTACAATCAAATTTTTCAGCAAAAAACTCTTATATAGTCGTGGCCGGTCCTGAGATTTCAGGGGTCCAGGGCGAAACTAAAATTTTGGCCCCCTTTCTATTTTTTTATATACAAGAATAAAATGATGAATAATAAATACTTCGAGTATATCCATTTGCAATATTCATATAAAAATGACAATGTTTACATATTATCTTCAAAATTTCTCCGTGTATTCCTAGAAGCGAAGTCGGTGATAATGAAATCAATATCAATCTCGTACAATAACTTCTTGATGCCGGATCATAAATAACCACACTAATTGGTTCCTCATCAACACTAGCAGATTTTGCAGGAGACGAATCAAATACGATATCATGATCAGTTACATTGTTATTACTCGCGTTGATGTCATCGTTCTCGTCTGTACCGATCTCATCCTCTAGATCAATATTACTATGTTCCTCAACAAGAACTACTACCTCTGTTTCGGTTTACAAGTCTTGCGTGTACTTCTATGTTGCCAAATTGAGAAACTTAGTATGAGGCATATATTATAAAACGTATATCATCGAAAACTTTAGACTTTGTATTTTTCAATGATATAATTTTTGTATTATATAATTTAAATTATATAGGTTAAATTGATAACCTAGATATATGTTAATGACTTGTAAAACGAAACGGAGGAAGTAGGCTAACTCAACTGGATTCCTCAAAGTGCTCATGTTACTCTTTAAAAATTTATGAAGGGATCCTCTATGTGAGTCAATCAACTCCTGCTCTTCCTTTCTCTTTTTACTTTTCTTAGCACCGGAATAAGGTGCCATAACTAATTAACCACACTAAAAATATAAAGAAGAACTACTAATTAGAACAAAAATTAGGACAATGTTAGACTGTAGAAGACTGAGATCAGAAATTCAGAATTCGGTCCTGCAGAAGATGAACGACCAAAGCGAGATGAGAGACAGGCCACAGGCAGAGGCAGAGGGCGAGGGGGCGAGGAGATAGGAGACAATCGGTCGACATGCGGCGGCTTATTTCTTGCCGCGTGCGGGCCTTCCTACGATCGACAGCGCAGCGTTAAGTCGAGGTCGTGGCAGGAACCGGCGTGCGACATGCCTTCATACGATACGATCAAAGAGGATAGCTTATCTAATCGCAGGTTAGGTACATGTTGCCGTGATGGACTCCAAATCTGAAAGTATGTGTATGTCTAGCAAAGTAGAGGGCCCAATCTAGCCTAATAGAAAACTCAAAAGTGCTACTTTTTTTATCTTTTCTGAGATCTATTATATCCTATATATATAGCACATATCTGGGAAGGGCCCTCAAAATTTTTGGCCCGGGGCGGCCGCCCCCCCCCCCCCCCAAGGACCGGCCCTGTATATAGTTGTTGTACAATGGATATATACAAGACTAGTAGCATGTTTTCTTTAATATATGTACTATTTTTTTCCCAGTAATAAACTAATTAAAAAATCTATAGTTCACTACTCTCAGCAGTTGGAGATAAGTATAGTAGATGTGTCTAGATAAATATGTATTTAGATGTCTATATAATAAATCTGTGATACTTATTTCCAAACGAATAAAGTATAGCCTAAGTTGCAAGCGACCCATTAGGAAGTAGCCATTGTACATCTGTTTCAAGAAACATTCTTGCCATTTACAAACATGTGTGATGATTTTGTAATCTTTATTCCTTATATGTTCAAGAGAAAAATCCTTATAGACTGAATCATCCCATTGTTTCATTCGAGGAAAAGATGATCCATGCATGGGATTTGACAAAACCACACGAGACGTGTTGGATTATTAGATATAAATTTCACGATTAATTTTAGAATATAAACCATGACAGCAACAACTACAATCACGTGAACCTCTAACATACTAGATATATTGATCAACATGAACAGTAGCAGAGTATACGCACTAACAGACATAGTAAAGCAACAGATCTGATGACGGTATACGTACTGATCGGTTGCCGATGAAGTTGTTGTTGGTGCAGCGTTTGAAGTAGTTTGTCGAAGAAGTCAGCGTTGAAGAAGACGTGCACGAGGTCCAGTTTGACGACCGGATAGACGTGCCGTGATGACGAACTTCCCTCTCCCGTACAGGATCCTCCCGACTGCCGGTGCACGCCGGCAAGTGGGATGGAGTAGATTATGGTGGCGGCGCAAGCAGAGCGGCTCAGGAAACCCCCTAACGGAGGCCTCACAATTTTCCTGGGCACCAAAATAAAGCTCGGCTCGACGAGATTCCTGCAACTCGCGCGTGCGTAGTGACATGACGTGACGAGACGGGCGGGCGTGTGAGCGGCGTCTTCAGAGAGAGAAGGAGTGTACGCGTGTATCTCTCTTATTCCCACTCACTTACAAAGTGGTTCCCACTCACTTACAAAGTGGTGCAACGCTCTACCTTATAAGGTGGTGCAACTCTTCTTCAACTTCTCATATGAGATCAAACTTTAGCCCACACTCCACCCACACGTGAGCTGCCATAAACATGGCCCAAACACATATGGGTGGGCTTTAAGATTTAGGAAAAATCTGAAATGTATGTGGGTCTAAATGGCCTAGCCCATTATTTCTAATAGGACGGGATTGCATTGAAGTGATGGAATTGATAGAACTCTATTTTTTTTCTTACTCTTTTAATACATCCGTCACCTTTTAAGATATTTTTCTCAATAATAAACTTCTAATATACTTCCTCCGTTTAGAAATATAAGATGTTTTATGTTTGTGAAGACGATGTATCTAGACACGTTTTAGTGTATAGGTTTAAACGAATCTAGACACTAAAACGTGTCTAGATACATCTCATTCACAAACCTAAAACATCTTATATTTCCAAACGGAGAAAGTATTGACCTACAATTCATAAATTATACTTTTATCTATGTTACCATTTGACCTGTTACTAGTTAAAACTAGCACGGTGGCCCTCTCATTGCGAGGGCACTACCTTTATTTGTTTTTTTATAGAAGAGCATCATCTTTAGGGCGTCAAAATTGTTGAAAAAATACCTTCATAAATTCTTAACATTATATAATTGAAAGTAATACATTATGCATCCACCATTTTGTATATATAAAGTAAATAGATAGCACATGGATAGAAAAGATATTTAATCGTATTTAGTTTCTCGGCGAAAGACTATTAGGATGTTTCAACAAATTAATGAACATATGTGATTTTTGTGCATAAGATTAAATGGGAATAAATGATGAGATAGCTTGTAGTTTTTATTTGATCTTAGATTAGTATACAGGGCTAACATGCACATTCTTAAATAATTACAGTTTACTTGATAAATAATCCCACGATGTTTAGACCATTTTGAGGGAACACAAAAATATACTTTTATTAATAAGGCTAATAATTTGGTGTTCCTTCTTCTTTGTAAAAAGATTTCATCCTCATTAATATATAGGTCGACTAATCCAAGTCGGATATCATAAGTTTTAGAAATTAAGAAATTTTATAATAAGAGTATATTACACCATTGTTGCATAAATCCTTTCATGCCAGAATTAAGATTCAAAAGGGTCATTATTTCTTTTCTGGAGAGGCTGTTTTTTTTTTCTCTCGAGAGGGTGTTGTTGATGTAATCCTGCACAAAAATCTGAAGTATTATTGCATTTTATAATTTTAAACCATTATGTTCATCGTGTAAACCAAAACCCTACCGGTTATATGTGGCACACCTGTCACATTTGTGCTCTATTATTGTTGGCAAATCTTGCACTTGAATCTAAGCGGGCGCATGCTTAGTTTGAAAAATATCGGCCGAGATCATGATAAATTTCCTAATGCCATTGCATGGTACGTGTTCAAAAAGGCTGCTGACATCATCCATGACTCAATAATGCATGTGCAATGCACGGCCAACTGTTCCTTGTGGGATAGAAAAAAGGATATTCCTCTCGTATCCAATACTGTTCCGTTTGGATGTACCGTGCATCTATTTTTTCTTTGACAAACAAAGTTTGTTTGACACGGACTCTAGAAATAAGTTACACAATCTCTCGGTTAATCCTAACCGTAAATTGTAGATCTAAAGGGGCAAAATAATTCAGATGATGTGGATCAACGCGACGCCTCGAAACACATCCTTATATTACTTTTAGTATAGATTCGTATCATCCAAAGCTGAAATTCTGGATCCGTCAGCTGGTGGAGCGTCGTGTCCGTCGCGTCACGACGAGCGAGTACGCGGTACTCGCTGCTACTAGCTTGCAAGCAAAAGAATGCCACCCACAGGTTTGCGCTGCTGCCCTGCGGAGCACGGCTCCCGTCCCATCTTTCTCGATTACGTGACACTGAACA
This sequence comes from Avena longiglumis, assembly GCA_030063025.1. NCBI lineage: Eukaryota > Viridiplantae > Streptophyta > Magnoliopsida > Poales > Poaceae > Avena > Avena longiglumis. The sequence goes on along the minus strand of CP125978.1, from coordinate 454,901,572 downwards.
AACCGTGTGGATCCGGGCCATGTACTGAACCTGCGACAAGCAACCGACGACATGTCCCGGTCTTTCTATGTCACCGTGTGTCGTGGATCTACAGCCAAGGACGGGGTCGGGTACATCCTCGGAATCACAGGAACATATGTACGTTCACACTATCCATCTATCTAGTTGGCTAGACTACTCATGGCCTCGATCTGATATGTAGGCGTGACAAGATCGGCCTATTTTTGGAGCACGGAGCAGTTTGATTAAAGGATAGTAATTTTATCCACGGATCCAGCTATCAAGGATATCTGACCCGACGAGTAAGGCTACGCAAGATTAATTATGCCCAGAGATTTCATAGGACAGATATCCGCTAATTCATGGAAGGGAATTGGTAGTGGTTTCGCTCCATAAATATCTAACGGATACCCGGCTGACATCACATGTTAGTGGAACATTGTTTTTTTTACATGTGTCATATTACTCACTAAAGGGTCTGTCATTGTTGTTTAATCGGTTTGGTCCGAAAGAAGTGCGGGAATTGGAAGAGCTAAAAAATACATTGATTGGTATTTAACTTTCTGAGGGTGCAGACGTGGGGAATTGGGCTCTAACTATTTCTAGTGTTTACTCTTTAAAATCCTTGTATGAGGAAATTATGAATTCAGGGGTGAGGGACTCTAGAATGATGAATCTTTGGAAGTCATACATGCCGCTTAAAGTGAATTTTTTTGTATGGATGTGCTTTAGGGGAAGTATCCAGGTGAAAGTTAACTTGAAGACGAAAGGTAAAAGTTAACTTGAAGACGAAAGGCTGGCCATGAGATCCGAGTTGTAGGCTCCGTGGAGAGTTAGAAACAACCAATCACTTGATTTTTGGTTGTTCTTTGTCTCACTTTGACTGGCGGTGGTTAGAACAAGCTATGAAGTGGGAAGGGCCACCTCAAAACTTTGAGGATTTTACTAACATGGGTTTAAATCAACCAGGGACTCGTTCTAATTACTGTGGATGGGCGGTGATTGGAGCGCTCTTTTGTTCTATCTGGTTATGTCACAATTATCTTGTTTTTAACAATAAAATCTGTAGTTGTCCGCTAAATAATATTTACAAAATGATTTCTTTGCTCTCTCAGTGGAAGTGCCTACCATCGGCAAAGCATAAAGCGATGTGGGAGGATATGATCAACATGCTGAAGACCGCAGTGAACACTTCTTATTTTATGGCTAGAACACGAGGAGGGATTGATTTACGTCGGTAGATAGGTTCCTAGTTTCTTTGGCAGCTCCTGCGTGAGCTCTGTTCTGAATTTGTATTTTGGAAACTATTTGCTATCTAAACCTTTTTGTTTTGTTCTTTAGCTCCTTTGTAACCGGTACCCCTAGTGAACCTTGGCTTTTATATATATATATATATAAAAGCTGGGCCTTTGGCCTTTGCTCCAAAAAAACACTCCCTACGCACAGACGAGGCACCTGCCAGGGGAAGCGGCGAAGCGCCAGTGACATATCCCCTCCTGGGATCCTCGTAGGCCATAGCGGACCGGCGACGCCGCCGCTCTCCCTGCCACCCCTATTGCTCGTCTGCTAGGAATCGCCAGCGACCGTCCCTCCCGCATTCCTCCCCGTCTACAAGAATCGTTGGCGGTTGTCCTGTTCTCGCCGACCTCCCTGACAGTAAGAACTCCCCTCCCTCAATTCTCTACCTCATTGTACTTGGCAACCTCCCCCGTTTCCCCTCACCCATGCCTCGATTTGCTAATTGAAGAGCTTGTCCTTGCTACTGCTGAGTAGATGTCATGGCACCAGTGGAAAAGAATGGACGCGAGAGAGCGAGAGGAGCGGCAACAACCACCGCACGATTTGCTCTAGCGGCCACCCGTTACGGCAAGATTACTGAATTGTACTTATCTTGTAGGATGCTAATGAATCCATTGTCACCGAGGAATGATACTCTAAGCATCTAATTTTCAAATCAACATTTCTACTATATATTCCTATGTCTATTGAATACATGAGATGTTGTGTTGGAAACTTGTAATAAAACACACTGTCTATGTTCTGTGAGACTGTTATTAGACATCTATGTATTTTGTGGTGTTATTCTGTGAGATTTGACATGCTTTAAGTTATATTGAATGTTGTTATGATTATGTATATAGCATGTAAACCAATGGATGTTCGTAGACGCATGGATATCCGGCTGGTTTGATATGGGGGCGACATCAATGTCCATGGATAGCAAAGTTTATGGATTTGGATTTGATATATCCGTCGTCTAAACCCGCTCCATCGTCGTCCTCAACGAAGATCAATTACCGTGTTGCGAAGGAACCCACGACTCGTCGGTGGTTGCTCTGGGAGATGGGCGCTGCGTGGCCGCGAATGGTGAATGTTCGTGATGTGTGGGGCAGGACTGAATATGATCGTCACGCGACGCAATCCTGGCCCGCTTTCCCGCCGAGAGCGACGGAGCCAGTGAGCCACGGGGAGCACGCAAGGAACATGACCCCGCCCCATCAAAAGACACGATATCCATATAGGAGTACTATCCTGTTCTAGAACAAGCCACCATTCCTCATGAGCAGCAAATATTCCTTCCGAAAGCTTCGGTGCTCGCCCTGTTGGTGGCCGTCACTGTTCACTGGTCCCAGAGATGAGATGCCGATACAGATACATACAACACGACTCTGCATGCTCGTCGGCCGGTTGACCGGACGAGCGGACGTACGTGTGGCCCGTGGGCCGTGGCCGAGATGATACGCCGAGCACAGTAGTGCAAGTTGTGGCCGGCCGGGTCGTACGTGCCGCCAACCCAAAGCCGAAGGGAGAGGCTCCCGTAGGCCGGGCGCACTATGGCAGGTACAGTATTCAGAGGCACTCTAAAGTGCCTCCAATAGTTAAATTAGTCTTGTGATTAAGTTTTGGCGACTAAAAAAGTCTAGGGGACGTCGTGTAGGTAAAAGTTTTTTGAGGCAGTTTTAAAAAGTGCCTCTAATCATAGTTAATTGAGGCACTATGACTAATGCCTCTAAATCCTAGCCAATTGAGGCACTATGGATAGTGCCTCAAAAACCAACTTAAGGCACAAATTAGAGTGCCTCTAAACCCAGCTTTTTGAGGCACTATCCATAGTGCCTCCAAAAACCAGCTTTTTGAGGCACTATCCATAGTGCCTCTAAAACCCGCTTTTTGAGGCACTATGCATAGTGCCTCCAAAAACCAGCTTTTTGAGGCACTATGCATAGTGCCTCCAAAAACCAGCTTTTTGAGGCACTATCCATAGTGCCTCCAAAAACCAGCTTTTTGAGGCACTATCCATAGTGCCTCCAAAAACCAGCTTTTTGAGGCACTATCCATAGTGCCTCTAAAACCTAGCTTTTTACAAACCACATATATTACAAACCACATTACAAACCACATTACAAACCACATATATTACAAACCACATTACAAACCACATTACAAACCACATATATTACAAACCACATTACAAACCACATTACAAACCACATATATAGAAATATCTTACATTAACATTACAAACCACATATATTACAAGTCATATCTTACAGTCATATCTTACAGTCATATTTTACAGTCATATCTTACATTTGTTCACAGCCATATCTTACAGTCATATCCCACAACCATTGTTCACAGCCATATCTTACAACTGAGACCATGCAATATCATCAGCTGTTTGGCAATCCCTTGTCCGAGTCACTGAGTTTGAGACCATGCAATATCATCACCGCATTGTTAAGATTTGTCTGAGTTCAACAGCTTGAACAAAAGGAGCGAGAAGGATGAGCAGCTAGTTCAAAAGAAGGATCAAGCAGAAGCGGCTAGTTCAGCTTCAACATTTTCAACAAAAGGAGCAGCTAGTTTAGGAGTTTACTTACCTTGTGTGGTCTTCAATCAGAAGCGGCAGGAGAAGCATCTTGCTTTTGTACTCTTGATCTTGGTTTCTTTTCTCTAACTTTTGCTCGCTCATGTCTGGTTCATCCGTAATCTGCACATTTTTAGTTTATAGTGTTGTCGTGTAATATTCATTCAACTGTAATAGTTTACAAAGCGTAACTTGCCTTGTCTCGTAATTGCGAATCTGTTGTAGCTATAGCAGGAGCGAGCTTTCTTGCACTCTTGATCTTGGTTTCTTGATCTTTGTTTCTGGCTCATGACTTGTTCATCCACAAGTCACATTTTTTCATGTGTTAGTACATGAAACAGTTCGAGATATTCGAGCAAAAGCATTACTTGTAACATACCTTTTCATGCATTTGAGACTCTGTGTTAGCGAAGCGATGTGATACTGCTTGTTTCGTTTCGAATTTGGTTTCTTCACTCTACCTTTTGCCCGGATCATGACCGGTTCCTCCATAATTACTTTCTTTGTTGGTTCATCCGGAAGCTGCACATTTTTTCATGTATTAGTACATGAAACAGTTGATATTCTTTGGAGCGTGTGATATGTAACATACCTTTTCATTCATTTGAGACTCGTGTTAGCGAAGCGATGTGATAGCGAAGCATAAACAGCAGGATTTGCTTCAAGAGTTGTTCCTTGTGCACCAGACTTCTGCCGAGTCAATATGTTAGTAGGAGCGTAAGCATAAACAATACCGCGAAAGTGATAATCTGAGTTCTATAATCATATCACATGCCATGCTCGTAGGGCAGATTTCTTATTAGCTCCCGGCTTCCCGGCACCTTGACCGAGTTTTGTCTATTAATTTTGTTTTGCAGATTTTTTCATATAAATCTCTTAATGTAACTGCACATATTTAAGAAATACTGAGTAGGAGCACCTTGACTGAGTAGGAGCAGATTTTTCCATACAAAGTTTAAGACATACTAACATGATTCCTTGGCCATGGAATGCACTTAGCTTGCGCATTTCCCATCCTTGTCATTATCCCAAGTGGTCTAGGCGATGCAGTTGTATCACGGTGAACAATGTTGACCATGACCTCCACATAATCACTTAGTGGATCTCCATCTAAACCAACTGCATTTATATCTGCAGTTTGAATTGTTCCAAGAGCTGCAAGGTTAGAAGAATTTGGTGAAGTCAAGACAACTTCCATTCCTCTACTTATTCTGGGCTTTGGGATGGTTCTGCAAATGTTTGACTTCTTCATCTCTTGAGCTTTCTCTAGTTTAATTTTCTTTATCATAGCAACCTGCATTTAGTTAAATTCCTAGTCAGCAAGAGTTACAAGGTACAAGAAAAAACACACGTACAAGGATTTCTTATTGACACATGTACAAGCAGTAGTTATTTTACCTCGGCAGTTTCATTCTTCGCAAGATTAACTTCATTTCCAATCTTTTCTTCTACCCTTTGCCTTTTCCTTTTCTTGTCATCTACTGCTTTCTTCTCCTCCTGACCACTGTTCTTCATCTTGTCAAATCCTTCTGCTTCTTCAACAAGAGGTTCTTCAATATGTTCTTTGATTCTCTTGTGATGTTTGAAATAGCTCCATCATCACAAGATTTCTCTTCTAGCTTATCACTTACATCACCAAACTTGACTGGTTTCTACAAGCTTCTCTACAACACCCCGAGATTTTTGTTTTCCTGTAACATCATGTAGAGCGAGATAGAGCCTTGACTTCTCACCGTTCTTTCCACCAAGGAGCCCTAATCCATGATTACTTGACTTCTTAGCCTTTGGGAACAATGTTGAATAAAATCTTCCTCATTTGCTTGCTCATGTATCAAGTTTGGGTTGTCCACAAACTTCACATTTATCTCTTCCTGTTTGCAACATTACAAAGAATGAGGAACATGTAATGGATATTTGCAAGATTGACTCAAATCAAGATAAACAAAAGAAGTTACAACTTTATTACTTACAATCTTTTTCTTGCAAAATTCATCAACTGGTTTCCCATCCTTATTTGTATGTGTAATTCTCAGAAAGTGAGCTCGATATTTTGCTCCTTCTTTTATTTCCTGAAATTCATGGAAAACTATCATACCGTGATCTTTGAAAATTTTAGATATTCAAGTATGCAACAAATCCACAATTAACTTACTTCTTGTACTCTTCGCAAAACTTCTAGTACCAAATGTATGAACTGCATTTGCTTGACAATTTCGCCTCTTTGTTCTTCATACTTAATGCCTACATTACGACAAGAAATTATACATTAATGCCTATAGTATGAATTAGCACAAGCAGTTGAAAAAATAGTATATCCAAAGATATCCAAAGATTGCTACTTTAGTATACCTTAGACTTTGGTGTTCTCCAAAATTTACATAGCCAAACCCATCGGCGGGAGGTATCCTGGATTTGCATCCATTGGCAATGTTGCTTTTGAGTGACAACTCATCCTTGTAAAATTTTCTCTTCAAATAGCACTTGTAATCTTTCCACTTCTTTCTAGCAGATATCAACACCCAGCACTTGTAACAATCTGGTATTTCAAAGAAATACCAAAAGTGTTCTGATTAGGCAACATTAGTAATTTGCAGGCAGAAAACATAGTTCAGAACTACAATCCAGTTTATTTAAGAGATTTTACCTTTACTGTCTTCCATAGCTTATCTTTTTCATATTCAGGAACTTTGCTCCAATTGGTAGCTGCCAAAGAAATTTCTTTTCCCTTAACTAAAGAAGCAATGAAATTTGTTAGCACAAGTTTTGAACCCACAAGGTTGGCCTTCTTTGTTAAATTCCAAACCGATCTTGTTTCTTGGATCATACTCTTTCCGTAATCTTTTCAACTTAGTGGGCCCTCTCACGCACTTCTCTGTTGTTGTCATGTAACAAGTATTTAAATTAACCAATGTGTCATCCATTTCACAATATTCAAATAAACTGCCTAAATTAACAAGAGGAGAAGGCAACCTAAAACTAACCTTCCTGTAACTGTTGATTGATATCACCTTCTTCATTTTCATCATGAGTAGTAGCATCACTATCATACTGTTCACTACCATCATCATCCTCATCCTCATTTTCTACCACATCTATTTCTTCATATATCATGTTGTTCTACATTAAGACAGGAACATAAATCACATATTAGAATGGCATAAATTAGGTGCTTCATATGTTTTCACATAAATCACATATTAGAATGGCATAAATTAGATTCTTACTTCTGCTGGTTCTTTGTATATTCCTTTTATCTTTGCTTCCTCAAGAAATCTTCTAAAAATTTCTCCACTCTTGATTTCTATCTGTGTTGGTGGCACACCAAGTTTCATCAGTTGCATGTTAACCTCATTTAGCCTACTTCTCTGACTGTCCATGTTAGCAGTCCCTGCAGAAGAAACAATAGAACTTTATTACCATGTTCAACAGAATCAAACCAGCAAACAAAAGAAACAATAGAACTATATCAAATTACCTAGACACAACAGCAAACCATTCATTATCAATTGGATCTTGCAAATAGTAGACCTGTTTTGCTTGACTAGCTAGTATAAATGGCATAGATGAAAGAATTTCCCCTTTGTCTACATGATTGAAGTTGACTTCAGTTATTCCAAATTCATCTACTCTAATTCCAGTATCTTTAACCCATTCACACTTGAATAATACTACACTAGCTTTGTTTGAATAATTCAATTCAACTATTTCATGGATCACCACAAATTTGACCATCTCCTAATGTGTGATCTACTGAATAACTTAATGTCTTTGCAGTAGTTGAAACTCCATCACACTGGGAAGATTTTCCAGCAGAATGGCTTCTTGTGTGGAATGTATAGCCATTAATCTTGTAGCTGTTGTATTTCTTCACCATCATGAAAGGCTTTTGTGCTAGTAGAACAACTTCTTGTGGTAGTTCAACTCCTTTATGCATTAAAGAATGCACATGTTCAATAAACCATTTCAGGAATTGTTGGTGGTGAGCAACTTCAACTTCTCTTCTACTTTTCCTTACATGCTTGTAGCATTGTGATATGCTCATTTGCAAACCTAGTAATTTCTGGATAACTAAGCAACACATGCCTTTGAGCTTGTGTCCATGAAATGTGATCTAGCTCATCTACTTGAAATGCAGAGAGCTGTCTTCCAATTGTTCTTAAATATATATTAGTGTCTGGACTGCTAGTTGTGCTATCATCGATGCATTGTCTCTTTGTTGGAATTTTCCGGATATCTTGCACAAAAATCCAAGCTCTCATCAAATATATATCCCTCTCCTATTGATGCTTCAGATGTCTTCTAGTATGTACCATCCCTTTACACTTCCCAACAAACATCTCTGTAGACCACATGTTTCGAATTGCCGTCCACCTATCAACACTTCACTTGCAAGATGGATGACAAGATGTTCCATTATATCAAAGAATGATGGTGGAAAAATCTGCTCTAGCTCACACATTGTTTCAGTAATTTCTTCTTCCAACTTTTGCATCTCAGTAGGATCTATGACTTTGGAGCAAACTTTCTTGAAGTACTTGCTAAGATTAATTAGTGGAAGAGCAACAGGGGCAGGCATGGTTCTACTTATAGTTAAAGGAAATACATCTTCAAAAATTATGTGGCAGTCATGAGTTTTTAGCCCAACTATTTTTTCTCATCTAACCTGAACTTCCCATCCATGTTTGAAGCATAGTCTCTGGAAACCTTGCATTTTCTGGCTGAGCAGAATACCTTCTTATTATCTGAATTCATGTAGTGCATTGCTTCAGGCAAGTCTGGTTTCTCTTGAGTTTCATCAACATGGAGATGTGTTCTGATTTTAAATCTTTTCATATCCAGTCTTGCTTTCACATTATCTTTGGACCTGTTGTCCACTTGTAAAATTGTGTGAACAATATTATCAAACACATTCTTCTCTATATGCATTGAGTCCAAATTATGTCGAACCAGCAAATGTTCCCAATATTCAAGCTGGAAAAAGATGCTTCTCTTCTTGAATGTTGACTCTACAGTGTGCACATCCTCCAGTACAGTATCTTCCTCCCCTTCATCTCTTTGTCTCTTTTTCTTCTTAGACTTTTGTTGTTTCTGTGTTTTCCCATAGATGGTGTGAATGCCTTTTGTCATTTCTGAAATCTCATGACCTGATGGCTGAATTGGAGGTTCCTGCCTTGATTGTGCCATCAAATGAGTCTTTATCCTTCCTAAATGGGTGGTCTGCAGGTAGAAACATCCTAGTACCCAGGTAGCATGCTTTGTGTCCATGTTTTAAACGTTTGGAACATGTACCCAGCAGGCAGTGGGAGCAAACAACAATACTCTCTCCACTAAGAATTCCCCGGCCTAGCCAGTCACTAATTGTCCATAGCAGTGCAGCATACACCCTGAATTTCCTTCCTACATGAGAATCAAAAGTCCAAAGACCATCCTTCCATAACACTTTCAGTTCATCAACAACTAGCTGCAGGTAAATGTCTATGTCTTTCCCTGGTGCCTTCCTACCAGGAATAATAACTGACAAAATGAAGTTGTTTTCTTTCATGCAACTCTCTGCTGGAAGATTGTATGGAATCAGTACAATTGGCCAGATGCTGTAAGACAGGTTCATAGTTCTGAATGGATTGAAACCATCAGTTGCCAGTCCAAACCTAATATTTCTAGCTTCTTTACTGAACCACTCATATTTTGCATCAAAATGCTTCCAAGCTGGTGCATCAGCAGGATGCCTCATAAGACCATCCTTGATCCTACCATCAACATGCCAACTCATAAGTGGGGCTGTGTTGCTTGACATGAATAATCTTCTAATTCTCTTCTTCAATGGGAAATGCCTGACCACCTTTTGAGCAACCTTGCTAAATCTTTTGCCACCACCAATTTCCTTCACAATCTTCCATCTGGATGCATTACATACTGGACAGACAGATGCATTGATATTGTCTCCTCTATATATGATGCAGTCATTAATGCATGCATCATATGTGTCATACCCCAGCCCTACAGATTTGATGTACTGTTTGGATTCATGAAAATTCATAGGGAGAGTTGTATCCTCTGGTAGGACATCCCTAAATAGCTACAGTACATCTTCAAATGTAGCTCTGGTTAATCCCCTGGTGTTCTTTATGTTCATCAGCTTCACAAGAAATTGCAGTTTTGTAAATTTTGTACATCCTGCATATAATTCTTGTCTGCCATCATTAACTAACTTTTTGAATGCCTCAGCTTCTTCATCAGCTTCATCTGTTTCTTCAGAGTCATCATCAGTATCATCATTGTCAACTTGTGTATCTGATCCTAAAGAGCTGTTGTTGTACATATCATGAGAACCCAACATCATCTCATCCATCTCATCACTTCCTAAAGGCAATTCTACTGATTCATTGGGTTGTACAGTAGGAATAGCACAATCTACTGATTCCCCATGGTATACCCATGTTGTATACCCAGGCATGAATCCTACAGATATTATATGGTCTTCAACATCTTCTAAACTTTGCCTAGAGATGTTACAACAAAGTTTGCATGGGCAGACAATCTTTTGGCTAAAACCAGAATTTGTAGCTGCAAACTGAATGAAACCCCTAACCCCATCTGCAAAGCGTATCGGATCTAGCGGACTCATCCAAGTTTTATCCATTGTACAAATAGATGAATAAACTTAGCAACTTGTTCTGTGTAACCAATACCAAGATACTAGTTACTATACCAACATTCAAACAAACAAACTAGGTAATAACAGAATTCAGTACAAGATATCGAGCACATCGAGAACGATTCGAGTACAAGTAATAACAGGAACAGTTCAGAGTACAGGTAATAACAGAGTATAGCATATTAGAGCACAAGTAATAACAGGAACAGAAGAGGAACAGAGCATATCAGAGCAGAGCACAAGTATAGCATATCAGAGCAGAGCACAAGTAATAACAGGAACAGGTGGTGAATTCCTAACCTGAAGAACCAGCCTCGGCATCATTGCGAGTTATTTGTCGATGAAGAATAGATCGACGTGGATCATCATTACGGGTGCCCATTGCACGACGTGGATCTCGACGGAGAGGTGGTGGACGAGCTCTAGGCGGCGGCGGATCTCGTCGGAGGAGAGGAGCTCGATCGAGGAAGAGGAGGCGGTGGTGGATCTCGGCAGAGAGGTGGTGGTGGACGAGCTCGAGGAGGCGGTGGTGGATCTCGGGAGAGGTGGTGGTGGGCGAGCTCGGTGGCGGATCTCGTCGAGGAAGAGGAAGAGGAGGCGGTGGTGGATCTCGGAGAGGTGGTGGTGGACGAGCTCGAGGAGGAGGCGGTGGTGGATCTCGAGAGGTGGTGGTGGGCGAGCTCAGGCGGCGGATCTCGTCGAGGAGGAGGCGGTGGTGGATCTCGGCGGAGAGGTGGTGGGCGAGCTCGAGGAGGAGGCGGTGGTGGATCTCGACGGAGAGGTGGTGGTGGACGAGCTCCAGGCGGCGGCGGATCTCGTCGGAGGAGAGGAGCTCGATCGAGGAAGAGGAGAGGCGCGTTGTATCTGAAAAAAAAGAGAGCCAAGGTAAAAGGGAGAAAGACTAGGGTCAGTAACATGACATGAAAAATTAAAGGACTGAAATGAAAAAATTAAAGGACTAAAATGAAAAATGCTTTGTTCCCTTCTAGTTTACATTGTTGTCTAGCTAGTGATATTTTATTTTAACAGTAGTGTATAAACTACATAGTTTATACATAATCATAATCATAGTTTAAACATTCATAATATTGAATATTGTAAAACTAAATATTTGCCTAGTTACATTCATAACATTCATAACATTCATAATCATAATCATAATACTAAATATTTGCCTAGTTGAATATTGTAAAACTAAATATTGTACAATGTACAATGTTGAATATTGTACATTGTACATTGAGATGCAAAACTAAACATTGTACATTGTAGTCTAGTTGCCCATGGTCTGAATATTTATGAATTCAGAACAATGAAGGCCTTCTAGACACAAAATTAAATGATCAACACTAGATAAACAGAAAATCAAGAAACTGATCAACACTTGATAAACAGAAAAGCATCAACACTTGAATAACAGAAAATGATCAACACTTGATAACCAACATTACAAAACATTGTTCAACTTACAAACCAACATTACAGTAGATGCATTGTTCAGAACACTAGTCCACTAGAACACATTACAACTTAAAATGAAACACAATTTCTAATCAAGGGTCTTCAATCATGTTCTTCAATCATGTTCTTCAAGGGTCTTCAATCTCCACAAAATCAAGGCAGATGTGACCATGCCTTGGGTCTGCAACAATCAGCAACAGTGATCCCTCTACTATATTTGCCTCCTCCCTAAATTGCTGCCATCCTATTGTGAATGCAATTCTATCATCTTCATCTTCCATGTGGTACCATCCTTCAAAGGGCACATTAAATTCCCTAATAGATTTGAATGTCCTTGCCATGGGCATCCAACTTCTCTGAATGTTTTTGCAGAAAGGTACTGGCATAGTAACAACTTGTGTAAGAACAAAGTCTGAAACATTGCATAAAAAAGTGAGAAATTAAGTAGTAGATAGTTACCAAAGCATCTAGTTCAACATTTTCCTAATTATACTTGTGCACCATAAACTGCATCTCATTGACACTTTCATAGAATTCTTCCTCAGCTAGTTCTTGCCCTGGTTTTAGAGCCAAAACCTTGTAGATACCATAATTGATGGTTGCCATGTTCTCCTCACTAATTTCTCGATGTTTGAGAAAATAGTCTTCAAGTATAGCTCTAATTTCAGGCATCACACAAGAAAGACCTGCTCAAAGTAGTAAACAATGGCAAACTAGTTAACATAGCAAGTCTTTCATTAACATGACATAAAACAGTTAAAATTGTGAAACAGTTTACCTCCATCTGCAACAATAGGCTTCTCAACCTTCATATTGTCCACAAATTCGCATAATCGTGATATCAAAATTGTTGGCCTGTTCCACATACGAAAGAGACAACCTCACCTTTGGATATCATATTTCCTAACAAGGGAACTCCAGTATGGTCCATGATGGTAGTTCTTGACACTTCTTTCTCCGAAGAAGTCATACACATGCCTGTTCTGCATGTAGCCACCATCCAGTTCTTTGACATTGCAAATTTTTCAAGTTGTTCCTTGAATTTGCAAGGTACTGCCTGAAATAAAAACAAGAGGAATGTTTGTCATTATACACCTCCTTTCCAGATAAAAACAATAGATCCATTGTACTGATGTTATAACTTACCACTCCATTTTCAAATCCCTGCATCATAATCAGATCACAAGAAACTGCACGCCTGTCAGAATGGAGGCCACAGTTTTGCACTGGTTGCTGGCACAGAACACAACTCATCTCATCCATTCCTATGAAAAGAGGCAAAGGATCTGAATCACCTGTAGGATAACTTGTGCTCCTGTTGTACAATCAGAGATCTGCATCACACATGAAACATTCAGATGTAAGTACACAAACAGAACAACAATATTCAGGTAAGAACAAGAGATGAACTCACCATAGGCAGAAGAACTCGACATAGGCAGAAGAAATGACTCCATACTACCACCAAGTTAAATAGGAAAGCACCTGGACGTGGGGGCAAGCACCTGGCGCAGCACTTCCCCCACTTCCCCCACTTTCCCCACTTCCAAGGACGTGTGTGCAGTGCATAAATGTAATAAATGAAAAAATTCTCTGAATAAATGTACAAAATGGTCTGAATGCTCTGGTAATTTAGGCACAAGTAGTTGACTAGTAGTAGAACTAATGTAGTCTATTATGGAACTAATGTAGTCTAGTAGCCCATGGTCTCTGAATATTTATGAATTCAGATCAATGAAGGCCTTCTAGACATCAACAAAACAGGAATATGAAACAAGTACTAAAACAAGCACATCCATAGTTGACAACATTAAAACAAGCACAACCATATAATTTCAGGCACAATACAAGTGATACAAACACTAGTAGTTAACTTACAGAATAAGGACATAATAACTAAAGCTTAAAACAACATTGATGACATTGTTCCTTAAACAACTGCAGCACAACCTAAACAAGCATTTGTTAACTAACTGATTCCAAATTAGCCTTGTCACTAACTGATTCCTTAGTTGACAATGTCAACAAAGTTCAGCCCAAGGTGATCACTCATATGTTCTATCTTGATCACAAGCATTGAAGCCCATCCAACATCAGCAGCAAATGTGAAGTCATTCCACCCTGCGGTGAAAATGACTTCTCCATGTTCCTTGCTAATGGAGTAGGCACATGCAATGAAGTTATCTTCGTCTCCTTCTATGTCTTGCCCTTCCCTGGAAAGATGTGCTATGCCATGTCTTGGGTACACAGCCTTGTCTGACCTCAATAGGCATGAACCCAATAATCATGTATTTCGGTTAGTATTTTTTTACACATTAGGCATGCATAGAATGAAACAATGAATAGTGATTTAGCTCTAAGCCTTACCAAAGGCATCCCATGCTTGGTTTTCCTCATTCATCTTGTGTACCCAAATTCTTCTCATCATTACTTTCAATGATCTCATGGTCATCACATGAACATCTTTGTAGATGGCAAATAAGATGGTGGCCATGTTCATTCGAGGATTGATTGAATGTTTGAGAAGATTGTCCTGTACAGAATGCTTCTTATTCCAGAAGGGACACCTCCAATCACTAAGCAAAAGAGAAGAAATAAAATAATTAGTACTAGTACATGTAAAGAAATTAGTAGTAGTTGAGGAAATAGTTAGTAGTAGTTGTTAGCAAGAACTTACATGGAGCTTCATGGATGTACTTTTCAACACCATTTGAGGAAATGGTGACATGGAATAAATTGTCCAAACCCTCAATAGGATCTGGATCATATTCAAATTCCAGTACATCACCAAGACCAATGTCGTAGACTCTCCACAATGACGTCCAATAAGGACCACAAATCAATGTCTTTTCATCAGTCTTCTTCAAGTACAGATCATAGTTTCTAATTGCACTCTTGGCAACCAGCCAATTCTTAGGATTGAAATCATTCAGTCTCTCCCTAAATGAACATGGAACAACCTACAGGATGAACATAACATAATGTAGTTAACTTACCAACCTACAGGATGAATACAACATAAAGTAAACTATTGTTGTCTGGATGTGAAAACTCACCACACCATCAAATGGAAACTCATCAACAATGACAACTGAAGTCGGTTGCCCTCCTCGTGTCCTACCACAGCCAGAGCAGGTCCACACACAAAGACAGTCCATTGCTAAAAACAGGAAAACGCAAACCTAATCAGGAAAACGCAACCCTAATCAGGAACATATTCAGGAAGAACATTTAGAAGAAAGAGGGATTTACCTGAGAAGAAACCCTAATGAAGAAATACGGTCACTGTAATATTACAAGAAGAAAGAGGGATTAGGACAAAACCCTAAAGAAACAGAAGAAAAGATTAGAGAGAAGTGAAGAAGGTTGGAAGAATCAAGCAACAGAAGAAAAGATTAGAGAGAGAACTGAAGAAATCTGAAGAAATGCAAAGGAACTGAAGAACTCACCGTACAATCTGCCGAGAGAACTGAAGAACTGAAAGTGGAACTCACCAGAGAACTGAAAGTGGGAGAGAGGGAATCGCCGAATGGGGAGAGAGAGGGAGGTTGTCCTTCTTCCCTCCTTATAATATTCCAACGCCCACGCGCTTCCTCTCTTCGCCCATATTTTGGCCCATATTTTGGGCGAGTGGGCCTTTGCCTAGTACTTTCTCCTACAGTTGGGCCTTTGTGTTTTAAAAAACAGCAAGTGTAAGAAGTATACAGAGAAGTTTCTTTTTTGAATCCATTTTAAAAACAGCAGTGGCAAGTAGAAAAAATTCAATTTGTTGCAACAACTTATCCTTGCTATTGTGAAAATTAACACAATAGCAAGATGGATTTGTTGCATCTATATTTTAAAAGCAAACACAACTGGATCGTAAAACACAAACTTGATATATAATATAAGTTCAATAATAGCTGGATACAAACACAACGGGTACACAACCACAACTAGATACAAACACACCGATACAAACACAAATTCATGGACACTACTTAGATGATCTCTAGTAGATGATCCCTAGTTGATGATCTCAACAAAGTTAAGACCAATAAACTCTTGCATGGGCTCTACTTTCATCAAAAGAAGTGCTTCATTGCCAATGTTAGCAAGATTGGTGAAATCATCCATCCATTCTCGAAAACACACATGCCCCATGTCCCGTGCAATGGAGTAGGTGCCAATGAACTCTTCTTGTTCTTCTCCTAGCAAGTCCATCCTTGGAAAGATGAGCAATGCCAAAACCTGGTACTGCACCCATCTATAGCCTCAAGAGGCATGTCTTAAAACAAATAAATATCCACAATTGATTTAGTTGCATGCAAATAAAATAATTTCAGATGTCAAACATATGAACTGTGGGAAATTACCAGGCATTGAAGTGAACATTGTCATCATCCATCTTGTGCACCCAAAATGTTTCTCGATCCTTTGGTTCATAAAATTCCTTCTCCACAAAAACATCTTTGTAAATGCCAAACAGGATTGCAGCCATGTCCTGTTCACTAATGGAGTGGATGTCTGAGAAGATTGTCCTATAGAGGATACTTCTTATTGGGCTAGGCAAATCTCCTACAACTAATCAGAGAGGATGTGTTAGCCTTAATTATTTCGAAAATGCATTGTGAAAAAAGATGAGTTATTGTTGTGATACCAGTTTCTTCAACTGCATCCTTCTCAACATTGTTGGAATGAACAGTTATGTCAAATGAGTTCTCTAAAGGTTCAAAGGGATCATCAGTACATTGGAAATGTACAACATCACCCACGGCAATGTCATAAACTCTAACTAATGATCTCCAGTAAGGGCCACATATTAGTGTAGCTGACTCATCCTTCTGTAAGAATAAATCAAATCTTCTGAATCTTGGGCTCTTGGCAACTAACCATTTCCCAGGAACTAAATTGTTCAACCTCTGTTTGAATGAGCAGGGAATGTACTGCAGTTTAACAACATAATTTAGTTCCTCTGGTTGAATTAGCAGGGAATGAGCAGGGAATGAGCAGAAAAACTTACTACACCACGTCTAAAACCATGGCCAATGACAATGTCAAATCCATTAGCTCTCTGTTAGATCGCCACAATTGTCACCAGTCGATCACAGATAGCACACGTCATGCCATCCATCACCTACAAAATAACATCCAGGTTAATTCACCTACAAAAATTCACACAGGTTGATCACAGATAGCAGGTTCAAATTCAGAACCTGAGAGCTGAAAAGTCAAAGGAGGAAATTCAGAACATGCGACCTGAAAATGTAGTACAAGGATTAGATTGCATCAGATTAAATGAAATAGAATAATAAGATCTGTGTACAGAATTGAACTCACCCAGAAAGTCGAAGGGATAGAAGAAAAGCTCTGCGCAGAAGAATTGTAAACCGGCCAGGTTTCTCCTCCTATTTAAAGGTAAAGGGATGTAAAATCGCCCACGCCCACCACCGCCCACGCCCACCACTTCCCCACGATGTGGCCCATTTAAATGAGACATCGCATCGCTTTTCCCCACGATGTGGCCCATTTAATCGAGACACTATCCAGCCCATTCAAGATTAATCTAGCTTTATTATCACCAACTGGAGCCACGCAATGGATCCCTAATTTTGACCGAATAATCCTAGTGTCCTCAAATGAACAAGCGCACATCTCCTCTTTCGATCAATGTTTTCACAACATCTTTCCATCCAAAACAGATAATCGCTTGTCCATTCGATTAGCATCATTCTACAATCTTGGGTCTTGGAAAGCTGGCTTGTTCACAAAGAAGAATAACTTCAGATCCTTTAGGAACCCCAAGCACGGGAGCTCTTGAGCATAAGACAGCTTTAGAAACTTCAAAAGATAAGTATTTGTGAATTCTTTTGAAAAACCTCGAAAACAGAAATTTCAATTATGATCAAAACATACCATACAAGAACCATTAGTAGTGAACATGATCAAACATTACTAACCATTTCTCCTTCTCCGTGTCTCCAAAGTGAACATGATCAAAGGAAGATATGATGTTTTCTTCTGTCAATTTCCACACATACTCCTTAATATCAGGTCTTGGTAGCACTTCAACATAGCTTCTCAGTTGGATAACTTGATTGAATGTCAAATCAACCTTGTTTGCAAAAATGCATTCATTATCAAAGGATTCTTTACCAGCAAAACCAGGTCCTACATGACAAATAAAGCATTATTCATCACCCAAAAAAACTCTAGTAAAACAAGTATAATAGTAAGCATCTAGTGAAAATCACACCTCTAGTAGTAATCGGACTCCTTTCATGAATCTCAAATTGTATCTACAAAGATGTGCATAAATATGTTATAAGAGATACTCGATAAATGGTAAGAATGGGTTTAATAAGACAGGTAGTACTCTTCAATTTTAAGTATCTCAAGCTTAAGGTAGAACCACCGATGTCCGAGTCTTGGTGGTAGTTTTCATCTCAGAAATGAACATGCAAACATCCCCTTCCTTCAGATTAAATGCCTCTACCACCTTTGCCCATTCAGGAGGGATGATCTGGGCTTTTCCATCAGCATGAAGAATCATCCTACAGTACTTTATTGGAGATCCTAACTTGAGCATCACACCTACACTAACCAATTGAGATCTGGCTTGAATACAATGTCTCATGAGGTGTTCATCCATGAGGAACTGCATCAGGAACTTTCTTGTAAACTCTTGACTGAATTCCTGGAATTTGTTAGATAAAAATGTGAGTAATGTGCAGAACTTACAGATAAAAATATGAATAATGTGCAGAACATATATACATACCATTAAACCCTCCAAAGGAACGACATTTGTTGATGTAATTGTGCTAACATAATTCTTAATTGCAGGCCTTGGTAGCACTTCCACATTGCTTCTTAGCTGCATTAATTGGTGGTAATTCATTTGAACCAAATTTCCAAAATGCAGTTGTATCAATTGAATCAAATCCACGAATGTCCAGTCCTAACAAATTCCAAACAATGTATCATTAGTACCGTAAAATATAGATAAATGACAAGAGCATAGATTACAAGAGCATAGATTACCTCTAATTGTGATCATTAGCCTATCATCCCTCTCATCATCTTGGACTCTGTAGTAATCATATTCATCAGTAGTAAAAATCAGTAAAAATCAGATTTTTTGTTTAGAATTACAGATGAATTAGATGAACCATTTCAGATATACAAAGCACACACCTGCAATTATCTGATTGCTCTTGAGAAATCGCAGGGGGAGAAGGGGATGTGGTCCAGTTGGTGCGGCCGCGCGGATCCATTGCAGAATCAGGCTAGATGATCTCCAGCTCTACGGAGAGGATCTGCAGTTTCTCGGCCGAGAGGATCTGCACTCTCGGCGGCGGCGGCAGTGGGCGGCCGACGGAGAGGATATGCAACTCCAGTTGATGGCCAAGTAGTGCGGCGCGGACGGTGAGGATCTGCAGTTCTCCAGTCAGTGGCGGGCGCGGACGGTGAGGATCTGCAGCTCTCCCGGTGGGTGGTCGGCACGCGACGGAGAGGATCGGCAGCCCACAAGGGTGCGGCAAGTGCTGGAGCTCACGCTGAGAAATGGAGGCCAAACCCTAGCTCATGGCGGGGTGCCTCTCTTATACATTGGACAACAGAGGGGGGGTTTGTGCAAGGTGGCGCGGGTGGAGGGACGAATGGAAACTAAAAAATTAGCTGAGGGGCGTCCCAGCTAATCGCTATAACTACGGAGCCGATGTGGAAGGACACAGAAAAGTTAATAACAACCTAAGGTACTAATGTGCAAAATGACCATACTATATACGCACACACCCACCCACCTTGCCGTCACTTTCTCCACTCCTCACTCCCTCACTTTCCACCTCACTCTCCCTTTCCTCGTGTTAGGGTTCCACCGCCACGCCAAACATGAAACCCTCCAAATAATCCCATCGCCGCCACCTGAGGAGCTTGTCTGTTTTTTCCTCGTGTTCTTCTTCTGTTCTTCTTTCTTCTTCTTCTGTTCTTCTTTCTTCTTTCTTCTTTTATTCTACTCGTTAGATCTTTTCTGTTCTTGATTAGGAACTGTTGTTATTAGATTAGTGTTCTTAGTTTAGATTGTTGTTATTAAATTAGATTTGTTCTGTTCTTAGATTTGTTATTAGATTAGATTTGTTCTGTTCTTAGATTTGTTATTAGATTAGATTTGTTCTGTTCTTAGAT
The DNA here is from genome assembly GCA_030063025.1 of Avena longiglumis. Classification (NCBI taxonomy): domain Eukaryota; kingdom Viridiplantae; phylum Streptophyta; class Magnoliopsida; order Poales; family Poaceae; genus Avena; species Avena longiglumis. The sequence goes on along the minus strand of CP125978.1, from coordinate 454,881,419 downwards.
TTGTTATTAGATTAGATTTGTTCTGTTCTTAGATTTCTTAGCCTATCGTCCCTCTCATCATCTTGTTCTGTTCTTAGATTTGTTCGAGATTTATGTTCTGTTCTTAGATTTGTTCTGATCTTAGATTAGATTTGTTCTGTTCTTAGATACTGTTCTGATCATTAGCCTATCATCCCTCATCATCTTGTTCTGTTCTTAGATTTGTTCGAGATTTATGTTCTTTGTCTAACCTGCTATGTTCGAGATTTGTTCTTTGTCTAGATATATGTTCTTAGTTCTGTTCTTAGATTTGTTTTGTTCTTAGATTATATTTTGTTTAGGGTTCTGCTAGGATTAAATCTGTTGATGTCAAGAAATGTTGCTCTGATGAAGAAATGTTCTTAATTTTCAGAAATTTCATAATGTTCAGAAAGTTCAGATTGTTAAGATTGTTCGTAATGTCTTGAACTCGAATGTTCGATCTTTCAATGTTCAATATTCAATGTTCAATGTTCGATCTTTCCAATGTTCGATTTGTTGATCGTCGAATGTTCAGATGATCTGAATCTCAATGTTCGAACTTTCGAATGTTAGGAATATTCGTAATGTAATTATTCACTTTCTCAATGTTTTGCTATTTGATCATGTCCCAACATGTTTTAGCATTACCGATTACATTGCTTTAGCATTGATTACATGTTGTTTTTATACTAGATGGGAGCTCAGAGAACTGTGCCATTGACATCTCAGATGATGTGGCGCTTGATCCCAAGCCACAACACTAGTGGCAAAGATGGCAAGGTGTACTGGCAAAGGACACCTGCCGGTGACACCTCTGGCAAAGGACACCTCTACGGAGTGGTTCGTGCGGATGGTTATGTGCCGATTATGCCAGACAAGATGATGGCTTTGTTTTAAGGGGTATGTATCTATACAAACTTTGAACTATCTAGTCTGTTACATTCAGCGGTTGAGAAATGGTACTACTATTTATAAAATTTGTTGTATTTGTGTCAGATGTGACCAAAAAACAAGAGAATACATGAGTGGGACCACCAGTGTATGTTTGGAAATGACATACTACTGTGTCCATGCCAAGTTGAGTTTCTGGAAGAATGGTGCAATGGCAGAAGGCCAGCAATAAAGTACTATGTCTACAAGATGACAGAGTCAGCTGTCATTGAGAAGAAATGCAAAATGGTGAGCAGCTATTTACTTTATCATGCATAACAGTGTAGTAGAAACAGAGTCCAAAAGAATGCTAACAGTGTAAACTTGATACTTACACAGGAATTTAATGCTGAGTTCACAACCAAGTACCTGAAGGACTTTCTTGATGAACCACTTACTGTACAAGTTGAATCCATGGCTGAAGATGATCGTGTGGATGTGAGGATGAAGATGGGAGTAAACAATAGAGCAATGATAACCAAAGGATGGTGGATGCGGTGCCTTCAACATGAAGAAGGATGATGCTATGTTATTCGGCCGTACAAGTCGACGGTAAGTTACCGATGCTTGCGGCACTCCCATAAGCGTAGATCTGACAGTACTGATTGGGTGGAAGTATGTAGAACTGCTGTTATGAGTTCTACTTCTTTTGGATGTAATTATCTGATGGGTCGCTTGTTGGACTGCCTAGTACTATGCGGACTACTAAGTACTACTTTTGTAGTTGTAAGTATGGAGCAGTAAGTACTATGTTGGATTATCGATGAAATCAGTAGTATATAATTATGAACTGTGTGGTATCTGTTTTCTGATTATTTGATTATGCTGGTTATTCTTTTGGAGGCACAGCACAAAGTGCCTCAAATGGATGACCATTTTGAGGCACACCTGATAGTGCCTCAAATGGATGACCATTTAGAGGCATGTTTGACAGTGCCTCCAGTGATCATCCATTTGAGGCAATGTCAGGTGCCTCAGTTGGTTGGACATTGGAGGCAGCAGCATAGTGCCTCTGATGGATGATCATTGGAGGCACACCAAATAGTGCCACAGTTGGTCACTATTTAGAGGCATAATTTAGTGCCTCTAAATGGTAACCAATTGTGGCACTTCTAATTGTGCCTCAGTTGATATACTTTTAGTGGCATTATCACAGAAAATGCCTCTAAAAGTTATGTTTTTTTGAGGCACAAGTCAAAGTGCCACTGATAGTTTAGCATAGAGGCACCTGACGCCATTTTTCAAAACATTAGAGGCACTATCAATAGTGCCTCAAAAGGATAAACTATTAGTGGCACTTTTAAAACTGCCACTAAAATTATATTTGGCACTATTTTTAAAGTCATCATCAGATACAATTGTGGCGGTGAAAAGTCAAGAAAAGTGCCTCTGATTCTTGGACGTGCCATAGTGGCGGCAGTGTGCAAGATCGGCGAATCGCCTGCCAAATCCGCCGGAAAAAGATAGCCGGACGCGTCTGGAAAAGCCTCTCTCCCGGCGTGACCGCGACGTACGGACTGCAGTGGCACCGTTCCGCGCGCGTGCCTTTTCCCCGTCGTCGTACGGAGGATATATATGGGACGGATGGTCTAGTGTTCGTGCCGTAGCCCGTAGCAGTGGCTTTCGGTCGGGCTGGGCACGCTTTGCTTTGCACGCTCGCCCGCCGACCTGTCATGCATGGAAGCTTCTACCCCTGGTGCGCTTCCTTCTTTTCCGGGCTGATGATGAGTAAGTACGTGGCTGGCCAGGGCCGAACGAGCGTCTGTCGGGCCCTCTGTGCACGCAGTCAGAGATATGGCCTATGGGCGCAAGAAACGGTGATTTTTCCACCAGAAAGAAGATTGTGATTCGTGACAGTGTGACTCTATTTTCCCTTTTGTGGATACCCCGTTTAAGATACCACCACGCAATAAACTGCGAGCGCACCATAATCTTCACAATATCTCCACTTCATTTGGAGACAGACAAATAAGCAACATTTAGACCCCTTTTGACATCAAATAAAATTGAAGTATTCACTTCTTCGGTTTACGAAAATAATGAAATATTAAATACTTCGAGGTGTTTGGTTACAATAAAAATTGTGGTTTTAAAATTGATGTATTCTAAAGAAACTATGTTTTTTTTTAAGTATAGGAGAAAGAGGTCTCACCTTTTTCTTTCTAAAACTACGAAAGGAGAAAATGTGAAGTACTCGTTAGCCAGACACACTAAAACAGTACGGTATTGATAATACTTTGGTTCAGCAAAAACCGAGGTTCTAAACAGAGCCCTAGCCACTAGAATAAGAAAATAAGTGCTATTAGAAGGTAAAAGCGCGGCAAGAGATCGTGCAAATTGTAATTATGTAAAACATTAAGCTAATTTATAATATGTATTTGTAGCTAGGCATATAAAACTATTCATAAAGAAGTATTTCTGTCATCCCGCAATATAATTTTGGCAGCCAAAACGTCTTATATTGTAGAACAGGGTGTGTTAGTCTTTCTGTTTTTTACCAATGTTGGTACTTGGTAGGTGTAGGTCATGGGTACAAACCCACATTTGGCATTTATATTCCTTTTATCTTGCACATTCTTTGGATAGTTCACGGGTGGGGCGGAGAGGGGGGTATGGCCCAAGCTCCGCCACTAGATATTATTACTCGTTTATCTTTGCACACTTTCTACTAACCGTGATTGTCGTGGTACTTTTCCATCAGTAGATTTGTTGTTCGGCGAGGCGCACGCTCGGAAGAATTATATGTGGCACACATGAGACAAAGGTATATACAAGTTTGGGTCTTGAAAACACCGTATGTGGTAAAGAAATTATTCGTGTTTGAGGTGAATGGATTATATTTGTGTGGTCGAGAAAGAATTCGAAGAATGCTCGAGCTCGTCTATGGTCGATATGTGATGAGCTGTTCCATATAGAGAGATCACATCTATTTGCTCGACGGTCATCTAGGCCTCTTATATATCAAGTGTCGATACTTTTCTTTCGGTGATGTAGAGGTGCTAATGAGATATATAAGATTCGATCTAGAGTCGGTTAAAAAATGCTCGGTGTGATCTTTGGCCTGATCCTCGTGTGATTTCAAGATGATCAACGAGTAGGCCCTGACCAAGACCCATGTGTCCTTGGGCTGAAGACCATCATGGTGTGGGTGTGGGTGTGGGGTGTGTGTGTGGGGGGGGGGGGGGGGGGGGGGGGCACAGCAAGGATGAAAGGCAGGGTGAAAAACGAGCCATAGGCGGGACCGGAAGCAAGGAAGCGACGTGCGTTGTGGAGATGCGCGGTAAGCGGCAAGAGTCATGTACTATGCGAGGAGTGTGTAATGTGTGTGAGCGAGAAGCAAGCGTTGTTGGTACTACACGTAGATCGAGGACAAGGTGGGTAGAGGTGGAGGGACCTATATGTGAAACTTAAATCCTCCCACTTTTTGGAAAAATGAATAAAATGTGTGCTTAATTCTCAATGGCTGAGAAATAACTTTATTCACAGTTACGTGACATCATCTAATTTCAGTTGCTACTCATGTGCAACTATTTGGTCTACTATGAATCATGACGCAATTCAGCGGTCCAATGCGCTTTTCTCAGTTTCAACCAATATTAACTAGAAAATCTGGATTGCAACCTAGGAAAATTTTAGTTACAACCCGGTCTCGAGATCAGCAGGAGGGAGACAGCAACGCCCAGCACGCCTCGAGCCTGCCGCCCGCGAGAGCTGTACCGGCCCGCGTGGAGGCGGGGATGGGCAGGTGGAGCAGCAGATCGTCAGGGAGCGCCGCGCGTGAAGACCCGCGTGGAGCAGTCTGTGCTGGCGAGCAGATCGAGGCAGACCGACGGGAGAGTCGATCCGATCTGAAGCGAGATCGAACCGATCTGGAGACGGATGACGACGGGTGCAGACCGATCTGGGAACAAAACGGGCAACAACGGCCAGGAACAAGGCGGCAACCGGCGGCGACGATGATGGCAAGACCGTCGACGACAGGGACGGTGGCGGCTGCAGCGACGAAGTTGCAAGAAGGAGGCTAACCTAGCTTTGATACCATGTCAGAAATATGCAACTTGTATTTCTCTGGGGCCAAAGGCCACAATATATAATACAGGTACAGGTGCAAATATGCAGGAAGCCCGAAGCAATAATCGATTGAGAACAGAGCTAATTCTTGGACTAATCAAAATTGCAGTGGATTAAATTATCAATAGTGGCACCTATAAGACGGTATTTACAAAGTGCCGTCTAAACTATAGATATTAGTGGCGATATGGAAAATTGAATGCACTAGAGCGCCGCAGTTCCAGGGACAGGGAGGCCAGCTAGTGTCGATGGACATGCATGGACTCGATCCTCTGCGCGCTCCGGTGCTCACAGTCGCCATGCGTGAGCGCTCACCGCTCAGGCCGGCCGGGCGGGTCGACCGATCATCACGATGTGATCTTAGCGCGGGAGAATGGTGGGGCGAAGGAGTAGTGCTGCTGTTGGCCGGCGTGCACGCGGTGCGACGAGGACGAGTGCGCCGCCGACGTGTCCCGCTCGACGAGCGCGCGCAGGCGGAGGAACTCGTCGACGGAGCACGGCAGCCGCAGGGGCCCGGCTGAGTCGTAGCCGTACGTGTCCCGCGCCGCCTCCAGGAGCTGCCGGAAGACCGGATGGTAGAGGTAGGCGATGGGGATGACGAACCGCCGGCCCTGCTGCTGCTCGTTGCCGACCCGCACCGCCAGCCACCCCTTTTTCACCTTCCCCTTCCTCTCCTGCTGCTGCTGCTGCTGATGATGACGAACCCACTGCATGCTGGCGGGCCGCCAGCCAACGACGTCGTGGATGGTCCTCTCTCGCCGCCGTTCCAGCTGCAGCTGCGCTCTCGCCGTCGCTGCTTCCGGTATGAAGTTCCTGGTAGATGGCTATAGCTCGAGCCAAGAGCCAAAGATGCTAGAGGATTGTGTGGTGCGATGTGGTGGCACCGATCGAGCGGTGTTTTTTTATAGAACTCTGGGGTCAAGTTGGGAGGCGCGTCGCGCTCTCGCTGCCCGAACGAACGTCCTATATGCTACGGACGACGCCCGTCCTCGATCACAAAGCCACAAAGCCACTTATACAATACAAGTTGCATGGCGTGCGAAAGTCTGAACGATGTCGTATAAGGTTAGCCGGCTTCATCCCAACATACCGCAAGATGCAAAGTACACAAGAAGCAATCGACAATAAAGCATCAACGTCCCAATGACCATTTGTGTTCTACTCGCAACAGATCTACATATATGACACGGCTCGATACATCGTAGGGGTTCGTGGCATGGAAAACAAAAATTTTCTATCGATACAAACAAACAAGCCAAGATCTATCTACTAGATTGTAGCAACGAGTCGATGGAATAACTCACCCTCGAAGATTCCAAAGCGGTTAACGAGAGCAGATTCGTGGGTGATGTAGTCGATTCTTTTCCGATCTCAAGATCGCAGACGATCCTTCCGCGCCACGTTCCGCAGCGCCCCAGCATGGTCACACGCTCGGTACTCGACGAAGACCTTCCTCTCCCTTGTTCCAGCAGGCGGAGGTTGTAGCACTCTCGCGATTCCGGCAGACAACGGCGTGGTACCTAAGTAGAGGGAGATCCCAGGCTTCGCCTTAAGCCGGAGCGAGTATGGTGGAGTATGAGAGAGCTATTAGTGGTCTAGGGTTTAGACACACCGATTAGAAGGCTCTAAACCGCAGGCTAGAGCAATTAGAAGCTCTAAACCAAAACGGCTCTAAACCGGAGATTAGAGGATAGGAACTTGTGTGTCTAGAGAAGGAGGCCCCGCCTCCTTTTATAGGTGGGAGGGTGGCCAGGGAGGAGTCCCTCCCAAGTCGGCCTTGGTTGGCGCTACCGCTTGAGGGACTCCTCCCCAAGTCGGTTCCAACCACCTCTTGCTTGTTTCCCACAGCTTCGCTTCCCACAGCTCGCTTTCCACGTTTCTGTTTTAGCCGTTTGACTTTCAAACTGGAAGTTTGACTTTTCAGTTTTGGAACAGCAAGAACACTTAGTACATGATGCAATCATTCAATATGTAATGACACATTCATGTACCCTCCCCCCCCGGAGTGCCGAATAATCCGGAACCTTCTAGAACATTCCCGATGAAAACACCGGAATTATTCCCGAACTTCGAAACGGGACTTTCCTTATATGAATCTTATTCTTCGGACCATTCCGGATCACCTCGTGATATCCCGGATCCCATCCGAGACTCCGAACAACATTCGGTCTCTTTCTCATAATACCATAACTACTCAAAACAACGTCGAATCCTTAAGTGTGTCTCCCTACGATTCGTGAATTATGCGGACATGATCGAGACACTTCTCCGAACAATAACCAATAGAGGAATCTGGAAATTCATATGGCTCCCACATATTTCTACTATTATTTTGCGATCGAATGAACCACTTACATACGATACCAATTTCCCTTTGTCTCACGATAGTTTACTTATCCGAGGTTATGATCGCTTGGATCTCGCATACCTAGTTCAACCTCGTTACCGATAATTACTCTTTTCTCGTTCCCGTGAGATGTGATCCCTTGTGAGCCAGTCACATGCTTGCAAGCTAATTGGATGACATTTCACCGAGAGGGCCCAGAGTATATCTATCCGTCATATGGATGGACAAATCCCACTCTTGATCCATGTGTTTCAACCAATACTTTCCAACACTCAATGCCACCTTTATAGCCACCCGATTACGGTGTGGTGTTTGATGTCATCAAAGCATCCATCCGTAAAGGTGATATGCATGATCTCATGGTCGAAGGAATTAGGTTACTATGTATCGTAAAGCATATAGCAATTGAAATATTAAAATGACTTGATCTTTATGCTACGCTTATCTATAGGAGTATGTCCACCATATCATTCTCCTAACGATATGATCCTGTTGTTAATAACATCTCTATGTTCATGATCGAAACCATGATCATATATTAACCAACAAGCTAGTTTAACAAGAGGCTTTACTAGGGACTCGATTTTAGTTTACAAATCACACAAGTATTAATGTTTCCGTTAATACAATTATAGCATGGTATGTAAACATTTATCATAAGTGTGAAGATATGATAATAACCACTTTATTATTGCCCCTTGGGCATAGCTCCAACAGTCTCCGACTTGCACTAGAGGCAATAATCTAGTTTCAAACCTTTGTGTATTCAACACCTATGGCTTTCCGGTGTTGTATGTACACGATTGCTAGTGGTCAACTGATCTCCGGATCTGACACTTCCAGGTCCGTGTGCAATTTCATGTCTTTGCGTCTCTACGCATCACTCATTCTCTAATGAGATGGCTTCATACAAATTTGGTCCTTTGGTGTGACCTTTAGTTCTTTGGGGTTAAAACATGTTGATAATATTGTCGTACAGTATATCTTCATAGTATTATCCCGCTGTGAACTACACCTAGTTTGATAACAAACTACTTGACACAAATGCCCTCTTCAGCTGCTATTATAGCAGTCATATACTTAGCCTTTTGTTGTAGTATCTGTCACAATGTCTTAACTTTGGAACTCATCCATATCTATTATGGAACTCACTTTCCATTATATTGTGCCACCCTTAGTTTAGATTGAGATAAACTTAATTTGTACTTTGTGACAAAGCTAGTATCAATGTAGTACTTTTACAATGAACTAACCATCTATTTGTCACTTCTACAAATATTATACTCTTAGTTCTTCCAAAATATCATAAGAATATCCTTACTATTGTCCAATGATCATCTTACGAATCATTCTGGTATATGCTCACAACATTTAGAGCATAGGACATATCTGGATTTGTACAGATCACAGGATGATTAATATAAATACTCTTTGTGATTTCATACATCAAGTATCAATCTATACTTGATTATTTGTTTCACTTTACCAAATGTCAATACACTTGAATATATCATCAACATTTGAACTCTTTTAATCCTTTCTCGTGACAAGAACCTTTCTTGTAGTTTCTATATTGAACTCATTCAATATCTCGTCTATGTACTTCCGCACAACCATATTAGCGCCTATTGATGCCAAATATTTGGTTTTGCCTAAGTCTTTCATCGGGATGAAATTCTTCATATGTGTTAATAAAAGATACATTATTTCCAATCAACAATATGTCTTCCACATAATGTATTAGAAACATGTCTTAGCGCCCCACTTAATTTCTTGCAAATGCAAGCATCTCCATCGTCTCGATGAACTTTTAAACTCCTTTAACAGCTTTCATCACGTTGAAGATTCCAACTCATGATGCTCACTTTAACCATTGAAGTTTGCATATGCTTTTAGCATCCTTTTGAATTAACAAAACCCTATGGACCGTGTTATGCACATGTCCTAGGTAACGATTATATTAGAAGAACTTGTTTTGTTTATTCAACTACCATATAACAAAATTATATGTAGTGGTTGCTACATTAATCCGTCTAGACTAAATATCACTATGACAGATCAAATCTTGTCATAGTCAACCTTTGAACATTGTTGTGAACTCTTTCCCAATATGTCGATTATAGATGTGAAACATCCATGTCTATTTCTTTATAGATCGAAAACACGACTGTAAGGTCTTACACCTTTCTTGAGGGTCCTTCAAGTTCAAAACTTGATTTTTCGTGTATGGAACTATCACGGATTTTATGGCTTCAAGCCATTAGACGGAGTCAGGGCTCATCATCGCTTCTTTGCACGTAGTCGGATCATTATTGTCAAATAATGATTTAACTCTCAAATCTTGGTATTTGATTGTTCATCCGACCTACTTGTTTCAATAGGAACTTGGATCTCCGTGACCACAACCTTTGAGGTACGTGAGCCATGAGCATTGTTTGCTAACTCCTAACACTTTTCAAGGCCAAGCATCTTTGCACATATAGCTAAGGTTCTTTTAACCTTATCAAAGTTCTATTGTCCTCCCACTTTTCTTTTCACGAAAAATTCCTTCCCAAAGAAACTTGACGTTCTAAGCGACAAATACTTTTGTCTCTGGTGTTATGGAGGAATACTTAACAAAGACAGGTTCATCCGACTTTGGTTGCAAACATCTTTCTTATGCATAGCATACCAATGTTTTAAGAAAGGACAACTTGGGTTTTATCCCAAACCATAACATATGGTGTCATTTCAACGGATTATGATGAAGCTCTTTTCAGTGGAAAAACGGTAGTCTCCCAAGCTTTTAATCTTTAAAATATAATGGCATTTTATGAATTACACCTTTGATCTCACCATGTCAAACAAGGTTTAATTACATATCTCGAATGCTCCATACTCTTATGGTGTTTCGGGAAATGCAAATCCACGGAACGATTCCTTAAATCTTAGGTATTATGCTAAACTTGTAACTCAAATATCTTCCTTTATGATCCTATCATAAACTATTTATATTCTTGTTACAATGATTTTTCACTTCATCTTGAAAGTCTTTGAACTTTTCAAATGTTTCATACTTCATCCTTATTAAGTAAATATTCATATATTCACTCAAATTTTCGGAGAAAGCATATGAAGTTGAAATCCATCACTTTTGACTACACATGATGGACTTTGTACAACAATATGTACAATTTCCAATAAGCAAGTCTTTCGTTCCCTTTTTGGCCTATGAACGAAGTTTTAATTATCTCTAGGAAAGTTTCACAAGCGTCATGTGATCAAAAATCAAAAGACTCCAAAATTCCATCCACATGGAGTTTCTTCATGTTATCTTTCCAATATAATTTAAACGGCGATGTCACTTCCTAAGTGATCTTTCAATCAATTTGTCTTTCGACATCTTTAGCACTAGTTTTATGGATGTGATTTTTCCAACGAGATTTGTGAATCATCCATCTTTTATGGATTACGGCAATTATTTGAACAACTCTTTTGTTCTCATAATACCTGATAAAACAAATCTTGAAGGCAAACTTTGATGTTTAACGAGCAACACAATAACCCTTTATTTGTTCTCGATGAACATCATCACATATTCTTTTGCTAGTTACTTAGGCCGTTGTAGTTCATGAATTGTGTTGTTTCGTATGACGATTCACACCAACAAATTCAGATCAAATACTTAAGAACCACATTGTTTAATCAAGAAAGAATATAGCCATAACATGTATATCATCTATATACTCAAACCGAACAATTCTAGTCTTTTCTTTCTCGCCATATATTTATGAGATTCTCTTTCAAGATTTCCTTTTACGCTTGAAAGAATCTATCAACATCAATAGTGGAGTCATACATATGACACATAATCCAAAGCGTGTATAATTAAATACCAATGTCTTTGGACTTGCACTTTGAAGTAGATCACCTATCATCAAATGTTTGGTGTTCTTTCAAATTCCTTTCTTTAGTAATCTCTTGGTGTAGTAAACATTTTACCTACATCAAATATTCACCCTTATCATGGAATCGTCCATGATCAAGCTACTTTTAGCTTATAACGATGAATTATGAGTATAATGTTGCTATCCAAAACCTTTTGGAGGATTAGGACAACAAGTGTCTCCAACCTTTTGCAAATTCTCATCAAATATGAGAACATGACTTTTGCCATATTATACTCTTTCAAGTTGTAACCAATACTTCGTTTCAGATATCACAATATCTTCCACACATCATGGTTTTTGAAACAACTCTTTCAGATCCTAGATAACCTTGATATTAAGAGAATCCTTTGAATATCAAGAATCATGGAGACAAACATGATACTTATATACTAACACTTGGAATTGTTACTCTTGATTTAATACTAATTATTAAACTTCATGGAGTAACCGGAACTTACTGAAAGTTTGCAATAGGACTTTTAAACTTTAGATTAACACTTCAAAACAATACGATACCAGTTCGTAAAGTAACTAACCAGAATTCTATAGTTCTATCATCTCAACTATAACTAAGCGCAAGGTGGTAAACGGATGCCAATGACTACAACAACTATGCAAATTCACTTTGATTTAGTTTATGATAAATTGAGTTCTAATTAATAATTAAATTAATCTAGGTGAACTCCCACTCAAAACAATATCCCTCACATTGTTTTAGTGATCACACGAACCAAATCCACCACATCAAAACCGATCATCACGACGAACAATCAACATGTTCATCATATCTACTATATGACTCATGCTTTACCTTTCGGTGATCCATGTTCCGAGACCATGTCTGTACATGCTAGGCTCGTCAAGATCAAACCTTAGTTTCCGCATGAGCAAATCTGGCTTGCTTACGTTGTATACACTCGCAGAATCTAACACACCCGATCATCACGTGGTGCTTCGAAACAACAAGCTTTAGCAACGGTGCTAACTAAGGGCGAACACTTAAGAACTTGAAATTGTGTGCTTGAGGGATCATCTTATAATGCTACCGTCGTTTACTAATAAATACAAGATACATAAAGGATTAACATCACATGCAATTCATAATATGTGATATGATATGACCTTTCATCTTTGTGCTTCCGATCTCCATCTTCAAGCACGAACATGATCTCCATCATTACCGGCATTGCATCAAGGTCAATGACGCTGCTCCATGGTTGTCGTCCACCGGCTTTAACTATTACAACTACTTTGAATAGACACGCGGGTCTTAACAGAAATTAAAGACAACCATATGGCTCGCCGCTGCCGACTTACAATAAGGAACATTGCATACATCAAATATAATCACAATCATGGCCATATCACATCATCAGACACCCCGCAAAACAAAGTTAGACGCCTACTTTCTTTGCATATTTTACGTGGTTTGGGGCTTTCAATAAGTGTCGCTCTAACTTACGAACAAGAACCACAACATTGATACTAGCATTGTTGATCACCGTTGTAAATTGGATCTTAACTATGCTAGGAGAAACAGCACCCACAAAGCCACTTATGCAATACAAGTTGCATGTCAAGCGTGGAGCAAGTCTCATGAACGATGTCATGTAAGGTTAGCCCGGCTGCTTCATCCCAACATACCGCAAGATGCAAAGTACACAAGAAGCAATCGACAATAAAAGCATCAACCCACAATGACCATTGTGTTCTACTCTGGCAACAGATCTACATATAGACACGGCTCGATACCCTTGTAGGGGTTCGTAGCATGGAAAACAAAATTTTCTATCGTACAAACAAACAAGCCAAGATCTATCTACTAGATTGTAGCAACGAGTCGATGGAATAACTCACCCTCGAAGATTCCAGCGGTTAACGAGCAGATTCTCGTGGGTGATGTAGTCGTATTCTTTCCGATCTCAAGATCGCAGACGATCCTTCCCAGCGCCACGCTCCTGCAGCGCTCCCGCAATCGGTCACATCGGTACTCGACGAAGACCTTCCTCTCCTTGTTCCAAAGAAAATGGAGGTTGTAGCACTCTCCTCGCGATTCCGGCAAGACAACGTGGTACCTAAGTAGAGGGAGATCCTGAGGCTTCGCTTAAGCCGAGCGAGTATGGTGGAGTATGAGAGAGAGCTATTAGTGGTCTAGGGTTTAGACACACCAATTAGAAGGGTCTAAACCGCAGGCTAGAGCAATTAGAAGCTCTAAACCAAAACGGCTCTAAACCGGAGATTAGAGGATAGGAACTTGTGTGTCTAGAGGAGGAGGCCCTGCCTCCTTTTATAGGTGGGAGGGCGGCCAAGGGGGAGTCCCTCCACAAGTCGGCCTTGGTTGGCGCTACGGCTTGAGGGACTCCTCCCAAGTCGGTTCCAACCACCTCTTGCTTGTTTCCCACAGCTTCGCTTTCCACAGCTCGCTTTCCACAGCTTCGTTTTAACTGCTTGACTTTCAAACCGGAAGTTTGACTTTTCAGTTTTGGAACAGCAAGAACACTTAGTACATGATGCAATCATTCAATATGTAATGACACATTCATGTACCCTCCCGAGTGCCGACAATCCGAACCTTCTAGAACATTCCCATGAAAACACCTAATTATTCCCGAACTCAAACGGACTTTCCTTATATGAATCTTATTCTCCGGACCATTCCGGATCACCGTGATATCCGGATCCCATCCGAGACTTCAATAACATTCGGTCTCTTTCTCATAATACCATAACTACTCAAAACAACGTTGAATCCTTAAGTGTGTCTCCCTACGGTTCGTGAATTATGCGGACATGATCGAGACACTTCTCCAACAATAACCAATAGAGGAATCTGAAATTCATATGGCTACATATTTCTACTATTACTTATGCGATCGAATGAACCACTTACATACGATACCAATTTCCTTTGTCTCACGATAGTTTACTTATCCGAGGTTATGATCGCCGGTATCTCGCATACCTAGTTCAACCTCATACCGATAAGTACTCTTTTCTCGCTCCGTGAGATGTGATCCCTTGTGAGCTACCACATGCTTGCAAGCTAATTTGATGACATTTCACCGAGGGCCCAGAGTATATCTATCCGCATATGGATGGACAAATCACTCTTGATCCATGTGTTTCAACCAATACTTTCCGAACACTCAATGCCACCTTTATAGCCACCCGATTCTGGTGGTGTTTGATGTCATCAAAGCATCCATCCGTAAAGGTGATATGCATGATCTCATGGTCAAGGAATTAGGTTACTATGTATCGTAAAGCATATAGCAATTGAACTATTAAAATGACTTGATCTTTATGCTACGCTTATCTATAGGAGTATGTCCACCATATCATTCTCCTAACGATATGATCCTGTTGTTAATAACATCTATATGTTCATGATCAGGAAACCATGATCATATATTAACCAACAAGCTAGTTTAACAAGAGGCTTTACTAGGGACTCTTATTTTAGTTTACAAATCACACAAGTATTAATGTTTCCGGTTAATACAATTATAGCATGGTATGTAAACATTTATCATAAGTGTGAAGATATGATAATAACCACTTTATTATTGCCTCTTGGGCATATCTCCAACAGTCTCCCACTTGCACTAGAGTCAATAATCTAGTTTCAAACCTTTGTGTATTCAACACCTATGGCTTTCAAACCTTTGTCGCACGGAAAAGCCCTTTTCCTTTTTCCAACACTCACCCCTATTATTAGTGTTGACTCGTGTTTTGTCCCGGTTGGTGTCTCCAACCGGGACTAAAGGTTCATCTTTAGTCCCGGTTGGTGACACCATCCGAGACAAGGTACACGCCGCACGACATAATGTCGACACGCCATTTTTCTTTCCGCCATTTTTTCCCGCCAGTTCTTCCCTCCAGTTCTTCCCGCCAATTCTTCACATATATATATGTAGGGTTGGCCTCCATTGTCATTGTACATCTCTAGACTCATATCCGCAACCTTATCACTCTTTCCCATGGCTTCCACCGTAGCACTAACTCCCAGGGAGGCAGAGGCGCTTTGGCCGAACACCCCGCCCACGCCACTGTGTCCCGCTGGCCGGATGCCGAGCGCCGAGGCGTTCCCCCGTCCTCTAGGTGTGGCGCGTCAGATGGCCATCACGAACCACTACTACTTCGAGCTCACGCCGGAGCAGCAGAGGAATCCCAGATGGCATCCCGACTATTTCCCGACTTGGGAAGCCTTCTTCGTGGATCGGCGTGAGAGGGCACTCGCCAGGCACGAGGAGGAGGGCCCACCTCCTCCGAACTTCAACGAGGTCGGCCGTCGGCTGTGGTGGCGCGGCCGGACTCTCCAAAGCGTCATGGCCTACGACATGGCCGCTGACTCTAGCCCCCGCCTGCGCTACCCTCAAGTCCATCCCACTCGTACTCAACCTTCAAGGTTCAACTACGGCGACCCCGACGACGATAGCGACGACGGCCGCGACGAGTACAACGACGGCCGCGACGAGTACAACGACTACAGTGGTGAGTATTACAGGTGTAGGCAGGAGCATGACTGAATTATTCCAACATTGCAAAACAAGTTCGGCCGATTGTGGCTTAATCTGGCCATGTATCTTAATTTTCAGTTCTTCTACGTAACTTTGTGTTAGTTGCGTTATGTACTTTAATTCCAGTTCTATCCTAATCAAATTTTCTTTCCGCCCATTATTTTCCGTCCTTTTTTCCGCCCATTAAAAACAGAAAATGGTTTTGAATTACTTATTCAAATCCAAACATTTTTTATGTTTAAAGTTTTTCTAAATTCCAAACTGATATTAAAAAAATATAAGTTAATTCATTTTAAATTGTAAATAGTTCATATTTTAAATGGTTACATTAATTATTTTTTAAAAGATAAAATGGTTTTGAATTATTTATTCAAATCCAAACACTTTTTATGTTTAAAGTTTTTCTAAATTCCAAATTAATATTCAAAAATATAAGTTAATTCATTTTAAAAGGTTACATTAATTATTTTTAAAAATACAAAATGGTTTTGGATTATTTATTCAAATCCATACACTTCTTATGTTTAAAGTTTTTCTAAATTCCAAATTGATATTAAAAAAATATAAGTTAATTCATTTTTAATTGTAAATGGTTCATATTTTAAATGGTTACATTAATTATTTTTTAAAACAGAAAATGGTTTTGAATTATTTATTCAAATCCAAACACTTTTT
Organism: Avena longiglumis; assembly: GCA_030063025.1. NCBI lineage: Eukaryota > Viridiplantae > Streptophyta > Magnoliopsida > Poales > Poaceae > Avena > Avena longiglumis. The sequence continues at coordinate 454,864,947 of CP125978.1, read as the reverse complement.
ATGTTTAAAGTTTTTCTAAATTCCAAATTAATTATCATTTAAAAAACAATACAAATTTAAACCCCAAAATAAAAAATAAGGCGGGAAGAGAGAGAAAATACCTGAAATTTTTTTAAACAGGGGAATATATCCCCGTTGGAACCACCAACCGGGACTAAAGACCCTTGGTCTGCTGAAAATATTGGAGTATACGTCCCGGTTGGTGGCTCCAACCGACGATAACCTTTAGTCCCTATGGGCCACTAACCGACTAAAGGTCCTTCCATTATAATCGCTTCTTCTTCTTCTTCCCTTCTCCATTTCACTTCGCTTCACCGACGCTACAGACAACCGCCTCGACGCCGCAGGTCTGCCGATCTTGCCGCCGACGCCTTCAGCTGCCCGAGCCCGCTGCTCCATCCGCCAAAGACCGCCTCCGTCTCACAAGGCACCGCCATCGCCCACAACTCCGTCTTCCTCGACCGACTGCAGCTGGCGCCGATTCGCTCAACCTCGACCTCCCGCGCCTTCTCCGACCAACCTCACGCGCCAGGTGTGCAACCTTCCGATGCCTCATTCCTTCCCTCTCGTAGTTCATGCTCGCCATAGTTATATCGTCACGCCGCCGCCGTTGTACCACCCGCCCGCAAGAATCAATGAGGGCGGCGCCGCCAATTTTGAGTCCGCCTAGATGCGCTGATTCCAGCATGCCAAGTCCCGCAGCCCCGCTTGGTCTCCTCCGCTGCCTACCATCGCCGTCTGACGTGTCTCCGGTGAGCCCAACATGGCGTCTAGGTGGCATCCGCGTGGCCCTGGTCCCACCAGTCAGCCTCTAGGGCTAGCTCCTTCTCTGGTGACAGATGACCCTGTTTCCCCTTTGCTTGCGTGGCTGCTGAGATGGCTCCGGGCCCCTCCTGTCACCCAATATGGCTAGTTGTTACTATGGTGCAAAAGGTTTAAACATTTGATTTAATAATTTCAGAATTTGAATAAAACTTGTAGATTCAATAACTTTTAATCTGTAATTCAGAAAAATACAAATAATATACCAAAATGTTCAGAAAAATGAGAATTATCTATCTATGCTATAATCATGCATTGTTCAACAACTTAAATGACAAGTTTAATTAGAACACCCTAGCAACACTAACAGGTGATTCCGGAGTTCCTTGAGTTAGGGTTTGCGCCCCTCGGAACCCCGATTAACTTGTCGAGCATGCTTTAGGGTTACATTCCAATGCACATTAACTTGTCGTATCATCATCATTGCTTGAGCATTGCATCGATGCCATGTGTTGATTGTTTCCCTTTCTTTCCGGTGATTTGGTTCTTCTCGGTAGAATACGATATCTAGATCGAGATCGAAGACCGAGATCAAGACCATAGAAGATCGACGAACAATACTTGACCAACTATAATCAAGTCAAGTACAAGGCTTCCGAAGATCTATTTATCTTCTATCAACAGGCAAAGGTAAGCATAGCCCCACATGATATAATCCTATGATTTCGAAAGCATTTCAATTCTTGCCATGATGCATACGATTCTACTGTGGTCTTTATCGATAGATAGAGTATCCTATCTATTGCATACTCCCTTGAGCTTATATTACCTGATCCATTGCTCCTAGCATAACTAGGTTTGGCTTGTGTACACTGCTAGAGCTTGTATCTGTGTCTGCTTAGCCATGCATAGCTGTCAGTTCTGGTCCATCCAGATGATATATCAGATGCAGAGAATCTAGTATGACAGGAGAACGTGATGAGATGAGATCAGATGTCACATTGTCAAGCAACTTAAAAGCCCTATCTTATATAAGGAATCATTAATACCCCTTAGGTTCATGTGGGTTCGATGATGTGCCTTCGCCAGGGCATTCCGAACCCTCTTAAATCGATTCCAATATGGTATTTTGTTAGTATCTAGTGTTACCTATCTGCTGGATAGTTTCCTTTGTAGCCTTATACTCATGTTCCTCTCATATGCATCCGAGGTTTCTCCAACTAGGTTTTACACCCCTAACTCCGAAAATTGATTTTAGTTGATTTTAGCTAGAGTTACCTATCTACTACACGGTTTCCTTTTTGTAGCTAGGTTTAGGTTTAGGTTTCTCTTCATTTTTATTATTGTGTATGTATATATTAGGTTTCTCAATTAGGTTTATATCTCTCAACACCGCATTTAACTTTCTCCTTTAGCCGCTTTGACTTATTCGCTTTTCCACCTATGCGTAAAATATGGACCCACACGCCGTAGACGAAGAAAAGGAAGAGTTGATCCAAGGTGTGATCCGTGGGGAAGATAATTTAGACGTATCAACGCTTTCTAAACAACTCCGTGAGGGTGATCCTCTTTACCTAATAGACAACTTGTTTGAGGTTGAAGGTGTTGCCTTCCATGAGGGAGAAGGCGATGCCTTGTGTAATCGAGAAGACATCTCGGCGAGGTGCATGTAATATAAATCAATTCATTAATTAATCATCTGCTATCTATATAGAAATAGTAACGACGATCTTTCTTCTTTTAGCCCTCCTGATCGAAGGAATCTCTCGAAAAGAGCGGACGAGGCCCAACCAAAAGTTGCAAGACCATGAGAGGTTCAGATCAAGATGTCGCTGAAGGCAAACCGACGGCTCGAAGTTATCGCAACCAAATTTGTGGCACAATGCGGAGTAATCATTAGGGACTTAATCCCGATCACCATTAGAAATGGGAATATTCCTTCTAATGCGGATGAAGAGAGAACATGTTTATTTGTCCCTAACCACGCCAAAGATTTACTGTGGAAGAGGCTCATGGTTAATTTCAAACTACCGAAGATAGAGCTGGATCCAAATGTGGAGGATCCAGTTGAGGACGCCTTACAACATGGGAGAGCCATGGAGGCTAAGGCCAGGGAGTGGGCTTTGAAGAAGATGGCCCAGTGTTTCACCAACTGGAAGAAAAGATTGCACCTTGACTATGTCGTGAAAAAGAAGACTCCCGATTTCAAGAATATTTAGTTTGAGAAGATAAAACCATTCTGGGCTGAGTTTGTGGAATACAAGAAATCAGAAAAAGCTAAGAAAATGTCTGAAACGAATAAGCTGAATGCTGCTAACAAGAAGTATCACCATACTATGGGGCAAGGTGGCTACAGGGCTGGCATTTCTAAGTGTGAGAAACTTGAGAATGAACTGCGTGATAAAAAGATCACCCCAGAGACAGACGATTGGGTAGAACGTGCAAGGAATTGGTTTTACGGGCATGGGGGCACGTTGGACTCGGAAGGGAGGTGTATATATAACATACGACATAAAGAAGACCCCTTGCCAATCGAGAGGATCAGAAAAGCAGTACAGGCTGTTAAAGATGGGGACTTCATTCCCGATAGAGATAATGATGAGCTCACACTCGCCCTTGGAAATAAAGAACATGATGGACGAACACGAGGCACAAGAGGCTCCCAACCATGGAGGACTGGGTTTCCCGAAGAGAGGAAGAAATATCCTGATAGAAGCCGTCAGAGGAGAAAGGACAGGGCGGAAGTTGAAGCAGATAGTCAGAAAGAGCGAATGCATTTAATTGAAGAACGATTAAAGCAGATAGTCAGAAAGTACTACCGGCCCATCTCAGCAGCACACTGCATTCGATGCTACCGGCCTATCGATAATCGAAAAAGCAGTGTGGCTTCCACCGAGGTCCCGGGTGATGACAATGGCGATGACGATGATGCACCGACGATGGCTCCTGTTGGCTACCCAGTGGATGATATCACAGAGATGACACACTGCGAGCTATATGTCAAAGTTGTGAACATATCAATGAAGGTGGCGGTCGGCTATGCCTTACCAATTGGACCCACACCAACTTACCATTGTTGTCCGGTTCCAGAGGGCTACGCTGTTGTCGGCGTGGATGAAATCATGCCCACCTTTGAGGTTTTGGATCTTCACTACCCTGCAGGTGAAGGGGATGTGACTATGCTGGGAGACGCAAAAAACATCACCATTCTATGGCCAAAGGAATGTATCGTGCTTCGAAATCACGCGCCAAGGCCATCTTCGCCGCCTCACCCGTCTCCAAGAGGTCGTAAATGCCGCCAGCCGTCTTCGTCGCCTCACCCGGCTCCGTCGCCTCACCAATCTCTGGTGCAGCCATCGCCGCAGGAGCCATCGCCGGTGCCTCAGGATAAAAAGCGTAAGCGTACTGCTACTGTGCGTCGTAAGCGATCGCCAAAACGTAAACAAGAGACTCTTCCAAAAGTACCAAAGGTTCCTCCCAAGAGAGCTTATGACTGTACTGAAGAGGAGACTGCGGCGATCGTTGATGCGGAAACGACAGCGTTTTTCGCTAAGCTGAGGCGGCCGAAAGAGCCAGAGTTCCCCAGCACCAAAGAAGAAAAAACCAAAGTGTTGAAAATGCTAAAGACTCTTTATCAACCCGAGCCAAAGTTGTCATCAGACTATGATCGTTCTATTCTCAAGTCACATGCAACACAAAAAGCCTCGAAGAGCAGTACTGATGCAAGCGAGAAATCTGTTACCCATCTCGGAGAACAAGCAAAACAGACTTGCGCCCCTCTCAAGGTGATTTCCCAAACCAATGTGGGGTCGAGCAAATATGGGGCCGAAGAGCATTATGATCCAGAGGTAGTTACTGTCTGAGAAGCTGCCGCTGCTCAAGGTATGAGTATTGCCCAGTACTTATCCCAGTTAGAGTTCTTCCCCGTGAGTGAAGTAGCATAAAAATACCAGTACGGCAAACCTCTCGTCAAACCTGAGGAGGTAAACAATCTTCCAACAAAAATGCGAAGATTGCATAACTGGTACATGCATGCCACAAGGGCCGGGGATAACTGGATAGTGCTGAGGGTTACAAAAAAGCATCATGGGAAAGAAAAGGATGACATGATATCCATTGAATTTGATGAACTATTTCAGTTATTCAATCAAGACGCCTTGGACAAATCGATCATCAGTGCCTATTGTCTGTAAGTACTAATTCTGTAATTAATTTAGTCTCCAGCTATATTATTTTGTTTATTGCATGTATATAATCATACTGTAATATGCAGAATGAAGATTCTCGAATGCAGCAGAGGACAAATCTATGACATTGGCTTCATTGACCCATATTGGGTTCATGAAGCTAATCTCAAAATAAGCCCCAGGATACGGAGGATAATATAGTACACGCGTTAAGGTTTCAAGAAACCAAAAGGGAAATACTATTTCCTTACAACTTCGAGTGAGTGTTATTGTCTTGTATACACTTTCTATTTCGCTTACTCAATGTTAAGTATATAATTGATTAGTTATACATTTGCAGCTTCCACTATATTCTGTTAATCATTCAACTTGACAAAGGGCGTGTACTAGTCATGGACTCGAAACATAAACCCCTTGAGACGTGGAAGGACATGCAGATACTTCTCCAACGGTAATTCTAATCATTACAACACTATATCGACAACGTTCGTAAATTTTATGATATCAAGTACTTAATAACTTATTTTATTCGTTTTCTACGCCGGACAGCGCTTGGAAACGGTTCACCAACAAGGCTAGGGGTGTTTGGAAAGAGGAGCTTACATTTGAAACACTAGATGTAAGCACCAGTAGCTATATCCGCGCATCTCTTTGATTCTAGTTTTGATACAGTTATTATCATGCTTGATTATTATTTTGGTTGAACTATGTTCTCGTAAAGTGTCTGACGCAGGGACCAGGTAACAATCTATGTGGATACTATGTTTGCGAGTTCATCCGGCAGACGTGCGATGAGAAGGGCAGAAATTTAGAGCAACTCCACGTACATAAACAATTTCTATAATTTTTAATTACAATCAAATTGTGTTTAGTTTCATTCATATAGGCTGACTCCTTTTTTAAATCAGATCGAACGTCTACGGGACGGTCTTCTGCCAAAGGATCGCGTACGAGCAATTCAGGAGGAATTGGCGGGATTCTTGGATGCAGAAGTCCTAAACCCAAAAGGAGAATACTATTCGGCTGTGTATAGACAATAGGGATTATAAAAATAGCACTTTGAAGAAATTGGCCGGTAGCATCGAATAGCAACTTTTGTATGTAGTGCATGAACTCGATCCGTGTATTGAATGTAATATTGTCATGATGATCTTGTGTAATATAAGGTTTCTTCATTGATAAGTGCAAAACACTAAATAAATAATAAAACAACCTAAATAAATTCTCTGCCGCGGCACAAAAAGTGGCGAAAATGCTGCCGCGGCAACAAAATGTGCCAATAAATTCTTCCGCATGCAGAAATGAGCTAAATCTCTGCCACAGAGAAGGTATTAGTCCTGCCTCACGAACCGACTAATCTCCACCTCGCCCGCTGTTACGTGTACCCTTTAGTACCGGTTGGTGGGGCAACCGACTAAAGGTTAGGTTTAGTCCGATTGCCCCGGTTGCAAGAATCAGGCAACCGACTAAAGCCCCGTACCAACCGGGACCTATAGGGCTGTTTTCACCAGTGTCTATCTCTGGGACCAGCCGGTGAGCAGTGAAGGCCACCAACGGGCGATCGCCCGATAGAGTTGCAAGCGGGGCGGGCTCGCGGACAGCTGGTTTGCCTAAGCTCACGTACTCATGGTATAAGTTGAAGATCGATTCCAATCTTTATATGTAGTATAAATTATACTAACCGTCTAGTTCTGCGGGCTAAAGCGGCCCCCATACCTGCACCCTTATCGCCCGACCTTTCGGAAGGAATATTTGCATGCCGCTACCGGTGATGAACGATGACCGTCTACGATATGGGTGATGATGGTGGTGGCTTTCGATCGATCATGGATGGGTCACGCCGCTTGGGTGCTTTCCTTGGCTCCGTCGCTCTCAGCGAGCGCCAAAGCACCGTCGATTCGATCCGTTTGGACGATCTACTGCATGCTACGCCCACATCGCCAACATTGCTTGGTCGTTCGTCCGTTGCCACACGGCGAACACCTTTCTATGTACGTATACGTACGAGAGCAACAACGACGAGCTGCTGCTGTTTCACGTACACATAATTTTCTCTGCAGGAGTTGGAGCTGTTTCGTGCACACAAAATAGGCCGTGTCGTGCGTGCCTAGCTAGCTAGCTAGCTATATACGAGGCCATGAGTCATTCTGGCGGTATGAAGAATGAACGGACGTTCGTTCCCGGTGATTCCGAGGGCCTAATGATCTGACCGGTCGGTAATGTTCTTGGCTAAAAAGAAAAGAAAAGAATCAATAGAATAATATTGACAAAATAGCAAAAGGAAGACAAAACACCAATAAAAATAAAAAAGTTGTTGGTCAACTTACCAGACGCCTTTCAAAAACAGATGTATTATTAAGAATCTTTCTTTAAATATATGTCTTCACTACAAATTAGAAGTCGGTACTAGTCACATGACATACTATAGGGAGCGAGTAGTAAAAAGCATGAGAATTAGGTGGAAACTGAAGATGATCCGTGTATACAATCTGTTGAAACAATACACAACAAAAATAAACTAGTTAATCAACAATATGAAACTGAATGATTGCAACATATGCAACACCAAGTAAAAATGAAATATCATGCATGAGACAACTTACACCGAGCATTGAATAAGTCCGGGTGATCTAGAACTCAAATTTAGGAGCCTTGGCACCTTTCTCACCACCCTCCTCATCAGCCTCCTTTGCACCTTTCTTGGCACTTTTCTTAGCACACTCCTTCGCACCTTTCTTGGCAGCTTTCTCCTCCGGTAATTTCAGAGGCATGGCTTTATGATTCTGAATATTTTGCACCAAATCCATAGCTAGCTGCAGAAAATGTTCATCCCATGCAAACTCATCAGTTATTATAGGATCCTCTATGCTGGCTAGATAATCCAATGTCAGCATGTTTCCACTGCTAGGATCGACCATAGTTGCCAAGCAAATGAGATCCCATGATCGAAGAATTGTTACTTCATCTGTGACATCACACTTCAGTAGCAAGTCGAAAGCATTTTGTATATCAGGCCTTTGCTTCGGATTACCATTCTTATACACCTCTCGAAGCTCGTGCTGCTCACTCTTCTTCAACCGTAAAACCGGCATGTTGCCGCAACAGATGCCATAAACTTTCTTCACCATGTCCTTAGTGAAAATTATCTGTTCTGATTGAATTTTAACTCACGCAGCGCAGGGGTTGTATAAGTAGCAATGAAATCGATCATCTTATTTGGTATGATGAATGAGGATACATTAAGCAACGCTCAGAATCCTTTCTTATTTTCAATTACTCTTCTCTTGTCAGGGACAAGTTTATCAACAAGAGCATGAAGTCGCTTCACAGCAAAACGGTCCTTGGAAGTCCACATAGGTTGCTCCTGCTCAACAAAAAATCAAAAGGAAAAAAGTTAGAAACTATAAAAATGCAGCAAAAAACTGCCTCAACAAACAAAACAGCCCACTCCACAGATATCAAAGTTACAACACAACAGCCTAGGAAGCATATCCCAATATGCACACCTAACAAACCAAACATGCTACAACCTCATAGAAACTATGCACTGCAGAAGCAACAACATTAACAAAAATGAAAAATAGTTAATGAACCATATCCTTCCTGAATAAACTAGACACTGCCTAAAAGAAAACAACATTAATCTAGGAAGCAAATCCCCATCTGGATGGCAACAAACAATTTCATGGTGTAATCTTACAAAAACTAGGCATATATAAACAAAAACAATAAGGCAATGAAGCAAAATTAGGGAAGCACAACCTAGTAAGAACAACAACAAGGATAGTACACAACAAGCATCAACCTATGAATCATGAATTCATATGGATCCTAACTAGCTACAAAATTGGGGAAAATCTGCAAAAAAAAACTAATCCGTATACAACTTTCAACGGAAATAGAGCATTTTTATTTACTTAAGTAGGGAGGCCATGGCCCCCATTGGTCCTAGAGAAGCTCTTATACTGTCATACATGTAGGAAACGTACAATATATGAAAAGAGGCCCATGCATGAAAATTGAGAAATACAACGATGTTGTTGGAATTGGCCCGATATGCTCACGAAAGTACTTTCTCGACAATGTATTTACGCGAGAGCGGCGAAATTACTCGATCAACTCCAGCGAGACACGCAGAACTAGAACCACTCGATGATACGCTCACGTACAGGAGCTAAGCAGGCAGCCACACACGAGATTGATCAATCTAAGCTAGCTAGCTGAACTCACATACGAGATCGATCGATTATTGCCACGGGAGCATATCGCTCATGTCTTGTCTTTTTTATTGCTTCTGACTCTTCCGATGTCTTGTTTACAGGGTGTTACGCACGTATATATAGCATATTTAGTATAGCTAACCTAGTAGGATTAAGACGTCTAATTCCTACTCTATTCGGCTACCCGTGTCTACTCGGATACGTACCCCGTGTCGTATGACATGTTTATTCCTAACAATCACCCCTTAAGCACGCGTGCTCTTCACCTCGACCCGGGTCCCAAATACGCCAGCTGCTCCTCGCGGGCATCATCCATGGCATTGCTTTCACCGCTCCCTTTCTCGGTCACCGACTTTGCTTTTGTCGGCTTCTCCATGACTTCACGCCGACAGTCCTTGTTCTCCGCGCCCTTCTCCATGGCTTCACGCCAACAATTATTTTTGTCCACGCCCTCCTTGTTTGTGTCTTGAGACATTATACTTGATTCGATGAAGTACTTTCTCATTGATGCCTCACATATTTGATCTACTGATTGCCGGTGCTTTTGGATGCAATAGAAAAATATGTAGGAGGTACCTCAAGTTGATTTTCTTCTAGCTACTCTATACCATGTGAAAAACCTCTTGATGGATCTACACCCCCTATTGTTGGGCCTCCTCCATCTATCTGGCCACAAGTCCACACTCTTGGACCATCGCCTTTTGGCCTTGCTGATTTGTTTGTTGGGCTCGCTTCAGCTCCCCCCTCCTCTAATTGTTGGGCAAACAAGTGCAGGTATCGCTGATGCACATGCGCGTCCTTCCAGATCTGTGTCTTCTAGCCACAGACTAGCCTTTTCTTCTGGGAGAATTGATACGCCCAATTTGCATCACAATTCTATATCATAATTTACCTCTATTCATTGATATATGTCTTATTATGAGGTATTACTTATGGCTTTTCATCTGTTTATGCATGTTGGATGATACCTGGAGGATGGACTGCCGAAGTCTGCATTCTGATGGAAAAGAAGGCGTTTCGGTGCAATTTCACGAAGATCAGAAAAATACCAGAAAAATATGAAAACATATTATTTTCCCAGATGACGAAGGAAGCCAGAAGGAGGAGCGAAGAGGGGCCGCAGGGGGCCCACACCCCCTAGGCGTGGGCCCACCTGAGCACCCGCCTAGGGCAGGGGTGGCCCACCTGCCCGGCCTCCGACTCCGCCCCTTCGCCTATATCTTACCTACGGAACCCTAAGCCTGGGAGAGCGACCACAGATAGATTTTCGCCGCCTCTGGGGGGCGGAAAACACCGAGAGAGAACGATCTCTCCAGCAGATAGATTTCTGCCGGGGGAATTCCTTCCCGGAGAGGGGATACCGTCGCTATCAACACCATCGTCAAGCTAGGCTTCATCGGGATCATAATCATCATCATCCACACCATCATCTCCACCAGCACCATTATCACCACTCTGTCCCGCTGTAACAATTGTGTTGGATATTGCTTTAGTTCTTAGGGGAAACTTTCCCGGTGTTGATTACTATTGTAGTTGATGCTTGTGAGTGGAACCATTGGATTATTGTTTAAGTTCAGATTGTTATCCATTACCATATCATCTTTGATCTTCATCCATATGATGTCTTGTGAGTAGTTCGTTGTGTTCTTGAGGACATGGCAGAATTCATGTTGTTAGTAGTGGATTTGTGTTGAGTTATTATTCAATGATTTAGTATTTAAGTTGATGATATTCTTCTAGTGGTGTCATGTGAACGTCGAATACATGTGTTGGAGATATGCCCTAGAGGCAATAATAAAAGTGGTTATTATTTTATCTTTGTGTTTATGATAAATGTTTACATTCATGCTATAATAGTATTAAACCGGAAACATTAATACTTGTGTGATTTGTAAACTAAATTAGAGTCCCTGGTAAAGCCTCTTTGTAATACTAGCTTGTTGGTTAATAGATGATCGTGGTTTCCTGATCATGAACATTGAGATGTTATTAACAACGAGATCATATCATTAGGAGAATGGTATGATGGACATACTCCTATAGATAAGCGTAGCATAAAGATCAAGTCATTTTAATAGTTCGTTTGCTATAAGCTTTCTGATACATAGTACCCTAATTCCTTCGACCATGAGATCATGCTAATCACCATCACCAGAAGGATGATTTGATGACATAAAACACCACACCGTAACCGGGTGGCTATAAAGGTGGCATTGAGTGTTCGGAAAGTATGGGTTGAGGCACATGGATCAAGAGTGGGATTTGTCCATCCATATGACGGATAGATATACTCTGGTCCCTCTCGGTGGAATGTCATCCAATTAGCTTGCAAGCATGTGACTGGCTCACAAGGGATCACATATCACGGGAACGAGAAAAGAGTACTCATCACTAACGAGGTTGAACTAGGTATTGAGAGATACCGACGATCAAAACCCCGGATAAGTAAACTATCGTGAGACAAAGGGAAATTGGTATCGTATGTAAGTGGTTCATTCGATCGCAAAGTAATCGTATAAATATGTGGGAGCCATATGAATTTCCAGATTCCTCTATTGGTTATTGATTGGAGAAGTGTCTCGGTTATGTCCGCATAATTCACGAACCGTAGGGAGACACACTTAAGGATTCGATGTTGTTGAGTAGTTATGGAATGATGAGTAAGAGACCAAATGTTGTTCGGAGGCTCGGATGGGATCCGGGATATCACGAGGACATCCGGAATGGTCCGAAGAATAAGATTCATATAAGGAAAGTCCTGTTTCGGAGTTCGGAAATGATTCCGGTGTTTTCACTAGGAATGTTCTAGAAGGGTCTGGAAGGTCCGGCACTCCGGAGGGGAAGGGTACATGTATGTGTCATGACAATGTGGAATGGTTGCATCATGTACTAGGTCACTTGGCTGGGCAATATGAAGAGAGAAATCAAATCCAAGTTTGAAAGTCAAACGCCAATTTGAAAAGTCAAATCCGAAGTTTGCTTGGTGGAGGGAGAGTAGGAAACCTACCTAGGGTAGGAGTCCCACTCCCTCCACCCTCCGGCCAAGGAGGAGGAGTTGGAGGAGGACTCCCTCCTCCCAACCGCCTCCCTCCCACCTATATAAGGAGGGGTAGGGCGCCCCTACCCCTCACACCCAAACCCTAGCTCCTTGGCACCACCACCTCCAAGTGCTGCCGTCACCGCCTAGGGCCTCCTCCAAGTCACGACTTGGGGCTTCCCCAAGCCCTAGTCGCCGGTCACACCACCCCCTCTTGGTGCCTCTAATCCGTAGATCGCCAAGGCCCTCTCTTACTCCACCATACTCGCTCCGGCTTAGGCGAAGCCCTGCGGGATCTCACCTCTATTTCTGACACCACGCCGTCGTGCTGCCGGAATCACGAGGAGAGTGCTATAACCTCCGCTGCCTGATGGAACAAGGGAGAGGAAGGTCTTCATCGAAAATCAACGTGTGACGACTACGGAAACGCTTTACGGAGCCACGGAAGGATCGTCTACGCGATCTTGAGATCGGTAAGTGTACGACTACATCACCCACGAGAATCTGCTCTCGTTAACCGCTTTGGAATCTTCAAGGGTGAGTTCTTCTATCGACTCGTTGCTACAATATAGTAGATAGATCTTGGCTTGTTTGTGTGCATGCGTTAGAAAATTTTTGTTTTCCATGCTACGAACCCCTACAGTGGTATCAAAGCCGTGTCTATATGTAGATCTGTTGCACGAGTAGAACACAATGGTCATTGTGGGCGGTGGTGCTTTTATTATGAATTGATTTTTGTGTACTTTGCATCTTGCGGTATGATGGAATGAAGCGGCCCGGGCTAACCTTACATGACATCGTTCATGAGACTTGCTCCACGCTCAACATGCAACTTGTATTGCATAAGTGGCTTTGCGGGTGTCTATCTCTCCCATTATAGTATAGATTCAATTTACAACGGGCACTTGATAGTTCAAACATCAATGTTGTGGTTCTTGTTCGTAAGTTAGATCGACACTTATTGAAAGCCCTAAACCACGTAAAACATGCAAAGAAAATTAGAGGCGTCTAACTTTGTTTTGCAGGGGTGTGCTGTGATGTGATATGGCCATGATTGTGATTATATATGATGTATGCAATGTTCCTTATTGTAAGTTGGCAACCGGCAGGATCTATATGGTTGTCTTTAAATTCCGTTAAGACCTGCGTGTCTATTCAAAGTAGTTGTTGAAGGGTTTCACGGCATAGTAAATCAAAATTTTCTACGGAGCGAACAGAGGGAAAGCCAAGATCTAATCTAGGAGATGCAAACAACGAGAGAGATTGGATTAGATATTCATACCCTTTAAGATTCGCACAGCGAACGCTCATTTAACGTGGGTGATGTAGTCGTACTCGCTTCTCCTCCTCGCGATCCGATCCGATCTAGCACCACAAGTGGCGGTGCCTCCGTGAGATGCACACGTGCAGCACCTCGACGTCTCCTCCTTCCTCGGACCAGCGAGTATGGTGGAGAGATAGATTGGATCTACAACACGACGGCGTGGTGTATATGGTGGAGAATTTCTGCTACAGGGCTTCGCCTACAAATAGTCGGAAGGGGGAGAGGAAGGTAGCAAGGCTGCTAGGGCTTGGAGGAAGGTGTGTGTAGTAGTGGGGGGAGGGGGCGCACCACCCCTCTATATATAGAGGGGGGGCGGCCAGCCCTTGCCCCTCCTCCAAGCCTATCTCTAGTTTAAACAATTTAAACTCTCCATTATCTAGAAATCCTATCTCTAGTTTAAACGATTTAAACTCTCCCTTATCTAGAAATCCTATCTCTAGTTTAAACGAGTTTAAACTTATCTAGGATCGGCTGGGCCCTATGGGGCCTTGTGCCCCTGAATCTGCCAGGACACTCCCTCATAGGCCCATGCCCCTCCCGGAAGGTGGAGCGACGTTGGTCCCTTCCGGAAGGTTCTAAAGCTTCCTACAATACCGATTAACGGAACAATTCCGAACTCCAAAACTGCCCGCCTTATATGAATCTTATTCTCCGAACATTCGAACCTCTCGTGATATCCGGATCCCATCCGAGACTCGAACAAAAATTCATAAACCAATTATCCAATCTATCCTAGCGTCGAGACACGTTAAGTGCGTGACCTGCGGGTTCGGGAATATGCACGGACATGATCTTCTATCAATAATCAATGCAGGCACCCATATTGACTCTACACATTCATCGATGATCATATCGGATGAACCACGATGCCAGGATTCAATCAATCCCATATATATATTCCCTTCGTCTCGCGATATTTTACTTGCCCGAGATTCGATCGTCGGCAAGTCATACCTAGTTCAATCTCGCTCACGAAGTACTTTACTCGCTCCGTAATCCGTATCACTTTGTGATTAATTCCTTAACCACATGCTTGCAAGCGGTGTTGATATCGACACGAAAGTGGGCAAGTATATCTCTCCGACTTGGGAGGGACAAATTCCATCTCGATACATACAACCCAACAGATACTTTCCGATCACCGAGAGACACCTTTATGATCACCCTCTCATAGGATGACGTTTGATGACCTCAAAGCTTTCTTCCGTACCAGGAGTTGCATTATCTCATGGTCTAAGGAATACAATATTTGACATAGGAAAAGCTTCGCAAAGATGAACACGATGAAACGATCTAATTGCTTCTCTTAGTTTGGTCATCCATCATATCATTCTCCAATGATATGATCTCATTATCAATTGACAACTCATGTCTATGGTTAGGAAACCTTAACCATCATTGATCAATGAGCTAGTCCATAGAGGCGTACTAGGGACACGTGTTGTTCACAAACCACACAAGTATTAATGTTTCCGCTTAATACAATTCTAGCATGGAATATAAACTTTATCATGAACAAGAATTATAATAATAACATCTTTATTATTGCCTCTAGGGCATAATTCCAACAGTCTCCCACTTGCACTAGAGTCAATAATCTAGTTTACATCCGCAACAATCTCACACCCATGGCAATCGAGGTGTTGATCATGTTTTACACGTGGAAGAGGTTTAGTCGGTGGATCTGCGACATTCGATCCGTATGTACTTTGCTAATCTTCGATCTCCATCCGCTATATAATCTCGGATTATATGAAACTTATGTTGATATGCTTGGTCTTTGGATGATATCTTGGTTCCTTAGCGAGTGCTATGGCGCCCGATGTTGTCACACAATATCTCCTGGGTCCAATGCACTTGGAACCACGCCAAGCTCGATGATGAAGTTTCGATCCAAACTCCTTCACTTGACGCTTCCAGCAGCCATGTATTCCGCTTCCACGTAGATCCCGCGATCACGCTTTGCTTGCAGCTTCTCCACTCACAGCTCCTCCATTCAAAATATAAACGTATCCTCTCTCGAGATTTGGAATCATCCTTGTTGGTGTCGAAACTAGCATCGACGTAACCTTTACGACAAGTCGCTCATCACCCCCATAGACTAAGAACATTTCTTTAGTTCTATTTAGGTACTTTAGGATGTTCTTCACGGCTGTCCAGTTTCCACTCGGATCACTTTGATATCTCGTCAAACTAAGAGCATTGGACACATCCGTCTAGTACACAAGATGGCATACATGATGGAACCTATGGCCGAGGCATAAGGCACTTTGCTCATAGCTTCCTTATCATTTATCAGAAGGACACCGAGCCTTGCTCAATATCTTACCCGACAACATAGGCATCGAACCTTTCTTTGCCTTATCCATTCGAACCTTTTCGAACTTTGTCTAGGTATGTACTCGCTTAAAGCTATCAGCGCCTTTGTCTATCTCTATAGATTTTGATGCCCAATATATAAGCAGCTTCACCTAGGTCTTTCATTGAAAACACTTGTTCAAATAACTCTTCACATCGTTAAGCATGTTGATGTCATTTCCGATAATCAATATGTCATCCACATATAGTACCGTAAACGCCACCGAGCTCCCACTCACTTTCTTGTAGATACAAGCTTAGAGCAATTTGGAACAAATCCAAAGCTCTTGATCACTTGATCAAAACGAAGGTTCCAACTCCGAGATGCTTGCTTCACCATAAATGGAAGCTGAAGTTTGCATACTTTACTAGCATCCTTAGGATCGACAAAACCTTCGGTTGCATCATATACAACTCTTCATCAATGTTGCCATTGAGGAAAGCGATCTTGACATCCATCCGCCATATTTCATAATCATGAAACGCAGCAATTGCTAATAAAATCCGAATGGACTTAAACATCGCTACGGGAGAGAAAGTCTCATCGTAGTCAACACCTTGAACTTGTCGAAAACCTTTATGAAGCCGTGCTTTATAATCGGTAACATTACCACCCGTTCGCTTTCTTCTTGAATATCCATTTGCACTCAACGGCCTTTCGTCGCTAGGAGGATCCACCAAAGTCCATAATTGGTTTTCGCTCATGGATCCCAATTGATTTCATGGCTTCACCATTTCGTAGTCTGGGCTCATCATCGCTTCCTCATAGTTCGTAGGTTCACCGCCTTCTACCAACAAGACAAGACAGGGTTGCCGTACCACTCGGGAGGGCACGACCTTGTCGACTGCGACGCTCAAGAGCAAAGATCGTCCAAGCTTCATGATCCTTGTCATTAGCTTGCTCTATTGTTGGTGCAGCGGCATGGAACAATTTCAGTGTGCGCTACTCTCCAATTCAAGAGAAGGTTCAATAACCTCGTCTAGCTCTACTCTCCTCCCACTCACTTCTTTCGAGAGAAACTCCTTCTCAAGAAAGGAACCGTTCTTCGACAAACACTTTGCCTTCGGTTACGGATAGAAGGTATACCCAATGGTTTCCTTAGGGTATCCTATGAAGACGCATTTCGCTTTGGGTTCGAGCTTGTCCGATCAACTTCTTGACGAAGCTTCGATCCCCAAACTTTAAGAAACGACAACTTAGGTTTAGCACCAAACCACAGTTTATACAGTGTCGTCTCAACGGATTTAGATGGAGCCCTATTTAAAGTGAATGCAACGGTTTCTAATGCATAACCCCAAAATGATAACGGCAAATCAGTAAGAGACATCATTGATCGGACCATATCTAATAGGGTTCGATTCCAGCATTCAGACACACCATTGCGCTGTGGTGTTCCGGGTGGCGTGAGTTGTGAAACGATTCCACTTGCTTTAAGATGCGTGAGAAAATCATAACTCAAATATTCACCTCCACGATCGGATAGTAGAACCCTAATGTTGGATTTACGATGGTTCTCCACTTCATTCTGAAATTCTTTGAACTTTTCAAACGTTTCAGATTTATGTTTCATTAAATAGATATACCCATATCTACTTAATTCATCGGTAAAAGTGAGAAAATAGCGATATCCACCGCGCGTCGAAACACTCATCGGTCCGCATACATCGGTATGTATGATTTCCAACAAGTCCGTTGCTCGCTCCATCATACCGAGAACGGGTTTTGATCATCTTGCCCATGAGGCATGGTTCGCATGTGTCAAATGATTCAAAATCAAGAGACTCAAAAGTCCATCGAATGGAGTTTCTTCATGCGCTTTACACCAATATGACCTAGACGACAGTGCCACAAATAAGTAGTATTATCACTATCTACTTTGCATCTCTTAGCCTCAATGTTATGGATGTGTGTTTCATCCCTTTCGAGATTTAGAAGAAATAAACCATTCACAAGAGGTGCATGACCAAAAAAGATGTTTCTCATATAAATAGAACAACCATTATTCTCCGATTTAAATGAATAACCGTCTTGCAATAAACATGATCCGGAAATAATGTTCATGCTCAACGCAGGCACATAATAACATTTATTAAGGTTTAAAACTAATCCCGAAGGTAAAACTAAGGAGAGCGTCACGCCATCACATCAACTCTTGATCCGCTGCCAACGCCAAGATCGTCACCTCATCCTCGCAGCCGCCTATTCCGTAGCTCTGCTTCGAGTTACAAATATTAGCAACCCAACCGTATCAAATACCTGTGCACTACAACGAGGGCTAGTAAGGAAAACATCAATAACATGTATATCAAATATACCTTTGATGGTGCCAGCCTTCTTGTCCGCTAAGTACTTGACATTGCCCAAAGGACCTGTCCTTGCAATAGAAGCACCTGTCCGGCTTAGGACCAGACTGAGCTTCTTCTCGCAGGGCATTATGCTTGTCACGCCCTTCTTGAAGTGATTCTATGCCCCCTTACCTTTCTTAAAGGAGGGCTTGTTGACCATCAACACATGATTATCCTTCTTGATGTCCACTTCCCCAGCCTTCAGCTTTGCAAAGAGCTCGGTGATCGTATCAGTGGAACCAATCTGATTATGAGTCACTACAAAACTTTTGCAGCTGGGAGGGAGTGATTGCAGAAACCTGTCAATCTTGAGCTCCTCCGAATCGTGCATTCCAGCTTGCTCAAGGCTGAGTGTAGCCCGACATCTTTATGGCGTGCTCACTAACTAACTCCCTTCCTCCATCTTGCGCTAAAGAACTTCTCGGAGATCTCATATCTCTCGAACGGGCTTGAGTAAAACATGGTTTTCAGCTCCTCGAGAATCTCAAGGCCCGGATAGGTTTCAAAACGATTTTGAAGTCGGTTCCATAGCAAACAACATGGTGCTCTTAATCACACCATAATCATCTTTGCGCGACTGATAGACAGCTTTCTCTTCAGCCGGCGCAGTTGCAGCAGGGGGGTCACCTAACGCTTTACCAAGGACATAGTCCTTTTGTCCGCCAGACAGAATGATTCTTAGATTGCGGAACCAATTGGTGAAGTTAGACCCATTGTTCCTAAGCTTTTCTTTCTCAGCAAAAACGTTGAAGTTGAAGTTGGACTTGGCCATTGGATCTACAGTATTTGCAAGTACAATTTAGACTATGTTCATGATAAATAGTTCAACTTAATCGAATTACTAGATGAACTCCCACTAAATTCAACATCCCTCAAGTTGTTTAGTGAACACGATCCAAATTCACCACACTTAATCCGATCATCACGAGAAGAGATGTGGTTTCAATGGTGGACAACAAAGTGTCGATCATATCACTCATATGACTCATGCTTAACCTTTCGGTTCTTGTGTTCCGAGGCCATGTCTCAGACATGCTAGGCTCGTCAAGATAGACCCAAGTATTCTGCGTGTGCAAAACGGCTTGCACTGTATGTGAGCGTAGAGTCTATAGCACCCGATCATCACGTGATGCTTGGACACGAACTTTCAAGCGGTGCATACTTGGGGAGAACACGCTTTTATCTTGATCTTTATGAGGAATCATCTTATAATGCTACCGTCATGATCTAAGCATAATAAGATACATAAAGGATAAACATCACATGCATATAACTTTATGTGACATGGTATAGCCAATCCTCAAGAATGATCTCCATCTTGTGCGTTCCGCATGATCTCCATCACTCCACCATGATTGCCTCCACCACGAATAGCAACTACAACTATTGCTAACTACTTAGCGATAAAGTAAAGCTATGACATGGCGTATAAGAAGTTGACTCATGGGTCATACACAATTATAAAGACAACCATATGGCTCTCGCCGTTGTGTACTCATCGACATGCAAGTCGTGAAACATTACAAAACATGATCATCGATACAATATACACATCACATCTTGGGCCATACCATATCACGTAAAACACTCGCAAAAACAAGTTAGACGCCTCTACTTTGTTGTTGCATGTTTTACGTGGCTTATGGGAGTAGATGCTAAGAACGATTCTTACCTACGGAAAGCCACAATGGTGATATTATGGTTGCCAAAACCCGTGTTAATCCCATGACAACTATAGTGAGAGAAACTAACATCCACCACCGCATGTGTGGTACAAGCCACACGTCAAGTGCGGAGTCGCGAACGACGTCGCGTAAGGTTGGCCTGGACCGCTTCAATCTCACTATCCCGGCCATAAGAAGAACACAAACAAGAGGCTTGCAACAGAAAACATCAACGCCCGCAACAACCATGTTGCATTCTACTCGTGAAACACATCTACGCATAGATCTAGCTCGATACCATCAAGGGTTTCGGCATAGTAAATCAAAATTTTCTACGGAGCTAACAGGAAAGCCAAGATCTAATCTAGGAGATGCAAACAACGAGAGATTGGATTAGATCTTCATACCCTTGAAGATTCGCGACAGGAACGCTCGAACGTGGGTGATGTAGTCGTACTCGCTTCTCCTCGCGATCCGATCCGATCTAGCACCACAAGTGGCGGTGCCTCCGTGAGATGCACACGCAAAGACCTCGACGCCTCCTCCTTCCTGACCAAAGTATGGTGGAGAGATAGATTGGATCTACAACACGACGCGTGGTGTATATGGTGGAGAATTTCTGCTGCAGGCTTCGCCTACAAGCTCGAAGGGAGAGAGGAAGGTAGCAAGGCGCTAGGGCTTGGAGGAAGGTGTGTGTAGTAGTGGGAGGGGAGACCACCCCTCTATATATAGAGGGGCCAGCCCTGCCCTCCTCCAAGCCTATCTCTAGTTTAAACAATATAAACTCTCCCTTATCTAGAAATCCTATCTCTAGTTTAAACGATTTAAACTCTCCTTATCTAGAAATCCTATCTCTAGTTTAAACGAGTTTAAACTTATCTAGGATCGCTGGGCCCTATGGGCCTTGTGCCCTGGCCCAATGCGCCAGGACACTCCCTCATAGGCCCATGCCCTCCCTAAGGTGGGGCCACGTTGGTCCCTTCCGAAGGTTCTAGAAGCTTCCAGACAATACCGATTAACCAAACAATTCAACTCCAAAACTGCACATCTTATATGAATCTTATTCTCCGACCATTCCGAACCTCTCGTGATATCCCGAATCCCATCCGAGACTCGAACAAAAATTCATAAACCAATTATCCAATCTATCCTAGCGTCGAGACACGTTAAGTGTGTGACCTGCGGGTTCGAGAATATGGACATGATCTTCTATCAATAATCAACGGGTGCAGGCACCCATATTGACTCCCACACATTCATCGATGATCATATCGGATGAACCACGATGCCAGGATTCAATCAATCCCATATATATATTCCCTTCTCGCGATATTTTACTTGCCGAGATTCGATCGTCGGATGCATCATACCTAGTTCAATCTCGTTCACGGCAAGTACTTTACTCGCTCCGTAATCCGATATCACTTTGTGATTAACTCCTTAACCACATGCTTTCAAGCGGTGTTGATATCGATTACCGAGGGCCCAAGTATATCTCTCCGACTTGGGAGGGACAAATTCCATCTCGATACATACAACCCAACAGATACTTTCCGATCACCGAGAGACACCTTTATGATCACCCTCTCATAGGATGACGTTTGATGACCTCAAAGCTTTCTTCCGGTACCATGGAGTTGCATTATCTCATGGTCTAAGGAATACAATATTTGACATAGGAAAAGCTTCGCAAAGATGAACACGATGAAACGATCTAATTGCTTCGCTTAGTTTGGGTCTGTCCATCATATCATTCTCCAATGATATGATCTCATTATCAATTGACAACTCATGTCTATGGTTAGGAAACCTTAACCATCATTGATCAATGAGCTAGTCCATAGAGGCGTACTAGGGACACGGTGTTGTTCACAAACCACACAAGTATTAATGTTTCCGCTTAATACAATTCTAGCATGGAATATAAACTTTATCATGAACAAGAATTATAATAATAACATCTTTATTATTGCCTCTAGGGCATAATTCCAACAGTTGTAATAGTTGAAGCTGGTGCAAGACAATCATGAAATGGCGCCATTGACCTTGACGCCATACCGGTCATGATGGAGATCATGTTCGTGCTTGAAGATGGAGATCGAAAGCACAAGAACAAAGGCCATATCATATCACATATTATGAATTGCATGTGATGTTAATCCTTTATGCATCTTGTATTGCTTAGTTTGCGACGGTAGCATTATAAGATGATCCCTCAAGCACACAATTTCAAGTTTTAAAGTGTTCATCCTTAGTAAGCAAATCCAAGCCCGCTGGATTCAAACCATTTGGATGTATAGATCAACCATGGTAAAAAATAACAAGGCAGAAGCTTTTCTACATTCAAACATTTTTCAAAATTCAACCATAAAATCTTTTGAGCTGATTCCAACTCTCAAAAATCATATTTGATCATACCTTTCAGAATATAGAAAAACATATGGTTTTACTTACAGAGATAATGTTCAACTAATAAAAGAATGCCACATAGGCATTCCTAGTCACTTTATTTAATTAAAATAAAAAGATTAAACCTTATTAAATTGTGACACCACTTTAAATCACATTCTCATGTACTGAAATATGTGGTGATGACATGTGTTTAAGTTGGAAAGAGACTAAGTCTAGATCATTCACCATATATCTTTCTTCCCATATCAATCCTTATCATCTCTATTGAATCCTATCCCTATAATTGTTGTTCATCAATATTAAGTAATCAACTATTGATTCACCTATTCTTAACTATCAGTTATTGACCTATCAACTCTTATTCTTATTACAACATCCACTTAAGGTTTATAAAGAAAGAAGTAAGAAGAGGTAAATAGTGATGCTACTTTCAGATGTCATCTATTGGATATGAATGATTGAAAAGAATCCAATTAATAGGATAATTGATGGAGTTAAATCCCTCCTAGAAAAATAGAAGATAATTATAATACAACTGTACTATTGTATTGTTGAAGCCTTGATTAGCCAACTGGAACCCCAAAACCATAAAGGATCAAAAGATTATAATGATCATGCCTTACTCACCAAGATTGAATGCTTATATCATGTATAAGTGACATTGGTGAATAGAACATTATTGAACCCTAGTCTAGATATATTATCCTAGGTTAACCATTACAAGACACATAAATATAATGTAGGGTTGGAGTGAGAGTTATTAGAATAAAGTAAATGTAGGATGGTATGATTCAAGTAAAGCCAGTATAGCATCGAGTTAGGAAGTAGTGTATTTACTTTGAAGAAGAATAAGCCTTAGAGAGAGGTAGTTGGATACATGCAGCTAATGGAGTAATATTAGTGATGGATGACTAAGGAAGATTATGAGTGGATTTTGAAGGAACTACTTGTTGGATGGAAGGTTATCAACAGTAGAGTAGTGGATATAATCCAGAATGAATATAAGGAAACTATAAAAGCTTCAATGTCAAGCTCATTAGATTTATCAATGAGTTTAGAAGAATAATAGGTAAATAAGAATATTTTTGTGAAGTAAAGCTCATCATGTTAACAATGAATATAGTTAGGCAGAATTAGTATATCTAGGAAAGGAATTCCTTAATTAGAAATACAGGATTGTGAATTATGGAAAATAGACAACTTTGGTAAGCAACCAACTCTAAATCTCAAACCAAACACAATATCCATTTCATGCTATTGAACCATCATCTTATATCTATAACACTTTATAGGAATATATTCCTATAGCAAATCACATAAGCACATCTCTCTCAATTCCAACCATCATAATTAATGTACCTAAGAGAATAATTACCAATTCCTTTCTATAAACCATATTAGATGTAACTATCTAATTTTAAAAAAAGGTTATATCATCAAATATCAAACAGAAGACAATATGCTTAGTTATTAAATCTTTTCTCACATCAACAAGGAAATATAAGTAAATTAAGAACCCTCAACTTCTTTGTTAATCATAATAGAATATGTACATTGCCATTTTCAAAGTTAATGGGAATAGTAACAACCATATCAATTTCTTTTGTATTTCACGCATCAAATAATGATATAGAATCATGATACATATAAAAATTTCTGTGAGCCAACTAGAGTTAAGTTTTATAAACAAATAAGAATATATCATTTAATAAATCCATGATTAAAAGAGGAAAGAAAAATAGTAAGAAGAGCTTCTACAAAATATTAAAAGGAGTTCATATTAAGAAAACAAAATAAATACAAGAAGATTATATAATAAAAGTTCACAAATGATACTAAATATATTTTAGTATTATTATAATTATCCAGCAAATAAATTCTACAAAGAAAAGTTCAAATTAAAGATTTTATACAAATCTGAAAAGGAAAACAGAAAATAGAAAAATAGAAAACAAATATGAAGCATTACCTGGCCGTGGCCCAACTCCTAATTACTTATCTGACGCCCATGTGCATTACAATAGCCAAAGAACCATTCTGCTGCTTGATCTGGTGACAAAGTGGGGCCAGGGAAGGGTTGCGGGTTGAGAAGAAAGAAACGCCAGGGGGTTATCTGCAAAAACAACTTCGTCGTCTACCTCGCCTACTGGAAGCAGCTCGCTGGCCGGAGCTCCGCCGTCGATCCACCGCCGCTCTACGATGCGTGCCGCCATCCCTGGGAGGAGTTGATAAGATCGCCGCGTCCTCCTCTATCTTCTCAAACCCATCTCATCCTCAATCTCGCTCTCCAGAACCACTTTCGTTCCTCACCCGAAACCCTAGTTTGCCGGAGTTCATCGTTCCAGCCAAATCCGACCACCCCTCGTCTCGTGGTAGCCACCATTGGAAGCGCCGTCGTGGACTGACTCACCTAGGACCAAGCACAGAAGCCTGCTCACCGGGAATCATGTGAAATCGAGCATTCATTTTCCTCGGCCGCCGTGTCCATTACCGTCGATTCGCCGTCGTCACGCCTCCCCAAGCCTCCTCGACCGCTTTAACGTCATCAGGGTAAGCTTACGCATCTCTGGACACCATTATCGCTTGCTAATTTTCACCGTAGACCTAGTTTCATCGAGTACCGCTGTTGGCCGCCGCAGAAGCTCGCCACCGATGCATTTTCGGTGACCATTATATAGTGGCGCCACCACAAGTAGATTCTCCTTGATCTCCTCTGTCCAACACACCTAGACACAGCCCCGCGCGCGCACCAGATCGATCGATCGATCCTCAACCAGTGAGGATCAACTCGAGTGACGTCATGCATGCATCAGGTTCGAGCCACGTCAGCTAGTTTGACCAGTCTTTGTCTCGCGTGGCATGTGATATGGCCTAGGGCCCATGTGTCATCGTCTGGGGGTAGCAAACCAGTAGGTAACAAAATACATTTACTAACCTGAGTGTTGAGGTGGACATAGGCCCACTAGTGAGTGACTCATGCTAGATGCGGGTGCGGTGTAAAATTTATCTCCTATTTAAGAAATAAATAAAATGTTATAAATTTAATTATTAATATTCCAGAAATCAAATAAATGATTAAATCTTGTTTAATTAATAACTTTTGATTTATAATTCAGAAAAATGTGTATAATATATGAAAATTTGTAGAAAAATATAATCTACAACTTAAACTTATTATCCAATATTATTATGATGATTATTTAAATAAATATCAATTAATAAAGATTTTAATAGTAATAAAAATTTGATAATTCAAATTTTAATAATGGTAAATGTTAAAAAATATAAATAAAATACCAAAAATATTAGAAAAATAAGAATTATAATTTAAAATTATAATCATACATTATAATTTAACTTAATTAAGTATTTGTTATTATTAAGTATTTATAAAATAATAAATCTTATAAAAATCATATCTTAATATTTATAAATCACAAAAATAAATGTAATATACCAAAAAGGATTACAAAAATAATATCTACATGCTAAAAATCTAATATTCCACTTTTGGGTTAAATAAAAAATTCAAATATTTTAATAACTCAAATTTAAACTTATTTACTTAATGAATAATTCATATAAGAATAAATAAAATTTGTTAATATCCCTAAAATGAGTCAATTAAGTCTAATAAATAGTATTAGTCCTAAATATTAATAATATGAAGCCATAATGGTTTAAAACATTATTAACACCTTTTAATTACATTACTTTCAACCTTAAGTGAAGATTATATTCTCAAAGGATTCTAATTCATGATAAAAACCTTAAAGAACAACTTGTGAATAAATCAGATCCTTTCTAACTTTAACCATCGGATTACAAAAACTATCACAAAACTATTGTAAGTCCATAAATAGTCAAGTAATATTATATCTTGATTTATAAACTATAACCACTCATCTATAAAAGGTAAATGATACTAATCCAGTATAAAATCAAGAAACCACTATACCAAGTAAAATAATAACCATTCTTAAGTAACCTTAAAGCAACATTATGAAGTTCACCAAGTACAAAGGTTATAAACATTATACTTTCAAACTATCTTTGTTTTAAAGTTAACTTTAGTCTACAAGAGTCTAATTATAACACTATAAGCGTTATTATATGTTTTATAGTTAACTTTGGTCTGAACTAGTTAAGTTATAAGGCATCTCAAGCCGAAACTATTCAAGCAAACACAAATCACACTGACCACCACTAACTAACCACAAAGATTTTTTAAACCTTAGAAAAGAGATCTTTTCTTCAGATGTTATTCTTTTTGCCACTTCAAACAAGAACTTTTATATAAGCCATCTTGAGTAGTATATCACATTTGTGTGCATCCTACTTTTTTATGATATTATAATTATATGATTGTTTTTCACACACTCACAAGCCTTAATAAGAAGCACAAATGTACAACTTATCTAAAAAGTACAACACATTTCAAAGACATTAGTTCTAGTATCCAAACCCTAGAACAACGTTATCCTCGGGATTCGCGTTTAGAACGTGCACCACATTACTTATGCATAAGGGCATATTGCTTCTTTAAACATTAGTCCTTACCGGACCAATGATGCTGATTTCAGATTTTGGATCTTATATTACCCTGAACACTGTGAGTGCATAATCTTGCAATCACAAAAGGCAAGTTCACACTTGCTCATGTCCTTTGTTTATTTTCTGTAAAGTATTTTACAAATC
Source organism: Avena longiglumis (assembly GCA_030063025.1). Lineage (NCBI taxonomy): Eukaryota > Viridiplantae > Streptophyta > Magnoliopsida > Poales > Poaceae > Avena > Avena longiglumis. Next base: position 454,837,939 of record CP125978.1, on the reverse strand, counting down.
CAGTGTTGTCATCACCTGCATTTGAAAAAGGTCAGAAAACACTATTTTCTATAATATTGTGAACTATTGGTTACTAATCCAGGCTGATCAGCTAACCTAGTAAATCTGACAGTTGGAATACCACTGTTCAGAACTATATCACCTAAGACTTAACAACCAATGTCGCCAGTGATTCTTGCGTCGTACATTACGCGTTAACCATGATATTTGGAATGGGACGGAGAAGTCAACTGTATCTTCTTCCTCTCGCATGAAGCCGGATGTGCAGGTCATGACTGTTATCCTCGTAGCATGCATATTGATTGGTAATTCATAGAGGATATGCAGCATATGGGTGGGACCCCTCATCATCCCACGATAGTTCTGGCATCTAACGGTTTGTACAAACCATTGCCGTAATTCCTTATGTGGGCATGGTGTACACCAAAGAGGCATGCAAGGTCGCGAAGGGGGCAGTGATTGGCTTGGATCATCTTTTGGGCCCCACATCATGGAATTTTGGACGGGAATAAGCTGCCCGGTTGTGCAACAAAGAGTTGATCTCTCATGGGTAAAGTAACGCACCTCTGCAGAGTGTAAGAACTGTAACTTGTTACTCCCTGTTCCGGGAAGGAGCTGCGAACGCGGCGGGAAAGGAACTCCATGAAAGTTCTGGTAAACCCATGAAGACTGACGGACATAGTTTTTCAGAATAAAAGCAACCTTCGAAGAAATGTTTATAAAAACTTGCATTGCCTACAACCTACGGTCTGTGGCTGTAGTTATAGTGCATCAAACACTCCTTTTCTAGTGAATTTGCTGAGTATGCTCATACTCAAAGTATCTTCTTAACCCTTGCTATATTCTGAAGCCGGAATAGACAACATCTACATCAAGTTATGCTCCAGGATTCGTCATCCAAAGCCAAAGCTCTTCAATGAAGTCAAGGAAGTCAACATATACATCAACTCAAGTGAAGACGAAGTTATTGATTAGATAGGAATATAATCTCTAGCAAAAGAACCTAATTCTTTAGTGTATTGCAATAGTAGCAATACTGATCCCTTAGTTAAAATACTAGTCTTAATAGTATGATAGTTCTTTCATTGTTTATCTTTGATTCTTCTCCGTGAGAAGTTCTTTCTCTCTCTCTTTAACCAAGAGTGTTCTCTGGATCTTGTGTAAAGAGTGAGTTATAACCTTTAGCCATGTATTGGACCCGTTGTGTTTCTGTTGTGCCATTCTGAGGGATGTAATACTAGTGAATGGTGTTTCATTGGTGTTATGTCAACGACTATAGTATACTACATCATGCAGTGGTATGCTAGGTCACCGCATACTTGAAACCTTGCAAGCTAACCCTTACAACTACGAAAGTTAGAGAACCTATGCATTGCATTAAGTATGCTTGGTTAGATACATTTGATGATGCCCAATCCTAGTTTTACTTGTAATCTTAAGTACTTTATTTTCTTTATCAAAGCTTTCTCTTAGAGTTTACATGGTGACTTGTAGATTCTAGAAAGATAACTGGAGGTAGCATAAAGAGCATAAAATTTGGCCTAAGTTAGATAATCTTGATGTCATCCTAAGGCATGAGATTGAACTTAGCTAATCCCCACTTATTTACTACCCCTCATTAGTCTTTACCCCCACTTGTAGATGCTAGTGCTAAGCATAAAACTTGATCAACTTTAGATGGGAATACTTGGTGAAAATGGTTATGAAAACCTTAGAATGATGAGTCATTCTACTGAAATGTTTTGACATGTGTTCTTGAAACACCAGATGATTTTGATGATGAAAATGTAGAGGCATGAGCCTTAGCCCTTTATAAAACTGATGGTTGTCTAGATACGATACCATTCCAATTTTACTGTACAACCACAATACCCGAAATTTGGGTAGGGCTTGACTGGAAATTTATATACCTTAGTATGGGTTCCCTCGCGGCCAAGGTCTGAGCTGAGGCTACCTTCTGAAGATTCTCCACCTGTGCAGTACCCAAGATGACAGTTGGTCATGGTTGGGAGTCCAAACTCACATGATAGGTGCCTATACTAGGACGTGTAATTGAAAGGTTAGGGTTGATGTAACATCCCAGCATTAGAGCCTAGAAATAAGTTGAACCCAGATGTGTGCATTGCATTCATGCATAGAAAATCCGAGTAAATTTCGCGCTTTTAAACAAAACTTGTCAAAGTGATTGAAGCTTCTCTTAGCTTGATGGAATTGAAGTAGATCATCAAGTTGATTGCGATAAGTTTCAATAAGACCTTTGTTAAAGTCTCATTTAAGGAGAGATTTGATCTAAGGGTATATCAAAATATACCATAAGTTAAACCTTAATATAATATGAACTATATTTGATCATTGGTGATCATCTTATAGTATTCATTATAACCACTCATAAGTACCTAGTTAAAGATATAAAACCAATAATAAGAATGTAACCACTGTATCTTAAATTCCATCTGCATACATTCTGAGAATCACAGTAACACCTAATCCTAAAGCACTTTTGATGAGTTGGAGTTGGAAAGAGATTAAGTCAAGATCAACCACTATATATATATAGATATTCTTCTTTCTATACAATCCTTATGGAACTCATCTCAATATCTGTTGTTAATCAATGTTGGATAATTCCCCATTGACTCACAACTTCTTAAACTATCAGACTTTGTTCTATTATATGATCTTATCAGAACATCTATTCAAATCTTCTAATGAGGGCATAGTCCATTAATAACCTTAATCCAATATAAGATACTAAGAAGATAATTTCCAGACAATAAAATGTAGGATTGATAAAGCCCTGCTTAGCCAACTAAGAACTTCAATAATAAATGATTAAAGTATTATACTGGTAATGCTCTGGCCACCAACATGGAATGCTTATGTTTAGTGTAGATAATATTGGTAGGTAGAACATGAGTGGAACCTTAGTAAAGATAAGTGATTCTAGAGAAGCCTTTGCAACCCACATAAATATAATTCAAGGATTGAAGTGTAAGCCATAAGAGTTAAGTAATTATAAGATGGTGTTATTCAACTAAAGCTAGTATAGCATAGAGTCATTAAAAGTGATGTATTCATCTTTAAGGATAGTTTACTTTAGATAAAGAATAGGGTTGGGGATTAAGGAAGGTTGGGAGTAGAGTTTGAAGGAACTACTTGTGGGATGGAAGATTGTCAACAGTAAAATAGTAGATTCAACCAAGCAAGGATTGAGAAAGCTATGAAGTATATTTATATCAAACTCATTGGATTCATTCCAAAGTTTAGAAGAATGACATATTGAATAATAAGATTTTAATAAGTAAATCCCTCAAACTAACCATGGTAATGGATTGAAAGAGGTATTATATCTAGGAAAGGAGTTCCTTAATTAGAAACCCAAGGTGGAGAAATATAGTTATATGTATAAATCATTTTCCTATTTTAATCATGGTAAGCATTCAACTCTAAATCTCAACTCCAACATACTATCCATCATATACCATTGATTCATCATCTGATGACTATAACACTTTATAGAGATAGTTTACTATAGCAAATTACATAAGCATATCTCTGTTAATTTCAACCATCCTCACTATATGTGCTTAAGTATATTCACTTCTATAAAACACTCTAATTATAATTTTCCAATTTAAAAGGGAGATTTCATCCAATACTATACACAAAAGGAAATACACTTAGTTGATAAATCCTAAATCTTAAAAAAGAATCTAAAGCTATATAAAATCCTAAAACCAAGGGTAATATTCCAAGATTCAAAACCCTAAACTTCTTTGTTATTCACATACATTGCTATTTTCCAAATTAATGGGAGTAATAATTACCATATTAATGTCTTTATATTTCATGCATCAAATAATGGTATAAAATCATTAAACTTATATATAAAGTTTCTATTCAAACTATGAGCTCATTAAAATTAAATTTTTAAGCAAATAAGAACATATCATTCAATAAATCTCTAATTAAAGATAGAAGAGAAAAATAATAAGAAGAAGTTTCTTCCAAATATTAAAAAGGAATTCTTATTGAGAAAATAAAAGAAATATAACAATAAAGGTTCACAAAGGTTGCCAAATATATTTTAATATTACTGCCAATATCCAGCAAATTAAACATACAAATAAAAGTTCAAAAATCTAATTCAAATTTAAATATGAATTAGAAAACAGAAATAGAAAAAGGTCAAAACAAATAAAAAACTAAACCTGGTCGCATCCCAACACCCTATACCTATCTGACGCCTATGTGAAGCCCACAACGGCCCAGTACCAGCCCAGGTTCTTTTCTGTTTGTGACTGACAAGTGGGGTCAGGAACGGACCACGGGTTGAGCTAAAGAAAACGTTAGGGGGGTTATCTGCAAAACGGTCATCATCGTCACCGTCACGCACACAGGCAGCTCGCTGGCGGAGCTCGTCGCCGCCCGATGCCGTCATCATCGTCATTGCGCCAAGATACTCGCCGCCGCTGCCAGGAGGGGATAAGAAGGCCACCGCGACGCATCGCCTCAATCCCTATCCCCAATCCCTCCTTATCCTCTCAAATACGAACGAGACCGAACCCTAGCTCACGGAGCCACTCCTAGTCCGAACCACGCCACCCACACCATTACGAGCCATCATGGAGAAGCGCCACCTCAGAGATCCTTTGGATAGAAGCGTGCATTAAAGGAGCACTAGAGCGGTGAATTTGGTCGATTTTCGCGCATTCGTCGAATCTCGTCGAGAAGCTCGATTCCGGCCGCGCCTGTCCTCGCCAACCACTCGATCATCATCAGGGTGAGTTCCTGAATCTTCCAGCATCCTTGAATCATTTGATCTCTTTATAAATCGTCGTTTCACTGTAAGCCACCATCGGCCACCATCGGAGCTCGTCAGAGCTGAGGCTCCGATGACCATTTCCGAGCGGCGCTGCCACTCCTAGGTTCAGTAGCTTACGCTGATTCGAACTAGACCTATTTCGCTTGCTGGGGTGCAGTAAATCGTCGCCGGTGACCACTCACCGACGGCGGTGGTGATTCTAACGCCATCATGACGTCATGATTGCACCACGTCATCTAGTTTGACTGGTCTTTGTTAACGTGGCTGATGACGTGGCCCATGGCCCATATGTCATCGACAGTGTGTAGAGAGGAACTCAGTAACAAATGTATTTTCATTAACCAGCGAGATGAGGTGGACCATGGCCCACTAGTCAGTGACTAGGGGCTAGTTCTGGGTTCGGTGTAAAAAGTGTTTTTCTGTTAAGAATTAAAATCAAATGTTAAAATTCAATTAATAATATTCCAGAAATCAAATAAAGGATTAAATCTTGTTTAATTAATAACTTTTAATTCATATTTCATAAAAATATGTATAATATATGAAAAAAATTAGAAAAATAAAATCTACAACTTAAACTCATTATTAAATATTATTGAGATAATTATTTAAATGAATATCATTTAATAAAGGTTTGGTAAGTAATGAAACTTTAATAATTCATATTCCTATAATGATAAATGTTTATAATATAAATAAAATACCAAAAATCCTAGAAAAATAAGAATTCTAATTTAAAATATAATTATGTATTATTATTTCACTTAATTAAATATTTATTATTTATTAAGTAATTATAAAGTAATAAGTATTTTAAAAATCATATCTTACTATTTTTAAATCAAAAAAATAAAAGTAATATACCAAAATGTCCACAAAAACAATACCTATATGATCAAAATATAATATTCCACTTTTGTGTTAAATAAAAAGGTTAAACACTTTAATAACTCCAATTTAAAATTATTTACTTCATTAATAATTCATATAAAGATAAATAAAATTTATTAATATTCCTAAAATGAGTCAAATAAGTTTAATTAATAGTATTAGTCTTAAATAATAATAATCTAATTCCATAATGGTTTAAAACATTATAAATATTCTTATTTTAGAGGAATCCACAACCTTAAATGAAGATTATCTCTAAAAAGAATTCCACTAATAATAAATCCTTCAAGAACAACTTGTAAACAATCAAATATTTTCTAAACCATATTAAGTACCAAATTACAAAAACTACTACAACCCCATATAAATCCATGAGTAATTAAATAATATTATGTTGGGTTTATAAACTATACCCACTTGTCTACAAAACATAAATGATATTACTTCATACTCACATCAAGAAACCATTGCTCAAGTAACAAAATAAACATTCTTAAGTAACTTAAAGAACACATTTCAGATATACAAGATACCAATGTATAAGTACGATACTTTCAAAACTATCTATGTTTTATAGTTAACTTTAGTCTACAGAATCTTAATATAACACTATAAGCATTATTATATGTTTTATAGTTAACTTTGGTCTGAGATAATTAAACTATAAAGCAATCAAGCCAAACCATATGAGAAAACAAATGACATCAACCACCACTAACTAACTAACCACAAAGTTTGTTTAGACCTTAGAAGTGAAACCTTTTATTCGAAGGTTATCCGTTTTGCCACTTTAAAACAGAAATCCTGTATAAGTAATCCTAACTAGTATGTCATAAGTATGTACACTTTACTCCTACATATGTGTTGTTTACAACCACTCATAAACTATAATAAAAGTACAACTACGAACTTTATCCTAAAGCATCACACATTCCAAAGTAATCACTTTCGGAATCTAAACCCTAGCACAACGTTATTCTCAAGATTTACGCTTAGAACGTGCATCACGTTACTTATGCATAAAAGCATATTGCTTCTTTAAACATTAGTCCTTACCGGACCAATGATGCTGATTTCAGATTTTGGATCTTATAAATTGACTCGAAGACCATGAGTGCATAATCTTGCAATCACAAAAGGCAAGTTCACACTTGCTCATGTCCTTTGATTATTTTCTGCAAACTATTCTACAAATCCAGTGTTGTCATCACCTGCATTTGAAAAAGGTCCGAAAACACTATTTTTTATAATAATATGATTATAGGTTTATTACCATGAGGTAATAACCTACTATGAAAGTTCCGGTGGTCAAGGAACATATTACCTAGGACTTAATAACCAATGTCGCCAGTGATTCTTGCGCCATATATCACGCGCTAACCATGAGATTTGGAATGGGACGGAGAAGTCAACTGTATCTTCTTCCTCTCGCATGAAGCTGGATGTGCAGGTCGTGGTTGTTATCCTCGTAGCGTGCATTTAATTGGTAATTCATTGAGGATATGCAGCATATGGGTGGGAACCCTCAGTGTCCCACGATAGTTCTGGCATCTAACGGTTTGTACAAACCATTGCCGGAATTCATTATATGAGCATGGTGTACACAAAGGAGGCATGCGGGGTCGCGAAGGGGTCAGTGATTGGCTTGGATCATCTTCTGGGCCCCACATCATGGAATTGTTGACGGGAATAAGCTTCCCGGTTGTGCAACAAAGAGTTGATCTCTCATGGGTAAAGTAAACGCACCTCTGAAGAGTGTAAGAATTGTAACTTGTTACTCCCTATTCCGGGAAGGAGCTGCAAACGCGGCGGGAAAGGAACCCTATGATGGTTCTAGTAAACCCGTGAAGACTGACGGACATAGATTTTCAGAATAAAAACAACCTTTGAAGAAATGTTTATTAAAACTTGCATTGCCTACGACCTACGGTCTGTGGCTGTAGTTATAGTGCATCAGACACTCCTTTTCTAGTGAATTTGCTGAGTACGCTCGTACTCAAAGTATCTTCTTAACCCCTGCTAGATTCTGAAGCTGGAGTAGACAACAACCACATCAAGTTATGCTCCAGGACTTATCTTGCTCAGCTAAAGATTTTCAATAAAGACAAGGAAGACAACATATACCTCAACTCAAGTGAAGACGAAGTTACTAATTAGATAGTAATATAATCTCTAGCCAAAGAACCTATCTCTATAGCGCGTTGAAAAAGTCGCAACACCAAAACCATAGTTAAAATACTAGTTCTAGTAGTATAATTGTTTTTGCGTTGTTTATCTTTGATTATTCTTCATAAGAAGTTCTTCCTCTATCTTAAACCTAGAGTATTCTCTGGATCTTATGTAAAGAGTGAGTTGTAACCTTTAGCCATGTATTGGACCCGTTGTGTTTCTGTTGTTCCATTCTGAGGGATGTAATACTAGTGAACGGTGTTTCATTGGTGTTATGTAAACGACTATAGTATACTACATCATGCGGTGGTATGCTGGGTCACCGCAGTTGGTATCAGAGCATATGCTTTGACCTTAGGTTGGAAACCTAGTAAATGGGTAGAACCTGTAGGACACATCCTAGCAATAATGAAGAGTTCTTTAGTGATATGAGGGATATTCACTTGAGAATAATCTTGTTACGTTACTAGTACGATAACTCTTTTATATGATTGCAATTCCAAACATTACCCAAGAGTTTTAAATCTATGTGACTGATGATAATTTCCTATCCACAGTTCCACATGGCACCTCGATATCCACCCCGGAATGTTCAAGTGATGAACAGGACGTTGGATGACTACGGAGGGGATTGGACAAACAATCTCCGACAACTTCTATGGAGTTTGGAATGTGAATCAAGACTTTTGGTCAAGATTTACACTTTCTATGATGGGCAGGTATTAGCTAAATACCGTGTCATGATCATGTTACCCAAGAAGTTAGGACTTAAGGGATAGATGCCAGCAGGAGAGGCAAGGTGCATGGCATCTGCATATCAGATTGCCGTAGCAGCAGCCATAACCATGATCCGCGAGCATAAATCCCAAGCTCTAGAAGGTAGTACTCACACCATTATACCACATGATACCTCAAACTTAGAGCATGAGTTAGATCACTCTACCTTAGTCCAAGCTGAACCTACTCTAGCTGTAGAGTATATGGATCGTTATCGGTCTTTGTTAAACACTTATCATAACACTCACCAAGTCTTAGTTCAGGAGCTCGATACGGTCATTGAGGATTTTACTAATCCTGATAAAGCAATGGCTCGTAGGAAGAAGTTAGATAAAGAAGATAGGCATCCCAAATACATACCTTCAGGAGAGGTGTTTGAGGAAACTGAGTTCGATGACCCAAACTCAGAAAATTATGCCTATTACCAGAATGACTTCAAGCCACCTGAAGACTTATGGACCAAGTACAATGCCGAACAACAAGAATGGAATAAAGTTATTCCAAATAAACCTGAGCCTAACAAATATGGATGGTAAATAGAATCTCAAGGTAAAACCATAGGGAATCCTATACCTTGTGATACAGGTATTGAAGATGAGACCAACTATAACCATAGAGAGCCTTATGGACCATATGGGGGTGATACTAATCCAATCAACTTAGAAGAGTATACAAATAGCTACTACACCAATCTGTATGATTGGATCCAAGAACAAGTTAAGGAACCAACTTACTATGAGGAAGCGTTGCCAGAAAACCCACACTATTCGGTGGAAGATTACGCCAACTCTAGTCATTTTTCAATGACTAATCTTAGTCTCGGTACTTCTAATCAAGATTACGCACCTCCTGGATGCTCCTATGCTCCAGAAGGAAGTCGTAGGACTTCACGTAATCATGGACGGAACTCCAAGAAGCACTAGAGGAAGATGAAAGTGAGAGAGAAACAACATCCCAAGGGATGCGGGCTTGAATAATGTATATAGGGGGTAATGCGTATTGTAGTTGAAAGGTCTGCCTGAATAAGTGAGGATATATCCACAAGAACAAGAAGTTCTTGTAAGATAGTTGTGTAAATAGGTATGAAGCAAACCGTGGGAACATCCAGTACATTTGTAAATTATCTAAAACCTATGTATGATACAGGGTATGTGTTATGATGTTCATCGTCTTTTGGATCTTATTGGATTTTCCTGATTGACTAGATCTGTACATGAAGTTTAATTAGGTGTGTAAATACATGATGTAACACCCAGTTATTACTTGATGATATAGACCTAGATAGGAATGGGAATTTGAGTAAGGGAGTGACGATTTTAAGATCAAGAAGGAAGACTTACTGGAAGGAAGAAGCGGGATATAAGGAGTGTTAACACCACTTGGAGAATAGGTAAAGCATAAATTATTCCTAGCCAGACCCAAGAAAGAAGTTGAGTATAGAAGATGTAGGGATCCACAAGAAATATTGAAATTAAAGATCAATCAAAGTGGGTAATAATACCAAAACAATAAAATAATGGAATAACGGTGCCAAGTTCATGGGAGTATCATGAATAAGTACAAATAGTTAGCTTTGGAACCAAAATGGTATTCAAACTCTAGCAATCGTGAGAAAATGTGAGAGGTATGTAAGAAACCATAGGGTAATACACACACCCTAGGATGGTTCGCAACTGGTATTTGATCTATAACTAGTAACTAATCCACAGTTGGTATTTTGTCTGCAACTGGTATTTGGTTAAAATAGTTAATCAAATATTATTAAAAGTTGCATAAAGAGCATTAAATTTGGCCTAAGTTAAGTAAGACCTAAGAAAGTTAACAGATTTGAAGACAATCGCTTGGCAAGATGCTTTGCAAAGTCCAATTTATTCAGCAATAATGTCCCCACAGTAAGTACGACATTTAGTGATGAAAGAATTGCTTCGGAGATCCACAACTACATGGATGCACCGTAGAATCTTTCATTGGACCTTAAACCCGTAAAATAAAAACTGAGCAGGAACCAACATTTTAATTCAAGAATGAATGACTTCTATGTATGGTGTATTAGAACTATTAGTAAAACTTAAGGGGGAGAGTAAACATTAGGAATGAAAATTGTAGAAAATACTTTAGGTAATAAAGAAAAGTTAGTTCAAATTCTTAAGAAAGTATAAATTGAGGGTGATAAAGGATACACTTAACAATCAAATTGAAAAGAAAATAACTTTGAAGTAACCCTTAAGTAGTAATATAGAATTGTAATTAAACAAGTGTCGAGAATAAACAATCCCAATGGGTATGGACAAATTGAGTTCAAATCCAATCTTGGAAGGAATACCAGTATCAACTATATAATGGCCGGAATAGTAAGATAGTCAATTGACTATTAAAATGCGTATATAGAAACTTAAAAACTTATGGTAGTGAGAACCTCCAAACTATACTTAATGTAGTAGTGAAGTTTGATGGTTCAAGAAGAAGAATTGAATGAGGATATCTAATCAGGTTATGGAATACTCCAATTAATTCCATTAAAGATCATCATGGAGTGGAGAGTGTAGCAACTACTACAAAGCAATTTCTTACTCCGAAACACGAGAGTTTGCGAACTTCGAGGACGAAGTTTATTTTAAGGGGGAGAGTCTGTAACATCCCAGCATTAGAGCCTAGAAATAAGTTGAACCCAAATGTGTGCATTGCATTCATGCATAGAAAATCCGAGTAAATTTCGCGCTCTTAAACAAAACTTGTCAAAGTGATTGAAGCTTCTCTTAGCTTGATGGAATTGAAGTAGATCATCAAGTTGACTGCGATAAGTTTCAATAAGACCTTTGTTAATGTCTCATTTAAGGAGATATTTGATCTAAGGGTATATCAAAATATACCATAAGTTAAACCTTAATATAAAATGAACTATATTTTATCATTGGTGATCATCTTATAGTATTCATTATAACCACTCATAAGTACCTAGTTAAAGATATAAAACCAATAATAAGAATGTAACCACTGTATCTTAAATTCCATCTGCATACATTCTGAGAATCACAGTAACACCTAATCCTAAAACACTTTTGATGAGTTGGAGTTGGAAAGAGACTAAGTCAAGATCAACCACTATATATATAGATATTGTTCTTTCTATACAATCCTTATGGAACTCATCTCAATATCTGTTGTTCATCAATGTTGGATAATTCCCCATTGACTCACAACTTCTTAAACTATCAGACTTTGGTCTATTATATGATCTTATCAGAACATCTATTCAAATCTTCTAATGAGGGCATAGTCCATTAATAACCTTAATCCAATATAAGATACTAAGAAGATAATTTCTAGACAATAAAAGGTAGGATTGATAAATCCCTGCTTAGCCAACTAAGAACTTCAATAATAAATGATTAAAGTATTATACTGGTAATGTTCTGGACACCAACATGGAATGCTTATGTTTAGTGTAGATAATATTGGTAGGTAGAACATGAGTGGAACCTTAGTAAAGATAAGTGATTCTAGAGAAGCCTTTGCAACCCACATAAATATAATTCAGGGATTGAAGTGTAAGCCATAAGAGTTAAGTAATTATAATATGGTGTTATTAAACTAAAGCTAGTATAGCATAGATTCATTAAAAGTGATGTATTCATCTTTAAGGATAGTTTACTTTAGAGAAAGAAAAGGGTTGGGGATTAAGGAAGGTTGGGAGTAGAGTTTGAAGGAACTACTGGTGGGATGGAAGATTCTCAACAGTAAAATAGTAGATTCAACCAAGCAAGGATTAATAAAGCTATGAAGTATATTTATATCAAACTCATTGGATTCATTCCAAAGTTTAGAAGAATGACATATTGAATAATAAGATTTTAATAAGTAAATCCCTCAAACTAACCATGGTAATGGATTGAAAGAGGTATTATATCTAGGAAAGGATTTCCTTAATTAGAAACCCAAGGTGGAGAAATATAGTTATATGTATAAATCATTTTCCTATTTTAATCATGGTAAGCATTCAACTCTAAATCTCAACTCAAACTTACTATCCATCATATACCATTGATTCATCATCTGATGACTATAACACTTTATAGAGATAGTTTCCTATAGCAAATTACATAAGCATATCTCTGTTAATTTCAACCATCCTCACTAGATGTTCTTAAGTATATTCACTTCTATAAAACACTCTAATTATAATTTTCCAATTTAAAAGGGAGATTTCATCCAATACTATACACAAAAGGCAATACACTTAGTTGATAAATCCTAAATCTTAAAAAAGAATCTAAAGCTATATAAAATCCTAAAACCAAGGGTAATATTCCAAGATTCAAAACCCTAAACTTCTTTGTTATTCACATACATTGCTATTTTCCAAATTAATGGGAGTAATAATTACCATATTAATGTCTTTATATTTCATGCATCAAATAATGGTATAAAATCATTAAACTTATATATAAAGTTTCTATTCAAACTATGAGCTCATTAAAATTAAATTTATAAGCAAATAAGAACATATCATTCAATAAATCTCTAATGAAAGATAGAAGAGAAAAATAATAATAAGAAGTTTCTCCCAAATATTAAAAAGGAATTCTTATTGAGAAAATAAAATAAATATAAAAAGAAGGCACAATAAAGGTTCACAAAGGTTGCCAAATATATTTTAATATTACTGCCAATATCCAGGAAATTAAACATACAAAGAAAAGTTCAAAAATCTAATTCAAATTTAAATCTGAATTAGAAAACAGAAAGTAGAAAAAGGTTAAAACAAATAAAAAACTAAACCTAGCCGCAGACCAACACCCTATACCTATCTGACGCCTATGTGCAGCCCACAACGCTCAAGACCAGTTCTTGTTTGTGCAGTGGACAAGTGGGTCGAACATCGCGGGTTGAGCTAAAGAAAATGTCAGGGGGTTATCTGCAAAACGGTCATCATCGTCACCGTCACGCACAGAGGCAGCTCACTGGCGGAGCTCGTCGCCGCCCGATGCCGTCATCGTCGTCATTGCGCCAAGATACTCGCCGCCGCTGCCAGGAGAGGATAAGAAGGCCACCGCGACACATCGCCTCAATACCTATCCCCAATCCCTCCTTATCCTCTCAAATACGAACGAGACCGAACCCTAGCTCGCCGGAGCCACTCCTCGCCGTCGAACTACGCCACCCCACACCATTCTGAGCCGTCATGGAGAAGCGCCAGCCTCCGTATATCCTCTGGATAGAAGCGTGCATTAAGGGGAGCACTGGAGCAGGTGAATTTGGTCGATTTCCTTCGCGGCAGTTCGTCGGAATCCTCGCCGGGAAGCTCGATTCCGGCCGCGCCTGTCCTCGCCAACCACTCGATCATCATCAGGGTGAGTTCCTGAATCTTCCAGTATCCTTGAATCATTTGATCTCTTTATAAATCGATGTTTCACTGTAAGCCACCGTCGGGCACCGTCGGAGCTCGTCGGAGCTGAGGCTTCGATGACCATTTCCGAGCGGCGCTGCCACTACTAGGTTCAGTAGCTTACGCTGATTCGAACTAGACCTATTTCGCTTGCTGGGGTGCAGTAAATCGTCGCCGGTGACCAGTCACCGACGGTGGTGGTGATGCTGACGCCATCATGACGTCATGATTGCACCACGTCAGCTAGTTTTACTGGTCTTCGTTAATGTGGCTGATGACGTGGCCCAGGGCCCATATGTCATCGACAGTGTGTAGAGAGGAGCTCAGTAACAAATGTATTTTCGTTAACCAGCAAGATGAGGTGGACCATGGCCCACTAGTCTGTGACTGGGGGCTAGTTCTGGGTTCGGTGTAAAAAGTGTTTTTCTGTTAAGAATTAAAATCAAATGTTAAAATTCAATTAATAATATTCCAGAAATCAAATAAAGGATTAAATCTTGTTTAATGAATAACTTTTAATTCATAATTCAGGAAAATATGTATAATATATGAATTTTTTTTGAAAAATAAAATCTACAACTTAAACTCATTATTAAATATTATTGAGATAACTATTTAAATGAATATATCATTTAATAAAGGTTTGGTAAGGAATGAAACTTTAATAATTCATATTCCTATAATGATAAATGTTTATAATATAAATAAAATACCGAAAATCCTAGAAAAATAAGAATTCTAATTTAAAATGTAATTATGTATAATTATTTCACTTAATTAAATATTTATTATTTATTAAGTAATTATAAACTAATAAGAATTATAAAAATTATATCTAATTATTTTTAAATCAAAAAAATAAAAGTAACATACCAAAATGTCCAAAAAAAATAATACCTATATGATCAAAATATAATATTCCACTTTTGTTGTTGAAGAAAAAGGTTAAACACTTTAATAACTCCAATTTAAACTTTTACTTCATTAATAATTCATATAAAGATAAATAAAATTTATTAATATTCCTAAAATTAGTCAAATAAGTCTAATTAATAGTATTAGTCTTAAATATTAATAATCTAATGCCATAATGGTTTAAAACATTATAAATATTCTTATTTTAGAGGAATCCACAACCTTAAATGAAGATTATCTCTAAAAAGAATTCCACTAATAATAAATCCTTCAAGAGCAACTTGTAAACAATCAAATATTTGCTAAACCATGTTAAGTACCAAATTACAAAAACTACTACAACCCCATATAAATCCATGAGTAATTAAATAATATTATGTTGGGTTTATAAACTATACCCACTTGTCTACAAAAGATAAATGATATCACTTCATACTCACATCAAGAAACCATTGCTCAAGTAACAAAATAAACATTCTTAAGTAACTTAAAGAACACATTTCAGATATACAAGATACCAATGTATAAGTACGACTTTCAAAACTATCTATGTTCTATAGTTAACTTTAGTCTACAGAATCTTAATATAACACTATAAGCATTATTATATGTTTTATAGTTAACTTTGGTCTGACATAATTAAACTATAAAGCAACTCAAGCCAAACCATATGAGCAAACAAATGACATCAACCACCACCACTAACTAACTAACTAACTAACCACAAAGTTTGTTTAGACCTTAGAAGTGAAACCTTTTCTTTGAAGGTTATCCTTTTTGCCACTTTAAAACAGGAATCTTATATAAGTAATCCTAACTAGTATGTCATAAGTATGTACACTTTACTCCTCATATGTGTTGTTTACAATCACTCATAAACTATAATAAAAGTACAACTACGAACTTTATCCTAAAGCATCACACATTCCAAAGTAATCACTTTCGGAATCTAAACCCTAGCACAACGTTATTCTCAAGATTTACGCTTAGAATGTGCATCACGTTACTTATGCATAAAAGCATATTTGTTCTTTAAACATTAGTCCTTACCGGACCAATGATGCTGATTTTAGATTTTGGATCTTATACATTGACTCGAAGACCGTGAGTGCATAATCTTGCAATCACAAAAGGCAAGTTCACACTTGCTCATGTCCTTTGATTATTTTCTGTAAACTATTTTACAAATCCAGTGTTGTCATCACCTGCATTTGAAAAAGGTCCGAAAACACTATTTTTTATAATAATATGATTATAGGTTTATTACCATGAGGTAATAACCTACTATGAAAGTTCCGGTGGTAAAGGAACATATTACCTAGGACTTAATAACCAATGTCGCCAGTGATTCTTGCGTCGTATATCACGCGTTAACCATGAGATTTGGAATGGGACGGAGAAGTCAGATGTATCTTCTTCCTCTCGCATGAAGCTGGATGTGCAGGTCGTGGTTGTTATCCTCATAGCGTGCATATTAATTGGTAATTCGTAGAGGATATGCAGCATATGGGTGGGAACCTGTAACACCCTCAGAATCGGACCTATGCAAGTTTTAGCGAAACCCGCCAAACCCACATAGAAACGATTCAAAGGTGCCCACCAGGCACTTTCGTGCGGGTGGAAAACGAAGTAATAACATTACACAACAGTCCTCGATGGGACCCACGTAACAAATATATATATAACAATGACTCCATGAGTCAAGAATACGATATACGTAACAAAGATCCTAATCACCTTGAAAACGATGAGCGTCCGACTACGGACAAGATGCAAATGGGGCTAAGAGCCACGAAGAATAACCAATGACGCCCATAACCCCGCCCAAGCCGGAAGGGTAACCCGCTAACGACGCCGACCTCAAAACCTCTTAAACAAAAGGTGCCGACAAAGGGCAAAGGAAAAGAGGAGCCAAGATCGAGGCCAAGACACGGCGAGGCTAGAATTGCGTCCTCGCCACATAGGTATGGTGGATCAAGCGGCAGCGCAAAGATGCACTAAACAACCTATAGAGACTCGATACAACTGGCGGTTATCAGAGAGGGATAAGAAAGACCTATTCGGAACCAAACTGATACTAACACCAAACAAACCCATCCTGGCGTTTCCCCCTCGAGACCACACGAGGAAGTCATCCGAGGAACTCACACAGTTGGCAGTTTTATTTATTCAGTTATCGTTGCAGCAATTACTAGTCAGGTTTAGATAATCATCCTGATAAAGCAAGGCACCTTTATTTAACCATTCCATTATAGTTGCTACAATTACTAATCGACATGATAGCATGAGATAAACCCAAAACCCAAAGCTTGTTGGTACTTTTATTCAGCCATTCCATTGTAGTTGCAATACTTACTAGTCAGTACAATGGTCGCAGTTTATAACACAAACAAGCAATTGTGGGCGATTATTAAGCCATTCCATTATAGTGAAGCTGATTACTAGTCATTATAAAGTCAAATTTATAGCAAGAACTTTAGTTATGCTTGTCTATGGTCGAGAATCAGGCTCCAAGTCGTCCATAACCGCGACACGGCTTTGAAAGTTTTACCCGCCGGGTGCACCAATAGCAACACACGCCGATCAACCTCTAAAACCAAAACAACACCCAACGAGGCTTTCACGATCGAACAATCACAGATTCAAATATTTCAGGGCCACCCTTGTAGTCTACCCGACGGCAGTAAGCTAGCTCGAGACGGACTCAAGGTTTGTGGGGCCGGCCGTAGCGATCGGGAACACAAAACTGGCTTGTCGATACCGCGTAACGGGTCACAATTCCTAACAAAGACAATGTGCTATCCGCACAATTTAAATACGTAGCATGGCATAAGTACAGATCGTAAATAAAACCTCAAACTAGTGGCCCCAAGAAATAAGACCAATCAAGCTCGCTCTGGGGTCCCATATACCTCCTGGATGTGGATAGCGCGATAAAACAAGGAACAGGTATCAAGTACTCGGGGTCCTACGGGACACAAGTGGGCGTTCGGAAACCAAATATTATCTATCACCCACCGATGCCTATGCTTATTTCAATTTTAGTTGTTAAACAGGAATTAAAGTGAACGATAAGTAAAACTATGATCATCTCCAACATCAACATATGGCAATACATCAGCAACTGTGGCACTGAACGACATGCAACAGCACTTGAGCAAGCGACTACGACGCGCAAGTCCAACTATCTACCAAACAACAGGGAATAGGGTGTGTCCAAGGCAATATACGGCTGCAAGGGATATCACGGGTAAGGAAACTAGAGCATCGCAACACAGATAGCAATAGATCAACAGGAGGGAAATAAATACTATAAAAGTAAGATAGGTAGAAAGGGGGAGATGCTCGCCTGAAAACATTGTCAAGGGTCGATGTAAGATCGGGCGAAGCTCACATCAACTCAACGGCCTTATCCGCGAAGAAGAAAACCACTAGAAAAACACCGGATGCACTATTTAATTCAACGGCAGAAGATCGGCATGATGCATGTATGATGCATGACATGGCAAAAGGTGCAATTAGGTCAATGTTATGGGAACCGGGTCCCGGCAATTAATTATATGGTTCGAGTTGTTTAGCACCCGCAAATTAAATGTCGTTATAACAAGGCAAGATAAGATACCGTTCACTACAAGTTTAAATGAGGCCGATATGAGACTAGATTTGCCCGCATATGGGCCCCATATTTAATTATAAGGTGAATCGCATACGGCCCCCAAACCACATGAATGTATGCATGCAAGACAAATGATTTATATGCAACAGGTTTTATATTTAGCATTTATAAAATAGGCTCGAAAAGGTCACACATTTAGGTTCTCGAACTTGGGTTTCGGTTCGGGTTCGACAGGTCCGTGGTCCGGCCCGGTCCGTGGTTTCGTGTCTTGGGTTCGCGTGCAGGACGGTCTTGTTGTTCCGTGAAGGAGGACTTGGTTCGGTGTCGGGGCGTAGCGGGTCCGCCCTGGTCGGTGTCGATCTTGTTGTTGCGCAGATCTTGTCGCATCCGCGGTGGTCGGCCATGTTGTCGGTCTTGTCGTCTCACGCGGAGATCTTGGCGTCTTGGAGAAGTGCTTGGTCAAGCGTCGGGCATCGGACTCGCCGTTGTCGCCGTCTTGTCGCCGATGGCGAACTTGAGTGGATCGGTACGGGTACTGAGTCCGCGTGGGAGATCTTGAGGCGCCCGCTTCATCGGTCCAGTTGGAGTTCTTGTCGTTCCATGTAGGATACCTTCGGGTTCGGGGCTCGGACTCCGGGGTTCGACGTTCCGCTCCAGGGACGGTCTTGATGTCGATGGAGTACTTGGATAGGTGACAACGAGTTCAATAGGGCCCCTCGGGATAATCTTCGAACCTCGATGGTCTTCTAGTGACGCCCTTTTCGGCTCAATCTTGACGTCGGCCACGGAAGATATTGCGGTTTTGCCGTCTCCACACCCGACAGCTTAGTACCAACTTGGTACTACACAGAAACGTGCACGGTTGGAGGCAGATGGCAAGGCGACGACGGGGTGGGTCCCGCGGGGGAGGTGGGTCCAGGAGGGGCCGTCTGCTGCGCGCGGAAGGAAGGCGAGGGGCTCGGGGAGCGGCTCGCTGGCGAGGCGGGCCGGGCTGGCGGACGAGGTTGGCGGGCGGCGCTGGCGAGGTCGGGGAGCAGAGGCGGGCGGCTTGAGGAGGGACCGGGCGACGACGAGGGCAAGGCGGCGCAGGGAGGCGAGGGAGCTCAGCGGCTCGCCCGAGACGGGTCTCAAGCGGGCTGAAGCCGGCGAGAGGAGGAGGGCGCCAGGAGCGCGGTACGGGCGTGAGTCGGGGCGAAGGCGCGGCTGGCAAGCGGCGGGCAGGAGCAGAAGACGGGGACCTCCGGGAGGTTGGCGGAGCGAGCGGGCGAGGCCGCGCGGCGCCGCGAGAGGCCAGCGAAGCGGGCTTGAGTGGGGGCGCGGCGGCGGGGCGCAGGGCGCCGAGGGAGGTGGACGGGCGAGCGGCGGGCGCGAGGCGTGCGTGGAGAGGCCGGCTCGCGGGCGACGGAGAGGTGGCTGCCGCGGGCGCGGCGGCAGGCACCTGGCAGCGGCGGCTGGAGAGGGGAGAAGGAGGCCATGGTGCCTGGGCGGTGGGACGAGCTGAGGAGAGGTTGCGTGTGGGGTTGGGAAAGGAGGCATCGGGTGGGCTGCTCGGGGGAGGTTCAGTGGTGGGACCGTGCCGTGGCGCGGTTGGTGGGAGGAGGGTGGATGGGATTGGTGCAGGGGTGGGTCTGCAGCGTGGCGGCGGCGTGTGGTGTGTTGTGTGGGGTGGTTGGGAGAGAGGAGAGAGAGATGGGGTGAGGTGGCAACACCGTTGGTTGGGGATAGGAGAGGCGAGGTGGCACATGGTGATTGGCAGGTGATGTGGAGGCAAGGGGGGTAGATTTGGTTGGGTGAACTTAGGATTTAGAGGGGCTGGTTGGTTGGACCGATTTAGTTTCTGGGGGGTGGTCGTTCGGGTCGGGTCGGCCCATTCGACTGCCCCCACTAAAATAATTAATTAAATTATTTATTTTTAACCAGCGCTTTGCAATCCGGCTATGACAAAAACAAATAATCTGGGACCGGGTTTGCGTGTTTGAATGAAGATGGGGCGTTTTAGAAAACAAAACTAGGTTTATCTACAAATAGTTTTATACAAGCAAATGCAAGATGATGACGATGCTCAAATGCAATGTGGCATGATGACATGAGCATGCGGTCATGATGATGCAATGCACAAAAACAACGCGATTTTCTAGTAGTGGTTTTGCGGGATGCCACAATTCGACACCACTAACAATGGATCTCGCCCTCGAGATCCGCCTCATGGTACCGGAAGGAAGGTCGGCGATCTACATCTTCTCGCTTCATGTAGATCCTCGCGACACCACTAACAAGAGGTCAAGAACCGTGATCGCCGAGAACTCTCGGTAACAAAAAGGTCGAAGGCAGAGGTATCAACAAATAAAGCCACCCCTAACTTCGATAGGAAGAGGGAACCGATGCATTCTCATCCACTTCAATGTACAAAAGCGAATAGAAGGGGTAGTCGGCATGGGGGCCAATCCATCACGCACCCAAACTATTACTCTGCACAATCAGTCGAAAAGAGTGCAACCATTCTCGGAATCAGACTGAAGATCTCGACAATCGAGGTTCGGAAACAAAGGAGTGATGCAAACTCTGCATCGGATCTGGCGTAGATGATGTCGTCGCGTCGGAGAACACCGGAAGGCACAAACAAGGAACAAAGAATGGTACCACAGATAAAGGATCACTCAGGCAGCATGAACACCGGATGGTAGAACACCGTTATCAGAGAAGGAAGCGAAACCCTGAAGGTACGACGGAAACCCAACCACGAGAAATCCTGGACTCGAAGCGAGAGAAAAGAGCGGATTTAAACACGTAGAGGTAAGAGGGAATAGCAGAGGGGTAAGGAGTAAAATCAGACCTAATCAGAACTATCCAACCGATTTTGCAAAATATTTTTGACACTCTACTTCGGCCGTTAGCTAGGTTATCCTACAGGCTGGACTTGTGGGGTATCGCAACCGCCGAGCTCGATACCACTCAGACACCCTCGGGAATCGGACCTATGCAAGTTTTAGCGAAACCCAAACCGCATAGAAACGATTCAAAGGTGCCACCAGCACTTCGTGCGGGTGGAAACGAAGTAATAACATTACAACAGTCATCGATGGGACCCATGAGCAGATATATATATAACAGCGCCTCCATGAGTCAAGAATACGATATGCAACAAAGATCCTAATCACCTTGAAAAGCGATGAGCGTCCGACTATGGACAAGATGCAAATGGGGCTAAGAGCCACGAAGAATAACCAATGGCGTCCATAACCCTACCCAGCCAAGCCGGAAGGGTAACCCTCTAACGACGCCGACCTCAAAACCCGCTTAAACAAAAGGTGCGGCAAAGGGCAAAGGAAAAAGAGCGTCGATCACGAGGCCAAGACACGCGAGGCTAGAATCGGCGGTCCTCGCCACATAGGTATGGTGGATCAAGCGGCAGCGGCATGCACTAAACAACCTATAGAGACTCGATACAATGGCGGTTATCGAGAGGGATAAGAAAGACCTATTCGAACCAAATGATACTAACACCAAACAAACCCATCTCGGCGTTTCCTCGAGACCACACGAGGAAGTCATCCGAGGAACTCACACAGTTGGCAGTTTTATTTATTCAGTTATCGTTGCAGCAATTACTAGTCAGGTTTAGATAATCATCCTGATAAAGTAAGCAGTGGGCACCTTTATTTAACCATTCCATTATAGTTGCTACAATTACTAATCAGATACAGATAGCATGAGATAAACCCAAAACCCAGCAGTTGTTGGTACTTTTATTCAGCCATTCCATTGTAGTTGCAATACTTACTAGTCAGGTACAATGGTCGCAAGCGATAACACAAACAAGCAATTGTGGGCAGTATTATTAAGCCATTCCATTATAGTGAAGCTGATTACTAGTCATTATAAAGTCAAATTTATAGCAGTAAACTTTAGTTATGCTTGTCTATGGTCGAGATACTGTGCTCCAAGTCGTCCATAACCGCGGACACGGCTTTCAGAAAGTTTTACCGGCGGTGCACCAATAGCAACACACGCCGATCAACCTCGAAAACCAAAACAACACCCAACGAGGCTTTCACGATCGAACAATCACAGATTCAAATATTTCAGGGCCACCCTTGTAGTCTACCAAGCAGTAAGCTAGCTCGAGACGGACTCAAGGTTTGTGGGGCCGGTACAAGCGATCGAACCCAAAACTGGATTGTCGATACGTAACGGGTCACAATTCCTAAACAAGATGTGCTATCCTCGCACAATTTAAATACGTATAGCATGGCATAAGTACAGATCGTAAATAAAACCTCAAACTAGTTTGTGGCCCCAAGAAATAAGACCTAATCAAGCTCGCTTAGGGGTCCCATATACCTCCGGATGTGGATAGCGCGATAAAACAAGGAATGTATCAAGTACTCTGGTCCTACGGGACACAAGTGGGCGTTCGGAAACCAAATATTATCTATCACCCACCGATGCCTATGCTTATTTCAATTTTAGTTGTTAAACAGGAATTAAAGTGAACGATAAGTAAAACTATGATCACCTCCAACATCAACATATGGCAATACATCGCAAGAATCGTGGCCTTTGATCGACATGCAACACTTGAGCAAGCGACTACGACGCGCAAGTCCAACTATCTACCAAACAACAGGGAATAGGGTGTGTCCAAGGCAATATACGGCTGCAAGGGATATCACGGGTAAGGAAACTAGAGCATCGCAACACAGATAGCAATAGATCAACAGGAGGGAAATAAATACTATAAAAGTAAGATAGGTAGAAAGGGGGAGATGCTCGCCTGAAAACATTGCCGAAGGGTCGACAGAAGATCGGGGCGAAGCTCACATCAACTCAACGGCCTTATCCGCGAAGAAGCAAACCACTAGAAAAACACCGGATGCACTATTTAATTCAACGGCAGAAGATCGGCATGATGCATGTATGATGCATGACATGGCAAAGGTGCGGTGCAATTAGGTCAATGTTAAGTGGAACCGGGGTCCCGACAATTAATTATATGGTTCGAGTTGTTTAGCACCCCCGCAAATTAAATGTCGTTATAACAAGGCAAGATAAGATACCGGTTCACTACACAAGTTTAAATGAGGCCGATATGAGACTAGATTTGCCCGCATATGGGCCCCATATTTAATTATAAGGTGAATCGGCATACGGCCCCCCAAACCACATGAATGTATGCATGCAAGACAAATGATTTATATGCAACAGGTTTTATATTTAGCATTTATAAAATAGGGCTCGGGAAAAAGGGGTCACACATTTAGGGTTCGGCGAACTTGGGTTTCCGGGGTTCGGGGTTCGACAGGGTCCAGGGTCCGGTCTCGGGGTCCAGGGTTTCAGGGTCTTGGGGTTCGCGTCCGTGTGACGGTCTTGTTGTTCCGTGAAGGAGGACTTGGTTCGGTGTCGGGGCGTAGCGGGTCCGCCCTGGTCGGTGTCGATCTTGTTGTTGCGCAGATCTTGTCGCATCCGCGGTGGTCGGCCATGTTGTCGGTCTTGTCGTCTCACGCGGAGATCTTGGCGTGCCGGGAGAAGTGCTTGGTCTGGCGTCGGGGCATCGGACTACCGCCTTGCCGCCGTTCTTGTCGCCGATGGCGAACTTGAGTGGATCGTACCGGGTACTCGAGTCGCGTGGAGATCTTGAGGCGCCCGCTTCATCGGTCCGCTTGGAGTTCTTGTCGTTCCATGTAGGATACCTTCGGTTCGGGCTCGACCGGTTCGACGTTCCGCCTGTGGACGGTCTTGATGTCGATGGAGTACTTGGATAGGTGACAACGAGTTCAATAGGGCCTCGATAATCTTCAACCTCGATGGTCTTCTAGTGACGCCTTTTCGCTCAATCTTGACGCGTCGCCACGGAAGATATTGCGGTTTTGCGTCTCCACACCCGATGCCTTAGTACCAACTTGGTACTACACGTAAATGTGCGGTTGGGCGGATGGCAAGGCGACGGGGTGGGTCCCGCTGGGAGGTGGGTCAGGGCCGTCTGCTCATGCGAAGGAAGGCGAGGCTCGAGAGCGGCTGTTGGCGAGCGGGCGGGCGGACGAGGTTGGCGGGCGCCATGCGTCGGGGAGCAGAGGCGGGCGGAGGAGGGACCGGGCAGCGACGATCGCCGAGGGCAAGGCGCGCTGGGAGGCGAGGAGCCTCAGCGGCTCGCCGGAGACGGGTCTGGCGCGCTGAAGCCGGGCGAGGAGGAAAGGAGGGCGCCGGGAGGGGCGCTGGGTACGGGCGTGCGCAGGAGTCGGGCGCGGCCGAGGCGCGCCGGCAGGCGAGGAGGAGCAGCGATTTGGGGAGCTCAGCGAGGGTTGGCGGCCGAGCGGGCGAGGCGCTGCGAGGCGCCAGCGAAGAGGCTTAGCAGGGTGGGGCGTCTTGGCGGGGCGTCAAGCGCGGCGAGAGGTGGACGGCGGGCGGCCAGCGCGGAGGCGTGCGGAGAGGAGAGGCCGCGGCCTGGCGACGGCGACGGGAGAGGTGGCTGCGGCAGCGGGCGACGGCACTGTGGCAGCGCGGAGAGGGGAGAAGGGCGGGCGCGCGGTGGGGACGAGCCGGCGGAGGAGAGGTTGCGTGTGGGGGTTGGGAAAGGAGGCATCGGGGTGGGCTGCTCGGGGGAGGTTCCAGGTGGGGTGGGACCGGGTGCCAGGTGGCGCGCGGTTGGTGGGAGGAGTGGGTGGATAGGATCGGTGCAGGGGGTGGGGTCTGCAGCGTGGCGTGCGCGTGTGTGCAGGTGTGTTGTGTGGGGTGTGGTTGGGAGAGAGAGGGAGAGAGAGATGGGGGTGAGGTGGCAACACCTGGTTGGTTGGGGGATAGGGAGAGGGCGAGGTGGCACATGGTGATTGGCCAAGGTGATGTGGAGGCAAGGGGGGTAGATTAGGTTGGGTGAACTTAGGATTTAGAGGGGCTGGTTGGTTGGACCGATTTAGTTTCTGGGGGGTGGTCGTTCGGGTCGGGTCGGCCCATTCGACTGCCCCCACTAAAATAATTAATTAAATTATTTATTTTTAACCAGCGCTTTGCAATCCGACAGCGGACAAAACAAAATAATCCGGGGACCCGGGTTTGCGTGTTTGAATGAAGATGGGGCGTTTTAGAAAACAAAACTAGGTTTATCTGCAAATAGTTTTATACAAGCACATGCAAGATGATGACGATGCCCAAATGCAATGTGGCATGATGACATGAGCAAGCGGTCATGATGATGCAATGCACAAAAACAACGCGATTTTCTAGTAGTGGTTTTGCGGGATGCCACAGAACCCTCAACGTCCCACGATAGTTCTGGCATCTAACGGTTTGTACAAACCATTGCCATAATTCATTATGTGAGCATGGTGTACACCAAGGAGGCATGCGGGGTCGCGAAGGGGGCAGTGATTGGCTTGGATCATTTTCTGGGCCCCACATGATGGAATTGTGGACGGGAATAAGCTGCCCGGTTGTGCAACAAAGAGTTGATCTCTCATGGGTAAAGTAAACGCACCTCTGCAGAGTGTAAGAACTATAACTTGTTACTCCCTGTTCCGGGAAGGAGCTGCGAACGCGGCGGGAAAGGAACCCCATGAAGGTTCTAGTAAACCCGTGAAGACTGACGGACATAGCTTTTCAGAATAAAAACAACCTTTGAAGAAATGTTTATGAAAACTTGCATTGCCTACGACCTACGGTCTGTGGATGTAGTTATAGTGCATCAGACACACATTTTCTAGTGAATTTGCTGAGTACTCTCATACTCAAAGTATCTTCTTAAACCTTGCTAGATTCTGAAGCCGGAGTAGACAACAACCACATCAAGTTATGCTCCAGGACTTATCTTGCTGAGATAAAGATTTTCAATAAAGACAAGGAAGACAACATATACCTCAACTCAAGTGAAGACGAAGTTACTAATTAGATAGTAATATAATCTCTAGCCAAAGAACATATCTCTATAGTGCGTTGCAAAAGCCGCAACACCAAAACCGTAGTTAAAATACTAGTTCTAGTAGTATAATTGTTTTTGCGTTGTTTATCTTTGATTCTTCTTCATAAGAAGTTCTTCCTCTATCTTAAACCTAGAGTATTCTCTGGATCTTATGTAAAGAGTGAGTTGTAACCTTTTGTAACAACCTCAGAATCGGCCCTATGCAAGTTTCAGCGATTCCCGCCAAACCCGCATAGAAACGATTCAAAGGTGCCCACCAGGCACTTTCGTGCGGGTGGAAAACGAAGTAATATCATTACACAATAGTCCACAATGGAACCCACAGAACAGATATATACAACAACGACTCCATGAGTCAAGAATACAGATATACAATACAAGATCCAAATCAACTTGAAAATGATACTGCGTCCGACTATCGACAAGATGCAAATGGGGCTAAGAGCCCTGAAGAATAACCAATGGCGTCCATAACCCTGCCCAGGCCAAGCCGGAAGGGTAACCCTGCTAACGACGTCGATCTCAAACCTTCTTAAACAAAAGGGGTGCCGACAAAGGGCAAAGGAAAAAGGAGAGCGGTCAAGATCGAGGCCAAGACGGCGAGACTAGAATTCGGCGGTCCTCGCCTACATAGGTATGGTGGACTGAAGCGGCAGCGCAGCATGCACTAAACAACCTATAGAGACTCAATACAACTGACGGCTATCAGATAGGGATAAGAAAGACCTATTCGAATCCAACCTGAAACTATCACCAAGCATACCCATCCTGGTATTTCCCCCTCGAGACCAAACGAGGAAGTCAACCGAGGAACTCACACAGTTGGCAGTTTTATTTATTCCGTTATAGTTGCGACAATTACTAGTCATATATAGATAGCATGAGTCATCCTGATATGATAAGCTGTGGGAAGTTTTAGTTAACCATTATGTTGTAGTTGTAGTACTTACTAGTTAGATACATATAGCATGAGGCATCCCAAAACCCAGCAGTTGTTGGTACTTTTATTTAGCCATTCCGTTGTAGTTGCAATACTTACTAGTCAGATACAAGGGTAACAGGTGACAACCCAAACCAGCAATTGTTGGCACTTTTATTTAGCCATTCCATTATAGTGAAGCTGATTACTAGTCATTATAAAGTCAAATTTATAGCACTACTTTAGTTATAGTTGTCTATGATCGAGATACTGTGCTCCAAGTCGTCCATAACCGCGGACACGACTTTCAGAAAGTTTTACCCTGCAGGGGGCACAAATAGCAACACACGCACGATCAACCTCGAGAAAAACCAAATAAAAACCCAACGAGGCATCACGACAGAGCAATTGCAAGATTCATATAAATTTCAGGGGGCCACCCCACCAAGCTACCCGCGACGAAGTTGGCCGGCTCCGGAACGGACCCAGAGGTTTGCGTCAATGGTCAGAAACGATCGGGAACCGAAGTGTGATTGGGCTTGTCGATACCGTGAAAACACTCCGCTTACCTAAACAGTACAGGCGCTCCACGCACAATCGTAAATAAAGCAGTAAACCATGACATAAGTACATGATAGTAATAAAGCCCCAAACTACTTTATGGCCCCAAGAAATAAATATGACTCAAGCTCTGGCTAGGGGGATTCATGGTCCCACAAGCGGATAGTGCGAATATTTAAAGAACAGGTATCAAGTACTCGGGGTCCTACGGGACACAAGTGCACGGTTAAAAACCAAATAATATCTATTGCCCACATGTGCCTCTTCATTATTTACCTACTTCAATTTTAGTTATTAAACGGTAATTAAAGTTATAATCATCTCCAACATTAAACATAAGTCATTACTCCAACGACTGTGGAACATCGACGGCGCGACGCAACACCTGCGCAAGCAACTACGACTCGCAAGGCTGACTATCTACCAAACAACAGGTAATAGGATGTGTCCAAGGCAATTTAATGGCTGCAAGGGATATCACGGGTACGAAAACTAGAGCATCGCATCACAGATAGCAATAGATCAACAGGAGGAAATAAAGACTATAAAAGTAAGATAGGTAGAAAGGGGGAGAATGCTCACCTGGAAAACATTGCTGAAGGTTTATCCGAAGATCGGGTCGACACTCACATCAACTCATCGGCATAATCCGAGAAGAAGCAAAGCACTAGAAGAAACACCGGATGCACTATTTAATACTACGGCAAAAGATCGAGCATGATGCATGTATGATGTATGACATGGCAAAGATGCGATGCAATTAGGCATTATTAAGCGGAACCGGGGTCCCGACATTTATTGGATGGTTCATGTTGTTTAGATACCCTGCAATTTAAATGTTGGTTTAACAAGGCAAAACATGGTATCGATTCGCTACACAAATTTAAATGGAGCCAAATATTAGACTAGATTCGCCCGCATATGGTCTCCATATTTAATTATGAGGTGAATCGGCATAATGCCCCCAATCCACACGAATATGTATGCAACATGAACATTTTATATGCAAAAAGTATACATTATATAGTATAAAAATATTGGTCTCAGGAAAAGGGGTCACACATTTATGAGCGAAGGTCTTGGGGGTCCGAGGGTTCGGGCGCCGGGATCGGTCTTCGGGGATCTTGGTAGATGGTTCCATGTCGACGGTCATGGCGATTCCGGGGAGAAGTCCTTGGCGTGTCGTGACGAAGAACTTGATGTTCCGGGTCGGAGTTCTCGGTAAACACGCGGACGTAACGGGATCTTGTTGTTGCATAGAATAGCGAAGTGACGATGAGTGCACACAGTTGACATCCAGGGGCAAAACTTCACTGCAGGGTTTCACACACAAACAGAGGAAGAACCCAGTGGCCTCAAGTCAAAACCCTCACCACGATGTGCACACCGGAAGCCGCAACAACGACAGGACACCGAAAGAAAAATTTTAGTGAATTTTCGGTCAACTAAAAGGTACAACAGATGAAAGATTCATCAGATAGCGTGAGGGTCGGATGTCGAAGCACCGTTACCAGAGGAGGAAGTGAAACCCTGAAGGTACGATGGAAACCCAACCACGAGAATTCCTGAACTCGAAGAAAAGATAAGAGAGCAGATTCAAAACACATTAAGGTAAGAGGAGAATAGCAGAGGGATAAGGAGTAAAAGCAGACCTAATCAGATCTATCCAACCGATTTTTCCAAAATAGTTTTGACACTCTATAACTTCCGTTAGCTAGGTTATCCTATAGGCTGGACTAGTGGGGTATCGTAACTGCTGAGCTCTGATACCACTTTGTAACACCTTTGAATCGTTTCTATGAGGGTTTGGCGGGAATCGCTGAAACTTGCATAGGGACGATTCTCAGGGTGTTACACCTTTAGCCATGTATTGGACCCGCTGTGTTTCTGTTGTGCCATTCTAAGGGATGTAATACTAGTGAACGGTGTTTCATTGGTGTTATGTCAACGACTATAGTATAATACATCATGCAGTGGTATGCTGGGTCACCGCAGTTGATTATCCGCATACTAAGTATCGTGAATTCAGGATTGTTTCTGACGGATGTATCGAATGTTGTGGTGAAAGTGTACAATCTCTGCAGAGTATCAAACTATTCGAATAGCCGCGTCCACGGTTATGGACAGTTGGAGTGGCCATACTGTTCCCCCGTCAGATGTTTTCAAAATGACTTATGAAATGATTTGTGACTTTGACTTGACCATAACAGAGTTGTGATATAAAATTTAAATTCCCACTTAGGTGTTATAAAACTTTCAGCTTGATTTCTTTGCTTCTAAACTTAGTAGAGGTAAATCTGGATTTTTGCAAAATAACCCTAGAGCTTAGTATCCTACTACAAAACCCCTTTAACTTGTTAGTATTAGTTTGTGAGTACTTAAAAGAGTACTCATGGCTTTGTCCCTGGCTATTCCTGTGGCCAGACTATGAAGAGGAGTACCAGGATGACTGACCGCAGGAAGGTTATGACAACTAGGATCATCTCCCATCGTCAGCATTGCATGTGACCCCGAAGATGGATCTTCGTCTACGCTATCGTTATCTTTACTTTATTCCGCTGCTTGAGTTGTATTAAGAACTGGATCATGAGATCCTTATTTGTGTAAGACCTTTGGTATGGTTTGTAATGGATGATGTACCGTGATATCCAAATCTGTTATGTCTCACAAAAATGGTAATATTGCGATGTATGGCATAACAGGCATCTGGGATTAAAAATCCGGGTGTTGGCAGATAGCCTTTCGGGGGCAAAGGCGTGTGCCGCCCAGCTCCAGCCGTCGTTGCCGGCGCGAGGAAGTTGGAGGTCGTCGCGTCCTCTTCCAGACCTTGTTTTGGTGGTGGTGGTGGTAGAAAAGGAAGGTAAACAAAAGGGGACAGGGAGTGCCGTCGAGCGCCGCCGCTGCCGGCGGGCCGCCGACGTAGCGCGCCCATCTTCTCTCGCGCAGGTCGCCGCCGTCGTGAGACAGAGGGTTGAGCGCGTGGGGGAGAGTGGGAGCTAGGGTTGTCGATGGGGCTGGTCGGGGTTAGTTTTGACGAAGCGACGGTCGCGCGCAATCGTCGGATCTAATCCGACGACCAAGGTGTGGGCGACGGCAAGCCCAGGCGGGCTTTGGGCCGCTCGCAGGCCGCTATCTGCCGCCCAGAGCTGAGCGCTATGAGAAGCACACTAGCGGGCTATGGGCCACCGGCGTGTCAGGCTGCTCTGCCAATTTTCTCTGTTATTATTTTCCAGAGCAAAGTTTTGATGTTTTTTTGTTCAGTTTTGAGAAAATTTTCAGATAGATTTTTTTCTATTCAAATTATTCCAACGAAGATTTGTTTAGAGAATTCCAAAGTGACAGAAATTGGGATTATGGATATGGTGCGCATCATGATGAGCTATTCCACCCTCCCATTGGGATTATGGATAGAGGCGCTTAAAACCGCCATTCACATTCTCAACAGAGTACCAAGCAAGTCGGTGCCCAAAACACCGTACGAATAGTGGACAGGCAGATTCCCCTCTCTACGCCACTTGAGGGTCTGGGGGAGCCCAGCCGAGGCAAAAGTTTTTAATCCAAATATTGCAAAGTTAGACCCCAAAACAGTGTCTTGCCACTTCATTGGCTATCCAGATAGATCAAAAGGTTATCGTTTCTACTGTCCTAACAAATACACAAAGCTTGTAGAAACAAGACATACAGTCTTGTTGGAGGACGAATTGATGAGGGGGAGCATGGTAGATCGGAAAATTGATCTTGGGGAGAAGAGGGTGCATGCACCTAATCCGATGACTCGGGAGCCATTTTTCTCGCTACCTGTTGTGCCACCATCTACAACCCCTAAGGTTATGGTGTCGTCACCTGTTGTGACTCCACGTGTGACAACAATGGGAGAAGGTTTGGAACCTGTCCATCAGGAGCCGCCTGAACCCACTGTTGAGCACGAAAGGGAGCCGGAATAGCCACACATAGAAAATGTGCCAGAACCTGATGCACGAAATGAGCAAGAGTCTGCCGAACTCAGAAGGTCTAAAAGAGAAAGAAGACCAGCCATTTCTAACGAAATTTACAAAGTTTACAATACAGAAACAGTTCATATGGAGGGTGATCCCACCTCATATGAAGAAGCCATGCGAAGCCCTCACTCAACCAAGTGGGTGGAGGCAATGGAAGACGAAATGAAATCGATGAGTTCCAACAATGTTTAGTACTTAGAGGAAATTCCTAAAAGAGCCAAAACAGTAGGATGCAAATGGGTCTACAAAACAAAGTATGACTCCAATGGGAATGTAGAAAAGCATAAAGCAAAACTTGTGGAAAAAGGCTTTACGCAAAGAGAAGGGATAGATTACAATGAGGCTTTTTCTCCGGTCTCATGTAAGGATTCCTTCAGAATCATAATGGCACTAGTTGCACATTTTGATTTAGAGTTGCATCAAATGTATGTAAAGACGGCATTTGTAAATGGAGATTTAGAAGAGAATGTTTACATGAAACAACCCAAGGGTTTTTTTATGGAGGGAAAGGAACATATGGGATGCCTCCTAAAGAAATCCATTTATGGGTTAAAGCAAGTGAAAGGATCGTATGGGCACCTAGAGGGGGGGTGAATAGGTGCTACTTCAAATTTTCTTCTTTTTCAAATTAAGGTTTGACAATAAGGTAAATTCTCTAGATAATGCAACTATGGTGAATTTACCTATATGACAAATATGCAAGAGCTACCACAACACAAGGTAGTAACAAGTAAGTAAGGTACGGTAAAGGATAGAGGTAACCGAAAAGTGGACGCGGAGACACAAGGATTTGTTTCCCGTAGTTCCTTCCTTTTGAGGGTAAGTACGTCTACGTTTGGAGAGGGGGTGGTTTCAAACCACCAACGCCACGAGAGGCCTCCCTTGTTCTTCGATGAATCTCACCCCAACGGGATCGATTCACCTTCCACTATATCGGAAACCTTCAAGGTGGAAGCCGGCACCGTTACAAGTTTGGGGCACACATCCATAACATAATCGGAGGCTCCCAAATACAAGCAAGCTGTCAAAGCAATCAAAGATAAGCTTGTAAGAACAAAAACAAGAGCTAGGGTTTCCAACAAAACACTAGAGCAAAAGGGGCCCTCAATGAAATGAGGGGGAAATGAAGATCTCTTTTGGTGAAGTAGTAGATCGGGGCCTCCTCCTTCGATTCCCCAAAGATCAAGGACTTTGGGTGGTTGGATGAGGAGATCTTGAGAATTTGAGTGGATCCAATGGACTCCAATGGTGGGCAATGACTTTAATGTGCTGAGAAATTTGTCCCAAGGTAGGTGGAGGGGTATTTATACCCCTCCACGAAATATATGGCCGTTGGAGCATTTAATGATCGTAGTACTCAGATTGCCGAGTACCGCTTGCATGCAGATACCGGTCCAAAGATCGACTGTACCGTGGTGACCTTGTTCTTCAGTTCTTCGCCTTTGGGCGCCTGCAGTACTACCCCAAGCGGTAGTAATCGAGGTAGTAAGCGTACTACCGGGCGGTAGTAGGTCCCAGTACCGCTTGGTTGACCAAACGGAGAGGGTGGGTGCTAGTCAAGATGCAGAGCCGTGACGATCGCCTCAAGGTAGTATGCAGGCTCAAGCGGTACTACCGGTTGGGCGGTAGTGCCGTCATGGTACCGTGGGTACTAACTAGTACGCACCCTTCTCTTTTGATCAGTGCCAACCGTCGAACCGGAACCTAGTGGTGTCAATAGTACGGTTGCGATCCGTACTACCGACCGACAGTTTTTGCAAGGGGAAATGTTATGCCATAGCTTGTGCCTCCTTTTATCAATCCTGTGATAAACTTAGTACACAGTTAAATCGATAGGTGTATTGTTATCAAACATCAAAATCCGAGGGATAGAAAAATGCTCTTTCAGCAAGGCTCTAGGCAGTGGTATTTAAAGTTCAATGATATAATTAAAAGATTTGTATTTAAAGAGAATGTTGAGGACAACTGCATTTATGCAAAGTTTAAAAGTGGGAATACATTTTCCTAATTCTGTATGTGGATGATATCTTGCTTTCTAGAAGCGATGTCAGTCTACTACTAGAAACAAAGAAGTTCTTGTCTTCAAATTTTGATATGAAAGATTTTGGTGAAGCTTCTTATGTTTTGGGCATAGAAATTCACCGAGATTGAAAGAGTAGAGTATTAGGACTGTCGCAGAAGGCATATTGTAAAAAGATTCTAAAAAAATACAATATGCATGCGAGTAATGCCACGCCTGCTCCCATAGTCAAGGGCGGCAGTTTTGGAAAATTTCAATGTCTAAAGAACCAATATGAGATCGATCAAATGAAGTCAGTATCATATGCTTCCGCCGTTGGAAGCTTACAGTATGTACAAGTGTGCACTCGCCCTGACTTAGCTTTTATCACCATCGTACTCGGTAGATATCAAGAGAATCCAGACATAGAGCACTGGAAAATGGTAAAGAAAGCTTTGCGTTATGTCAAAGGCACAAAAGGCCTCATGCTAACATATAAAAGATCCGATTCCCTAGAAATAAGAGGGTATTCAGATGCAGATTTTAGGGAGATAAAGATGATAGAAAGTCCACGACAGGTTATGTCTTTACTCTCGCAGGAGGTGCTATTTCGTGGAGAAACGCCAAACAGTCAATAGTTGCATCATCTACGGTGTATGCAGAATTTATAGCATGTTATGAGGCCTTGAGGCAGGCGTTATGGCTAAAGAAATTTCTACCGATCAAGAGTGGCGATTAGCATTGCACTACCAAAGATGTAATCTTGTGACAACGAGCCATGATTCTATGCTCACAACAACAAGTCGAGTAATGCTACAAAGTTAATAGATATAAAGTATTATGTTGTGAAAAATAAAGTCCGGGATCAAACTATAAGTCTCGAGCATATAAGGACAAAGGATATACTTGCGGATCCGCTAAGGAAAGGCTTACCACCCAATGTGTTCAAGGAACACTTAGCTGGCATGGGATTAATGGAAAGCTAATGATTCCTGGACTACAGATGCCCAAAAGTAACAGGATTTGTTTCAAACTAGAAAATTATATAGTGGCTGTCTGATTCTATCGGCAATTGAGCTCTGACGATGAAACATGCTCTATGTATTGATCCGTGATGAAACGAGAAAAATTAAAAGTAAAGTTGAGATCAAGGAGGAGAATGTAAGGTTGATCTCCACATGATCGAGCCCAACGGTTCGACCGTACCCTTGACCACGTCCTGATCGGGGACACCCAACCTCCCTGGTTGGTGGGCCCCTGTCACCTGCGCATATATATAGAGGTGGGGGCCGGTGGCACAACAAAAAAAACGAGGTTCGTCGTGTGCCACTCCCCACGCCCTTCCGATCGAGGGTCCGCGCAGTGACAGGAAGCACCACCGACGCCGCCACCACTGCCCACGCTCACGCCGTCGCCCTCCCCGATGGTCACCGGCTCGGGCTCCTCGAGCCGCCCCGAAGGTTTGCCCCTCTCTCTCTCTCTCTCTCTCTCTCTCTCTCTCTCTCTCTCTCTCTCTCTCTCTCTCTCTCTCTCTCGATCTCCCTCTCCCTCTCAGATTTCGACTAGAACTTTACAGGAAAAAAATCTACCGTGATGATTCTAGACTAGTTGATCTTAACAGTACATCTAACATTAACAAGTGCCAAACGGTGTCATTGTAAGATTAAGGAATTGGCCGGGCGCGCACACTTGTATTAGCATCCAGTCACTTATCTTTCCCATCCCAACTGTCCAAGAGACACCACGATCGACTCGCTTCATATGAGCAGGAGGAAATAAATCGATGAAGAACTTGCGTGTATAGGCCTGAGGATGACCAGATAAGATGCAAGTGACGTACGTACGTACGTACATGCGTGCAGGTATGCGATACTTCGATCGTTCCATGCAATCTGCCAATAAGCCAGTAGAAAGCAAGCGGTAGTTAAGTTGAGTGCGTCGGCGAAATCCGGAGCTGGCTCGATCGCGTGGTGGGGGCGTCGCGTCGGTCGCCTCACTAGAATGTCACCCACAGGTTTGCGCTGTTGGCCTGTTGCCCTGCTCCGCACGGCTCCCGTCCCATCTTTCTCTCGATTGCCTGACACTGAACAAACCGTACGTGTGGATCCGGGCCATGTACTGAGAACCTGCGACAAGCGACCGACGACATGTCCCGGTCTTTCCATGTCACCGTGTCGTGGATCTACAGCCAAAGCCCAAAGACGGGGTCGGGTACATCCTCGGAATCACAGGAACAGATGTACACTAGACTATATCCATCTAGCTAGCTGGCTAGACGACCCATGGGCCATGGCCTCGATGATCAGGTGCAGGCATGACAAGATCGGCCTATTTTTGGAGCACGAAGCAAGCAGTCGAATTATCGTGTTCCAAAGGAAACCAGGACGCATGCATGAGTGTGGTTGCTCTCGGATATGGATACAGAGA
The DNA here is from genome assembly GCA_030063025.1 of Avena longiglumis. Lineage (NCBI taxonomy): Eukaryota > Viridiplantae > Streptophyta > Magnoliopsida > Poales > Poaceae > Avena > Avena longiglumis. The sequence continues at coordinate 454,801,547 of CP125978.1, read as the reverse complement.
TAGATACAACACGACTCTGCATGCTCGCCGGCCGGTTGACCGGACGAGCGGGCGTGGCCCGTGCGTGGCCGGGATGATACGCCGAACACAGTATTGCAAGTTGAGCGAGGGGCCGGCCGGGTCGTACGTACGTGCCGCCAACCCAAAGCCCAAGGGAGAGGCTCCCGTAGGGTGGGCGGCAGTTGCCCAAGATCGGCGAATCGCCTGCCAAATCCGCCGGAAAAAGATAGCCGGACGCGTCTGGAAAAGCGGCGTGACCTTTTCCCCGTCGTGCCTTTTCCCCGTCGTCGTACGGAGGAGCGACATGGGACGGATGGTCTACTGTTTGTGCTGTAGCCCGTAGCAGTGGGCTTTCGGTCGGGCTGGGCACGCTTTGCTTTGCACGCTCGCCCACCGGCCTCGCCGGCCGACCTGTCATGGATCAGTAGCTAGGTACGTGGCTGGCCAGGCCAGGGCCGAACGAGCGTCTGTCAAGCCTCTGTACTGTGCACGCAGTCAGAGATATGGGCGCAAGCTGAAAGGGTGATATTTCGACGAGAAAAGGAGGTCGTGATTCGTGATAGTGTCACTCTGTTTTCCCTTTCTTCAATAAGATACCACGCAGAAATTGCGAGGGCAACCATAGTCTTCGGAATATATCCATTTCATCTCGAGATGAATAAGCAACATATAGGTCCCTTTTGGCATCAAAGTATATTTGAACTATTCAGAGAATATTCGGTTTATGTAAACACCGAGGCCTAGTTTAACAACAAGTTTTTCTAAAACTAAAGTATATCACTCACATAATACTTTAGTGCCTAGCAAAGCAATATTTTAGTCTTTTCTCAGTTTTAGAAAAAAAAAAAAGATGATCTGGCTTCTTTGTCAAATACTTAAAAAAATCATAATTTCAGATGATACTTCAGTTTTAAAACCACATTTAATGTTGGACCCAAATACCTTAAAATATTTAATACTTTAGGCCTAGTTTGGCAACAAAGTTTTTCTAAAACTAAAGTATATCAATACCATAGTATTAAAGTGTCTAGCAAAGCAATACTTCAATTTTTCCCTTTTCTCAATTTTGAAAAGAGTGTGGATTTGCTGCCTAGGGGGATAGCTGCCCCCCTAGCAGCACCGTACGATTCGTGCCAAGATTTGCACCGCCACTTGAAGTGGTGTTAATCGTTGATTAAAGAGTTCCTGGACTGACGGGCCTATTAGTACTCTGCACGCAGTACCATATGTGTTGTTGCGTATGTGCGGCGCGTGGAGTACCGTGTCTGTGGGCCTTTGGACAGCGGGAGTACTTCGCCGTATTCGTGCAGCAAGAAATCTTCAGACCCTCGCGCCACGGCCTGTCCATGGCGCACTCTCACGGGTCCCGAGCATCGCTCCCGCTGATGCCATGACCGATGCGTCGTCTTCATGAAAGGGCTAGCTATGTTTGCTACCATGCAACCTGCTTCTGTCGTTCTTTCTTGCTAGTCTGCTTTGTTTTTTAATGGTAGCTCTCATTGTAGTTAGGCTACATAGCCTACACAAGAACTAGGTCTACTTTTTCTATTGCTTTCACGTATGCACAACATGTGTGTCTGACAAATTAGGAGTAGCTTGTCCATGTTTATGTATGGTCTCTTTGTGTGCTAGCTCTGTAGTTAATGTGGTTGCTTTAATCTACGTGATCCTGATACTTCTAGCATACCACAGGCTGTGTCTCTAGATTCGGTCATGCGGTGGCCATGCATGTTTAAGAAAAAACAAAAATTGATGCTGGCGAGTGGCCATTCATGTAGGGTGTCAGCTTTCGAAATATTATTGTTGTATCATGTGAGACTGCTTAATTAAATTGTCTAGCTTATGGTTATTTTGCACGAATCTCAGTGCACAAGATGGCGGGCATCAGGGGGAGGGCAGCTATCCCCCTAGGCAGCAGACTATAAGGCTGCATTTGGTAGCAAAGTATTTTTGAAATATTTCAATAATACTATAGTTTCTCAAAATACCACAGTTTTAAATACTTTGAGTTGTTTGGCTATAACTAAAAACTGTAGTATTAATACTTCAATTTCTCTCAAAACATGCTATTTTTGAAGTATTAAAAAACAACTCCATATCTCTTTTTTTTCAAAACTGAAGTATTGCTAGCCTAGACACCTAGATACTATAGTTTTGAAATACTACAGTTTCAAAAAAACTTTATTGCCAAACTAGGCATAAACCTTTTAGAAAAAAGAGGGTCTAGCCTCTTTCTTAAATACTTCAAAAAAAACATAGTTTTGAAGAATACTTCAGTTTTAAAACCACATTAATTGTTAGATCCAAACACCTCAAAGTATTTAATACTTTAGTTTTTTTCCGAAACCAAAGTATTCCCCTCAATACTTTAAAAATACTTTGATGCCAATCGGGGCTTTAGTTTTTTTAGAAACCAAAGTATTCTCCCAATACTTTGATGCCAATCGGGGCCTAAATTATTAAACACTTTAAGGTGTTTGGTTATAATAAATATTGTAGTTTTAAAACTGAAGTATTCATCAAAAAAATATGTTTTTTAAGTATTGCAGAAAGAGGTCCGAAATTTTTTCTCCAATACTGAGAAAGGAGAAAAGCTGAAGTATTGATTAGCGGGACACAAATATAGTACTTTGCTTTTGAAAAAACCGAGGTTCTAAACAGAGCCCTAGCAGCCTCTCAAATAAGAACAAGTGCTTGAAGGTAAATGCCTGATAGGAGATCATGCAGATTATAATTATGTAAAAGAAATAAACTATTTTTCATATATGTATTTGTAGCTAGACATATAAAACTATTCATAAAGAACTATTCCCTTTATCGCACAATATAATTTGGTAGCCAAAGTGTCTTATATTCTATAATAAGGTGAGTATTAGTATTTTTGGGTTTTCCCAATGTTGGAAAGTGTAGGTTATGGGTACAAACCCATATTTAGCATTTATACTCTTTTAGATTGCACACTCTCTGCATAGGTTGCGGGTGGGACGAAGAGAGGGGTATGGCCTAAGCATCGCCATTTTGTCATATTAATTTGTTGCTAGGTTGAGCTCTTTTAAAATTATGAAGTGCACATGCACAATTTTGCCCAACGAGGAGACAAACCCCCTTTTAAAAACGTTGGTAAAAAGTGTACAATTATATCTGTAATGTGTTATAAAAATACTACAAATGATATAGCTAAAGTCCCGATTGTTTTTAACATGCCAGAAATATTTTTAAAAAAATGCTAAAAAATATGTTGTGATGCCAAAAATATGTTCTTTGTTAGGTTATGCTATTCTGAACAGATCGTTTGCTAAAATTAAATTTACCAAAATGCATGTAATTTTTGTGATTCGGCATATGTTCTTTGATCCCAAACTTTGGAGAAGTTCTTCGTCTTTGCATATGAGAAACCAAGGGCTACCGCCATTATTCTCGAGACTAGCAAGCCCGCACGCCGTCAGCCTCCTCCAGCACGACGGCAACACAAAGAAGCAACAAGAAAGCTGAGTCGAAGGGGATGAACCCCCCGCAATAGCAGCCCTAGTGGGATCCAACAGCGTCGAACATGGGCCAAGGCCTAGATCTCAGTCCGCCGGAAACCCAGATCGCCGCCGCCAGTGACCATCGCCGCTACCGGCAGCCACCATGGCGGTGCCTTGCCATCTCTATGCTGCAGCCCCGCAGAAGAACTCAAGCCACGGCCGACAAGCCACGCCGCGTAGTGCACTCCGCCGCCACCACATAACCCCCACGCAACATGGCCGGGGCCACCTCTCCAGCCCACCGTTGTTTGACGGGGTGGGCGCCGCCACCAGCGGCCGCTGCTTGCTGATCGGCCTCAAGAGGAGGGATTGGAGGGAGGGTCCTCCGGAGCCGCCAGGGAGGGAGGCGGCCCGGGAGGAGGGTTTCAACCCATGTTAACTAGAAAATCTGGATTGCAACCTAGGAAAATTTTGGTTACAACCCAGGTGCAACTTACATCTTAGCACGAATTATGATGTCAGTGAAGCAATCCATTGAGAACTGAATTAAATCTTCGACTTTTCAAAATTGCAGCGGATTAAAAATATCAATAGTGGTACCAATAAGAAGGTATTTACAAAGTGCCGTCTAAACTCTAAACTACAGAAACTAGAGGCGATATGGAAAAATGAATGCACTAGAGCGCCTCAGTTCCAAGTGTCGATGGACATGGACTCGATCCTCCGCGCGCTCCGGTGCTCATAGTCGCCATGCGTGCGCGCGCAGGCCGGCCGGGCGTGCTCCACCAATCACGACGTGATTTTAGGTCGGGCGCATGCCGGGGCGAGGGAGTGTAGTGCTGGTGGTGGTGGCCGGCGTGCACGCGGTGCGACGAGGACGAGTGCATCGCCGACGTGTCCCGCTCGACGAGCGCGCGGAGGCGGAGGAACTCGTCGACGGAGCACGGCAGCTGCAGGGGACCGGGCGACTCGTAGCCGTATGTGTCCCGCGCCGCCTCGAGAAGCAGCTGGAAGAGCGGGTGGTAGAGGTAGGCGATGGGGATGACGAACCGCCGGAACCCACTTCGCTGCTGCTCGTCGCCGACCCGCACCGCCAGCCACCCCTTCTTCACCTTCCCCTTCTTCTCCTGTTGCTGCTGATGATGAACCCACTGCATGCTGGCGGGCGGCCAGCCAAGGACGTCGTGGATGCTCCTCTCTCGCCGCCGGTCCAGCTGCAGCTGCGCTCTCGCCGTCGCTGCTGCCGGTACGAAGTTCCTGGTAGATGGCTAGCTCGAGCCAAGAGCCAAAGACGATAGAGGATTGTGTGGTGCGATCGTGGTGGCACTGAGCGGTGTTTTTTTTTATAGAACTCTGGGATCAAGTTGGGAGGCGCGTCGCGCTCTCGCTGTACGAACGTCCTATATGCTACGGACGACGCCCGTACGTCCTCGATCACCCTCTCCTTTTTTTTTTTTGCGGGTAATCACCCTCTCCTTTGGTGGGCTTCCTTGTTGGGCAGTCATTCTTAGGGTGTTAGATGGGATTCCATCAAAATTCTATTTCTAGTTTATTTATAAAAAATTAGTGTAATCTTTTTTTAATTTAAACTAAATTTTAATAATAAACTAAAAGTGAAACTTTAGTGGGATCCGAGTCAAGAGCAACTCAAACAATTTACCCATATATGGATAAGCAAAAAGTATTTGGGTAAGAAGAGAGAGAAGGTATAGGTAAGAAGATTTATATTTATGTTTGAGAGAGAAGGTATAGGTAAGAAGATTTATTTTATGTTTGCTTTTCTAGTTTACCCATATTAGCTTACCCAAAACTACACTAGGAAAAGTCTACACGTAGGACCCACTTGTCATTGGGTCTTTTTCTCCTCTCCTTTTTCCCTTTCTTCTTCCCCACCTACCCGGCACATCCTTCTCCACCACCAGCGCCCCTCACCGGAGAAGCACTGGTTGCCGCCGCCCCATACCCGAGAGGCCCCGGCCGCCGTTGCCCCTCTCCTCCCCGTCTACCATTGCCCTACCCTGGAGCAGTGCTTTCCGTGCCAGCCCTTCTCCTCCTCGTCTGTGGCCCACGGGCACCGCCCCTCTCCTCCCTGTCCACGGCCTTCAGGTGCCGCCCCTCTCCTCCCTATCATATCTCCGGAGTCGACCTTCCTCGAGCAAGAATCAAGTTGTTCCCGGCCGGAAATGACCTTCCCCGACCGGAATCAAGCTTGGCACCGATCTTGGCTGATCTTGGCGCTAGGAGCGGCTGGGATGGTCGCTGGGAGCGGCAGGGAGGCAGGTGAGTTTGTCCATCGTATGATGGTGGCTAGAGGGACGGCCCAGACAGCGTCTGCACCTCCGTGAATAGGCGCCGGCAGCGGCCACTGCAACTTTCTTATGGACGAATTGAGGGCAGCTCTATCGCCATGGAGACAGGAGGGTGGTGGGGAAGAGCAGCGGCGTTGTGCAGGAAGGTCACCGACGAGTGGAGGGACCGCAGTGACCGCCGACGGGGTCAAAAGGGTCGGGACGATTTTTCCACCACGGCAGTTGGAGCCCTCTCGTCTATGTTTATGCTGATGTGGCACCATATGGGTAAGAGGCAACTCTTACCCAAAATTTGTGTCAATCTACCCATATATGGGTACGAGGTGGCAAATAATGGGTGATCACCCAAAATTTTGTGGTGGGGGCCATTTATGAGTAAGCTGTTGGAGCAAGTTTTTTACTCCTCTTACCCAAAAAAATGGTTATTGTCCCTCTTACCTATATATGGATAAGCTGTTGAAGTTGCTCTAACATCCTTGTTATTTGGGACAGACAGATCATAGAAGCTATAGTATGGCTTTCCGCGTCGCTGACACGTGGGGTCCGTGGGAATAATCAGGGTACGGCGTCAGGGTCGTGACCGTACCGCCACCAGCCATCGAACTGTTGGCGTGTGCGTCAGGCAACAGTTGCGGTGAGGAGGACGGTGGAGCCGTGCAAGTGGCCTAAGTCGGTACGTGCGATTGTCCTTTGGCCGTGCCAACACGGCGGTGTGGTGGAATTGTTTTGTACTATACGTACTTGCGTGACCGCTGCACCGCGAGATGTTGACGGCGATAATTTAATTGGTCGGGCTCTAGATTGCTCGGCATCGGATTGTTCATTCTTATATCGTTGCTGTTGGTCGGAGTACTTCGTCAGTCCTTTTTTTCTTGCGCGGAAAAGAGAATATATTAAATTATCAGGGAGTTACAGTCTTCAGCAATTTTGCTGTTAATCTCTTCCGAATAGTTATCCAGCCAAACTGCCGTTCTAGGACCTACTCTATCAAGTTTGGCGAGCTCATGACGTACACAATTTGCAGTCCTATCAATTCTAGTAACTCTAACATCTCTTTCTCAAATCGGGTCCCTAATGACCCTAACTCTCTCGTAGAATACATGGATGTGTTGGGCATCGAATTTTTGATCAGCTCACACACTTCAGAGCAGTCTGTCTCTGCCATAACAGGCCTCGATGTCCAAAGCAGAGCCAAGTTCAAACCTCCTCCAAAGCCGCAAGTTCTGCCCGAATCATTAGCGGTTGAATAGTTGGCGACACGCCGCAAAAGTTACCGTTTCCGAGCTATCTCGTGGCACCATATCAGCACCCACCGATCCATCTGCAACATAGGATCCATCGACATTCAACTTCATTTGATCCAGCTCCGGCGCGGTCCACTTCTGCCTGGTTATTGGATTTTGATCACCACTTCTCTTGACTTTCTCCATGCCCAGGTCCTCTTTTCTGTTGCTCTGGTTCCTGCAATGACTTGGGGACTGTTGTAGATTACTCCCTCCGATCCTTAAATAAGTGTCACGGTTTTAAACTAACTCTAGTTTAAAATGACGATACTTATATTTTGGATCGGAGTTAGTATTATTTTTGCAAGGACACTTCTAGCTGTGTCTGTAGCTCCCGCTGAGGCCTGCAAATGATGCCAAAGTGACGCACAAACTTTCGGTAGTAACCAGCCAACCCCAAAAAACCACGCAACTGCTTAATATTGGTTGGAGTTATCCAATTCTTGACCGAGACAATCTTGTCCTCTTCAGTGGCCACCCCCTGGCTGCTTATCACATGCCCCAAATATGATAGTTGTCGCTGTGCGAATGAGCACTTAGACTTCTTGACCTGCCATTTATCTTGGCGTAGTAATTTGAGAACAGCTTCCAAGTCTACCAAATGCTGTTGCAGAGTTGAGCTATAGACCAGTATGTCGTCGAAGAACACAAGAACACATCTGCGGAGGAGAGGCTCAAGAGTTGTGTTCATCGCCTTTTGGAATGTGGCTGGAGCTCCCGAAAGGCCAAAGGACATTGCCTTGTACTCGAAATGGCCTTGGTGTGTTTGGAATGCGGTTTTATAGGCTTCTCCATCAGCGAGCCGGATTTGGTGGTATCCTGCCCGCAGGTCCAGCTTCGAAAACCATGAAGCACCCGCAAGCTCATCAAGTAGCTCATCAATCACCGGCAATGGAAATTTCTTCTTGCAAGTCAGGGAATTCAGATGTCGATAGTCCACGCACAGACGCCAAGTTTTGTCCCTTTTCCTGACTAGTATGACAGGAGACGAAAATGGGCTGCTACTAGGCTGCACTACTCCACTCTCCAGTAGCTCTCGAACTTGGCGTTCAATCTCATATTTCATCGCAGGAGCATGGCGATAGGTCCTGATGGAAAAAGGTTGGGCGCCCGCCACTAGAGGTATCTAATGGTCACACGAGCGAACTGGTGGCATTCCCTTTGGATCCTCAAACACATCATTGTATTTGTCCAGAAGTGCCTGAGCAATTTCAGGAGCTGCCTGATTGGTGTCAGCTTCCACTTGGCACACCCTAACCCAGTTCTCCTCCTCCTGCTCCCATAACTCTGGCGTTTGCCTTGTTGACGCTGTAGAGGTGCTTGGCTGCTTAACAATGCCCTGCAGCTGGATAAGAGTGCCCTGATGCTCAAATTGCAAGAACTTTTTGACCCAATCTACTTTCATCGGACTGTTAAACTCCAACCAGTCCATGCCAAGGATGATGTCGTAGCTGCCCAATGGAATAATTCTCAAATCACAACAGAATTGATACCCTTGGCTCCACCAAACGCAGCCAGGTAGTTCATGAGTGCAATACAAGCACCCACCATTAGCCACCTTAACCTTCAACTTCTTGGGAAGTGGTTGCACCTTATGACTGCTGTCCAACAACTTTTGATTGATAAAAGATGTTGAACTGCCCGAATCTATCAGAAGCTTAACCTCCTTGTCTCCCAGCCACCCCAATAACCTAAGAGCCTTAGGGGATTCTGTTCCTGAAATTGCTTGTCCCGACAAGGCAGCTAGTTGCTGCTGCCCCTCTTGCACGAATTCGGTGTCCTGTTCCGACTCTGTATCAGACGAGTTAAGCATTTGTAGTAACTCCTCGATGACATGGAGTTGAACCGTGGCAGGACATTTGTGTTCCCCGCCCGCCATGTGTGAAGCAAAGGCCACGGGCACGTCGATACGATCGAAGCGCGGCGACCTTGTCTTGCTCTGCACGCCCCTTGAAGCTTCAGCCACACGTCTGTCCTCTGCTCCGGCCAAGCCTCCTCCTCTCATTGGTGGTGTAGGGAGAGGAAGAGGAATGCCCGGTTTCGGTGGAGCTCTACCGGCATATGGTTCCGGTCGCCGCGGTCTGTCTCGCCTCATTCCGTCAGCCACTTCCTCCTGAAGTAAAGCCAAGCGGCAGGCGGCATCCAAATCCACCGGCTGCTGGATGATGACGACCGCACGAATGTCCTCCCGAAGTCCTTCCACAAATCTCGTCAAAAAATACAATGGGTGAATTGCCTCAGAATAAGACAGGAGATGGTTCATTAGCGCATCAAAGCGTTCAACATACTCTGCTACTGTAGTAATCTGTTTGGTGTTGTAAAATTGACGAATGAGCTGTTGGTGTTGATCTCTACCCCACTTGGTACACAGGAATTCACAAAACCCTTCCCAGTCTAAACCTATTAATTTCTTCTGCACCGATTGAAGCCAGATGGCAGCAGGAGTACTAAAGTTCAGAGTAGCCATGGACAACCAGTAGGAACGATCAACAGAATACATGTGAAAATATTGCTCACACAGCGTTCTCCACAACCTGGGATTTTCCCCATCGAATCGAGGGAAGCCCATGGCAGGGATAGCTTGACCAACCCCCAAAGATGAATTTCCTAGACCAACAGCTCCAAAACTACTAGCCATAGGAAAAATTGGACCACAGGAATTGACACCAATTGACGGACCTGTGACCGGAGGTGTAGCCGGGGGTCCGAAGAACCCCGACGACGACCCCCGGATGGATGGAGCAACGCCATGGCCAGATTGCCCTGGGGACGCCCCCAAATGCGCCACGCCCAGATTGGTTGCGGTGGCCTTGCCTGCATCGACGCGGTAGCCGGAAGCGGATGTCGATGGCGACGCAGGTGGCCGAGGAGGACGGATCGCTGCAGTTCCCCCACTGCGGCCGCTAGATCCGCCACCCGCTGCTCCAACTCCGCCTCCATGCCTTGATTCCGCGTCCACCATGACGGTGAGGTCGACCAACGATGACTTGACGCCTGACAGAGCTCGTGACGCCGCCAATCAATTCAGGTACATCTTGGTGGCGTCGTCCATGGCGGCTTGCTTCGCTTGTCCGATCGCGTCTGTATGATGGATTTGACCACGGGGGCCAGATCTGCGGTGGGTGGTGATCAAAAAAAATTGGTGGAAGGGTGGTGGGGTGGCTCTGATACCAAGTGATAACAGCAAAGTACCACTCGAACTAGGAATTGTAGATTATCTCAAGGTTAGATTACAGCATCCAGATACAAGGGTCCAAATCAGCAAGAAGGGGAATCGAGAAGAGAGCCGGAGATGGGGAAAGGAGAAGCCGCTGATGCCGTGATCCTTCTGGATGGTGACTCAGTCCTTCCTTCCGTTTCTTGTAGTCGCCACCTTCCTCGCAGGTACCAGGCTGGCTTGGGCTGGATCCACTCCGGTCCAGATAGGCGCACGTTGGGCCGGTGCGTCCTTGTTGGCATGGTCTTCCGTGGTGGGCTTGGCAAGGGAGGTGTGCTGCTAACAGATCGGTTTGAGAAGAGAGCCATCACGACATACTCGAACGTATCGCTCGAGGCTTTTCCAGAAGCGTCTGACTTCTCTTTTTCTCGGGAGATTTGGCATGCGATTCGCCGGATCGGCCGGGGCGCTGCCGCCGATCGAGCCCATGCATGGGAGCCTCTCCCTTCCCTGTGTTTTTTGCCTTTGGTTGGCGGCACGCACGTACGTACGACCCGGCCAACCGGCCGGCCCCAAACTGCTTACGTGTTCTTTTGGCATCTCATCCTCGATCTTCTTTAATTAGCGCCATCGTCGGCATCTCTATCTCTGGGACCGGCCGGCGGTGAGCAGTGACGGCCACCGACAGCGATCGCCCGACCTTTCGGAAGGAATATTTGCATGCCGCTACCGGTGATGACCGATGACCGTCTACGATATGGGTGATGATGGTGGTGGCTTTCCATCGATCATGGATGGGTCACGCCGCTTGGGTGCTTCCCTTGGCTCCGTCGCTCTCAGCGAGCGCCAAAGCACCGTCGATTCGATCCGTTTGGACGATCTACTGCATGCTACTCCCACATCGCCAGCATTGCTTGGTCGTTCGTCCGTTGCCACACGGCGAACACCTTTCTATGTACGTATACGTACGAGAGCAACAACGACGAGCTGCTGCTGTTTCACGTACAGATAATTTTCTCTGCAGGAGTTGGAGCTGTTTCGTGCATACAAAATAGGCCGTGTCGTGCGTGCCTAGCTAGCTAGCTAGCTATATACGAGGCCATGAGTCATTCTGGCGGTATGAAGATTGAACGGACGTTCGTTCCCGGTGATTCCGACGAGGGCCTAATGATCTGACCGGTCGGTAATGTTCTTGGCTAAAAAGAAAAGAAAAGAATCAATAGAATAATATTGACAAAAGAGCAAAAGGAAAACAAAACACCAATAAAAATAAATAAGTTGTTGGTCAACTTACCGGACGCCTTTCAAAAACAGATGTATTGTTAAGAATCTTTCTTTCAATATATGTCTTCACTACAAATTTAAAGTCGGTACTACTCACATGACATACTATAGGGAGCGAGTAGTAAAAAGCATGAGAATTAGGTGGAAACTGAAGATGGTTCGTGTATACAATCTGTTGAAACAATACACAGCAAAAATAAACTAGTTAGTCAACAATGTGAAACTGAATGATTGCAACATATGCAACACCAAGTAAAAATGAAATATCATGCATGACACAACTTACACCGAGCATTGAATAAGTCCCGGTGATCTAGAACTTGCCGACTAGAACTTTATAGAAAAAGATCTACCGTGATGATTCTAGACTAGTTGATCTTAACAATGTTAGCAAGATAATTGTGCACGTTTTGTTTGTAACCAAAATATGGAGTAGTACTCCACCTTTGGATAGAGATAGATTTGGATAGAGATAGATATTGTTATGATCTGTTGAGATCACTACCGTCTCTCCCTTCCTGTCGTACGGTATTCAATCTTGTAACAACTTTATGATTCTATTTAACACGAACCCGTGGTCCTCAACAGGACACACGTTTCCAGCCAAATACATCTAAATTGATATGGTATCAGAGCGACTCCCTTCCTCGACATAGCTGCCATCCAAACCCCAATCCAAATCGCCGCCGCCGCCGCACTTGTGCTGCTGCCGCCGCGCCAACAGAACCCCAAAACCAAAAACCCTCAACAAAACCCAGCCGCCGCCGCACCTCCTGTGTTGCCGCCGCACAACCTAGACGACAACCCTCAACAAAACCCAGCCGCCAAGCCTCCTGGCTCCGCCACAACCTAGACGACTTCCTTATTGCTGAGATGACGAGCTATATATCATCACCGCTCGCCTCTGCCCTGGGATCCCCTCCCTCCACCAAGTTGACACGGTCGAACTTCCTTTTTTGGAAGACCCTTGTCTATCCGCCTCTCCGTGGCGCCCAGGTCCTTGGCCTGCTCGACGGCACGGAAGCTGCACCGGCAAAAACTATGGAGGTCGAAGATGCAAACAACAAGAAGGTCATAGTCCCAAACCCTGCCTATACCACATGGCTGAGTCGGGACCAGACGGTGCTTGGATTCCTCGTGAACTCCGTGGCACCGGAGATTCTCGCTCACGTCGTCGGCCTCGAATCATCTGTTGCGGTGTGGTCGGTCATCACCAACATGTTCTCCACCCTCTCCCGCACGAAGATCAATCATTTGTGGGGTGCGATGCAGTCCACTAAGAAGAACGAGCTGACCGCCGCAGCATACTTCGCCAAGATGAAGAGCTTCTCCTCCGAGCTCGCTGCTGCGGGCAAGATCATTGAAGAAGACGAGATGGTGGGGTACATCATCAATGGCCTCGATGGAAGCTACAATGACCTCGTCTCCTCTGTCAACGCAAATCCCGGTACCACCCTCGATGATCTTTTTAGTCAAGTTTGTGCTCATGATCTTCGCAATGAGATGCTCGCAGAAACGGGACAAAATACCGGCTTCACCTCCTCCGCCAATGTCGCTGCTCGCCCTACCCGCGACAACAACCGTGAGCCACGTCCACGTGGTGACCATGGTCGCTCCCCTGACCGTGGCCGCTCTCCTGGCCGTGGCCATCGTGATGACGGCGGATGGCGACGTCGTGATCAGGATGGACGTCGCGATTGGCGCCGTGATGATGGTGGACGTCGGCGTGATGATGGGGGCCGATGATGGTGATGATGGTGGACGTCGGCGCGATGATGGGGGCCGACGCCGTGATGACGGTGGTCACCGCCGTGATGATGGTGGTCGCCACGTCACCACACCGTACGTTGATGTGCGGTGCCAAATCTGCAAGATCCATGGCCATCCAGCCAGTGACTGCTGGTGGCGCTATGGCGATGATCGCAACGACCGCAACGGCAACGATCGAGACAACCGCTACAACCGCACCGACCGCAACGACCACAACAACAATCGTCGTGGCAATGATGACTCCGATGATGAGAAGGGCGCTCATGTCGTCTCCTATGGTGTCGACACCACCTGGTACCCGGACTCCGGCGCCACCAACAATCTCACCTCGGAGCTAAACAAGCTCACCACGCACGAGAAATATGAAGGGCATGATCGTGTTCACATGGCCGACGGCAATGGTATGAAAATAAGTCATATTGGTCATTCAACATTGTGCATCCCAAATAATGATTCCTTACAACTTAAAAATATTCTTCATCTTCCAAGTGCATCAAAAAGTCTTTTTTTCGTTCATAAGCTTACTCTTGATAACAATGCATTCATTGAATTTCATCCTTGGTATTTTTTGATTAAGGATCGCTCCACAAGAACAACTCTGGTTAGAGGACCATGCCATGGTGGCCTCTACCCATTAGTTCCCTCAGTCACAGGATCCTCCAAGCAAGCATTCATCACAATAAATCCTTCGTCTTCTACGTGGCATCGCCGTTTAGGACATCCTTCATCTTTTGTGGTTCAACAAGTACTTAGGAAAAATAATATTTCTTATTCCCCTGAAACAAATCTATATGTTTGTGATCCTTGTCAACTAGCTAAGAGTCATCAATTGCCATACCCTGTCTCTACTAGTGTTTCCACCGTTCCATTGGAGCAAGTTTTCTCAGATGTATGGGGACCAGCTCCTGTTTCTGCTGGCAAAGATTCATATTATGTAAGCTTTATTGATGACTTCAGCAAATTCACTTGGATTTATTTGCTCAAAAAGCGTTCTGAGGTATATCAAGTTTTTCTTAATTTCCAGCAACTTGTTGAAAGAAAATTTGATCGAAAAAACATTACTATGCAAACTGATTGGGGCGGTGAATATGAGAAATTAAATAGCTTCTTTCAACAAATAGGCATCACTCATCATGTATCATGTCCACATGCTCATCAACAAAATGGTTCTGCTGAAAGAAAACATCGTCATATTGTTGAAGTGGGCCTTGCTCTCCTTGCCAATGCATCCATGCCATTAAAATTTTGGGATGAAGCTTTTCTCACTGCCACCTTTCTCATCAACCTCCTTCCTAGAAAAGTGATTGATCATGATACACCTATAGACCGTCTTCCCCAAACAACACCCAACTATGAATCCCTCAGAGTCTTTGGATGTGCATGCTGGCCAAATCTTCGTCCCTATAACACAAGAAAACTTGCCTTCCGTTCCACACGGTGTGTATTCTTAGGGTACAGTCCTCGTCATAAAGGAGTTAAGTGTCTAGACATCTCAAGTGGTCGTGTCTATATCTCTAGAGATGTTGTTTTTGATGAGAATGTTTTTCCCTTTGCTGAATTACATCCTCATGCTGGGTCCTGTCTTCGCCAAGACATTCTTCTTCTACCAAAAGCCACATCAAATAACAATGATGCACATGTTAATGATTTTATGACTTTACCTGTTGTGCCTATTGCTACTAATGAACACTCTGAGGAAACAGATACTACAAGCCAAGAGCGAGACTTAGGAGAAGATTTGGAGTCAAACCATGAAGAAATGGAGCAAAACCATCCTGTTTTTGACTCAGGTGAAAACAACACAGGCACCGATCCCGAGTCTGATCCTCTGGCTTCGGATCCTGCGCGCCACGATCACGAGGCCGATTCTCCCGCGCGTGGACGACCTTCTGAGCGTGCACGGGGATCTCCGCGCTCCGCGTCTCCTCCTGCGCGTCATCATGGTGTTGGGGCCGGGGCCCCGCCACGGTCCCCGTCTCAGTCTCCTCCACGCCAACGACATCGCTCCACGTCGCCGCACTCAGCGTCCCTCCGGATGACCCCGCCTCCGCACCACTCCCTTCACGACACGTCGCCACCCAGGTCTGTCTCCCCGCGTCGCGACACCGCACCGACGCGGTCTTCGGCGGGCCCTCGGGACTGTACGGATGAGGAGGCTGAAGCTGTTTTCCCGCCGGACAGCGCGTCTGGTTCGCCTGCTCTGTCTGCACGTGGATCTTCTATGGATGAGCCTGATGCGAGTCCCCCTGCATCACCGACTCCACCTCCAGGACCTCGTACACGATTGCAAAAAGGTATACGCCAACCAAAAAAATAAACTGACGGTACTGTTAGGTACAGTATGTTTACGTCTACAGGTGAACCATGCACACTCTCGGAGGCTCTTAAGGATGATCGTTGGCGCCGTGCAATGGAAGAAGAGTACAATGCTCTTGTGGAAAATAAAACATGGCGTCTTGTTCCCCCTCATCTTACAAAAAATCTTATTGACTGTAAATGGGTTTATCGTGTTAAGAAACATGCAGATGGAACAATTGACAGGTACAAAGCACGATTGGTTGCAAAAGGGTTCAAGCAACGATATGGTATAGACTATGAAGACACTTTCAGTCCTGTGATTAAGGCAGCTACTATCAGACTTGTTCTGGCAGTTGCTGTCTCAAGGGGCTGGAGTCTGCGACAGCTTGATGTCAAGAATACGTTTTTGCATGGTGTTCTGGAAGAGGAGGTATACATGAAACAACCCCCAGGTTTTGAGTCTTCCGCTACTCCACATTATATTTGCAAACTTGATAAAGCTCTTTATGGCCTTAAGCAAGCCCCTCGAGCCTGGTATTCCAGACTTAGTACCAAATTGCAGCAACTTGGTTTTGTGCCATCCAAAGCAGACACTTCACTCTTTCTCTATAAGAAATCTGATACCTTGATATATGTTTTGGTCTATGTTGATGATATTATAGTCACAAGTTCCTCAGATAAGGATATTTCTGCACTTCTTCATGATCTTAATACAGAATTTGCTCTCAAAGACTTAGGAGATCTGCATTTCTTTTTGGGTATTGAAGTAAAGAGAACATCAGATGGTTTACTGCTTACTCAAGAAAAGTATGCAACTGAGCTGTTGGCTAAAGTTGGTATGACAATGTGCAAAACCTCACCTACACCCCTTTCTTCCACTGAGAAGTTGTCATTAACCGAGGGAATTCCTCTTGGTCCTGATGATAGTACTCAATATAGAAGCATTGTAGGGGCTTTACAGTATTTGACCTTAACAAGGCCAGACATTTCTTTCTCAGTAAACAAAGTATGTCAATACTTACATGCTCCAACTACCACTCATTGGACAGCTGCAAAAAGGATATTGAGATATGTTCAGGGTACTATACATGTTGGTTTACAATTTCAGAAATCTTCATCTAGTTTGCTTAGTGCTTTCTCAGATGCAGATTGGGCAGGATGATTGGATGATAGAAGGTCAACTGGAGGTTTTGCTGTATTCTTTGGACCAAATCTGATTTCCTGGTGTGCTAGAAAACAAGCTACAGTTTCAAGATCTAGCATAGAAGCTGAATATAAAGCACTAGGTGATGTCACAACTGAATTGATTTGGGTTGAAGCCTTACTTCGGGACTTGGTGTTCAACTTAAGGTAAAGCCATGTCTATGGTGTGATAATTTAGGAGCTACATATCTGTCAGCAAACCCTGTGTTTCATGCAAGAACCAAACATATTGAGATAGACTATCATTTTGTTCGAGAAAGAGTGACAAATAAGTTGTTAGAGATCAAATTCATATCAAGCAAAGATCAAGTTGCAGATGGTTTTTCAAAGGCCTTGGCAATCAAAGAAGGGTTAATTGGATAGATGCCACTGCAATTTCCGCGTATTTGAGAAACACCATTACAACTTTTAACTTTAGAAAAACGCCACTGCAATTCTGCGTACGTTTGAGAAACGCCATTACACCCATTTATCCAACATATACGAATCTATATACCTGGTATTCCCAGCCGTATGTACGTACCACGGTGGGGTCCACCCGGACCCGTTAAAAAAATGTAAGTTGATGAGAAATATTACAGTAAAATTACAACAATATTACAATGTAAAATTCACATGCATGCATTTGCATAAAAATATGTCATAAAAGCTCCAGGTCAACACCTTCTTTACGTTATATCACTCGACAGATTTTTGTTTTCAAATCGCATATTTGGTAAAGATTTTGCATCACCTGACAGTATAGGGTTGTCCTACTTAGAATCCAGCAAGTTGTTCTTACAAATTAATTGCTATCAGTATATGTTAAGATTCCACACAAAACGAAGGTACAAAGGATCTTGGTGTGTTCGATGCAGCTGAAATGGTTTTCATAGACCTAATGCAATAAAATTTTGTGATTATACTCTTTCAAAAACAAAAAATGCCTTTTTTTCTTGTATCAAATTTTTCTTCAGTTTTTTGACAAGATACATATATGAATGCGCCACTCTTTTCATGGCTGTTAGAACGAGGCCGCATTCAAAACCAAGGTTCAACACTGAATGTGTAGTGTTACTGTACCTATTTTGAGTGTTGACCTGGAGCTTTTATGCCACATTTTTATGCAAATGCATGTGTATGATCTTCACTTTGTAATATTGTTGTAATTTTACTCTAATATTTCTCATCAACTTACGGTTTTACGAATCCGGGAGGACCCCACCGTGGTATGTATATTTATACGGCTAGGAATACCAAGTATATAGATTATTATATGTTCAAACGCACACAAAATTGCAGTGGCGTTTTTCCAAAGTTGAAAGTTGTAGTGGCGTTTCTCAAATACGCGGAAATTGCAGTGGCGTCTATCCAATTAACCCATCAAAGAATTGATTGAGTTTAAGCGTAATCTTAACCTTTCAGAAGGTTATGATTAAGGGGGGTTGTTAGCAAGATAATTGTGCACGTTTTGTTTGTAACCAAAATATGGAGTAGTACTCCACCTTTGGATAGAGATAGATTTGGATAGAGATAGATCTTGTTATGATCTGTTGAGATCACTACTGTCTCTCCCTCCCTGTCGTACGGTATTCAATCTTGTAACAACTTTGTGATTCTATTTAACACGAACCGTGGTCCTCAACAGGACACAGTTTCCAGCCAAATACATCTAAATTGATAAACAATACATCTAATATTAACAAGTGCCAAACGGTGCCATTGTAAGATTAAGGAATTGGCCGGGCGCGCGCACTTGTATTAGCATCCAGTCACTTATCTTTCCCATCCCAACTGTCCAAGAAACATCACGATCGACTCGCTTAGCTTCATATGAGCAGGAGGAAATAAATCGATGAAGAACTTGCGTGTATAGGCCTGAGAGGATGACCAGATAAGATGCAAGTGACGTACTACGTACATGCGTGCAGGAATGCGATACTTTGATCGTTCCATGCTAGTAGTAGTATATGGGAGCGAAGCCAGTAGAAAACAGCAGCGGTAGTTTAAGTTTAGTGCGTCGGCGAAATCTGGAGCTGGCTCGATCGCGTGGTGGGGGCGTCGCGTCGGTCGCCTCACGGCCATCGAGTAAGTGCGGTAGCCGCTGCCACTAGCTTGCAAAAGATTGCCCACAGGTTTGCGCTGCCCTGCTCCGCACGGCTCCCGTCTATCTTTCTCGATTGCCTGACACTGAACAAACCCTACGTGTGGATCCGGGCCATGTACTGAACCTGCGACAAGCGACCGGCGACATGTCCCGGTCTTTCCATCATGTCACCGCCGTGTCGTGGATCCATAGCCAAGGACGTACTTAGGCGGACCTGTCGGGGTCGGGTACATCCTCGGAATCACAGGAACAGATGTACGTTCACACTAGACTATCCATCTAGCTAGTTGGCTAGACAACTCATGCATGGCCTCGACCAGAGATGCAGGCATGACAAGATCGGCCTATTTTTGGAGCACGAAGCAGTTGAATTACCGTGTTCCAAAGGAAACCAGGACTCATGAATGGTTGCTCTCGGATATGCATGGCGCTGCGTGGCCGCGAATGGTGAGTGTTTGTGATGTGTGGGGCAGGCACGGCCGTATAGGATCGGCCGCGACGCAATCCCGGCCCGCCCGCCAGCTTTCGCGCCTAGAGCGACGGGGGCCATGGGGAGCACGCAAGGAACGTGACCCCGCTCGGTCAAAAGCCACGATCCCACAATCCATCGACGATATTAAGAAACATTAAAACTCAACCTGCTAGAAGGCACTACGGCTATCTTTTTTTTTTTAGAACAACCTGCCAAGCCTTTTATTGATCCATATTAACGTTTACAGAGACTGTTACATCATAAGGGGTGGTAAGCCATAGATGACGACCAACTCCTAGATTCAGAACACGCTTAGCCAGGTTGTGAGCTTCAAAGTTTGAAGACCTTCCCTCGAAAACAAACTTGCAGTAGTGGAAGCTCTGGGATGTGAGATTGATCTCTGCGATAATAGCTCCATTCTTGCCCATAGATCCATCAGCTATGTCTTGTACAATCGTCTTGCAGTCAGAGGTCACCTGGATCCTCTCGCCCTGAATATCAGCAGCTAACGCTAGTGCCTCGCGGCAAGCTAGCGTCTCCAGAATAGCCGGATCAGCTATACCTTCATAGACCATGGCCGAAGCCCCCATATAAATGCCTTGCCAATCGCGACACACTGCCAACACCGATCCTCTGTTGCCTAGTTTAGATACTCCAGCATCAACATTAATCTTTAAGACTCCAGACGGTGGAGGAAGCCAGTTGCTGTTGTTATTGCATGAAGACCTGCTAGTCGAGCTTGACGATGGCTTGGCAAATTCTTTGAGTTCCTGCACATATGACTGGATAAATAGATGAGTTGACAGAGGACTCTAAAAGATATCCTCATGGATGGCCTTCCTTCGTGCAGCCCAAATAGCCCAGAGAGTGATGGACATGCGAGTAAATTCATCATGCGATAATGACTCCATCATCTCAAATAGCCACTGTTTTGCTCTTGGTTCCCCATTTGCCCCAATATGTTCAGAAATTGATCTATCCTCTAAGGCGCAGACGCTGCTCGCCATATTGCATTCCATTAAAGAGTGCCTCCATGAGTCACTCCCTCCACAGAGAGAGCATCTGATGGTGTTTGACATGTGCCTGAGCTCAAGAACGTCATAGGTTGGAAGGGACTGTCGAGCGAGTCTCCAAAGGAAGGCCCTGATTTTCGAGGGCACGGCAATTTTCCAGAGCATCGACCATCCCTTCTCCTCAGTCCTTCCAGTAGAGGTCCCGACATTACCCTCAAAATAATTCTCTCTACTGATCTTCGTGTTGATTATCATGCGATAGGCAGATCTCACGGTGAAAATTCCCTTGCTCTCTTGGCTCCAGGACCAGAAGTCTTACTGACTGCTCGTACATAAGGGTATACTCAGGATTGCTGAAACATCCATCGGGAGAAAATATTCTTTCACAAGGTCCACCTTCCACGAAGTTGATACACTGGTGGAAACGGGGCTATAGGACCCGGTTGATACAGGGCTTTAGTCCCGGTTGCCCAACCGGGACGGGGCAATCGGGACTAAAGCCCTAACCTTTAGTCCCGGTTGCCCCACCAACCGGGACTAAAGGGTGCACGCAGCGTGGCGAGGGGGTGGAGCATTAGTCCCGGTTCGTGACAGGAATCGGGACTAATAACCTTCTGCCGCGGCAGAGGTTTGGCCCATTTCTCTGCCGTGAGAATTTATTTTACACATTTTGTGCCCTTGCAGCATTTTCGCCACTTTTGTGTGACAGAGAATTCATTTAGGTTGTTTTATTGTTTATTTAGTGATTTGCACTTATCAATGAAGGAACCTTATATTACATCATGATGACAATATTACATTGAATACAAGGATCGAGTTCATGCACTACATACAAAAGTTGCTATTAGATGCTACCGGCCAATTTCTTCAAAGTTGCTATTTTTACAATTCCTATTGTCTATACACAGCCGAGTAGTATTCCCCTTTTGGGTCTAGGACTTCTGCATCAAAGAATTCCGCCAATTCCTCCTGAATTGCTCGTCAGCGATCCTTTGGCGAAGACCGTCTCGTGAGCGTTCGATCTGATTTAAAAAGGTCAGCCTATATGAATGAAACTAAACACAATTTGATTGTAATTAAAAACTATAGAAATTGTTTACGTCGTGGAGTTGCTCTAAATTTCTGCCCTTCTCGCATACGTCTGCCGGATGAACTTCGCAAACATAGTATCCACATAGATTGTTACCGTCCCTGTCGCACTTTACGAGCAGTTCAATCAAAATAATAATCAAGCATGATAATAACTGTATCAAAACTAGAATCAAAGAGATGCGCGGATATAGCTAGTGGTGCTTACATTTAGTGGTTGAAATGTAATCTCCTCTTTCCAAACACCCCTAGCCTTGTTGGTGAACCGTTTCCAAGCGCTGCCCGGCGTAGAAAACGAATAAAATAAGTTATTAAGTACTTGATATCATAAAATTCACGCGACGTTGCCGATATAGTGTCGTAATGATTAGAATTACCGGAGAAGTATCTGCATGTCCTTCCACGTCTCAAGGGGTTTATGTTTGAGTCCATGACTAGTACGCCCTTTGTCAAGTTGAATGATTAACGAGAATATAGTGGAGCTGCAAATGCATAACTAATCAATTATATACTTAACATCGAGTAAGCGAAATAGAAAGTGTATACAAGACAATAACACTCACTCGAAGTTGTAAGGAAATAGTATTTCCCTTTTGGTTTCTTGAAACCTTAACGCGTGTACTATATTATCCTCCGTATCCTGGGGGCTTATTTTGAGATTAGCTTCATGAACCCAATATGGGTCAATGAAGCCAATGTCATAGATTTGTCCTCTGCATTCGAGAATCTTCATTCGCATATTACGGTATGATTATATACATGCAATAAACAAAATAATATAGCTGGAGACTAAATTAATTACATAATTAGTACTTATAGACAATAGGCACTGATGATCGATTTGTCCAAGGCGTCTTGATTGAATAATTGAAATAGTTCATAAAATTCAATGGATATCATGTCATCCTTATCTTTCCCATGATGCTTTTTTGTAACCCTCAGCACTATCGATTAGCCCGGCCCTTGTGGCATGCATGTACCGATTATGCAATCTTCGCATTTTGTTGGAAGATTGTTTACCTCCTCAGTTTGACGAGAGGTTTGCGTCTTGGTATTTGTATGCTACTTCACACGGGAAGAACTCTAAGCGGGATAAATCTTGGGCAATACTCATACCTTGAGCAGCGGCTTCTCCAGACAGTGCAACTACCTCTGGATCATCCGCTCTTCGCCCCATATTTGCTCGACCCACATTGGTTTGGGAAATCACCTTGAGAGGCGCAAGTCTGTTTTGCTTGTTCTCAGCTGGGCAACAGATTTCTCGCATCGATCTTGCTCTTGAGGCTTTTGTGCCGCATGTGACTTGAGAATAGAACGTTCATAGTCGATGACAGCTTTGGCTCGGGTTGATGAAGAGTCTTTAGCATTTTCAACACTTTGGCTTTTCTTCTTTGGTCTTTGGGAACTGGCTCTTTGGCTGCCTCGGCTTAGCAAAATCTGTTGCGTTTCGCATCAACGATCGCCAGATCTCCTCTTGATCTGATCATAAGCTCTCTTGGGAGGAACCTTTGGTACTTTTGGAAGAGGCTCTTGTTTACGTTTGATCGCTTACCACGAGGCACAAGATGGCGATGCGCTTTACGCTTTTGACCCTTAGGCGCGGCGATGGCTCCGGCGATGGCTGCGCCGGAGATTGGTGAGGCGGCGGGCGGGCGGCGGCGAAGATGGCTGCCGTGGCGGCGACCTCTCGGAGGAGGTGGTGAGGCGAAGATGGCCTTGACGTGTGATTTGAAGCACGATACATTCCTTGACCATAGAATGGTGGCGTTTTTCGTCTCCCGACGATCCACATCCCCTTCACTGCGGGGTAGTGAAGATCCAAAACTTCAAAGGTGGGCATGATTTCATCCACGCCGACAACAGCGTAGCCCTCTGAAACCGGACGACAATGTTTAGTTGGTGTGGGTCCAATTGGTAAGGCATAGCCGACTGCCACCTTCATTGATATGTTCACAACTTTGACATGTAGCTCACAGTGTGTCATCTTTGTGATATCATCCACTTTGGGTAGCCAAGGAGCCATCGTCGGTGCATCATCGTCATCGCCATTGTCATCACCGGGACCTCGGTGGAAGCCACTGCTTTTTCGATTATTCGATAGGCGGTAGCATCGAATGCGATGTCTTCTTGAGATGGGCGTAGTACTTTCTCTTTAAGTGCGTTAATTTCATCTTGTTGTTGTTTTAATCGTTCTTCAATTAAACATATTCGCTCTTTCGACTATCGCTTCAACTTCCACTGTCCTTTCTCCTCGGCTTCTATCGGATATTTCTTCCTCTCTTAAAACCCAGTCCTCCATGGTTGGGAGCCTCTTGTGCCTCGTGTTCGTCCATCATGTTCCTTATTTCCAAGGCGAGTGTGAGCACATCATTCTCTATCGGGAATGAAGTCCCCATCTTTAACGATCATCTTGCTTTTCGATCCTCTCGATTGGCAAGGGTATTATTTATGTCGTATGTTATATATACACCTCCTTCCGAGTCCAACGTGCCCCCATGCCCGTAAAACCAATTCCTTGCACGTTCTACCCAATCATCTGCAGGGTGATCTTTTATCACGCAATTCATTCTCAAGTTTCTCCCACTTAGGAATGCCACCAGAGCCACCTTGCCCCATAGTATGGTGATACTTCTTGTTAGCAGCATTCAGCTTATTCGTTGCAGACATTTTCTTAGCTTTTTTTGATGTCTTGTATTCCACAAACTCAGCCCAGAATGGTTTTATCTTCTCAAACTGAATATTCTTGAAATCGGGAGTCTTCTCTTTCATGACATAGTCAAGGTGCAATCTTTTCTTCCAGTTGGTGAAACACTGGGCCATCTTCTTCAAAGCCCACTCCCTGACCTTAGCCTCCATGGCTCTCCCATGTTGTAAGGCGTCCTCAACTGGATCCTCCACATTTGGATCCAGCTCTATCTTCGGTAGTTTGAAATTAACCATGAGCCTCTTCCACAGTAAATCTTTGGCGTGGTTAGGGACAAATAAACATGTTCCCTCTTCATCCGCATTAGCAGGCCTATTCCAATTTCTAATGGTGATCGGGATTAAGTCCCTAACGATTACTCCGCATTGTGCCACAAATTTGTTTGCGACAACTTCGGGAGCCGTCGGCTTGCCGTCTTCAGCGACATCTTCGATCCTGAACCTCTCATGGTCTTGTAACTTTTTGGTTGGGCCTCGTCTGCTCTTTTCAGTAGATTCCTTCGATCCGGAGGGCTAAAAGAAGAAAGATCGTCGTTACTATTTCTATATAGATAGCAGATGATTAATTAATGAATTAATTATATTACATGCACCTCGCCGGAGCTGTCGTCTTCTTGATTACACAAGGCATCGCCTTCTCCCTCGCGGAAGGCAACACCTTCAACCTCAAACAAGTTGT
The DNA here is from genome assembly GCA_030063025.1 of Avena longiglumis. Lineage (NCBI taxonomy): Eukaryota > Viridiplantae > Streptophyta > Magnoliopsida > Poales > Poaceae > Avena > Avena longiglumis. The sequence goes on along the minus strand of CP125978.1, from coordinate 454,776,734 downwards.
CTATTCCGTTAAAAAGAGGATCACCCTCACCGGAGTTGTTCAGAAACGTTGATACGTATAAATTATCTTCCCCACGGATCACACCTTGGATCAACTCTTCCTTTTCTTCGTCTCTGACGTGTGGGTCCATATTTTCTGCATAGGTGGAAAAACGAATAAGTCAAAGCGGCTAAAGGAGAAAGTTAAGTACGGTGTTGAGAGATATAAACCCTAATTCAGAGAAACCCTAATATATACATACACAATAATAAAAATGAAGAGAAACCCTAAACCTAGCTACAAAAAGGAAATCGTGTAGTAGATAGGTAACTCTAGCTAAAATCAACTAAAATCAATATTCCGGAGTTCCGAGGGGTGTAAAACCTAGTTCGGAGAAACCTCGGATGCATATGAGAGGGGAACATGAGTATAAGGCTACAAAAGGGAAACTATCCAGCAGATAGGTAACACTAGATACTAACAAAATACTTGACTTGATTATAGTTGGTCAAGTATTGTTCATCGATCTTCTATGGTCTTGATCTCGGTCTTCGATCTCGATCTCGATATTGTATTCTACCGAGAAGAACCAAATCACCGGAAAGAAAGGGAAACAATCAACACATGGCATCGATGCAATGCTCAAGCAATGATGATGATATAACAAGTTAATGTGCATTGGAATGTAACCCTAAAGCATGCTCGACAAGTTAATCGGGGTTCCGAGGGGCGCAAACCCTAACTCATGGAACTCCGGAATCACCTATTAGGGTTACTAGGGTGTTCTAATTAAACTTGTCATTTAAGTTGTTGAACAATGCATGATTATAGCATAGATAGATAGTTCTCATTTTTCTGAACATTTTGGTATATAATTTGTAATTTTTTGAATTACAGATTAAAATTTATTGAATTTACAAGTTTTATTCAAATTCTGAAATTATTAAATCAAATGTTTAAACCTTTTGCACCATTGTAACAACTAGCCATAGTGGTATTGCGGACAGGGCCACATCATAAGCAAAGAAACAGGTCATCTGTCACCGAGAAGGAGCTAGCCCTAGAGGTGGCCGGTGGGACCAGGCCACGCGGATGCCACCTAGGCGCCACGTTGGGCTCATGGAGACACGTCAGACGGCGATGGTAGGCAGCGGAGGAGAGCAAGCGGGGCTGCGGGACTTGGCGTGTTGGAATCAGCGCATCCAGGCGGACTCAAAATTGGCGGCGCCGCCCTTTGTTGGTTGCCGGAGCAGGTGGTACAACGACGGCGGCGGCAAGCAGATCTAACAGCGCGAGCATGAACTACTGAGAGGAAGGAAGGAGGCATCCGAAATACGCTTGCTCACCCCGAGCGTGAGGTTGGTCGGAGAAGGCGGGAGGTCGAGGTTGAGCGAATCGGCGGCGAAACCGGTAGGGGTCGAGGAAGACGGAGTCGTGGGCGACGGTGGTGCCGCAGACGGCGGCGGTCTTGGCGTATGAGCCGCAGGCTCGGGCGGCGGCGTCGAAGGCGTGAGCTCGGGCAGCCTGCCGGCGTCGGGGGCGGTTGTGCATGCGTCGGTGAAGCAAAGAAGTGATGGGGAAGGGAAGAAGAAGAGGAGGGGCTAAAGGGTTATAACCAAAGGACCTTTAGGCCCGGTTGGTGGCTCCAACCGGGACTAAAGGGTCATAAGTCCCGGTTGGAGCCACCAACCAGGACGTATACTCCAATATTTTCAGCAGACCAAGGGTTGGCACGCAGGGGGTCTTTAGTCCCGGTTGGTGGCTCCAACCGGGACATATTCCCCTGTTTTCAAATTTTTCAGGTATTTTCTCTCTGTTCCCGCCTTATTTTTTATTTTGGGGTTTAAATTTGTATTATTTTCTAAATGATAATTAATTTGGAATTTAGAAAAACTTTAAACATAAAAAGTGTTTGGATTTGAATAAATAATTCAAAACCATTTTCTATTTTAAAAAATAATTAATGTAACCATTTAAAATATGAACCATTTACAATTAAAAATGAATTAACTTATATTTTTTTAATATCAATTTGGAATTTAGAAAAACTTTAAACATAAGAAGTGTATGGATTTGAATAAATAATCCAAAACCATTTTATATTTTTAAAAAATAATTAATGTAACCTTTTAAAATGAATTAACTTATATTTTTGAATATTAATTTGGAATTTAGAAAAACTTTAAACATAAAAAGTGTTTGGATTTAAATAAATAATTCAAAACCATTTTCTGTTTTAAAAAATAATTAATGTAACCATTTAAAATATGAACCATTTACAATTAAAAATGAATTAACTTATATTTTTTTAATATCAATTTGGAATTTAGAAAAACTTTAAACATAAAAAGTGTATGGATTTGAATAAATAATCCAAAACCATTTTCTATTTTTATGTCGATATTATGTCGTGCGGCGTGTACCTTGTCCCGGATGGTGTCACCAACCGGGACTAAAGATGAACCTTTAGTCCCGGTTAGAGACACCAACCGGGACAAAACACGAGTCAACACTAATAATAGGGGTGAGTGTTGGAAAATGGAAAAGGGCTTTTCCGTATGACAAAAGGAAAACTTTCTCCAACATTGTTCTCCATACCAATGTCCACACACATGCATAATATGGGTATAACACCACAAACTATGCCGTGATTCAAGACATAACATCGGTCATTTGGACCAAAGCCATGAAACCTCGAACATGATAGGTCATTTTGTGAAGGTTTTTGAAACATGATCAATATACCAAGTCTGGTATTTTTCCTTTCAACTATGTAACAAAATATGACACCACGCCAAGGATTTTCATTGTTGGATTTTTTGAATTTATTATGCCCATTTTGAATTATCTGAATTTCTAACTATGGTCGAACCGGTGTGCATGAAGATAGGGGCGAGCATCGTTAGAACTTGCATTGGATCTCTGAAGAAACCACATATTGCGAGTCTAAAATGATTTTTCAAAAATCACGGGCGATAGATCATGTACCGTAGTACAAACGGACCCACTTCTGGATTCGGCAGACATTTGTCCTTTTTACCCGGGATGGACGAAAAGGTTTGAGATGTACCGGTAGGGAGATAGTCCATGTAAGGTGGTCTAGTATTTTAGGAAAATGGGACGTAGCATTCTGAAACGGCATTTTGGTGGTTACCATACAAAACGACCCGTTTTTTGCGCTCGGAAAATGGAAAAGGGCTTTTCCGTGCGACAAAAAGGAAAACTTCCTCCTGCAACATTGTTATCCATACCAATGTCCACACACATGCATAATGTGGGCACAACATCACAAACTATGACGTGATTCAGCACATAACATCGGTCATTTGGACCGAAAGCCATGAAACCTCGAACATGATAGGTCATTTTGTGAAGGTTTTTTCGAAACATGATCAATATACCAAGTCTGGTATTTTTCCTTTCAACTATGTAACAAAATATGACACCACGCGAAGGATTTTCATTGTTTGGATTTTTTTTGAATTTATTATGCCTGTTTTGAATTATCTAAATTTCTAACTATGGCCGAACCGGTGTGCATGAAGATAGGGGACGAGCATCGTTAGAACTTGCATTGGATCTCTGAAGAAACCACATATTGCGAGTCTAAAAATGATTCAGCACAACATCACAAACTATGCCGTGATTCAGCACATAACTTCCTGCCGATTCGGCAGACATTTAGTCCCGGATGTAGTCACAAACCGGGACTAAAAATATTTTCCGCCATTTCCCACCTCTTCCCGCCAAGTTTTCCGCCTTTCCTTTCTACTAGAGCTTTTAGTCCCGGATGTAGTCACTAACCGACTAAAGATATTTCCGCCATTTCCCAAAGCTTCACGCCAAGTTTTCCCCTTTCCTCTATATTTAGGGTGATCGTGCCATGGCTATCCACACATCCACACCTTCCTCTCTTAGAACAATGGACAACGCCTCTTGGGCCATTCGACCCTCGAGGAGACCGAGGCGGTGCGCCTCAACTACCTTGTCCGCGGGCTACCGCCGCTTGTCGGCCGGATCTTTGTTGGAGGGTTCTGTCCCTCCTGTCCCTCAAGGTTCCGCACGCCAGGCGGCCATCACAAACCACTTCTACCACGAGCTCACACCGGAGCAGCGGATGGATCCCTAGTGGGATCCCGACAACTACGACACCTAGAATGCCTTCTTCGCTAATAGGCGGTAAAGGGAGCTCGCCAGGTACGAGGGTGATGGCCGCCACGGTGAACCACAAACGGCCGTAAATGCATGGTGGGCGAACCGTACTATCATCGAGTGATGCGCTACATCGCCGGAGACCATCCTGCCTCGGTGCCACGAGTCCACCCACCATAGGCCCCACATGTCGGCGGTGGCGGCATCGTCTTCCAGAGACCCCTCTCCCCGCCGTGAATCGAGGCTGGAATGGCTGGTATATGCCATGGATGGGCCGAGGATCCTGAGTGGCGGTGGCGATGGCGATGATGATGGCGACGATGAATACCCTGAAGCTGCGTACTATAGGACTAGGCATGATTATGACTAAAGGGGGCGGCTTTAGTCCTGAGTGTTAGCTAGTCCCGGTTTGTCCCGGTTTTTAATATTAATAAATGTCTTGAGTGTTACCTAATAAATAGAGTGAAATGCCTATATAAAGAGAGGGTTCATCTTTAGTCCCGGTTGGAGAAACCAACCGCGAATGAAGGGATTGCGGCAGAGTGGGCCATGCAACACTAATAATAGGGGTTAGTGTCGAAATTATGTCGTGCGGCTTGTACCTTGTCCCGGATGGTGTTACCAACCGGGACTAAAGATGAATCTTTAGTCCCGGTTGGAGACACCAACCGGGACTAAAGATGAGTCAGCACTAATAATAGGGGTGAGTGTCGCCATTATGTCGTGAGTGTCGACATTATGCCGAGCTGCTTGTACTATAAATAGGCATCCTTGTGAGTCCAGTCCTCCAGCCAGTTTGAGGCATCTCCAAGATGGTTTTAGAGAGAAGGGACACCAATGTCGGCCAGATTTGGAGATGCGGCGGGCCCGATCCTCGGCATCTCAGAAACTGGTCATAGAGGCACTCCTAATATGTGAAATTAGTTAGCTCGAGGCGTATTGATCTAGTTAGTGAAGTTACAAGCTGCAAGATGGTTTTCGAGAGCAGGACACCATCGCGCCAGTTTCGAGGAGATGCGAGCCAGTCCTCCGGCATCTCCGAAACTGGTCATAGAGGCACTCCTAATATGTGAAATTAGTTAGCTCAGGCGTGATCTAGTTAGAGAAGTTACAAGCTGCAAGATGGTTTTCGAGAGCGGGGACACCACTGACCGTTTCGAGGAGATGCCGCTGGATCCCAGTCCTCGGCATCTCCAAGAAACTGGTCATAGAGGCACTCGGTCCAGCCACAAAAGCGGGACTAACACTCAAGACATTTATTAATATTAAAACGAGACTACAAAACCGGGACTAAAGGCCACAAACCGCGAAAGATATCCTTCGGTCAAGCCACAAACCGTGAAAGACATGAACTAGAGTTACATAATATGAGCATGAAATTCTTGGCATATGTCATTCCTTATGACCGCTTCAGACGTAACCATGGAGCATCTTATTTACTTAACGGAATGCTTGGGTCAGTTTTCACTGTGAAGGGCGGAATTTCATCAAACTTATTATAATCTTCTGACATGTCTGTCTTGTCCTCGATTCCCACGATGTTTCTTTTCCCTGAAAGAACTATGTGACGCTTTGGCTCATCATATGATGTATTCGTTTGCATATTTTTTCTTTTTTTTTCGGTCTGGAGGACATGTCCTTCACATAGAAAACCTGAGACACATCATTGGCTAGGACGAATGGTTCATCTCTATAACCAAGATTGTTGAGATCCACTGTTGTCATTCCGTACAACTGGTCTATCTTTACCCTTCCCCATTCAGTTGACCCATTTGCGTGAAACAAACAGACCTTAAAAGAGACTCCATAGTCTAGTTCCCATATCTCCTCTATGTAACCATAATATGTGTCCTTTTGTCCATTCTCGTCTATTGCATCAAAGCGGACACCACTATTTTGGTTGGTGCTCTTTTTATCTTGGGCGATCGTGTAGAATGTATTCCCATTTATTTCGTACCCTTGGAAATTCAATACAGTAGAAGATGGTGACGTGGCCAACAAGTATAGCTGATCTCCAACAGTGGTGTAATTCAAGAGATGTGTCCGCATCCAACCACCGAAAGACTTCATGTGTTCATCTGTAATCCATGATTCAGGCTTCCCCGGATTTTTAGAGCGTACAATATTCTTGTGTTCCTCGATATACGGATCTGCCAAGGTGGAATTATGTAGAACTGTGTAGTGTGCTTTAGTGAAAGAATCCCCGTCCCTACATATCATTGCTTTCTTTCCTAGTGTGCCTTTTCCACTTAGTCTTCCCTCATGCCGCGAGTCAGAAACACCAATCGGCTTAAGGTCAGGAATAAAGTCAACACAAAACTCAATGACCTCCTCTGTTCCATATCCCTTGGAGATGCTTCCTTCTGGTCTAGCACGGTTATGAACATATTTCTTTAAGACTCCCATGAACCTCTCAAAGGGGAACATATTGTGCAGAAATACCGGACCGAGAATGGCAATCTCTTCCACTAGATGAACCAGGAGATGCGTCATAATATTGAAGAAGGATGGTGGGAACACCAATTCAAAACTAACAAGACATTGTACCACATCCTTCTGTAACCTTGGCAGAATATCTGGATTGATTACCTTCTGAGATATTGCATTGAGGAATGAACACAACTTCACAATGGGTACTCGAACATTTTCTGGTAGAAGCCCCCTCAATGCAATCGGAAGTAATTGCGTCATAATCACGTGACAATCATGAGACTTCAGGTTTTGGAACTTTTTTTCTGCCATATTTATTATCCCCTTTATATTAGATGAGAAGCCCGACGGCACCTTGATACTGTAAAGGACTTCAAAAAAGATTTCCTTCTCTGCTTTGGTAAGAGCATAGCTGGCACGACTTAAGTGACGCCCTTTATCCGTATTGTTATGTGTATGCATGTTCTTTGGGTCTTTCATAATTTGTTGGTCCTCCCGTGCTTCAGGTGTATCTTTTGTCTTCCCATACACTCCTAGGAATTCTAGCAGGTTCACGTAGAGATTCTTCGTCACGTGCATCACGTCGATTGAAGAGCGGACATGCAGGACTTTCCAATATGGCAGCTCCCAAAATATAGATTTCTTCTTCCACATGGGTGCGTGTCCATGGCGACGTCGTTCGGGCGATTGACGCGGTACCCTTTCCAAAGATTACTTCTATGTCCTTGACCATACCAAATACATCATCACCCAGGGAGTTCGGGCTTCTTCCTGATCCGCCTCACCTTTGAAATGCTTGCCTTTCTTTCTTACGGATGATTGGTCGGAAGAAATTGTCGATTCGCCAGTACACAACCTTCTTGCATTTATGCAAATATGTACCTTCATCTTATCTAAGTGGGTGCATGCCTTATATCCCTTGTTTGTCATCACGAAGGTTACTAAGAGCAGCCAATCATTGATGGTTACGAATAACAACCCTCGTAGATCAAATGGCTCCTGTTTGTTCTCATCCCACGCACGTACACCTGGTTTGCCCCACAACTGTAAGAGTTCTTCAACTAATGGCCTAAGGTACACATCAATGTCGTTTCCCGGTTGCTTCGGGCCTTGGATGAGCACTAGCATCATAATGAACTTATGCTTCATGCACAACCAAGGAGGCAGGTTGTAGATACATAGAGTCACAGGCAGTCTTTGTGGATGCAACTCAACTCCCAAAAGGATTCATGCCATCCGTATTTAGACCAAACCATAAGTTCCTTGCGTCACCGCAAAGTCTAGGAAGTCTCTCTCGATTTTCTCCTTTAACCCATCGCGGTGTCTCAACTTCCCGTCTTTCTTCATCTTCTTTGTGCCATCGCAACCGGCATGCTCTTTGTTTCGAACATGCGTTTCAACCTTGGTATTATAGGAGCATACCACATAACCTTAGAAGGAACCCTCTTCCGAGGGGCTCTCCTCAACATAACCGTGGTCATCTCGTCGATCTTATACCGCAACGCATTGCATACCGGGCATTTATCTAAATTATCATACTCCTTACATGTAGAGGATGCGATCATTAATGCATGCATGTATCTTTTGCACATCTAGTCCCAAGGAGGAGAGTCTTCTTTGCTCGTAGGTACTCTCGGGAAGTTCGTTATGTTTTGGAAACTTGGCTTCATTATTTTCAGCATCTTTTCAAATGAGGAGTCATTAGACCACACTCGCCTTCCATCGCAACAATTCCGATGTGGTACCGAGCTTTGTGCTGCCATCTTCACAATTTGGGTACAACAATTTCTTGTGATCTTCTAACATGCCCTCTAACTTCAACTTCTCATTTTTACATTTCACGTCTCGCTTTGCATCATAAATGACCCTACCAAGTTCATCAGGCTCATCCGATGCCCGTTCTTCACCTCTTTCCTCTCCATTGTCTTCCATTGCAGTATCATTGTATTCAGGAAACATATGATGATAGTTGTTATCATCATCTTCTTCTTCACCATCTTCCATCATAACCCCTCTTTCCCCGTGCTTGGTCCAGCAATTATAGTTGGGCATGAAACCTTTCATAATCAGGTGGCCGCGAATGATTTTCGAGGAAGAGTACTCCTTGTTGTTCCGACATTGAACACAAGGACAACGTATAAATCCATTCTCTTTGTTTGCCGTAGCCACATCGATAAATTTATCCACGCCTTTGATATACCCGGCTACGCGTCGGTCACCGTACATGCATTCCCGACCGTTCATCTGCATCATATAAGTAAGTTTATCAAAAAATAGGACATCATAAATAGTGAAATAACCAATTCACACCGGCACATGAATTGTATCAATGACCTAGAAAAGATAAGATTGCTAACCTCGATCGAGGGAAATAAAGAGGAGAAATCTCAAGTGCGTCTCGGACACCTTCTATATTTTTGTTCTATGAGAAATTCAACGGGATTATTCACTCAAACATTTCATCAAACACCTTCAATGCATGCATGAGAAAAAACTAGCACACCCCCTCACACCTTCCACCATTCGAAAAAGCAGTGGAGGCGGAGAGGGGATGCATTTATAGAGGCGGGGGTCTTTAGTCGGTTGGAGCCAGAACCGGGACTAAAAGGTCTGCGCCATGTGGTGGCCAAACCTTTAGTCCCGTTGGTGGCTCCAACCGACGTATTCTATTACCAACCGGGACGCAAGCCCCCTGGCCCCATGCCCGCTCCAACCGGGACGCGTGCCAGCATTAGTCCCGGTTGGTGGCGCAACCGGGACAAATGCTCTGAGGGGTCGCGGACGGATAGCCCTTTTTCCACTAGTGATAAGTGATCAATAATCTCAGAAACCATCTGAGGCGAATTATCCTTGGTAGCTACAATCGGCCTCAACATGCAATCGTGGGGCAGCCAGTTATCCGACCACACTCCCGTCGTCCTCCCATCACCAATACGGCGGATCAGCCCCTGGCGCAAGATCTCTCTTCTATCAAGAATAGACCGCCATATCTCATATGGGTGGGTACCTAGCTCTGCTTCCAGGATAGATGAATTAGGGTAATATACCGCCTTAAGGATCTTCGCACTCAAAGTGTTGGGGTTTTGCAAAAACCTCCAAGACTGTTTGGCAAGCAAGCAGAGGTTGAACAACTCCAAATCCCTAAAGCCAAGCCCTCCTAGGTGTTTAGGTCGGGTCATAACATCCTAGGACACCCAGCACGGCCTCCTTTTTCCATTCTTCGATCCCCACCAAAACTGTCTTATTAATGAATTTATATGCTCACAGAGACCTCGAGGAAGTTTGAAACAGGCCATTGAGTAAACCGGCATAGCTTGCGCCACACTCTTTATCAACACCTCTTTCCCTCCCGAGGATAAAATCTTTTCCATCCATCCATTCACCTTGCTCCAGACATGATCTTTCAGATATTTGAATGTACCGTTCCTCGAGTTACCCACATCAGTTGGCATGCCCAAGTACCTATCCGAAAGCGCCTCGGTGGATACATGCAATATCCCCTTGACTGCCTCTCGAACAGATTGGGGACATCCTTTGGTAAAGAAAATTGAAGATTTCTCCCTGTTTATCCTTTGCCCTGAAGCCTCACAATAAACACCAAGAAGATTTGACAACTCCTCCGCTCCGTCTCTACTCCCCTTGAAAAACAGTAGGCTGTCATCCGCGAATAACAAGTGGTTTATCGGCGTAGCCGATTGAGCCACCTTGATACCACCAAGATGCGATGACTGATCGGGAACTTTTAAGAGGCATGAAAGGCCCTCTGCTGCTAACAAGAAAGGGTAGGGTGAGATAGGGTCACCTTGCCTAATTCCTCTTGTAGGTTTGAAACTCTCCAACTTCTCTCCATTGAACAAGACTGAAAATGAGACCGAACGAACCATTCCCATAACTACCTAGGTCCATTGAGGGGCAAAACCCAGCTTCAGCATCATGGCCTCAAGATAATCCCACTCTACACGATCATAGGCCTTCATCATATCAAGCTTAAGAGCACAGGATGTTGGAGATATGCCCTAGAGGCAATAATAAATGTAGTTATTATTATATCTTTGTGTTTATGATAAATGTTTATATTCATGCTATAATGGTATTAACAAGGAAACTTTAATACTTGTGTGATTTGTAAACTTAAATTGAAGTCCCTAGTAAAGCCTCTTCATAATACTAGCTTGTTGGTTAATAAATGATTGTGGTTTCCCTATCATGAACATTGAGATGTTATTAACAACAATATCATATCGTTAGGTGAATGATATGATGGACATACTCCTATAGATAAGCGTCGCATAAAGATCAACTCATTTTAATATTTCAATTGCTATATGCTTTCTGATACATAGTAACCTAATTCGTTCGACCATGAGATCATGCTTATCACCATCACCGGAAGGATGCTTTGATGACATCAAACACCACACCGTAACTGGGTGGCTATAAAGGTGGCATTGAGTGTTCGGAAAGTATTGGTTGAGACACATGGATCAAGAGTGGGATTTGTCCATCCATATGACGGATAGATATACTCTGGGCCCTCTCGGTGGAATGTCATCCAATTGGCTTGCAAGCATGTGACTAGCTCACAAGGGATCACATATCACGGAACGAGAAAAGAGTACTTATCGAACGAGGTTGAACTAGGTATGCAGAGATACCGACGATCAAAACCTCGGATAAGTAAACTATCGTGAGACAAAGGGAAATTGGTATCGTATGTAAGTGGTTCATTCGATCACAAAGTAATCGTAGAAATATGTGGGAGCCATATGAATTTCCAGATTCCTCTATTGGTTATTGTTCGGAGAAGTGTCTCAATCATGTCCGCATAATTCACGAACCGTAGGGACACACACTTAAGGATTCGACGTTGTTGAGTAGTTATGGAATGATGAGTAAGAGAACGAATGTTGTTCGGAGTCTCGGATGGGATCCGGGATATCACGAGGAGATCCGGAATGGTCCGGAGAATAAGATTCATATAAGGAAAGTCCTGTTTCGGGGTTGGAGAATGGTTCCGGTGTTTTCATCGGGAATGTTCTAGAAGGTTCCGGAATGTCCGACACTCCGGAGGGGAAGGGTACATGAATGTGTCATAACATGTTGGAATGGTTGCATCATGTACTAGGTGTCATCGCTGAGCGAAATAAAGGGATAAATCAAATCCTAGTTTGAAAAGTCAAACTCCAATTTGAAAAGTCAAACGGCTATTTTGCTTGGTGGAGGGAGAGTAGGAAACCTACTTGGGGAGGAGTTCCTCTCCCTCCACCGCCGGCCAAGGAGGGCGAGTTGGGGAGGGACTCCCCTCCCCTTGGCCGTGCCCTCCCACCTATATAAGGAGGGGCAGGGCTGCCCCTCCTAGACCAACACCTTTCCCCTCTAAACCCTAACCCTAGCCGCCGGCCACCAAACCGTCGCCGCCGCCCTAGGGTTTTCTCCCAAGCCGCCGAGTTGGGGCTTCTACTTGCCCTAGCCGCCGGCCTAGCCCCTCTACTTGGTGCATCTAAACTCTAGATCACCGAGGCTCTCTCATAGTCCACCATACTCGCTCCGGCTTAAGGCGGCTGCGAGATCTCCCTCTACTTCCGACCACCGTCGTGCTACCGGAATCACGAGGAGAGTGCAACCTCCGTGCCTCTTGGAACAAGGGAGAGGAAGGTCTTCGTCGATTACGAACGTGTGACCGATCATGAAGCGCTCCCGTAACGCAGCACGGAAGGATCGTCTACACGATCTTGAGATCGGGAAGAGTACGACTACATCACCCACGAGAATCCGCTCTCGTTAAACACTTTGGAATCTTCGAGGGTGAGTTATTCTATCGACTCGTTGCTACAATCTAGTAGATAGATCTTGGCGCGTTTGTTTGTATGCGGTAGAAATTTTTTGTTTTCCATGCTACGAACCCCTACACAGGAGCTGTTATTCTTTGATCTATTTCTTTTCATAAAGTGAAGACACTCATAGGCACAGATAATGTTATCTGTGATTAACCTTCCAGAGACAAAAGCCGACTGCTCTTTAGAGATAATATCCGGGAGAATAAGCTTCAACCGGTTAGCAATTACTTTTGAAGCAATTTTGTATAGAACATTACACAGGCTAATAGGTCTAAATTGTGCAAGCATATTAGCATTCCTAAACTTGGGGATTAGAACCAAAACGGTGTAATTTATGAGCTCCGCTGATTCTTTTCCTTAGACAATGCCCAAAACTGCCTTTGTAACATCATCTCCGCAAACATCCCAATGCCTCTGAAAGAAATGGGCTGGGAACCCATCAGGACCTGGAGCTTTAGTTGGAAACATTTGAAAAAGTGCACATTTAACCTTTTCTGGTTTATAGGCCGCCAGAAGGCTCTCATTCATAGCATCACTTACTTTCCTCGGAACATGATTCAGGACCCTGTCCATTCCCTGCACCCCTCCGACGTGTACAGGTTCTGATAGAAATTTGCTGTCATAGAAGCCATCACTGGCTTATCACTCGTAAGTTGACCATCCTCACGAACTAAAGTTTTGATCATATTCTTCTTCCTCCTCATGCTCGCTCGTTGATGGAAAAACTTGGAGTTCTTGTCCCCCTCCTTCAGCTACTCGACACGTGATCTCTGACGCCACATCATCTCCTCCCTATGGTAAAGTTCAACAAGGCGGTCATTAATTTTTATTTCCTTATGAGTTGGTCCCGCACGAGCTGGTGCCCCTCTCAGCTGTTCAAGCTCTCGTTTCAGCATCTTTATCTCCTTTCTCACACTACCAAACGTCTCAACGCCCCATCTGCTGAGGCCGGCAGCCAAGCCCCTTAGCTTGTCTCTAGCGGTAATTAGATCTGTATCATTAACATTACTCATCCAGCGCGTCGTCACCACTTGCTTCAACTCAGGGTGACGTTCCCACATGGTCTCATAGCGAAAATCCTTCGCATTTTGATTAAGTAACCCACCACCCTCATCCAGCCTCAACATAAGTGTGTTGTGGTCTGATGTTGTTGTTTCGATGTGACTCACATATGCCATAGGGAATTGGGCTGCCCACTCAATAGAACCCAACGCCCTATCGAGCCTCACTCTTGTGAAAGATCCTCCAGTAACCTTCTTCTCCCAAGTCCAAAAATGCCCCTGGTAGCCTAGATCAATCAGACCACATATGTCCACCACATCACGAAAACCTTGGATTTGAGTGTGGTTTCTAACCCCCACTCCGGCATGTTCATTTGCTTGCAGCACCTCATTGAAATCTCCAACACACAACCATGGAAGATCACTGTTACCACAAATGCCACTCATCGTGTCCCAAGTTCTATGCCTTTCGCTTGTTATCGCCTCCCCATACACCACTGTCAGTCGCCAAGGATCCACCCCTAGGCCTTCCACTGACATATCAATATGGTATTGAGATTGTCCCAGGACATTTAAGTTTATACCATTGTTCCAGAATATTCCAATCCCTCCTTTCCTGCCATCTGATTCAACAGCAAAGCCTTTATCATAGCCTAAAGTGCCAGAGAGAATCTCTACTCTAGCCTTACTGATTTGTGTCTCCAAAATGCAGAATATGTCCTGGGCAAACTTTACAGCAAAGTCACGAAGCTCATTGACTCTCGAGGCATTGCCCGCTCCTCGATAGTTCAGGCTGAAAATACTCATTGGGCTTGGCGGTGCTCCCCGAGGGAACCCGCCAACGCGCCATTTTTTGTTTTCGTGATTCCCCTCTTCTCTTCATCTGTCTTCTTCCTCTTAATATCTCTCACAGGGTTTGATCGGGGTGCAGCTCAAATTGGTTTACCATGGCACCCACCACGGGTTTTCCTGCAGAACGATAGCTCCAGATAACACTACTCCGTCAGATGTAGGAGAAATAGCTCCTCTTTTCCTCCCTGTTTCAGGGTCCTCATCCATTATTGTATCAGAGTCGTCTCTAGCATGATCCTCAGGATGCATCTCAGAATACCCCCTGCCTCTACCAAATGAAGTTATGCATGCATTACGTGATCCTCTCCCCCTCCCAGGGCGCCCTCCTATTCGCATAGTCCACTGGGCATGGAGGTTTTTATAAACCAACGCCTGAGGGGGGTGAACTCCATCGCCATGATCTTTGTACTGTCACATCCCAAAATTCTCCTAATTTTTGGAATGTGAAATAAATAAATAAGTTTGGTTGATTGATTGACTATGTTGAAAATTCTCAAAAGAAGAAACTTTTTGAATAGAAAATCCTCTCAACCATGAATTCAAAATCTTATATTCTTTTGTTAAGACCTAAGTAGCCATATAGGCAAAAGGGCATGGATTGATTATGGATTTTAGAGTTGGTGTGCAAGATTTCAAAATTCAAAATCATTAAGCATGCATGACCATCATTGCATAAAAACCCTAAGAAAAATTTAGTATTGCCTAAAAGAAAAATCAAAACCCTAGATGGGATTTTCCCATTCTAAGTACAACCCTTGAGCTATGGATTTGTCCATAGTAACAATTAAGCAATAGAATTCATAAATGATGTATACCTACAAATATCAATTTTAGAAAACAACAGAAATTTATTTGAGTCATTTTGCTGCTATAATACAAAAGTTATGTTTAATATAAGAAATAATAGTAATGCCCTGTTGGCAAACAAAATATTTATTGGTTGGCAAATTATAAACATACATAACTAATGTAGTTAATGTGCTAAAATGATCAGGATGATTTTACCAATTTTTAGAAATTTGAATGGACTAAGTTGGAGCCCTAAAAAAAGTTATAAAGGAAAAACAGAAAAAGAATAAAAGAAAAAGACTACAGAAAAAAAGGGAAACAAACTAACCTAACCGGACCAGCCCTAGCCGGCCCATCCCTACCCTACCGCGCGTGCAGCGGCAAAGTAGCACAGCGCAGCCCAGCATCGGCCCACCAGGCAACCACCACCGGCCCGCCCGCAGATCCCCTCTCCCCTCTCTCCCGCTGACAGATGGCCCCACCTCTGCTTCTTCCACCTCCAGCCAGAGTCCCTGAAGAACACGGTTCTGATTCAAATCCGCGCGATTATCCGTCCTCGGTTCGAATCCGTGCCCTCTACTCCAAGAAATCCTCCCCTCTTATACCACTGCTTCGATCTCCTCCAATTTTTCCTCCTTCTCCAGACCCTAGCACCGCTCCAGATCGAATCCGATCTTGCCTCTTCGTCGCCGCCGCCATTGAAGCCAGACGAGGTCGATGTCAACGTCCCCGAGCACCCCGCTGCCTCCTTTTGCCCCTAACCTCTCCCTCTCGCTGCGATGCTTCACCCTGACCTCCTTCCTTTTCCGCAGGAGCACTGCAGAGCCTGCATGCACTCGCCGGAGCTCCACTATCGTTGCTGACCTCCGTCCTCTCGCAGTCGTCGCTACGGGAAGCAAAGGAAGACGTCGACTACGCCATCCTCCTCCCCGTCCTCTCCTCCATCTTCTGGTGTTATTCCCCGTCACCGTTGACCACCGGAGCGGCATCGAGGACCACCGTCTATGCCGCCAGCCACCATCTACCGCCTCCACTGACGTCATCCTCGGCGAGGGCCTGCTCAACCTTCTGCTCCCAACCGTCGGATCTGATCTGGACGTCCCTGATTAGATCCAGCCTGAACCGGTACCTTCCAATCGCTGAGCACCGCGTGGCACACACCTTGTTAGCGTGTTGCGTCATCGCTTCGTCATCTGCCAGGTCAGCAGGTCAGAGCCCAGTCAGCGCGAGTTATTTGATTTTAATATTTAAAATATCCAGAATTATGTCCAATCTTGTAAAATTCATATAAAATTGAATACATGTCCAAAAATTATAAATAATATATGGTTGGATTCATAAAATTGTGTAGAACAATAATACAAGATTAGATATAACTTTTACGGTACATATTTACTGTAATGAATTAAATGGTTTAATGAGCTTTTTAGACATAATAAATCATAGTAAATTACCTGTAGATCCTAAAAATACAAATAAAGTGTCTATGGATTCATAATTTCATATAAAACATTAATATGTTGTTAGATCCAAATTTTTGCAGTGTAAAATTGCTGTAGTGATTTAAATAGTTTTAATGGACTTTTAGAGTATTAAATTCATAGTAAATAATTTATAACTCAGAAAAATATGAATAATATGTCTCTGGAATCACATTATCATGTAGATTACAGATATGTATTTAGTTTGAATTTTAGACAACAGAAATTATTTAAATGATTTAAACTCCATTAAACACTATTTAAATCATAAGAAAAGATTTATAACTCTGATTAAGTTGAATCCAATTGCTACTGGTTCGTATTAATTCCCTCTATCCAGTACACTTTAGATACAAATTTAATACGTCAATTAGTACAGAAGTTTCAACAGAACTATTAAAACCCCTAGATTGGCAATCAAGTATTAATAATAGATATCCTATTGCATTAAATGATCTCCTGCATGAATCATGTGTTGTAGTATTGTTCAGAGAACTAATTACAACCATTATGACTTATTAAACCATCATGCATGTTTTTGATCATCCTTGTTGTGTTTGCTATGTTTGCAATTGTTTTGATTGGAACTACTTTGTCCTTGTATTAGATTGTTCGGAGAGTGCGATTGCTGCGGAGAAATACAATCTAACACCAATATTATCAACATAAGGCAAGTTACACCACTTGTTCATAATTATGTCCCAGTTTTGATTCTATGCATGTGATCTTCAAAATTCTGTAGTATGCATGTGTAGGATGTTCTAGTAGAATTTTTCCTTAGTATTATTTTGCAAGTGCGATGGTTTTGTAGTATGCCATGAGTAGCGCTATACTTAGGATTTCCCATCCTAATAGGTTACCCCTATTTTTTTGCTAAGTATTGCTTGCTATGTTATATATACAAAGTACCGTTGGGGGGTTCGAAAGACAAAGAATTTTTCTAAGTATAAAGGCTCTCAAGAGCAAACTTTTCTTCTCAAATCCACTTCAAAATAAAACTAAGTTTTCTTCTGGGCGGAATGGTTGTCGGGTCAATGAGTGTGATTTTGGTGGAGGACGGCCACCCAGGAATCAAAGAAGTCTGCCATGTTTCAGAATTCAGAAGCTTTCAGTGCAACCACAATACATTATGGGCTCTGTCTTGGCCTAGTACTTAGTGGGAAACCTCACCTGGGTACCAACATTTGGAGGTTTTTGGCACGGTTGGATCCGGAAGGTAGAGGGGCTACTAAGGGAAAGCCTCGTCATGGTCTTGTCTGTAAAAAGGACTTGATCGTGGATTGTGGGTAAAGTGCACAAACTCTCGAGAGTATTGCAATCTGATCGATCAGCCATGTTCACGGTAACAGAACAACATTGAGCATCTAAAGGAT
This sequence comes from Avena longiglumis, assembly GCA_030063025.1. Lineage (NCBI taxonomy): Eukaryota > Viridiplantae > Streptophyta > Magnoliopsida > Poales > Poaceae > Avena > Avena longiglumis. The sequence continues at coordinate 454,758,840 of CP125978.1, read as the reverse complement.
GGAGCCTCTGAAGGATCTTCCTCTCTCTTTTTTTAAACGAAGTTTTGAAACCCCATGGCGTGCGTAATATCGCCATTGGGTGGGAATTTGGGGAACTTGGTGTGTAATATCCAAGTGACGCTTGGTGCGTAATATCCAAGTGTTTGGTTGTTTGGACACTTGGTGCGTAATATCCTCGTGTGCCACTCGACCTTATTTTTATCCAAGCAAATGTTTACAAAGTAGGACAATCTTCTCTCCTTCTCTCTACTTAAGAAAACTAGCTTTGAGCAAATGAACTCTACAGCCTAAACTAGCCTTGCATGTAGAGATAGTCTTTTCTTTCCTTGGTGTAATTTGCCAATACATTCAAAGTATTGACCCAACTTGTTGGTTGCACGTTTCATGTGCAGAATTTCAGAGATCATTGAAAGGTGCGCTAGGATCACGGGTCTTCACTCAACCTGCATGTGGCATTGATGGGACTCCAAGTTGAATTTATATCGCTTCTGTTGTAATAATGTAAACTCTGGATTATTCGATTCATGTAATAAAGACTTGTGTTTTACATGATATTCCATCGACTGTGAGTGCTAGCTATTAATCCAGGGACTAGCATGTCAATCACGGGGACTTAGGATCCTTACCGATCCGAGGTCGCTACAGATGGTATCAGAGCATAAGTTGACTGTAGATACATAGGGCTCGAACGGGGAGAGATCTATCTAACATTCTCCCCCTTGATCTCGACTTTACTTTTAACTTTGTACTTTACTTATTTCATCACAGATCAATACATAGAGCATGTTTCATCGTCTCAGCTCAATTGCCGATAGAATCATACAGCCACTATATACATTTATGTTTTGAAACAAATCCTGTTACTTTTGGGCCTCTGTAGTCCAGGAATCATAGGCTTCCCATTAAACCCATGCCGGCTATGTGTTCCTTGAACACATTGGGTGGTAAGCCTTTCGTTAGCGGATCCGCAAGAATATCCTTTGTCCTTATATGCTCGAGTCTTATAGTTTGATCCTGGACTTTGTCCTTCACAACATAATACTTTATATCTATAGACTTTATAGCATTACTCGACTTGTTGTGAGCATAGAATACTGCAGGCTCGTTGTCACAGTACATCTTTAGTGGCTCGCCATGCAACAACCACTTTCAAGTCAAAAATTTCTTTAACCATAACGCCTGTTCCATGGCCTCATAACACGCTATAAATTCTGCATACATCGTAGATGATGCAACTATCGACTGTTTGGCGCTTCTCCACGAAATAGCACCTCCTGCGAGAGTAAAGACATACCACCATCGTGGACTTTCGTCGCCTTTATCTCCATAAAATCTGCATCTGAATACCCTTTTATTTTTAGGGAATCGGATCTTTTATATGTTAGCATGAGGCCTTTTGTGCCTTGCACATAACGCAAAGCTTTCTTTACCATCTTCCAAAGGCTCTATGCCCGGATTCTCTTGATATCTACCGAGTACCCGGTGATAAAAGCTAAGTCGTATAGTGCACACTTGTACCGAAGCTTCCAACCAAGCATATGGTACTGACTTCATTTGATCGATCTCATATTGATTCTTTGGACATTGGGATTTCCCAAAACTATCGCCCTTGACTATGGGAGCAGGTGTTGCATTACTCGCATGCATATTGTATTTCTTTAAAATCTTTTCACAATACGCTTTCTGCGACAGTCCTAACACTCCATTCTTTCTATCTCGGTGAATTTCTATGCCCAAAACATAAGAAGCTTCACCAAGGTATTTCATGTCAAAATTTGATGAGAAGAACTTCTTTGTCTCTAGTAGTAGACTAACATCACTGCTGGAAAGCAGGATGTCATCCACATACAGAATTAGGAAAATATATTTCCCACTTTTGAACTTTGCATAAATGCAGTTGTCCTCAACATTTTCCTTGAATCCAAACCTTTTAATTGTATCATTAAACTTTAAATACCACTGCCTAGAGGCTTGCTTTAACCCATAAATGGATTTCTTTAGGCGGCATCCCATATGTTCCTTCCCCTCCATGAAAAAACCCTTGGGTTGTTTCATGTAAACATTTTCTTCTAAATCTCCATTTAGAAATGTCGTCTTAACATCCATTTGATGCAGCTCTAAATCAAAATGTGCAACTAGTACCATGATGATTCTGAAGGAGTCCTTACAGGAGACCGGAGAAAAAGTCTCATTGTAATCTACGCCTTCTCTTTGCGTAAAGCCTTTTTCCACAAGTCTAGCTTTGTATTTTTCTACATTCCCATTGGAGTCATACTTAGTTTTGTAGACCCATTTGCATCCTACTGTTTTGGCTCCTTTAGGAATTTCCTCTAAGTCCCAAACATTGTTGGAACTCATTGATTTCATTTCATCTTCCATTGCCTCCACCCACTTGGCTGAGTGAGGGCTACTCATGGCTTCTTCATATGAGGTAGGATCGCCCTCCATAAGAACTACATTGTAGACTTTGTAAATTTCTTTGGAAATGGCTGGTCTTCGTTCTCTTTTAGACCTTCTGAGTTCATCAGTCTCTTGCTCATTTCTTGCCTCGGGTTCAGGCACATTTACAGTATGTGGATGTTCTGGCTCCCTTTCGTGCTCAACAGTGGGTTCAGGTGGCTCCTGATGGACAGGTTCCGAACTTTCGCCCATTGTTGTCACGTGTGGAGTCACAACAGGTGCCGGCACCACAACCTCAGGGGGTGTAGATGGTGGCACAACAGGTAGCGAGAAAAATGGCTCCTGGGTCATCGGATTAGGTGCATGCACCCTCTTCTCCTCAAGATCAATTTCCCGAGCTACCGTGCTCCCCCTCATCAATTCGTCCTCCAATAAGACTGCATGTCTCGTTTCTACAAACTTTGTGTATCTGTCGGGACAGTAGAAACGATAGCCTTTTGATTTATCTGGATAGCCAATGAATTGGCAAGATACTGTTTTTGGGTCTAACTTTGCAATGTTTGGATTGAAAACTTTTGCCTCAGCTGGACTCCCCCAGACCCTCAAGTGGTGCAGAGAGGAGACTCTGCCTGTCCACAATTCATACGGTGTTTTGGGCACCGACTTACTTGGTACTCTGTTGAGAATGTGAATGGCGGTTTTAAGCGCCTCCATCCACAATCCCAATGGGAGGGTGGAATAGCTCATCATCTCACGCACCATATCCATAAGAATGCAGTTCGCCTTTCAGCTACTCCGTTTTGCTGAGGTTCGCCCGGCATAGAATACTGGGCGACTATACCATTTTCCTGCAGGAACCTTGCAAAGCGTCCTGGTACTTGACCATATGGAGTATGCCGACCGTAGTACTCCCTCCCCCCACCCCCCCACGATCGGACCGAACTATCTTAATTCTTTTATCATGCTGATTTTCGACTTCAGCTTTGAAAATTTTAAATTTATCCAATGCTTCAGATCTTTCTTTAATTGGATAAATATAACCATATCGGGAGTGATCATCCGTGAATGTTATGAATGAATCATAGCCATCCACACTTTTCACCGGAAACGGTCCACAAATATCTGTGTTGATTATTTCTAGTGTAGCTATACTTCGGTTTGCACCCTCTTTAATTTGTTTTACATACTTTCCTTTAATGCATTCTATGCATTGTTCTATGTCTGAGAACTCTAACGGAGGAAGAATGTCATTTTTAACGAGGCTTTCTATTCTTCCCCTCGAAATATGGCCTAATCTGCAGTGTCATAACTTCGATGAGTCAAGAGTTCGCTTTCTTTTCTTTTGTTCTTTGTTCGACAATGGAACTTGTTCATTCACATCACACACAGAAAATACTTTCTCATGCAAAGATAATAAATATAGTTTGTCATGTAGGGTAGCAACACCCACACAAGTATCTTTCAACCAAATGGCACATTTGCCATGTCAAAAATAGCACTCATACGAATCTTTGTCCAAGCACGATACACTTATTAAATTTCTATGAATGGAAGGAACAAAAAGAACATCCTTAAGCAAAAGATAAGAGCCATCAGCCAGCTCCAGAGGAATGTCGCCAACAGCCTCCACTTCTGCTTCAATCCCATTCGCCACTTCAATTAGTCTTTCTCTTTTTGGCAAAATCCTTGTCGAATGGAACCCCTGTAAAGAGTTGGCAACATGAACAGTTGCACCAGAGTCAATCCACCAAGTAGATCTAGAAAACTTTTCATACAGAGATTCATTAACAAAAGAGACTATATCTTTACCTTTTTGGCCAGTATGTACTTCAGCCATACTGGACAATCCTTCTTGTAGTGGCCAACCTTTTTGCAGTGGTGGCACTGGTCTTTTTCCCCAGGGGTGGACTGCTGGTACTGATGCTGGTGCTGCTGTGGGCCCTTTCCATGTGGATTGGAAGGTGAGCCACCATGGTTACTATTGGTGAAGTTCCTCTTCCTATTGTCCTTCGCGAAGTTCAAGGAACCACCGTGAAGAGCCTTCAGCCTTTCCTCCTCTTGGGAACACATCCCAATGGTCTTTTCAATGTCCCACTTTTCAGGGGACATGTTATAGTTGATTACAAAATTCTCGAATGGCTGTGGAAGAGAGGCCATCACCAGTGCACCCGTGCAGTGCTTTAGCTCGAGGTCCTCATCCATGGTCTTCAGCTTGGCTGCCATGTTTGACATCCTCAAGATGTGCTCTCTTATGCCGTGTGGCCCACCCGTGTACTTTTCTGTCACCAGTTGTTTTAACAGTTGGGTTGCATACATCTTTGAAGAGCCATGGCGGCTCTTTATCTTTGCAAGGTATTCGCCCACGGAGGCACACTCTCCAATTGAGCCCACTATAGCGTTCTCAATTGTGTTCTTTACAAAAGCCAAACATTTCTTAGTGGCGTTCACCCACTTTTGATTGCCTATCGAGTAGGCCAGCTCCAAAGGAGCATGGTCCCTCTTTCTTTTTTCAAATGCAGCACTTTCCTCAGCATCACCCCTCACAGGGTCAGCAGGCTTGACTGGTTGCTTGGTGTCAACCACCCAGTCCACTTCGGCGCATACAAACGCCAGATCAACCTTTTTCCTCCATTCGGAGTAGTTGTCCCCCCTTAGCAGTGGGATGTCCTTCAAGCAGCTCATGAGGTTGAGACATTGTGAAAATCACAAAAGATGTGAGATAACCAAAACAACTGTATGCATTAATCCAACGTTGGTATAAATTAAGCATGCAATTGTTTGTGCCATTTAAAATTACATCACCGTTGGGTAGAAATAAAATTAAATGCATCTTTAATACTCAATGAAAAAGATCATGCTTATTAATAACGTTGGTCAATTAATAGCATGGGACACAATCATCTTTAATTACTTTGTCACATCTTTATAACAAAATTGACACACTTTTCTTGCATTCTAGCAATTTAAACCAACTATTTGCAGCGGAAACAATATTACACTATTCATAAACTTTAAACTTTACAGGAAAAATTATGTCACTTTCATATTCTCTAATCAAATATTCACTGAAATAAAATGACTAGAGAAATCTGTGCAAAATTTCATCAAAAAACTTGATAAAAAAACATCGAAAAACCTCTCAGAAATAAAACAGAAAAAACTGTGTTGTTCGGCCTCTTGGGCCTTACCCCTGGGCGGCTAGCAGCGGCCCAGTGGCCTGCTCGCGCTTTGCCGCTATCGGTCGCCGCCAGCACGACCCTCTCGGCCTGCCACCACGCAGCGCCCGACGCCAGAAGCGCTTACCAAGAGCCCAAGGCACGCTAACAGCGCCGCCGTAGCTAGTGACGCCAGCGCCTGCCTGCCGTCTGCCCGCCAAGATAGCCGCTGGCCACAGCCGCTGGCCCGCCACCGTCGCGGCCGCCCGCCCCGCATAGATCCTGACCGCACATTAGCTAGGGTTTCGATCGGACGGTGGAGCGCGCATGTCGGACGAATAAAACGCCCCCTCCCCCATGGCCCCCAGAAACCCTAGCCCCCATTCGCACCTCTCATCCACCCGCGCCTGCTCCTCTCTTTGGTGGCGACGCTGCCTCGGCGGCAGGCGCCGCCCGTCTTGCCACGGCCCTCCTCTCCGGCGCGAGCCCCTCCCGTGCCTTGCTCTCTCCCTTCTCCCGCTCCCTCCCTCACTACCCCATGGTGAGACAGAGAGTAAAGGAAGAAGGACGGCCGGAGCCATGGCGCCCCCATACCCCCCTTGTCGGCGGTGCGTCCACCCAAGGGTGCTGCCGACATCAGAAGGAGTGGTGGCAAGGCCCCTTGCCATGGACTCCCCCCACCCTCTTTTTTTTTTGATTCAGTGTTCTTTCTCTAGGGGTTTTCGGGGCTTTTCTTTGCGGGATCTGGGAAGAAAAAATGGGGTCTTGATTCTTTGTTTTGGTTCGGGGTGGGATCTAGGATAGAACTAGGGTTAGCAATTCATCTCTGTTCGGGATCTTGGGAGGGATTTCACATGCGGGATCTAGGGCTCTTTTGGGGTTTCTTTTCTTTCTTTCTCTTTGCCCCAGAGGGGTGTGTTCTTCGTCTAGATGCCTCGCATTGATGCTCATCTAGATCGAGAGGAATGGCGCGGCCATAGGGCAGGCGCACTTTTAGATCTAGGTTTTCTTTTCTTTTGCTTTTCTACCGTGAAAGCTAGATCTAGCTCGCTCTGATACCATTGTTAGATCTAATCTATCATTGGTAGATGTACTGTAAGGTAGAGCTCGTAGATCTGAGAGGGGGAGAGAGAGAGAGGGTGAGACTACCTGTGCCCTGGCTCGACAAGCACGAGCCAGAGGGGATGCCGGAGCTTGTGCCGGAGCTGGAGCCGCCATCGTTAGCCATGGGACTAGGGGGGGCGATAGTGTGGCGGTGGTGGAGCTTCCCGTCGGCGCAGCGCTAAGCCTAGATCGGTAGGGCTTGTAGGTAGGGCGGCTAGGGCACGGCTAACCTCGTGAGGCGTCTTGCGGCCCCCTCTTTATATAGCGGCGCAGGCCCACCCACCGGATGAGGTTGGGCGCCCCGATCGGGCGCCGGATAGGATTCCGTTCGGCCGTTGGGCTCGAACGGGGAGAGATCTATCTAACACATTGTACCACGTCAACAACTTTGTATTCCCATGTAGTCAATACCGAATGAGGTTTGCTACTTTCATATGGCTAGAGCCATTTTCATTTGTTTGTGCATTGTTCTTTTTAACTTGTAGTTATTGTTGCATAATGGATGATACGAACTCAAGTGATAAGGATTTGGTTGATCCACCTTAGTGTACTGATGATCCATGTGTTGTAGAACTACCTTGCTGTGAATTCTGTGTCCTGCGTATTTTGTTCCAAGTTAATATCAAAATAACGTATAATTCCTGAAGAAACTTGTGGCTTGCACAAGCCGGCACACAATGTGTTGTCTTGCCATTTGCCAACGAACTAGTGAGCTAAAAATGTCTTCAGTAAAAAAGATCCGGCTTGTCGATGTTAATCGGGTGTGTGTGTGTGTTGACATTTGGCATGCAATGGTTATGTTTCTAGATTTGATTTCCCAATTGCTGCACCTAGAAATATCTATCCAGTCATAATGAAAAAATTAAGACAGATCCCCTAAATTGTCCTTTGTGATATATTCAGATAAGCTAAACATTAAGTCATTTTTCCTATTTCAAACACCAGAAACACCAAGTGTTACAAAGTACCTCTCAACAATTGATGCATGTTCTGCCGTTGTGAGGCTTGGCCAGGAAAAGGTAGGTGCTTTTATTTGTTAGTTATGATATAAATTTGACCCTTGTGTGTATTTGACCCTCTTCCGACAATCACAGGTCAGTATGTACCACTTGAACAACTTTGTTAGTTTGATGCCTGATCCTACTGTTATTTTTAAAATTTTCCAGATTGACTTAAGAAATACCATTAGATATGCTTCATTTTTGCTTGATAATTTGGACAATAACCTATGATCGACAACTAGGGTGCAGACAATGTCCATCCGCACTTTAGTGCATCTAAGATGCCGGTACACAATGTATCCTCAACCGGGTTGAAGATAAAAGTACCAATGCTTAGAAGATGGATTATTTGTCCCTTCGGGGACATCCGATAAAATTGGAACGATACAGAGAAGATGGATTATTTGATCCAACTGCTTGGATGTCAATTACTAGGACATATTTATTTGTGCACATCCTAGAACCTCTATTAAATAGTACTCATGTTTCCTGCAAAAAAAGAGTATGTTTTCCTAAATTATGTTAACTATCAACAACTCAAAATTGTGTTCAGGTTATTAGAAGTAGGCAGCCTAGAGCTCTTTCACGCGTACACTCGATGTGTTGTCTGTTATAGCGTCATGGTCTTTCATAGTCCTTGGATGCAACATTTTAATTATTTTTAGGACTCTTTATACTGTTGTTGATAATTATTAATAGATCGATGAAATTTCGTAAAAAAAAAACATTTCCACAAATTGGCCGACTGATTGAGCCATCTCCCCAGCAAGAACCATGTGCCTATTGCTAGATCTAGACTAACCATGACAAGAAGGCCAACATCCAGCTTAATGGACCAGATGCTATGAATTCATCACGAAAGACCTTCCCAAATATTTTCCGTTGAGAACAGATGTTCAGATCTTCCGTTAGTACTAACACGTAGTTTTATTGTGAAAAAATAACTTCACCTGGCATCTTCTAATACATTTTGTAATTTTTTGTTATTTTATCATCTTACCGACGGACGCCGCAACGCGCTATCATGGTATAGTATATCATGTTCCATAACAAGCCACCATGCATCGTCCGTTTCATCATCATTATCATCCATCCATTCCGTAGCAAATATTCCTTCCAAAACCTTCGGCGCAAAATGACCCGTAAAAGAAAATATAGACAAAAAGAGGTTCTAAAATCTAGCAAAATTAATTAAGATTTAATTAAAAAGTTGTGCCGCAATCCGCCCCACTTGACACCCTACCTTCGGCGCAAGCCATCTGTGGCCGTCACTGTTCACCGTTCCCCGAGATGAGATGAGATGCCCATCGAGCTAAAGAAGATCGGTACAGAGATACATACAACACGACTCTCCATGCTCGCCCCCGGTTGACCGGACGTGCCCCGTGGCCGAGATGATGATATGCCGAACACAGACAGTGCCGCCTGTTGAGTAACATATTGTACTAGGTATAGGTCATCCGTGTTTTGTCAGGGTTGTACCTGTAATTGTACATGTGTCCGTCTATATATACATGAGCAGCCGGCCCAATTGGTGCTGTGCAATCTCCAATTCCTCTCTACATGGTATCAGAGACCCTCTGGTCCTGACCTAGCCGCCCCCCCCTACCCTAGGGCGCCGCCGGCCCTCCCTCAAGCCGCCGCCCCACCCCCCCTCCCTAGGGCGCCGCCGCCCTCCTTCAAGTCGCCCCCCCTTCCTCCCTCCAGCCGCCGCCCCCTCCCTAACCCTAGCCGCCACCCACCACGTTCCGCCATGGCCGGGTTCTCCTCCTCCGGCCCCTCCGATCCCTTCAACTCCTCCCGCTCCGGCAGCAGCAACCCCTTCGCCGGGCCCTCCGTCGCCGTCATCCGCGACATCCCCATCGCCGAGCGCGTGCCGGTGAAGCTCTCCACCACCGCCGCCAACTTCTTCCCGTGGAAGAAGTACTTCGGGCTTATCTTCCGCGAGTATGATCTCCTCGACCACGTCGATGGCACCATCGACCTCCTCGCCATGCCGCACAACCCCGAGTGGCTCGCGATTGACGCCACCATCATCCACTGGTTTTACCAGACCGTCTCCAACGACATCTTCCGCACCGTCGTCCGGGACGGCGACACCGCGCACACGGTGTGGGAGAAAATCACCGGCCTCTTCACCGACAACAAGATCCAGCGGGTCACCTTCCTCCATCGAGTTCTTGGCACCAGCGACCACTCTCTCGACGCAATCGTTCTCAAGCTGAAGAGCCTCTCCGACGAGCTTCGTGACTTGGAGTTTCCGATCGGCGACAAGATCATGCTCTCCACCATCGGCGGGGACTCGGCGAGGATCTCGGCAATGCCGCTCAATCTCACGCTCCTCACCACGCCCTCCTTGAGCAGGCCGTCGCCTACCTGCGCCTTGAGGAGCGCCTCAAGCATCTCTCGGGCTCGGCGGCTCACACCGCCTTCGTCGCTGGCCTCTCACGCGGCGCCCCGGCACCCGCGCCTCGCGCCCCCGCTCCCGCCTCCGCGCCTCGCCCTATGGGACCGCCTCCGGGCTTCTACGCCCAGCCGCCCCCGCCTCCGCCCCCTGCCACCGGCGGTGGTCGTCGCGGGCATCGTCGCCGTGGCGGCGGTGGCAACGGCGGCGGCTATGGTGGCGCCAACGCCATCGTCCCCGCTCCTCGTCCACCCCAGCACGCCGCTCCCACTCCGCCATGGCTCGCGGGTCACAACCCGTGGACCGGGGTCGTCCACGCCTACTCCATGACCCTTCCGAGCGCTCCCTAACCGGGCATCATGGGGCGCGTCCGGCTCACCCGGGCCTTCTACGGGCGCCCCAACCGCCGTCACGCCCGAGCTCGACACCGCCCGAGCTACGGTGTCGCGCCCTACTCCCGGCCTAAGCCGCCTCCCCGAGCTCGGCCCGTGGGACCCCGCTCGCCCAAACCGCCCTCAGCGCCCCCGCGCTGGGGCGTGTGGTGGCGATGGCGGTGGTTCATGGACACGGCCTCCCGGGCATATATGGTCGCACCCGGTACCCTCTCTTCTTCTACCACTCCTCCACCTCCTCTCGCATCATCGTTGCAACGGTCATGCGCTTCCATTACTCACACGGTTTCATCTCTTTTCCTCCACTTCCTCCTCTCTCTCTAAATAACGTTCTTGTTTCTCCCGCCTTGATTAAAAATCTGGTTTCGTTAAATCTTTCACAGTGATAATCCTGTGTGTGGAATTTGACGCCTTTGGTTTCTCTGTCAAGGATGGTCGTACTCGGATGCTCCTCCACCGATGTGACAGCCCCGCGATCATACCACTGGTTCGGCCTCCACCACCGCCAGCTGCTCGCCCTCTCCACCGGTGTCGATCTACGCACGCCGCCTCGTCCATCCTAGCTCCGCCTCTCTCGTCAAATAATGCCAGGCTTTTCCTTTACCTGTATAAAAGCGGATGCCCACTCTTGTGAAGCATGTCGTCTAGGCAAACATGTTCGCCTCCCGTTTAGTTCCTCCTCCACGATCGCGTCTTTTCCGTTTCAACTTATTCATAGTGATGTTTGGACCTACTTTGTTCCCGATAATTCTGGTTATAATTATTATCTCGTGATTACGGATGATCACTCTCATTTTGTATGGACGTTTCCTCTTCGTCGCAAATCCGACGTTGCCGCCACTCTCACCGCGTTTTTCGCCTTCGTTTCCACTCAGTTCGGTCGCCCTATTCACGCCTTACAAACTGATAACGGCAAAGAGTTCGACAACATCACTATTCACTCACTTCTCGCCGACCATGGCGCCATCTTCCGCCTCACGTGTCCCTACACTTCCCCACAGAATGGTCTTTGAGCGGATGCTCGTACTCTCAACGTGTCCGCACCCTTCTATTCCACGCCCACATGCCTCCACGGTTCGACAGATGCTCTTGCCATGGCGACTCTCCTCGTCAACATCCGTCCGTGTGCGTTGGTCTTACACTGCATCACCTCCTCTACGTGCGCCCGCCTATGATGACCTCCACGTCTTGGTGCAAGTGTTATCCTAACACTGCTGCTGCTACCGCCGCCTGGCTTGCGCCTCGCTCTCTCCCTTGTGTGTTTTTAGGCTACCCCGCCAACACCAAGGGCTACCGATGCTATGACCCGGTCTCACATCGCGTCCTCACCTCCCGGCATGTGTACTTTGACGAGTTGTCTTTTCCGTTTCAGCAGGGACTCTTGGTGACACCTCGATGGCCCCGGCGCCGCGCCCCTACAGCAGGACCGCGCGCCGCGCCCGTGGCCCAGCGCCCCCCCTGCGTCGGCCCGCCAGCGCGCCGCTGTCGCCCTCGCCCACTGCGGCGCCTCGGCGCCGTCGACCAGCTCGAGCACCTCCGTCGCCACTTCTTCGCCAGCCACCTCGGGCCGCCTCGCCGCCCGTCGCTGCGGCTCCTGCGCCCATGCTCACCCGAGCACGTGCGGCGTCGCGGCCGTTCTACGCTACCCGCCGACAGTGAGCCTTCCGCCAGCGGAGCGATGTCTGCCGCATGACGGCGGGGCGCCGTTGTCCCGTGAGGGGGAGGCGCCCTTCCCGCTGCCGAGTGCGCCGTCCACCTCCGCTCTCTCGCCGGTGCCCACCTCGGCTCGCGCCGCTCTGCGGGACCCGGATTGGCGCGCCGCCATGCAGGAGGAGTATGACGCGCTGCAGCGTAACCGGACCTGGGAGCTGGTTCACCGGCCCCCTCGCGCCAACGTCATCACTGGCAAGTGGGTCTTCAAGCACAAGCTCGGCTCCGATGGTAGTCTCGAGCGCTACAAGGCGCGCTGGGTCGTCCGCGGCTTTTGGCAACGCGCGGGTGTTGACTTCACGGATATGTTTGCCCCGGTTGTCAAACCGGGCACGATCCGCACGGTACTGCACCTCGCTGCTTCTCGCGCGTGGCCGGTGCATCAGATGGACGTCTCCAACGCCTTCCTCCAGGCCTCACCGCCGGGCAGGTCTCATCGGCAGCCCATCGGCTTCTTCGACGCCGAGCGCCCCGATGACGTGTGCTTGCTCTCTCGGTCCTTGTATGGACTGAAGGCACCCAGCGCTGGTACCAGCGCGCCGCCGCATTTACGCATCAGCTCGGCTTCGCTCCAGCGTTCCGACAAGTCGTTGTTCGTCTACCGGGCGGCAACGACATGGCCTACCCGCTTTGCAGCGTCGGCGACATCATCGACGGCATCCACGCTGGTCTTCTTGACAGCTCACGGCGATCTTCGTGCTGAGTTCGCGTTGAAGGACCTCGGCCCGCTCCACTACTTCCTCGGCATCGAGGTTGTCCGGCGTGCGAACGGGTTCTTTCTTCATCAGCGGAAGTACGCCCGCGAGCTTCTCGAGCGTGCAGGGATGCTTAATTGCAATCCTGCGCCTACTCCTGTCGACACGAAGGCCAAGCTTTCAGCTAGTCATGGCTCGCTGGCCTCCGACGCCCCGTTCTACCGCTCCATCGTCGGCGTCCTCCAGTACTTGACGTTGACACGTCCGGAGCTCCAGTACGCTGTGCAGCAGGTGTGCTTGCACATGCATGCTCCTCGGGACGCCCATTGGGCTGCGGTGAAGCGGATTCTCCGCTACATCTGTGGCACCCTGGGCTACGGCATGTTGCTGCATGCCTCGCCCTCGACATCTACTGACCTCGTCGCCTACTCAGACGCGGACTGGGCGGGCTGCCCGGACACGCGGCGCTCCACCAGCGGCTACTGCGTCTACCTTGGCTCGTCGCTCGTATCTTGGTCCTCCAAGAGGCAGCCCACCGTGTCTCGCTCCAGTACCGAGGCCGAGTACCGCGCCGTGGCTAATGCTGTGGCTAAGTGCACGTGGCTTCGCCGGCTTCTCTCCGAGCTCGCTTGTCCCGTTGACAAGGCTACGGTGGTCTTCTGCGACAACGTGTCGGCTGTCTACCTCTCCGCCAACCCCGTTCATCATCAACGCACCAAGCACATCGAGTTGGACATCCACTTTGTTCGTGAGCAAGTTGCCCTCGGTCACGTTCGAGTTCTTCACGTACCGACGTCTCAGCAGTTTGCCGATATCATGACGAAGGGATTACCGTCTACGACTTTTCCTGAGTTTCGCTCCAGTCTATGTGTCGGTGCCGACGCTTCGACTGCGGGGGGTGTTAAGTAACATATTGTACTAGGTATAGGTCCCCGTGTTTTGTCAGGGTTATACCTGTAATTATACATGTGTCCATCTATATATACATGAGCAGCCGGCCCAATTGATGCCGTGCAATCTCCAATTCCTCTCTACACCGCCAACCCAAAGCCGAAGGGAGAGGCTCCCGTGGGCCGGGCGGCAAGTGCCAAAGATCGGCGAATCGCCTGCCAAATCCGCCGGAAAAAGATAGCCGGACGCGTCTGGAAAAGCCTCTCGCGGCGTGACCGCGACGTACGGACAGTGGCAGCGCTTCTGTCGAGCTGCCATTTTCCCCGTCGTCGTACGGAGGACAGTGGCTTTCGGTCGAGCTGGGCACGCTTTGCTTCGCACGGCCGCCGGCCTCGCCGACCTGTCATGCATGGAAGCTTCTACGCCTGGTGCGCTTCTTTCTTTCCCGGGCTGATCAGTAGCTACGTGGCTGGCCAGGGCCGAACGAGCGTCTGTCAAGACTCTGTGCACGCAGTCAGAGATATGGGCGCAAGAAACCGCGACTTTTCCACCAGAAAGAAGATTGTGATTCGCGATAGTGCAGCGTGACTCTATTTTAGGCCCCTTTTGACATCAAATAAAATTGAAGTATTCACTTCTTCGGTTTACGAAAATACTGAAATATTAAATACTTCAAGATGTTTGGTCGCAATAAAAATTGTGGTTTTAAAATTGATGTATTCTAAAGAAACTATGGGGTCTTTTGAAGTATAGGAGAAAGAGATCCGGCATCTTGTTCTAAAACTAAGAAAGGGGAAAAGGTGAAGTACTGGTTAGATAGACACTAAAATAGCACGGTATTGATATACTTTGGTTCAGAATAAACCGGGGGTGTGTTAGTCTTTCTGTCTTTTACCAATGTTGGTAGGTATAGGTCATGGGTACAAACCCACATTTGGCATTTATATTCCTTTTATCTTGCACACTCTTTGGGTAGTTCACAGGTAGGGCGGAGAGGGGGGGGGGTATGGCCCAAGCTCCGCCACTAGATATTATTACTCGTTTATCTTTGCACACTCTCTACTAACCGTGATTGGCATGGTACTTTTCCGTCGGTAGATTTGTTGTTCGGCGAGGTGCACGCTCCATAGAATGTGCGTGAGCGAGGAGCAAGCGTTGTTGGTACTACACGTAGACCGAGGACAAGGTGGGTAGAGGTGGAGGAACCGATATGTGAAACTTAAATCCTCCCACTTTTTGGAAAATGAATAAAAGGGGTGCTTAATTCTCAATGGACTGAGAAATAACTTTATTCACAGTTACGTGACATCATCTAATCTCGGTTGCTACTCATGTGCAACTATTTGGTCTACTATGAATCATGACGCAATTCAACGGTCCAATGCGCTTTTCTCAGTTTCAACCTATGTTTACTAGGAAATCTAGACTGCAACCTAGGAAAATTTTGGTTACAACCCACATGCAACTCACATGTTAGCACGAATTATGATGTCAGTGAAGCAATAATCGATTGAGAACTGAGCTAATTCTTGGACTAATCAAAATTGCAGTGAATTAAAATATCAATAGTGGCACTAAGACGGTATTTACAAAGTGCCGTCTAAACTAGATAATAGAGGCGATATGGAAAATTGAATGCACTAGAGCGCCGCAGTTCCAGGGAGGCCACCAGCTAGTGTCGATAGACATATGGACTCGATCCTCCGGACGCTCCGGTGCTCACAGTCGCCATGCATGCGCGCGCAGGCCGGCGGAGCTCGTCGCCTTGACCGATCCCGATGTGACCTTAGCTCGGGCGCACTGTGGGCCGAAGGAGTAGTGCTGCTGTTGGCCGGCGTGCACGCGGTGCGACGAGGACGAGTGCACCGCCGACGTGTCCCGCTCGACGAGCGCGCGCAGGCGGAGGAACTCGTCGACGGAGCAGGGAAGACGCAGGGGACCGGACGAGTCGTAGCCGTACGTGTCCCGCGCCGCCTCAAGAAGCTGCCGGAAGAGCGGATGGTAGAGGTACACGATGGGGATGACGAACCGCCCGCCCTGCTGCTTCTCGTCGCCGACCCGCACCGCCAGCCACCCCTTCTTCACCTTCCCCTTCTTCTCCTGTTGCTGCTGATGATGAACCCACTGCATGCTGGCGGGCCGCCAGCCAACGACGTCGTGGATGGTCCTCGATCTCTCGCCGCCGGTCCAGCTGCAGCTGCGCTCTCGCCGTCGCTGCTTCCGGTACGAAGTTACAGGTAGATGGCTAGCTAGAGGCAAGAGCCAAGACAGAGAGGTGTGCGTGTGGTGCGATATGGCTCGTGGCAGTCGCGGTGGTATTTGTAGGACTTTGGATTTGGAAGTTGGGAGCCGCCGGTGCGTCGCGCTCTCGTGTGCCGATGTACGTACGTCCTACGTGCTAAGTACTATGCTACGGACGGAACCCTGCCGTGATCACCTCTGTCCTTTGGTGGGTTCCGAGTTAGGCCGTCACTCGACTCGACACATCATAGAATCTATATATGCCTTCGTGCGTCGCTGACACGTCGGTCCGTGCCTCCGTGGGAATAATCGGGGTACGGCGTCAGGGTCATGGCCACCAGCAACCGATCGTCGCGTGTGCGTCAGGCCACAGTTGCGGTGAGGGTGGCCTCCTAGTCCTAGCTACGGTACGGTGGAGCCGTGCAGGTGGCCTCGGTCGTACTCCGTACGTGCCTTGTCCTTTGGCCGTGCCAATTGCGGTGTGGTGGAACTGTTCTCTCAGCTGATCCTCCGGTTGCAGGGTGAGTGGGAGGATCAGCAGTGTTGCTCAGCATCGGATTGTTCATTGTTGTATTGTTCCTGTTGGTCGGAATACTTAGGGGCTGTTTGATTGTATTTATTTATGGTTTTTCGTTTTTGGCTTATAAGGCACAAAAGCATCTAAGGTGTTATCATTTTTAGATTTGCTAATTCTCAGGCGCCTGAGAATTAACTAAGTCTCAGTCATCTAATACACTGTTGGATTTTTTTCTGCTTTAGGATCTGTGCAAAACCTTTGGATGTTTTGTCTGGCTGTGCCCCGTGGTCAGGGACGGAGCCAGCTATTAGGATTGCAGGTGTTGGAGGGAGCAAAATTGCTTAGAGTCACTAAGTATAAGCATGAATAGTAGAGCATTTCTTAAAAAAATCAAATCATTGGGGGTGGCTTAGCCCTTGCTCGTCCCCCCTTCGCTCCGTCCCTGCCCGCGGTGATGCCTGGCTGTGTCTTGCGCGCGCGAGCTTCGCTTTAGCTTGCTTTCGCGGTGCTGCCTTCCTTTTGTATGGGCTGGCACCTACACGGGCATAAGTTTTCCTTTTTTTCATCTAGTTGTTTTTTTGCCGGCAGTTATTTTAGTGTTTTTTTCGGTTGAAATTCAGATTATCTTAAGCGTGTGGGTTGCTGGTTGAATTGAGCTTCAGTTGAGTTTTAGGTTTCATTTTTTTTCTTCTGCTGGTTTGTATTTTTTTATTGTTTCTTCTCGAAATTTTATAGTTATCATTATTTTACTGCTAGGACGACATAAGATTGCAATTTTTTTACTAGATTGATGTAACTTGTATTAGTAACATGTATTCTCTCTGTCTTTTTCATAATATAAGATGTTTTTTAGCTTATTAAATGTGTAGATTCAAAGTGAACCTACACACTAAAAGGGTTCTAAACACACTTTTTTGAAAGCAAATTGCCACTTCATTGTACCGAGCCTTTTTTCTTTTCTTTTAGCCCCGTCGAGGTCCAGTTGTCTAAGCCCCCGGCGAGGGAGGCCAGTTGAGACTTGCTTATAATTGAGCTCCATGCGAATGGGAGGGGCATTTTGCATCTTGCTGGTAATTGAGCCCCCGCCGAGGGCCATTTGAAACTTGATTGCAACCGAGGGACCCCGTCGGCGGGCCAGTTGCAACTTGCTTATAACTGAGCTCCGCCGGGAGCCCCGGCGAGGTCTAGTTTGTCTGAGCCCCTGGCAAGGGATGCTAGTTGCGAATTTCTTGTAATTGAGCTCTCGGCGAGGGAGGGGCATTTGCAACTTGTTTTGTAATTGATCCCCCGTCGAAGTCCAATTTAAACTTGATTGCAACTGAGGGACCCCATCGGCGGGCCAGTTGCAACTTGCTTGTAACTGATCTCCGTCGGGGCCCAGTTGCAACTTGCTTGTAACCGAGCTTCGCCTGGGAGCCTCATTGAGGTCCATTTGTCTGAGCACCTGTAAATGGAGGCCAGATGTGACTTGCTTGTAATAGAGCCCTCGGCGAGGGGGAGGGAGTATTTCCAACTTGCTTGTAATAGAGCTCTCGGCGAGGGGGAGCATTTCCAACTTGCTTGTAATTGACCTCGGCTCAGGGCTAGTTGAAACTTGATTGCAAGTGAGGCATCATGTCGGCGTGCTAGTTCCAACTTGCTTGTAACTCGGGTCCGCCGGGGGGGCAGTTGCAACATGCTTGTAACTGAGCTCCACCGGGGGAGCCCGTCGAGGTCCAGTTTGTCTAAGCCCCTGGCGGTTGCGACTTGCTCGTAGATGAGCTCCTAGCGAGGGGGTGGGCATTTGCAACTTGCTTGTAATTGAGCCCCCGCCGAGGGCTAGTCAAACTTGATGGTAATCGAGAGACCCCATCGGCGGGGTCAGTTGCAACTTGCTTGTAACTGAGCTCCCGGCGAGGGGGTGGGCATTTGCAACTTGCTTTTGGAATTGATCCCCTGCCGAGGGCCAGTTGAAACTTGATTGCAAACGCCGGACCCCGTCGGCGGGGCATTTGCAACTTGCTTGCAACTGAGCTCCGTCGGGGGCCAGTTTGAACATGCTTTGTAACTTGGCTCCACCTGTCGACGTCCAGTTTGTCCCGTCGGCAGGCCAGTTGCAACTTGCTTGTAACTAAGCTCCACCGACACCCAATTGCAACATGCTTGTAATTGAGCTTCGTCGGGGGAGCCCCGTCGAGGTCCAGTTTGTCTGAGCCCCAAGCAGTTGCGACTTGCTTGTAACTGAGCTCCGCTGAGGGAGCCCCGTCGAGGGACAGTTTGAACTTTAGGCCAAACTGAGACAGCCCAACCTAGCTCCCTTGCTAAAGCCCATAAAACGTTTAAAAAATATATAGTATGTCAATCAATTGATCAAATAGTAGCCAACTGAAAACTCTTTTGGTTAACACATATGACGTCAGGTGATTGAGATTTACTTAAATCTCTAGGCACGCCCTTTCATTTTTTCGGGATTAGCAGTGTTGCACGTACTATATAGTAAGTGACAGCCCGTCGAGGGCCAGTTTGAACTTTAGGCCAAACTGAGACAGCCCAACCTAGCTCCCTTGCTAAAGCCCATAAAACGTTTAAAAAAATATAGTATGTCAATCAATTGATCAAATAGTAGCCAACTGAAAACTCTTTTGGTTAACACATATGACGTCAGGTGATTGAGATTTACTTAAATCTCTAGGCACGCCCTTTCATTTTTGGGGGATTAGCAGTGTTGTACGTACTATATAGTAAGTGACAACCCGTCGAGGGCCAGTTTGAACTTTAGACCAAACTGAGACAGCCCAACCTAGCTCCCTTGCTAAAGCCCATAAAACGTTTAAAAAAAATATAGTATGTCAATCAATTGATCAAATAGTAGCCAACTGAAAACTCTTTTGGTTAACACATATGACGTCAGGTGATTGAGATTTACTTAAATCTCTAGGCACGCCCTTTCATTTTTAGGGGATTAGCAGTGTTGCAGGTACTATATAGTAAGTGACAACCCGTCGAGGGTCAGTTTGAACTTTAGGCCAAACTGAGACAGCCCAACCTAGCTCCCTTGCTAAAGCCCATAAAATGTTTAAAAAAAATATAGTATGTCAATGAATTGATCAAATAGTAGCCAACTGAAAACTCTTTTGGTTAACACATATGACGTCACATATGACGTCAGGTGATTGAGATTTACTTAAATCTCTAGGCACGCCCTTTCATTTTTGGGGGATTAGCAGTGTTGCACGTACTATATAGTAAGTGACAACCCGTCGAGGGCCAGTTTGACGTCAGGGTCATGGCCACCAGGCACCAGCAACCGATCGTCGCGTGTGCGTCAGGCCACAGTTGCGGTGAGGGTGGCCTCCTAGTCCTAGCTACAGTACGGTGGAGCCGTGCAGGTGGCCTCGGTCGTACGTGCCTTGTCCTTTGGCCGTGCCAATTGCGGTGTGGTGGAACTGTTCTCTCAGCTGATCCTCCGGTTGCAGGGTGAGTGGGAGGATCAGGTGTTTCAAGATCGGATTGTTCATTGTTGTATTGTTCCTGTTGGTCGGAATACTTAGGGGCTGTTTGGTTCTACTTATTTATGGTTTTTCGTTTTTGGCTTATAAGCCACACAAAAGCACCTTAACACACTATGGCACGTCCAGGAATCAGAGGCACTTTTCTTAGAGGCACTTTTTCAAACTGTCTCTAATTGTATCTATTGAGGCACTTTAAAAAATAGTGCCTCCAAATATGAATTTTTAGTGGCAGTTTTAAAAGTGCCACTAACAGTTTATCCTTTTGAGGCACTATTGATAGTGCCTCTAATGTTTTGAAAAATAGAGGCACAGTCCAGTGCCTCTATGCTAAACTATCAGTGGCACTTTGACTTGTGCCTCAAAAAGACATAACTTTTAGAGGCATTTTCTGTGATAATGCCACTAAAAGTATATCAACTGAGGCACAATTAGAAGTGCCACAATTGGTTACCATTTAGAGGCACTAAATTATGCCTCTAAATAGTGACCAACTGTGGCACTATTTGGTGTGCCTCCAATGATCATCCATCAGAGACACTATCTTTCGCCTCCAATGTCCAACCAACTGAGGCACGACATTGCCTCAAATGGATGATCACCGGAGGCACTGTAACATGCCTCTAAATGGTCATCCATTTGAGGCACTATCGTGTGCCTCAAAATGGTCATCCATTTGAGGCACTTTGTCTTCATGCCTCCAAAAGAATAACCAGCATAATCAAATAATCGTAAAAGCAGATACCACATACACATAATTATATACTGATTTCATCGATAATCCAACATAGTACTTACTGCTCCATACTTACAACTACAAAAGTAGTACTTAGTAGTCCATCATATATAGAACTAGGCAGTCCAACTTAGCAGTCCATCGATAATTACATCCAAAATAAGTAGAACTCATAGAAGTTCTACTTCCACCCAATCGATCGTCGGATCTCGCTTTATGGGAGTGCGAGCATCGGTGCAACTTCGTCGACTTGTACGGCCCAACGACATAGCATCATCCTTCTTCATGTTGAAGGCCTGCATTGTCCACCATCCACTGGTTATCATTGCTCTATTGTTTACTCCCATCTTCATCCTCACATCCACACGATCATCTTCAGCCATGGATTCAACTTGTACGATGAAGTGGTTCATCAAGAAAGTCCTTGGTACTTGGTTGTGAACTCGACATTAAATTCTGTGTAAGTATCAAGTTTACACAACTGTTAGCATTCTTTTGGACTCTGTTTCTACTACCTTTGTTATGCATGATAAAGTAAATAGCTGCTCACCATTTTGCATTTCTTCTCAATGACGGTGACTGTCATCTTGTAGACATAGTACTTTATTGTTGGCCTTACGCCATTGAACCATTCGTCCGAAACTCAACTTGGCATGGACACGATGGTATGTCATTTCCAAACATACACCGGTGGTCCCACTCATGTATTCCCTTGTTTTTGGTCCCGATACAGACAAATACAACAAATTTTATAAATAGTAGTACCATTTCTCAACCGCTGTAACATGACTAGATAGTTCAAAGTTTGTATAGATACATACCCTTAAAACCAAGCCATCATCTTGTCTTGGCATAATTGGCACATAACCATCCTGCACGAACCACTCCGTAGGTGTCCTTTGGCGGAGGTGTCACCGCCAGGCTGTCACGCCACTAAAGGCGTGGCTTGGGATCAAGCGCCACTTGTCATCGAGATGTCAATGGCACGATTCTCCAGGTTCCCATCTAGTATAAAAATAGCATGTAATCGGTAATGCTAAAGCAATGTAATCAGTAATGCTAAAACATGTTCAGACATGATCAAATAGCAAAACATTCGAAAGTCAATAATTACATTACGAATATTCCTAACATTCGAAAGTTCAAAAGTATAGAACATTGCAGTTCGATCATGCTGAACATTCGACGATCAACAAATCGTAACATTCGAAAGATCGTAACATTGAACATTGAAAAATCGAACATTGAACATTCGGAAGATCGAACATTCGGAAAAATCAGAACATTGGAAAGATCGAACATTCGGAAAGTTCGACATTACGAACAATCTTAACAATCTGAACTTTCTGAACATTATGAAATTTCTGAAAATTAAGAACATTTCTTCATCAACAGACCCCTAACCAGAAATAATCATCAACTCTTGACATCAACAGAATTAATCCTAGCAGAACCCTAAACAAAATATAATCTAAGAACAAAACAAATCTAAGAACAGAACTAAGAACATAGATCTTGACAAATAACATAAATCAAAGAACAAATCTAAGCACCCAAAGATCAGATAGCAGGTTAGATCAAACAAGATCAGATAGCAGGTTAGACAAAGAACATAAATCTCGAACAAATCTAAGAACAGGACAAATCTAATCTAATAACAAATCTAAGAACAGAACAAATCTAATCTAATAACAAATCTAAGAACAGAACAAATCTAATCTAATAACAAATCTAAGAACAGAACAAATCTAATCTAATAACAAATCTAAGAACAGAACAAATCTAATCTAATAACAACAATCTAAGAACAGAACAAATCTAATCTAATAACAAATCTAAGAACAGAACAAATCTAATCTAATAACAACAATCTAAACTAAGAACACTAATCTAATAACAACAGTTCCTAATCAAGAACAGAAAAGATCTAACGAGGGATACAACTGATCTAACGGGGGAACAGAAAAGATCTAACGAGTAGAATAAAAGAAGAAAGAAGAAAGAAGAACAGAAGAAGAACACGAGGAAAAAACAGACAAGCTCCTCAGGTGGCGGCGGCGATGGGATTCGCTGGAGGGGTTTCATGTTGGGCGGCGGCCGGCGGCGGTGGAACCCTAACACGAGGAAAGGGAGAGAGTGAGGGAGTGGAAAGTGAGGGAGTGAGGGAGTGGTGAAAGTGACGGCCGCGGTGGGTGGGTGGGTGTGTGCGTATATAGTATGGTCATTTTGCACATTAGTACCTTAGGTTGTTATTAACTTTTCTGTGTCCTTCCACCTCGGCTCCGTAGTTATAGCGATTAGCTGGGACGCCCCTCAGTTAATATTTTAGTTTCCATTCGTCCCTCCACCCGCGCCACCTTGCACAAACCCCCCTCCCCTCTGTTGTCCAATGTATAAGAGAGGCGCCCCGCCGCCAGCGCTAGGGTTTGGCCTCCATTTCTCGCGTGACCTCCAGCGCCCGCCACTGGCCAGAGCTGCGATCCTCTTCGTCCGCGCCACAGCCAGCAGATCCTCACCGCCATGCATGAAGCTGCAGATCCTCACCGTTCGCCGCGCCACACGCCTTGATCAACGGAGTTGCAGATCCTCTCCGTGACGCACCGCCAGATAACCACCGCCGAGCCCGAGCTGCAGATCATCTCCGTCCGCACCACTGCCACGGAGCTGCAGATCCTCTCCGTCCATAGCAGCTTCTGCAGATCCTCTCCGGAGAGCTGGAGAACTGCAGATCATCCATAGCAGCTTCTGCAATGGATCCACGCGGCCGCACCAACTGGACTGCAGCAGCCACATCCCCTTCTCCCCCTGCGATTTCTCAAGAGCAATTAGATAATTGCAGGTGTGTGCTTTGTATATCTAGTGTGTGCTTTGTATATATAGTATGGTCTTTTCATCCATCTAGTGTGCGCTTTGTATATCTGAAATGGTTCATCTAATTCATCTGTAATTCTAAACAAAAAATCTGATTTTTACTAATGCTAGAAATAGATCTGAAAATAGTTCTGTAATTGGTTCACTGATGAATATGATTACTACAGAGTCCAAGATGATGAGAGGGATGATAGGCTACTGATCACAATTAGAGGTTTGTTTAGCACCATTTACTTTGTAATCTATGCTCTTGTCATTGATCTATATTTTCTGGTACTGATGATACATTGTTTGGCATTTGTTAGGACCTGGACATTCAGGATTTGATTCAATTGATACAAACTGCATTTTGGAAATTTGGTTCAAATGAATTACCACCAATTAATGCAGCTAAGAAGCAATGTGGAAGTGCTACCAAGGCCTGCAATTAAGAATTATGTTAGCACAATTACATCAACAAATGTCATTCCTTTGGAGGGTTTAATGGTATGTATATATGTTACGCACATTATTCATATTTTTATCTGTAAGTTACGCACATTACTCACATTTTTATCTAACAAATTCAGGAATTCACCAAGAGTTTACAAGAAAGTTCTGATGCGGTTCCTCATGGATGAACACCTCATGAGACATTGTATTCAAGCCGATCTCAATTGGTTAGTGTAGGTGTGATGCTCAAGTTAGGATCTCCAATAAATCTTGTAGGATGATTCTTCAGGCTGATGGAAAAGCCCAGATCATCCCTCCTGGATGGGCAAAGGTGGTAGAGGCATTTAATCTGAAGGAAGGGGATGTTTGCATGTTCAGTTTTACAGATGAAAGAAAACTACCACCAAGACTCAGACATCAGTGGTTCTACCTTAAGCTTGAGATACTTAAAATTGAAGAGTACTACCCTGTCTTATTAAACCCATTCTTACCATTTATCTGAGTATCTCTTATAACATATTTATGCACATCTTTGTAGGTACAGCCCCACTGAGATTCATGAAAGGAGTCTGATTACTACTAGAGGTGTGATTTTCACCTGCAGATGCTTACTATTATACTTGTTTTACTAGAGTTTTTTTGGGTGATGAATAATGCTTTATTTGTCATGTAGGACCTGGTTTTGCTGGTGAAGAATCCTTTGATAATGAATGCATTTTTGCAAACAAGGTTGATTTGACATTCAATCAAGTTATCCAACTGAGAAGCTATGTTGAAGTGCTACCAAGACCTGATATTAAGGAGTATGTGTGGAAATTGACAGAAGAAAACATCATAGCTTCCTTTGATCATGTTCACTGGAGACCTGGAGAAGGAGAAATGGTTAGTAATGTTTGATCATGTTCACTACTAATGGTTACTGTATGGTATGTTTTGATCATAATTGAAATTTCTTTTCCAGGTTTTTCAAAAGAATTCACAAATACTTATCTTTTGAAGTTTCTAAAGCATCTTATGCTCAAGAGCTCCTGTGCTTGGGGTTTCTAAAGGATCTGAAGTTATTCTTCTTGTTGTGAACAAGCCAACAGTTTCCAAGACTCAGTATTGTAGAATGATGCTAACTGAATCTGGACAAGCAGTTATCTGTTTTGGATGGAAAGATGTTGTCAAAACATTCAGTCTGAAAGAGGGAGATGTCTGCTTGTTCAGTTTCAGGGACACTAGGATTATTCCAGTCAAAATTAGGGATCCAGCTGCGTGGCTCCAGTTGGTGATAATAAAGCTAGATTAGTACTGAATGGGCACAGATAGTGTCGATTAAATGGGCCACATCGTGGGGAAAAGCGATGGGCGATGTTGCATTTAAATGGGCCACATCGTGGGGAAGTGGTGGACGTGGGGCGGTGGTGGGCGTGAGGGCAGCGTTTACATCCCTTTACCTTTAAATAGGAGAAACCTGGCGGTTTACAATTCTTCTGCGAGCTTTTCTTCTATCCCTTGACTTTCGGGTGAGTTCAATTGCATACAGATCTTATTATTCTATTTCATTTAATCGATGCAATCTAATCCTTGTACTACATTTTCAGTCGCATGTTCGAATTTCCTCCTTCGACTTTTCAGCTCTCGGTTCGAATTTGAACTGCTATCTGTGATCAACTGGGTGAATTTTTGTAGGTGAATTAACCGATGTTATTTTGTAGGTGATGGATGGCATGGCGTGTGCTATCGTGATCGACTGGTGACAATTGTGAGATCTAACGAGAGCTAATGGATTTGACATTGTCATTGGCCATGGTTTTAGGCGTGGTGTAGTAAGTTTTACGCTCATTCCTAGTAACATGAGAGCTAATGGATTTGACATTCCTGCTCATTCAAATAGTTTTTGGCAATGGGAACTAAATTATGTTGTTAAAGCTGCGTACATTCCTGCTCATTCAAACAGAGGTTGAACAATTTAGTTCCTGGGAAATGGTTAGTTGCCAAGAGCCCAAGATTCAGAAGATTTGATTTATTCTTACAGAAGGATGAGTCAGCTACACTAATATGTGGCCCTTACTGGAGATCATTAGTTAGAGTTTATGACATTGCTGTGGGTGATGTTGTACATTTCCAATGTACTGATGATCCCTTTGAACCTTTAGAGAACTCATTTGACATAACTGTTCATTCCAACAATGTTGAGAAGGATGCAGTTGAAGAAACTGGTATCACAACAATAACTCATCTTTTTTTCACAATGCATTTTCGAAATAATTAAGGCTAACACATCCTCTCTGATTAGTTGTAGGAGATTTGCCTAGCCCAATAAGAAGTATCCTCTATAGGACAATCTTCTCAGACATCCACTCCATTAGTGAACAGGACATGGCGCAATCTGTTTGGCATTTACAAAGATGTTTTTGTGGAGAAGGAATTTTATGAACCAAAGGATCAGAAACATTTTTGGGTGCACAAGATGGATGATGACAATGTTCACTTCAATGCACTGGTAATTTCCCACAGTTCATATGTTTGACATCTGAAATTATTTTATTTGCATGCAACTAAATCAATTGTGGATATTTATTTGTTTTGGAGACATGCCTCTTGAGGCTATAGATGGGCAGTACCAGGTTTTGGCATTGCTCATCTTTCCAAGGATGGACAGCTGCTAGGAGAAGAACAAGAAGAGTTCATTGACTGCACCTACTCCATTGCCTGGGACATGGGGCATGTGTGTTTTCAGAATGGATGGACTGATTTCACCAATGCTGCTAACATTGGCAATGAAGCACTTCTTTTGATGAAAGTAGAGCCCATGCAAGAGTTTATTGGTCTTAACTTTGTTGAGATCATCAACTAGGGATCATCTACTAGAGATCATCTAAGTAGTGTCCATGAATTTGTGTTTGTATCCAGTGTGTTTGTATCTAGTTGTGGTTGTGTACCCAGTTGTGTTTGTATCCAGCTATTATTGAACTTATATTATATATCAAGTTTGTGTTTTCTGATCCGATTGTGTTTGCTTTTACGAAAATATAGATGCAACAAATCCATACTGCTATTGTGTTAATTTTTCACAATAGCAAGGATAAGTTGTTGCAACAAATTGAATTTTTTTCTACTTGCCACTGCTGTTTTTTAAAATGGATTCAAAAAAGAAACTTCTCTGTATAATTCTTACGATTGCTGTTTTTAAAACACAAAGGCCCAAGTAGGACAAAGTACTCCAACCGTAGGAGAAAGTACTAGGCAAAGGCCCACTCGGCCAAAATATGGGCCAAAATATACTGGAACCGAAGAGGCAGAGAGCGTGGGCGTTGGAATATTATAAGGAGGCAGAAGGGACAACCTCCTCTCTCTCCCATTCGGCGCTTCCCTCTCTCCCACTCGGTTCTCGGTGAGTTCCTATGCGATTCTTTAGTTCTCTCTCTTATCTTTTCTTGAGTTCTCTCTCTAATCTCTTCTTTTCTTTCCATCCATCTGCAGACTCGGCAGATTATCAGTGAGTTCTTGATTCTTTGCAGTTCTTCAGATTTCTTCAGAGTTCTCTCTCTAATCTTTTCTTTTTCTTTCCATCCATCTGCAGACTCGGCAGTTCGTACGGTGAGTTCTAGTTCCTTTGCATTTCTTCAGATTTCTTCAGTTCTCTCTCTAATCTTTTCTTCTGTTGCTTGATTCTTCCAACCTTCTTCACTTCTGTTGCTTTAATCTTTATTTTGCGGTTCTGTCCTAATCCCTCTTTCTTCTTGTAATATTACAGTGACCGTATTTCTTCATTAGGGTTTCTTCTCAGGTAAATCCCTCTTTCTTCTAACTGTTCTTCCTGAATATGTTCCTGATTAGGGTTGCGTTTTCCTGATTAGGTTTTGTCCTTATTATGTTCCTGAATATGTTCCTGATTAGAATGTTCTTCAGTACTGAAATGTGTACATTGTTCTTCAGTACTGTAATATGGTTGCAATGTTTAGGTTCTGTTACTAATTGCTTGCTTAATTTTTAGCAATGGACTGTGTTGTGTGTGGACAACCTGCTCACAAGTGGTAGGACACAGAGGAGGGCAACCGACTTCAGTTGTCATTGTTGATGAGTTTCCATTTGATGGTGTGGTGAGTTTTCACATCCGGACAACAATAGTTTACTTTATGTTGTATTCATCATGTAGGTTGGTAAGTTAACTACATTATGTTATATTCATCCCTGTAGGTTGTTCCATGTTCATTTAGGGAGAGGCGAATGATTTCACTCCTAAGAATTGGTGGTTGCCAAGCGGTGCAATTAGAAACTATGATCTGTACTTGAAGAAGGCATGAAAAGACATTGATTTGTGGTCCTTATTGGGCGTCATTGTGGAGAGTCTCGACATTGGTCTTGGTGATGTCTTGGAATTTGAATATGATCCGGATCCGATTGAGGGTTTGGACAATTTATTCCATGTCACCATTTCCTCAAATGGTGTTGAAAAGTACATCCATGAAGCTCCATGTAAGTTCTTGCTAACAACTACTACTAACTATTTCCTCAACTACTACTAATTTCTTTACATGTACTAGTATTAATTATTTTATTTCTTCTCTTTTGCTTAGTGATTGGAGATGTCCCTTACGGAATAAGAAGCATTACAGACAAGACAATCTTCTCAAACATTCAATCAATCTTTGAGCAGAACATGGCCACCATCTTATTTGCCATCTACAAAGATGTTCATGTGATGGACCATGAGATCATTGAAAGTAATGATGAGAAGAATTTCGGGTACACAAGATGAATGAGGAAAACCAAGCATGGGATGCCTTGGTAAGGCTTAGAGCTAAATCACTATTACATTGTTTCATTCTATGCATGCCTAATGTGTAAAAAATACTAAGCTGCGAAATACATGATTATTGCAGTTCATGCCTATTGAGGTACAAGGCTCTGGTACCCAAGACATGGCATAGCACATCTTTCGAGGAAGGGCAAGACATAGAAGGAGGCGAAGATAACTTCATTGCATGTGCCTACTCCATTAGCAAGGAACATGGAGAAGTCATTTTCACATGAGGTGGAATGACTTCACATTCTTCTTGATGTTGGATGGGCTTCAATGCTTGTGATCAAGATAGAACATATGAGTGATCACCTTGGGCTGAACTTTGTTGACATTGTCAACTAAGGAATCAGTTAGTGACAAGGCTAATTTGGAATCAGTTATTTAACAGATGCTTGTTTAGGTTGTGCTGCAGTTGTTTAAGGAACAATGTCATCAATGTTGTTTTAAGATTTAGTTATTATGTCCTTATTCTGTAAGTTAACTACTAGTGTTTGTATCACTTGTATTGTGCCTGAAATTATATGGTTGTGCTTGTTTTAATGTTGTCAACTATGGATGTGCTTGTTTTATTACTTGTTTCATATTCCTGTTTTGTTGATGTCTAGAAGGCCTTCATTGTTCTGAATTCATAAATATTCAGAGACCATGGGATACTAGACTACATTAGTTCCATAATAGACTACATTAGTTCTACTACTAGTCAACTACTTGTGTAAATTACCAGAGCATTTTGTGCCTAAATTACCAGAGCATTGGACCATTTTGTACATTTATTGAGCATTTTTCATTTATTACATCTATGCACTTTTACACGTCCTTGGAAGTGGGGAAAGTGGGGAAGTGGGGAAGTCTTTGCGGTGCTTGCCCCGTCCGTGTGCTTTCCTATTTAACTTGGTGGTAGTATGGAGTCATTTCTTACGCCTATGTCGAGTTCTTACGCCTATGGTGAGTTCATCTCTTGTTCTTACGAATATTGTTGTTACATTTGTGTACTTACATCGAATGTTTCATGTATGATGCGATCTCTGATTGTACAGAGCACAAGTTATCCTACAGTGATTCGGATCCTTTGCCTCTTTTCATGTCATCCATGAATGAATTTGTGTTCCATATCTTAATACTTCCATTTTTTCATAGGAATGGATGAGATGAGTTGTGTTACATGCGACCAATTGCAAGGTGGCCTCCATTCGGCGTGCGATTTCTTTTGATCGATTATGATGCGGATTTGAAAATGGAGTGGTAAGTTATAACATCGATAATGGATCTCTTGTTTTTATCTGGAAAGGAGGTGTATAATGACAAACATTCCTTTTGTTTTATTTGAGCGGTACCTTGCAAATTCAAGGAACAACTTGAAAAATTTGCAATGTCAAAGAAGCTGGATGGTGGCTACATGCGAGGAGCAGCATGTGTATGACTTCTTCTGGAGAAAGAAGTGTCAAGAACTACCATCTGTGGACCATCTTGGAGTTCCCTTGTTAGGAAATATGATATCCGGCAAGGTGAGGTTGTCTCTTTCGGTATGTGGAGCAGGCCAACAATTTTGATATCACGATTATGCGAATTTGTGGACAATATGAAGGTTGAGAAGCCTATTGTTGCGGATGGAGGTAAACTGTTTCACAATTTTAAGCTGTTTTATGTCATGTTAGTGAATGACTTGCTATGTTAACTAGTTTGCCATTGTTTACTACTTTGAGCAGGTCTTTCTTGTGTGATGCACGAAATTAGAGCTATACTTGAAGACTATTTTCTCAAACATCGGAGAAATTAGTGAGGAGAACATGGCAACCATCAATTATGGTATCTACAAGGTTTTGGCTCTAAAACCAGGGCAAGAACTAGTGAGGAAGAATTCTATGAAAGTGTCAATGAGATGCGTTTATGGTGCACAAGTATAATCGGAAAATGTTGAACTAGATGCTTTGGTAACTATCTACTACTTAATTTCTCACTTTTTTATGCAATGTTTTTAGGACTTAGTTCTTACACAAGTTGTTACTATGCCAATACCTTTACGCAAAAACATTCGAGAAGTTGGATGCCCATGGCAAGGACATTCAAATCATTGGCTAGGGAATTTGATGTGCCCTTTGAAGGATGGTACCACATGGAAGATGAAGATGATAGAATTGCATTCACAATAGGATGGCAGCAATTTAGGGAGGAGGCAAATATAGTAGAGGATCACTTTGTTTGATTGTTGCGGACCAAGGCATGGTCACATCCCTTGATTTTGTGGAGATTGAAGACCCTTGAAGAACATGATTGAAGACCCTTGATTTTATGTTGCTTATTAGAAATTGTGTTTCATTTTAAGTTGTAATGTGTTCTAGTGGACTAGTGTTCGAACAATGCATCTCTTTAATGTTGGTTTGTAAGTTGAACAATGTTTTGTAATGTTGGTTTGTAATGTTGGTTATCAAGTGTTGATCATTTTACATTATTCAAGTGTTGATGCTTTTACATTTATCAAGTGTTGATCGGTTTCTTGATTTTACATTTATCTAGTGTTGATCATTTAATTTTGTGTCTAGAAGGCCTTCATTGTTCTGAATTCATAAATATTCAGACCATGGGCAACTAGACTACAATGTACAATGTTTAGTTTTGCATCTCAATGTTTAGTTTTGCATCTCAATGTTCAATATTTAGTTTTGCATCTCAATGTCTAGTTTTACAATATTCAACTATGATTATGATTATGAATGTTTAAACTATGATTATGATTATGTATAAACTATGTAGTTTATACTAGACTACAATGTAAACTAGCTAGACAATTACTGTTAAAATAAAATATCACTAGCTAGACAACAATGTAAACTAGAAGGGAACAAAGCACAATAATAACACAAGTATAGTATATCTCGATGTATTTTTCATTTTAGTCCTTTAATTTTTTCATTTTAGTCCTTTAATTTTTCATGTCATATTCTGACCCTAGTCTTTCTCTCTTTGACCTTGGCTCTTTTTTTTCGGATACAACGCCTCTCCTCCTCTTCCTCGATCGAGCTCCTCTCCTCCGCGAGATCTGCTCCTCTCCGCCGAGATCCACCATCGCCTCCTCCTCGAGCTCGTCACCACCACCTCTCCCGAGATCCACCACCTCCTCCTCGAGCTCGTCCACCACCACCTCCGTCGAGATCCTCCACCACCTCTCCGTCTATCTCGTCCACCACCACCTCTCCGTCGAGATCCTCCACCACCTCTCCGTCGATCTCGTCCACCACCACCTCTCCGTCGAGATCCTCCACCACCTCTCCGTCGAGATCCTCCACCACCACCTCTCCGTCGAGATCCGCCGCCGCCTAGAGCTCGTCCACCACCTCTCCGTCGAGATCCAAGTCGTGCAATGGGCACTCGTAATGATGATCCACATCGATCTATTCTTCATCGACAAATAACTCGCAATGATGCCGAGGCTGGTTCTTCAGGTTAGGAATTCACCACCTGTTCCTGTTATTACTTGTGCTCTGCTCTGATATGCTATACTTGTGCTCTGCTCTGATATGCTCTGTTCCTCTTCTGTTCCTGTTATTACTTGTGCTCTGATATGCTATACTCTGTTATTACTTGTACTCTGAACTGTTCCTGTTATTACTTGTACTCTGCTTTTTGATGTGCTACGATATCTTTGTACTCTGGCTATTCGATGTGCTCGATATGTACTCTGAACTGTTCCTGTTATTACCTAGTTTGTTTGTTTGAATGTTGGTATAGTAACTAGTATCTTGCTATTGGTTACACAGGAACAAGTTGCTAAGTTTATTCATCTATTTGTACAATGGATAAAACTTGGATGAGTCTTTGCTAGATCCGATTACAGTTTGCAGATGGGGTTAGGGGTTTCATTCAGTTTGCAGCTACAAATTCTGGTTTTAGCCAAAAGATTGTCTGCCCATGCAAACTTTGTTGTAACATCTCTAGGCAAAGTTTAGAAGATGTTGAAGACCATATAATATCTGTAGGATTCATGCCTGGGTATACCATGGGGAATCAGTAGATTGTGCTATTCCTACTGTACAACCCAATGAATCAGTAGAATTGCCTTTAGGAAGTGATGAGATGGATGAGATGATGTTGGGTTCTCGTGATATGTACAACAATAGCTCTTTAGGATCAGATACACAAGTTGACAGTGATGATACTGATGATGACTCTAAAAAGCAGATGAAGGCGATGAAGAAGTGAGGCATTCAAAAAGTTAGTTAATGATGGCGGACAAGAATTATATGCGGGATGTAAAAATTTACAAAGCGCAATTTCTTGTGAAGTTGATGAACATAAAGAACACCGGGGATTAACGAGCTACATTTGAAGATGTGCTGCAGCTATTTAGGGATGTCCTACCAGAGGATACAACTCTCCCTATGAATTTTCATGAATCCAAACAGTACATCAAATCTGTAGGGCTGGGGTATGACACATATGATGCATGCATTAATGACTGCATCATATATAAAGGAGACAATGTCAATGGATCTATCTGTCCAGTATGTAATGCATCCAGATGGAAGATTGTGAAGGAAATTGGTGGTGGCAAAAGATTTAGCAAGGTTGCTCAAAAGGTGGTCAGGCATTTCCCATTGAAGAAGAGAATTAGAAGATTATTCATGTCAAGCAACACAGCCCCACTTATGAGTTGGCATGTTGATGGTAGGATCAAGGATGGTCTTATGAGGCATCCTGGCGATGCACCGACTTGGAAGCATTTTGATGCAAAATATGAGTGGTTCAAGATGAAGCTAGAAATATTAGGTTTGGGCAGCAATGATGGTTTCAATCCATTCGAACTATGAACACATCTTCTGACATCGGCCAATTATCGATTCCATACAATCTTCCGGAGAGTTGCATGAAACAAAACAACTTCATTTTGTCGTTATTATTCTGGTAGGAAGGCACGGGGAAAGACATAGACATTTACTGCGACTAGTTGTTGATGAACCGAAAGTGTTATGGAAGGATGGTCTTTGGACTTTTGATTCTCATGTAGGAAGGAAATTCGTGGTGTATCTTTGCCTTTGCTATGGACAACTAGTGACTGGCTAGGCCGGGGAATTCTTAGTGGAGAGAGTATTGTTGTTTGCTCCCACTGCCTGCTGGGTACATGTTCCAAACGTTTAAAACATGGACACAAAGCATGCTACACAGGTACTAGGATGTTTCTACTGCAGACCACCCATTTAGGAAGGATAAAGACTCATTTGATGGCAATCAAGCAGGGAACCTCCAATTCAGCCATCGGTCATGAGATTTCAGAAATGACAAAAGGCATTCACACCATCTATGGGAAAACACGAAACAACAAAAGTCTAAGAAGAAAAAGAGACAAAGAGATGAAGGGAGGAAGATCATCTTTGGAGGATGTGCACACCGTAGAGTCAACATTCAAGAAGAGAAGCATCTTTTTCCGACTTGAATATTGGGAACATTTCTTTGGTTCGGCATAATTTGGACTCAATGCATATAGAGAAGAATGTGTTTGATAATATTGTTCACACAATTTTACAAGTGGACAACAGTCCAAAGATAATGTGAAAGCAAGATGGATATGAAAAGATTTAAAATCGAACACATCTCCATGTTGATGAAACTCAAGAGAAACCAGACTTGCACGAGCAATGCACTACATGAATTCGGATAATAAGAAGGTATTCTCGGTTGTGAAAAATGCAAGGTTTCCAGAGACTATGCTTCAAACATGGATGGGAAGGTCGTTAGATGAGAAAAAATTAGTTGGGCTAAAACTCATGACGCCACATAATTTTTGAAGATGTATTTCCTTTAGCTATAAGTAGAACCATGCCTCCTGTTGCTCTTCCACTAATTAATCTTAGCAAGTACTTCAAGAAAGTTTGCTCCAAAGTCATAGATCCTCTTGAGATGCAAAAGTTGGAAGAAGAAATTGCTTTGAAACAATGTGTCGACTAGAGCAGATTTTTCCACCATCATTCTTTGATAT
Organism: Avena longiglumis; assembly: GCA_030063025.1. Classification (NCBI taxonomy): domain Eukaryota; kingdom Viridiplantae; phylum Streptophyta; class Magnoliopsida; order Poales; family Poaceae; genus Avena; species Avena longiglumis. The sequence continues at coordinate 454,724,040 of CP125978.1, read as the reverse complement.
AATGGAACATCTTGTCATCCATCTTGCAAGTGAAGTGTTGATAGGTGGACCGGTGCAATTCGAAACATGTGGTCTCAGAGATGTTTGTTGGGAAGTGTAAAGGGATGGTACATACTAGAAGACATCCTGAAGCATCAATAGGTGAGGATATATATTTGATGAGAGCTTGGATTTTTGTGCAAGATATCCGGAAAATTCCAACAAAGAGACAATGCATACTTGATGATAGCACAACTAGCAGTCAGACACTAATATATATTTAAGAACAATTGGAAGACAACTCTCGCATTTCAAGTAGATGAGCTAGATCACATTTCATGGACACAAGCTCAAAGGCATGTGTTGCTTAGTTATCCGAAATTACTAGGTTTGCAAATGAGCATATCACAATGCTACAAGACGAAGGAAAAGTAGAAGAGAAGTTGAAGTTGCTCACCACCAACAATTCACGAAATGGTTTATTGAACATGTGCATTCTTTAATGCATAAAGGAGTTGAACTACCACAAGAAGTTGTTCTACTAGCACAAAAGCCTTTCATGATGGTGAAGAAATACAACTCTACAAGATTAATGGCTATACATTCCACACAAGAAGCCATTCTGCTGGAAAATCTTCCCGGTGTGATGGAGTTTCAACTCTGCAAAGACATTAAGTTATTCAAGAGATCACACATTAGGAGATGGTCAAATTTGTGGCGGGATCCATGAAATAGTTGAATTGAATTATTCAAACACTAGTGTAGTATTATTCAAGTGTGAATGGGTTAAAGATACTGGAATTAGAGTAGATGAATTTGGAATAACTGAAGTCAACTTCAATCATGTAGACAAAGGGGAAATTCTTTCATCTATGCCATTTATACTAGCTAGTCAAGCAAAACAGGTCTACTATTTGCAAGATCCAATTGATAATGAATGGTTTCTTGTTGTGTCTAGGTAATTTGATATAGTTCTATTGTTTCTTTTGTTTGCTGGTTTGATTTTGTTGAACATGGTAATAAAGTTCTATTGTTTCTTCTGCAGGGACTGCTAACATGGACAGTCAGAGAAGTAGGCTAAATGAGGTTAACATGCAACTGATGAAACTTGGTGTGCCACCAACACAGATAGAAATCAAGAGTGGAGAAATTTTACAAGATTTCTTGAGGAAGCAAGGATAAAAGGAATATACAAAGAACCGTGAAGTAAGAATCTAATTTATGCCATTCTAATTTATGCCATTCTAATATGTGATTTATGTGAAAGCATATGAAGCACCTAATTTATGCCATTCTAATATGTGATTTATGTTCTGTCTTAATTTAGAACAACATGATATATGAAGAAATAGATGTGGTAGAAAATGAGGATGAGGATGATGATGGTAGTGAACAGTATGATAGTGATGCTACTACTCATGATGAAAATGAAGAAGGTGATATCAATCAACGATTCTGAAGGTTAGTTTTAGGTTGCCTTCTCCTCTTGTTAATTTAGGCGGTTTATTTGAATATTGTGAAATGGATGACACATTGGTTAATTTAAATACTTGTTACATGACAACAACAGAAGTCGTGAGAGGGCCCACTAAGTTGAAAAGATTCGGAAAGAGTATGATCCAAGAAACAAGATCGGTTTGGAATTTATGACAAAGGCCAACCTTGTGGGTTCAAAACTTGCAGGCTCACAAATTTCATTGCTTCTTTAGTTAAGGAAAAGAAATTTCTTTGGCGCTACCAATTGGAGCAAAGTTCTGAATATGAAAAAGATAAGCTATGGAAGGCAGTTAAGGTAAAATCTCTTAAATAAACTGGATTGTAGTTACGAACTATGTTTTTGCTGCAAATTACTAATGTTGCCTAGCAGTAAACACTTTTGCGATTTCTTTGAAATACCAGATTGTTACAAGTCTTTGGGTGTTGATATACGCTAGAAAGAAGTGGAAAGATTACAAGTGCTATTTGAAGAGAAAATTTTACAAGGATGAGTTGTCACTCAAAAGCAACATTGCCAATGGATGCAAATCCGAGGATACCTCTGCTCGATGGGTTTGGCTATGTAAATTTTGGAGAACACCAAAGTCTAAGGTATACTAAAGTAGCAATCTTTGGATATACTATTTTTCAACCTGCTTGTGCTAATTCATACTATAGGCATTAATGTATAATTTCTTTTGTAATGTAGGCATTAAGTATGAAGAACAAAGAGGCGAAATTGTCAAGCAAATGCAGTTCATACATTTGGTACTAGAAGTTTTGCGATGTACAGAACAAGAAGTAAGTTAATTGTGGATTTGTTGCATACTTGAATATCTAAAATTTTCAAAGATCAAAGTATGATAGTTTTCCATGAATTTCAGGAAATAAAGAAGGAGCAAAATATCCGAGCTCAACTTACGTAATTACACATACAAATAAGGATGGGAAACCGGTTGATGAATTTTGTAAGAAAAAGATTGTAAGTAATAATGTAGTATATATTGAATTTTGTCATGTCCACATACATATTATATATTGAAAACTCAATAAAGCTACGAGCTACAATTACGAGCTATCAATACTTCAATAAACTGAATTCATGTTTGTAATGTTGCAAACATGGATTCAATGTTGTAACTTCTTTTGTTTATCTTGATTTGAGTCAATCTTGCAAATATCCATTACATGTTCCTCATTCTTTGTAATGTTGCAACAGGAAGAGATAAATGTGAAGTTTGTGGACAACCCAAACTTGATACATGAGGAAGCAAATGAGGAAGATTTTTATTCAACATTGTTCCCAAAGGCTAAGAAGTCAAGTAATCATGGATTAGGGCTCCTTTGTTGGTGGAAAGAAACGGTGAGAAGTGGCCAGCTCTATCTGCTCTACATGATGTTACAGAAAACAAAAATCTCGGGGGTGTTGTAGAAGCTTGTAGAAACTCGGTCAAGTTTGGTAGATAGAAGTGATAAGCTAGAAGAAATCTTGTCGGATGATGGAGCTATTTCAAACATCAGAAGAGAATCAAAGAACATATTGAAGAACCTCTTGTTGAAGAAGCGGAAGGATTTGACAAGATGAAGAACGATGGTCGAGGAGGAGAAAAGCGTTAGATGACAAGAAAAGGAAAAGGCAAAGGGTAGAAGAAAAGATTGGAAATGAAGTTAATCTTGCGAAGAATGAAACTGCTGAGGTAAAATAACTCGCTTGTACATGTGTCAATAAGAAATCCTTGTCGTGTGTTTTTCTTATGCGTTGTAACTCTTCGACTAGGAATTTAACTAAATGCAGGTTGCTATGATAAAGAAAATTAAACTAGAGAAAGCTCAAGAGATGAAGAAGACAAACATTTGCAGAACCATCCCAAAGCCCAGAATAAGTAGAGGAATGGAAGTTGTCTTGACTTCACCAAATTCTTCTAACCTTGCAGCTCTTGGAACAATTCAAACTGCAGATATAAATGCAGTTGGTTTAGATGGAGATCCACTAAGTGATTATGTGGAGGTCATGGTCAACATTGTCTACCGTGATACAACCATACTGCCTAGACCACTTGGGAGAATGACAAGGATGGGAAATGCGCAAGCTAAGTGCATTCCATGGCCAAGGAATCATGTTAGTATTTCTTAAACTTTGTATGAAAAAATCTGCTCCTACTCGGTCAAGGTGCTCCTACAGATTTCTTAAATATGTGCAGGTTACATTAAGAGATTTATATGAAAAAATCTGCAAAACAAAATTAATAGACAAAGCTCGGTCAAGGTACCGGAGCCGAGGAGCTAATAAGAAATCTGCTCCCTCTTGAGCGGGCATGTGCGATATGATTATAGAACTCAAGGTTATCACTCGGCGGTATTGTTTATGCTTCTCCTACTAACATATTGACTCGGCGAATGCGGTGCACAAGGAACAACTCTTGAAGCAAATCCTGCTGCTTTGTTTATGCTACACTTTCTACGCTAACCACGAGTCTCAAATGAATGAAAAGGTATGTTACATATCACATACGCTCCGAGAATATCTTAAGCTGTTTCATGTACTAATACATGAAAAATGTGCAACTCTGGATGAACCAGTCGACAAAGTAACTATGGAGGAACCGGTCATGATCCGGCAAAAGGTAGAGTGAAGAAACCAAATTCGAAACCCGAAACAAGCAGTACTTGCTCACATACGCTAACACAGAGTCTCAAATGCATGAAAAGGTATGTTAGATGTACTGCTTCTGCTCCAGCAATATCTGAACTGTTTCATGTACTAATACATGGAAAAATGTGCAGCTTGTGGATGAACCAGTCATGAGCCAGGAAACAAAGATCAAGAAACCAAGATCAAAAGTACGAAGCAAGCTGCCTCCTGCTATAGCTACAACAGATTCACAATTACGAGACAAGGCAAATTCTGATTGTAAACTATTACAGTTGATCAGAATATTACACTGACAACACTATAAACTAAAAAATGTGCAGATTCTGGATGAACCAGACATGAGCCAGGCAAAAGTTAGAGAAAAGAAACCAAGATCAAGAGTACAGAAGCAATATGCTTCTCCTGCTGCTACAGATTCAGTACCACACAAGGTAAGTAAACTCCTAAACTAGTCTGAACAATGCATACTACTGTTGAACTAGCTGCTCCTTTTGTTGAAAATGTTGAACTGCTGAACTAGCTTCTCCTTCTGTTTGATCCTTCTGTTGAACTAGCTGCTCCTTCTGTTGAACTAGCTGCTCCTTCTGCTCCTTTTGTTGAACTGTTGAACTCAGACAAATCTTAACAATGCAGACTGATGATATTGCATGGTCTCAAACTCAGACAGCTCAGACAAGGGATTGCCAAACAGCTGATGATATTGCATGGTCTCAGTTGTAAGATATGGCTGTGAACAATGGTTGTGGGATATGACTGTAAGATATGGCTGTGAACAAATGTAAGATATGACTGTAAAATATGACTGTAAGATATGACTATAATGTGGTTTGTAATGTTACTGTAAGATATGACTATAATGTGGTTTGTAATATATGTGGTTTGTAATATATGTTAGCCATCACATGCGGGCCACTGTAATATGACTGTAAGATATGACTGTAATATGCTGCTACAGATATGTCACTGTAGTACACATTTGCTTTTGGCTAGGTTTTAGAGGCAGGCACTATGGATAGTGCCTTAAAAAGCTGGTTTTTTGAGGCACTATGGATAGTGCCTCAAAAAGCTAGGTTTTAGAGGCACTATGGATAGTGCCTCAAAAAGCTGGATTTTAGAGGCACTATGGATAGTGCCTTAAAAAGCTGGTTTTTTGAGGCACTATGGATAGTGCCTCAAAAAGTTGGGTTTTAGAGGCACTATGGATAGTGCCTCAAAAAGCTGGTTTTTTGAGGCACTATGGAAAGTTGGGTTTTAGAGGCACTATGGATAGTGCCTCAAAAAGCTGGTTTTAGAGGCACTCTAATTTGTGCCTTAAGTTGGTTTTTGAGGCACTAGTCATAGTGCCTCAATTGGCTAGGATTTAGAGGCATTAGTCATAGTGCCTCAATTAACTATGATTAGAGGCACTTTTTAAAACTGCCTCAAAAAACTTTTACCTACACGACCGTCCCCGGCACTTTTTTTAGTGCCTCAAAAACTTAATTGTGGCACTAATTTAACTATTGGAGGCACTTTAGAGTGGCTCTAAATACTGTACCTGCCATAGTGACAGGTGCTTTTCATTTTTGGGGATTAGCAGTGTTGCTGCCTGTACGTACGTAGGTGACCGCTGCCCTACCAGAGATGTTGACGTGGACAATTTAATTGGTCGGGCTATAGATTGCTCAGCATCGGATTGTTCATCGTTGTATTGTTGCTGTTGGTACGCTCGTAGCTGTTTCTGTATGAGAAGACGGCGATCAATCACGACATATCGCTCGAGGCTTTTCCAGAAGCGTTTGAGTTTTCTTTTTCGCGGGAGATTTGGCATGCGATTCGCCGGATCCGGGGCGCTGCCGCTGAGACCATTGGAGCCTCTCCCTCCCTTGGGTTTTTGCTGTTGGTTGGCGGCACGCACGGGTACGAGTACGACCCGGCCAACCGGCCGGCCCCAAACTTCTTGCGCCGTAGTACGTGTTCGTTTGTCATCTCATCCTCGACCTTTCGGAAGGAATATTTGCATGCCGCTACCGGTGATGAACGATTGATGACCCATCCACGATATGGAGGATGATGGTGGTGGCTTTTCGATCGATCATGGATGCGTCACGCGCTGGTTGGGTGCTTCCCGTGGCTCCGTCGCTCTCAGCGACCACCGCCCCGATTCGATCCGTTTCGACGATCTACGGCATGCTACGCCGATATCACCAAAACACTGTTTGATCATTCGTTCGTTTCATCGCGGCCGCACGCCAACACCATTCGTGCTCTTTCGTTTGGTATTTTAAGTCTCGCGCGGATAACTAGCTTGCTAATTTAAAAATAAAATATAAATAATATAGTATAAAAATATATTATTAAAAACTTTAGAGGTTATATTTTTTAATGATATAACTTTTCTGATATACAAATTATATTTTGTTGGTTAAATTAACAACCTAGTTATGCGTGTATGACCTATAATCTCAAACAGAGAGAGTACGTAAGATAGTAACAACGACGTTAGTGCCTAATAAGCTATGTATGAGGCCATGAGCAAGCAGTATTTTGGAAACGGGGGGTTTCTGCTTTCCGGTGATTCCGATGGCGTACGCAATGATTGTTAGAAATAATGGGCTAATCCATTTAGACCCATGTGTATTTCAGATTTTTTCTAAATCTTAAAGCCCAGATTTATGGCAGTCCTGCCAGTTCATATGTGTTTGAGCCCATATTTATGGCAGCTCACATGGGAGTGGAGTGGGAGCTAAAGTTTAGTCTCACATGAAAAGTTGAAGGAGAGTTGCACCACCTTATAAGGTGGAGTGTTGCACCACTTTGTAAGTGAGTGGCAATAAGAGAGATACGCGCGCGCTCCTCCTCCGACACTGTCCGCTCGGGAAAATTTTGAGCCGAGCCGAACTTTATTTTGCTGCTCAGGGTGAGATTTTGACAGATGTGTCAAACGGTTAGCTTTTTCGGGTCGCTCCCAGTGGGCTACTGTAACCGACCCGAACGTGCGCAACGTGGACTTGGCCCACGTTCGTCTCCGTTATGGTTTCCTGAGCCGCTCTATATAAAGTTCTGCGCGGCTACCGCCACAAGACACCGAAAACCAATCTAAGGTTTTACCATCCTCTCTGCTTGCGCCGTCACCGTAGTCTACTCTATTCCGCTTGCCGACGTGCACGCCGGCGGTCGGGAGAGCAGGTCTCCGGAACCACTCGTCTTTTTGATCCTGTACGGAGATGACGAATAAGGTTTTTGAGAAGCGCTCGGCGCGACTGTTCAAGTTCGTCATCACGGTGTATCTTTCCGGTCGTCAAGCCGGACCTCGTGCATATTGTCTTCAACGCCCCCAAACGCTGCCACCAACAGTGACTTCATCGGCAACCGATCAATACGTATATTGTCATCATATCGGTTGCTTTACTATATGGTTGTTAGTGCGTATGCTCTACTGTTTATGTTTATCAATACAGCTAGTATGTTAGGTTCACGTGATTGTAGTTGTTGCTGTCATGATTTATATTCAGAAATTAATCGTGAAAATTATGACTAATATTCCAATAACAACGATGATATCGGACCGGTCGGTAATGTTTTTGGCCAAAAGATCGACGACGGCGACACGTTGGAGTCCCATCGCTTGCTTGTCGCAGGTTCGGCATTTGATTGGCCGGAGCGACACGGTTTGTTCAATCAGTTAATCGAGACGAGACGGATGGGACGGGAGCCGTGCTCCGCCGGGCAGCAGCGCAAACCTTTGGCGGCATGCATTAGACCAATTGCCCACCATGCGCACTACCTCGAGCGAGACTTTGCCTGCTGCTCGCCGTGTGTATTAGTCAAGGGGTAGGATCTTAATTAACGCGAGCAGTTTACTGAAGTAGCTAGATCGTATATGACGTGGTTTCCCACTCCATTTCTTACATGGTGTTCTAGCTAGCCAGCCCCAGGCCACTTTTCACCCAGTGAGAGAGCAAAACAAGTACTCACTCTGTTTGGAATTATAAGTTCCGCGCGAATAACTAGGTTGTTAATTTTAACAATAAAATATAAATAATATAGCATAAAAATTATACTATTACAAACTTTAGAGATTATATTTTCTAATGGTATAACTTTTATGATATATAAGTTATATTTTGTTGGTCAAATTAACAATCTAGATATACGCGTAGGACCTATATCCCGAACAGAGAAAGTACTAGCAAAGCAGGCAGATATGGTGCCGGTCGCTTCATAGCAAAGTCAAAGTTATCTCGGCACGCGCTAACTAAAGGCCTACTATCATCAAAGCACGTAACTTTATATTTTAAGAATGCGTAAGCACGCGTAACTTTTGTTTTTTTGCAGAAAGCTCGCGTAACTTTTTTGAGAACCACCAAAACTCAAACCACTGTCGAGAAACTTCTTTACAAAATGGAAGCATTCGTTATCCCATCATCCTCTGTGTTGAAATTCGTACAACCAATTGTAATATTAGCGCTAGCAAATCCTAATCAAAATATAGTGACAGGTAGTCTATCACGCCAATGAGTCGACACCTGGCAGCCGATGCTGGATTACGGCGCCGGGGGGGGAGGGGGGGGGGCGAGGATGTCGTCGGGCAGAGTTGTCGTGCCATACATGTATTTTCTAAAATTCTGAACAAGTCAGGTTATTGACATGATATAAATAACCTTTTCACAAAAAAAATCAAAGTCTAAACTTGATACACAACATCAAAATAGAAAATTAATTTGTTGTAGCATAGAGATAATGGGCCAAATTCAAAGCTCAACTTTCATTTTGCATTACTCATTGTCAGATTTATATATTTTTTCTTGATCTGTGTTATGACTTTCGAGTTGAAAATTTGTAGCATTTTAGATAAGAGTACTATCTATGCAAAGATTTGTTTGCAGATTTTTTGAAAAAAAAATTGAGGCTGTCAATTGAAGTTGGGTGCATCCACTAGTAAAAAAAGCTTATTAGTGGCGTTCGGAAAAAGTGGTTAGTGACGTTCAACCGGCATGCTCTCAGGCCACTGGTAACTGTTAGTGGTGGCGTGTGAACGTCACCGGTACGAAGTTAGTGGTGGCATTTGTGAGATCCTGACGCATGGCTTAATAGGATTGATAGTATATCAATACCAACAAATTGAAATTTCTTTTTTGAAAGCTTATCTGAAAAGAACTCTAAGCTTAAGCGTTCTTGGCCTAGAGTAATTTGAGGATGGGTGACCGATCGAAAAGTGGGTACCGGGTGCGCACGAGTGAGGACAAAGTCTTGTAAAAGACTAGTGTTGGTCTATAGGGTTAGTCTAAAGATCCTATTGAGCTGCCAGGAGTGACAGCCGCCGATCCGGAGAGGCCAGGGTGTTACAAGTGGTATCAAATCCGATCCTCGCGGTTACACGGGCGTGTGCGGGTCAGTGACAGACATGTGGCGCATGGCGTGTGTGGCCCGGAGTGAACACGGCATGGCACATGCGCTGGCACTGTACGCACAGACGTATGCCAAGAGGGGACGTTCCTGGCTTGTGGTTGATCGACGAGGGCGTCGATCTTCTAAGGGTGGGTGTATGTGAGACCCTGGCGCATGGATTAATATGATTGATAGTATACCCATACTAACAAGTTGCAACTTCTTTTCCGAAAGCTCATTTGAAAATAACTCTAAGGTTAAGCGTGCTGGGCCTAGAGCAATATGAGGATAGGTGACTGACCGGGAAGTGGGTGCCGGGTGCGCACGAGTTAGGACAAAGGGCGCAGAAAATACTAGTGTTGGTCTGTGGGGTTAGTCTAGAGATCCTATTGACCTGCCATGAGTGACAGCCGTCGGTCCAGAGAGGCCAGGGTGTTACAGCATTCCACAATCCCGAACGCTATTGATAAATCTTTAGAGGTGCAAAAAAAGGTAGGCCCAGCCCACTCATAGTGGGATCTCAACCCTAGATCTGGCCAGTGCTAGCTCGGTTCACCGACGGGAGGCGCATGGGAGGCGGACGACGAATGTTGCTCGTTCGTGGGGAGGCAACTATAAGCCATGTTCTCGTGTTGACCGGCGAGAGACAAGGAGGAGGCGGCTAGGGAACCGGGAGAGTTTGACATGCTAGGTGGGAATCGATGATGTGCGTCGGCGGTAACCAAGGGTCGTGATAGCGGGCAGGAGAGGTGGTGGAGACGGCGAAGAACCACGCCGGAGATGGGAGGGCTTCGCCCGAGGCATTGCCACCAAAGTGACAAGAAACAGAGGGACGTGTGTCAAGGACAAGGTTGGGCGATGCTACGAACATATGGCGAGGAGAGGAGGCCACGGCTCTAGCAGGAGAGAAAGAGGCGAGAGAAAGATGAGGTGTTAGATACATGCAAAGTGCCCAAGGTAAGGGGTAGACAGTGTGACCGGGTGTGAGGGGGCTTGGGTTTAGGCCCGACGAGTTACCAGTGGCATGTGCAAATAAATGCCACTAGTAATTTGGGTCCAAGCGATCCTCTAAAAGGATCTTCTATGGCTATATATAGCCACACCAAATCCTTAATCAAATCTTTTATGGCTGAGACATCCAAATCAATCATATCCAAAATACGTGGTGGCGTTTAAATTATAGTAACACCACTAGTGGTCTAGGGAGTGGTGGCGTTGGATATATTTGAACGCCACCATTATGTTTGTCCTGATTGGCTCCGTGAGTCCGTCTTAGTGATGGGACTTCTCGTGAACACCACTAGTACGAATTAGTGGTGGCATTCGGGTTTTTTCAGACGCCTTTAGTATTTTTTCCTAGCCGGAGTTATGACATGCTACTATTAAAATAACCGCTATAAGGATTTTTTTTACCGGATTTCTTTGTTTCACTGGATACTTTTGCATTCGATGTCTGGTTCGGTCCATGTGGCGCCAATGCCATGGTCCGTGGATATGTATCTGACTGGTTTGCCTGTTCGACCTCACAAATGGTCGAGTTTGTTTTTCGCCTTCTATGAACCCGGTGTGTTGTGCTTCTGCAACCAGATCGGTGGGAAGAGGGAAAGTGCATGCATGGTTAAAAAAACAGAAGTATAGAATCATGCTACTTCTGGGTTTTAGTTTGAGAAATGCGCACTATATATCATTCTCTGCCACAACCCGACACCAAGAGCTCTTTTTTTGAAATGGGGATAAAATTCTGGCCCCGCATGAATCAACCATCGGAATAAAAGCATCAAAAAACATCTATCCTTTTTTTTCTTTTCTGCGAGTAAGCATCTATCCATTTTGAATCATATTAATGTACCGCCAGCCAGCATGGTTGTACTCGGTGGCGAACCTTGGAGAGAAATTAAGGGGATGCAAGATGCTAATTAAACCCATTTAATTGCTATAACTATTGATAATCATCATTAGTTTAGTCTTAACAGCCTACTAGTTGGAGAATTTGCAAAAATGTTGGGGGTGGGGGTGGGGGGTGGGGGGGCATGGCCAGTTTGGCCTCCATGAAGGCCTGCCACTACTCCCTCCGTTTAGAAATATAATACATTTTAGCTTTGTGAAACGAACATATTTAGATGCTTTTAGTGTATAGGTTCACTCCGAATGTATACACAAAAGTAATCTAGATACATTCATTTCACAAAGCTAAAATGTCTTATAATTCTAGACGGAGGGAGTAGATCCAAAGTCCACATGCACTAAGCGTAACTATTAGGTTAAAAGGATTTGTATCGACCATATTGGTGTGGTTAATTAGGAGGGATAGCTTCTCCATGTGTAAGAATATATCTTGTTTGCCAAAAGTAGGCACTCTTTTTTATAAAGTAAGCTTATTGTCTAGGATATCATAAATAATTTGCAGCAATAGTAACTTAAGAGTGGAAGTGAAACTTGTCGCAACGCAATGCAAAGTTGAAGGAGTATAAATGCATGTGGCTTTGGTGGATTTACAGTAGGCAAGATAGACACGGTAAATATTCTTCATTATCTTGCAAAGCTAGTTGATGTGAAGGTTTTCCTAATCTATTTTTATCTCAGCAAACTTTTAAGCTTTCGATGAACATCAAACCTTCATCCATCATCTAAACCTTACTTGATGTATGGAGTAACTTAGAAAATAAAAGATTTACTGATATTTCTCTAAAATCATAGATGTTTGAAAGAGTGTTTTTTTGGCATAGTAGTATGCAAATAGAAGTGAGGCTTTCAAATATTCCAAACAAATGAAAATTGGCAAAAATAAATAGTGTTTACTATATCTTGTGTTTTAATGGACATGTAATGCTTTGCTCGTCCATAAAAAAAGGAATACGCATACAACTACGCGTACACCCAATTTTTTTGGTGGATATACAATACTCATTTCATTCAGAAATATAAGACACGACTAAGTTTATAAATATACGGAGTGAATATACACTATATAGTATTGTGATTTTCTTTTCAATCTTTTTATATGTTTAAATATTTTAGATATATATTACAAAGAAAATATTCGAATTTATATACTGGATCAACTATGCAAAATTAAACACTCCTTCCGTCTTGTCTACATCAGTGGTAGAACTTGACCGGGATTAACGAGAGGGCTAAGAACATCAATCATGCTTACCTTAAGGAATTATGAATCCTTGAAAATGTACAAAGATCATGTCGAAATTTATAGCAATCTCTTGATGATCTAACTCTAAATCACCAAATAGAATGAAACCTCAGTCACTTTTCCTTGTAAAAATAGAAGTTCAAAATTTCCCCACTTTTCATATGCAAATGCAAATGCACAAATTCCTTACTCTACCATTTCGTGTCCTAATTCCTTGGGGTGTTACAGTCTATACCCTCCATGAGCACATTCTTCACTGCCCAATCAAGAATGTCGTAGAGTTGACCGTACTTGACATGCACGAACCTGAAGGATGTCTCTACTTCATCATTGGAGTCGGAGTTCCCACACTGGATCTTGTTGCTGAGATGGCTGCTAGGGAGGCCCTCCTCCAATTCCACACATTATGGCCATAGATGAAGTAGCGAGTCGGGCTCTACCTTCCCTATAAAGAAAGTTTTAATACACCATGAGGATCTTAGGATCCCACTGTCGAGGAGACTGCATTAATTTTGAGAACGTCATTCATGCTTAAACTTATAGTGATCCTTAAGATTTTATCCTAATAATTATATGATTTTAAAGAATTTTCTTAAGTAGGGGGGCCATGGCCCCCCTTGGTCCTAGAGGAGCTCTTATACTATCGTACATGTAGCAAGCCTACAATATGAAAAGAGGCCCATGCATGAGGATTGAGAAATATAACAATGCAACCTATTCGTAAGTTTGCTTCCTTAAAATACCGAAGGTAGATATGTATTTGAAGTGTTTTATGAGAGAGTGATCATTTCGCGGTTGACTTGAAATTAGCTGATTCCATTCAGAACACAGAGCCTTTCGATTTGTAATAGGAGTAGAATCAAATTCGACTTAACAATACTTATTTCCAAGTCGTATTAAAATAATAGCAAAATAGGAGTTTTAGTTTCTATTCCCTCAGTCCCATAATATAAAATGATATTACAACCAATAAATCTCTGGCTCCTGAGCTCCAGCACTCCGTTCATTTTAAAAATTCAAAAATCATGTTTACAAGTTTCCTAAAGAAATGGAAATAAATTCTAGGTATAGTCAATGTTGTATCCTACAAGCATGCAAATCGCAACCAGAAGTCTTTATATTATGGGCAGCAGAAATGACAAAGTCTCATAAATTTGGAGATTTGAAAATATACATACTTATATCTGTCATTTTTGTGTAGCTCATAATACAAAGTATTGAAATTGATATTTTACACGCTTATAGGATACATTGTTGGCTACATCGTATATTTTTACAAATTTTAGAACTCAGAAATATGATTTTAATTTTTTTTAAAGAAAACGAGATCACCTGTGCCCATGTGTACCAAATACACTCATAACATTTTATATTATGGGACAAAGGAACTACCATTTAATTGCCTCACCCACAATCAGAGATACCGGCGTGCAGAGATACGGGATCAAGAAAGCGTGATTTTTCCCATCTTACGACAGAAAAGAATGTGGTTCGTGATTTTGGTATGGCTTGGTTCTCCCTCTCGTGAATCTACAGATTTTAGGAGTTTCAGTAAGGACAGGAAACATGTGGTGTTTCGGAAGCATGTGAATGCCTTTCTTTGTTGCCGCAAGCAAACGTCTGAATAAGCACACGATGCGAAACCCGCTACTGTTTGTGCTACAAAATGACTTGCACAGATGCCAAATGAGCATGTTGTCTAGTGGTGGAAGCAAAAGTTTGCTTGTTCTCACTCACCTGGGTCGAATCAGGAGACACCTACATGTGAATTACCAGAAGAATCAAACATCAAGTATACCAGAAAACAAATATTTGTGGCACAAGCAGGGTTTGCCATCTGAACTCTGAAGTCTGAACACAAATATATGACACATCACACAAAGCAGCGGAGCCAAATGCAACAGCAGAAGCATACCAGTGCTAGAAGTAGCATACGACTTAAACCCATGCTAGATAATCATCCCTTAGCATACACAAGACACTTTGACAGAGATTCAGCACCGGCCGCCATGTCAATGCTTTCCATGAGTAAAACGATATGATCCCGCCTGACCCATCAGAAAATCACCACTTTACAAGACACAGCAGGAAGGAGCTATCAGGTTTCAGGCAACAAATTCCATTACAAACCGCACATAATGCTTTTTACACTGCCAGTGTAGCTTGCAACACCAAAGAAAACAATTGACCACAGTTACAAATCTGGACGGCAAGCAGGAAACAACCTGTCTCAGACCAAAACATCTGGATCCGGCATACCAGTTAAAAATCTGACAAACATGCCAGACTTGCTAACTCCCTAGTTAACTTACCCTTGACAGCATAAATCAAGTTAACCCTAAGAACATATCCAAAATCTACTGGTTTAATCCGATCATCCAGTACCAACAAACAAAGAAAACAATACTCTTGATTGGTGCTAATACCAAGTTCTCACTGGTAACTGGCTGCTGAACAGTAGTAGCTGATCCAGTCTATTCAACTGCTTTCACTGTCTCCATCCCTACAAATAACATGAATCAGACCTTGTTAGATATTGGGTCTTCCCAATCATAGGATGGAACGTCACCCCTGCAGTCATCCCAAGTTCCCTTCTTTTCTTCTACAACCAAAAAGCAATGGTAATTCTCACTATTTTTTTTGCATAACTACACTATGCATTTGTAAGGGTAGGAATGTACAAAGAAAATTTACAAAATCTGTACTCTAAACGACAATTCTATATACACAGGTGAGAGGCATCTCTGTATAACCCCCGGAGGGTGAAATGCACCTATGTTTGCATTGATCCAAATGACCAGGCATTCTAGTCATGATCCCACACCAAACATTTGCACAATAGCTCAGTTTGCATCATTCTACAGCTTGGCTCCGATAGTATCGTTTGCTGCCAGTAATCCTTGCGACAAAAACACAGGCCAGCACTGCTTGATGCTCCAGATGAGAAAACTAAGCATGCAAACATTTTGCTGGTTTCCATGAGAGAAATTAACCATCTTGATCTCAACTGTTCCTATCCACCAGGCTCTTGTGGTTCATGGGTTTGTGTATTTCGTTTCCATGGTTTCTCTTTAGAAAGAGAATCACGAGGAACATATACATATCCTTT
Source organism: Avena longiglumis (assembly GCA_030063025.1). NCBI lineage: Eukaryota > Viridiplantae > Streptophyta > Magnoliopsida > Poales > Poaceae > Avena > Avena longiglumis. The sequence goes on along the minus strand of CP125978.1, from coordinate 454,708,305 downwards.
TGGAAGGCGTTGGTTCTGTGTAGATGCTTGATCAGATGTCATAACAAGCTCCTTTTGAAAGGTTTCTGTCTGCTGCAAAATCATGTGTAGTGCATTAGCATGGTGTCAGAAATAATCGACTAACTGGAAAGAAGAGTACAAACCTTCTTATCTTTTATTTTCTGTTTTCCATCTTCCAATTTCTGTAGCGCACTCACTGATCTTTGTGGAAGTTGCTTGCCAGCAAGTGGTCCCCTCTCACTCAACTTCCGTTTGAAAGATATCAGTGTCCTGGAGCTGTCAGCTGTGTTTCCCTCAGCATCTCCATTATTAAGAAAACCTGACGGTATTCTTCCCAGAAATACTGCTATCCACCGTGACATCGTCAGATCTTTGCACGGTTCCACTGTATGATCTATTATTAACAGAAGTGGTGGCAGATTCTGAACTAGCTCCAGGTGTAAGGTAGGAGAAAACAACAGTATCCTTTGTTTTCGCGAGTATGTCATGGTCACACAAAACTGTCTCTCTCTGGCAAAATAAATAACACAGTAAATAAGACTATAGCAATGAATAAAAAATCATCATGACAATCTATTATCAACAAAAGATCCAAAATATTTGAGTACGCTTTATAGTGATGAATGAAAACAAAACTGGAAGGATATTCATAAGTGTGAACATTTACATGCACAAAACCTAATATGACAATAGGCGCTGAAGCCATGACCGAGGGTGAATGTGACTGGACTTTCCTTTCCCAGTAAGTACTTAGTTACCAGGCTGGCTGACTATGCCAAATATAATCCAATCTGATCACCTTAATTCAACGAACTTCTAACAATTAAAGTTTAGATTTTAAAACCAGTAGAAATGGAGTAAACGACCACCAAAATATAATCAATTTAATTCAACTAATCCTACTGCTAATGATTAAAGGTCGGATCTAAAACACACACAACACCGCACCCCCTTTTCCCCGCCACCAACCATACGCATGACTGCAGAACTGAAAGGTAGCACAGGCCGCATGTCCATCAAAATCTCGTGAATTGAGCAGCTGGGTACATGTTTGAAATAAATTGGAAACAGCGTATGATAATATTTTACTAAAATTAGAAGAAAAAAGAATCAGTTCAGGAGAAAAGATGAGTCAATTGATTTGGCGAAGAGTGAGAAATAGCACGAGAAGAGGGCAGAGGGAAGGCAGAAGGCGTCGCGGTGCTAAGAGAGGAGAGACGAAGAGACAAGGTTCTTGGGCGATCCAGGCTTCTGCTTTTCAGTTAGCTCCTTTTCGAAGTGACAAATCATGAATCCAAATCGGAGTAAGAATATACAGCATATTTTCTTACTACGTAGATCATCAAACACTTAAAGGATTGCATAGTTATGTGCACAGAAGATCCAGACTAACTAAAAAGGGAAAAAAAGAGCATACTGTACAGACAACCCTGATTTTCGTAACTGAAAAATCACAAATCACGGATCTGAATCGTTGATTTAGCAAATTGTGAATATGGTAACTATGGTTGGAACGACTAGAGAGATGACGAATGAGACCTTGGGCAAATCAGCAAAAGCTCTTTTCCACAGACAGCTGCAGCTTGAGATATAGCTCCCACTTAGTCTGCTTCTCCTCTCAAGGGTGCAAGCACTGCATGGAGCAGGCGCCAAACGCGTCAAACTGGTCGAGCTTGTGGAAACTAATGGAGACTGTGCCGATGTTCGTTCAGTTCAGGAGGGGACCTGGCATGGTCATGTGGTAGGATGCAGGAGGTGCATTGCAGGCTCACTTGGGGATGGCTACGAGCGGCCAGTGTACAAGACGCCGAATCCGGTAAGGTGCTGGACCAGGGGCGGACAACAGGTGTGGCGGGTGATGCCAGAGCAGAAGAATGGGAAGACACGGGTCCACCAGAGGAGGTGTATTTCCAGGGCATTGTGGCACAAAAAAGGGCAGAGTAAGTCCCCGCTCTGGTGACTTCAGTAGGGACTGAAATGACCTTGCGACGGATGTAGCAGCCGTTGCTGCAAAACAGTTCATGAGACTGGCATCTTGGGGAATCGAGGTGGTTGCTGTGGATGTAGCGGGGGTGGCAACGGATGGGGTGGGAACGCATTTGGTGGTGGTGGCTGCGGAAGTGGCGGTGCTTTTGTTGGAGGACCGTGAGATCCTTCTTCAGAACAGCGTGGTTTGTTGACAAGGCCTCAATCCGGTTCCTAACGTGGAATAAAGGCTCTGAGACTTGGAGAACTTCTGCTTAATTCATTGCTTGATTCGAAGAGTTGCACAATGGCTCTTCAATAAGTGGCTCACTTTCGCGCAAGACGCAAACTCTCTATTTTCCTCAGTGAACTAATCTTGCCTAATATGATAACTCTCTCCGTAACTTATATCCGTCTCCTAACGTTATGTGATTCCTGCCTATTAAGACATGCTAAATATGGCGCGGAACAATATCGTTCAATAAATTCCAACACAACACCATCGAAGAGAACACAAGACGTATAAGGTTGCAAACTTTTTGATAAAAGTACAACAACAAAATCTAACAAGACACATGTTATCTCATAACTTAGTATTGAGGTATTATTTCCAACTATTCTTGTAAAGAAAAAAGAAAGGATTCATCATCCATACAAAAAAAATAGATATAGCTTCAAGATGCACTTCAATTTTCAAGGCACCAAGCGAAGTAGAATTGGCCGGACATACCTTCACCTTCTCTCTCTTAATTACCCTCTCACACAAGAGGCGTAACTTTTCCAACTCAACCTGCAAATGATATGATAATGCCTCAATTGTCATTTAACCAATGTTCGCTGAAAAGGAACGACATTCCCTAGACACATCTTGTATCATAACATAGATGTCTCAAGAAGGCTAGTGCATCAATTTGGATGAATCATGTAGAACACAAAACACAGGTTGGTTAGCTACAAGTCCAGGGTGCAGCACCATAAATTGAGCTAGCAGGTGCGTCTCACCGGCTAATATGTTTCAGTTATCTTTCAAAAGCACTCTGATAAGAGAGAAACAATGAGAAGGGTTGGTGGGGGGTGCTTTGGTGCTTGACATGAAGCACCAACCGCTTCTAGTAAGGTTGATTATTCACAGCTTAGCTGCAATTACTACATAGAAAATAATGGAAGATCAAAACAATAATATAGTTCCTGTATCCAGCTCATTAGTATGTTCCAGTAATAGAACGGTACGCTGATATGATGTTACGAAGTTCTATCAAGCAGATACAATCAATCCGCAACAAAATCCTCTCTGAAAGAAGCTTTTACTTTGTTCTTAATTGATAGAGTAGTCTTTTAGTGTTCATCTAAATGCAGTTGAGAAACAATAAATATGTATCAGGTAAACTAACCCTCGTCCTTTTCAAGCTATTGAGTTCCTCAGGTCCATACTGCCAGGCGTCAGTCTGCGTGAATTTCAAAGAGCAAAATAAGATATTGAAAATAGCTGTACCGGGCGCAGGATTGCTATAAATAACAGATATGCCCCTGGTGGTTCATGTTCACAGGAAAAAATATGCATAAACAATCAAAGAATATGCCAGCAAGCCTGCAAATTGGATACATAATTATACTAACCCTTGCACAAGCACATTGTTTGACCTCACTATGGTAACACCATGTTTAAGCTATCAATTCGCTATTCATGTGCTGCAAGGGACCAAGTTCACTCCCTATTTCTTATTTATAGTGATATATGGTTAATAATTAACTAGTCGTACGTGCAAAAGAAAGAAATGATTGCTCCAAAATAATCTTGATGCTGCACATACCTCTTTCTGCTCGGTGCTGTGTTTGCCACAGTATGCTTTGTGTTGCAATGTAGTCCCAAATCCTTTAATGTTCATGTAGAAACCAGCATCTCTAGCACAAGAAGGATGAAAAGTGGTCTGGCAGTCCTCACTATTGCACTGCACAGCGGAGAGAGAAACTTATCAAAACTAAGTATCTGGTCTTCATCATGTTCTAACTTACACAAACAGGCACAGGTGATACCTTGAGGCACACACCAACTTTGTTGATGCAGACACAACAAGTTTCTTTCTCCTTTACAAGGGTTTCCTGATAGATGCATTAAATAGCCAAATATTAAGATGGTGCAGTATAACATGATATGAGAACACTGACGAATAACAACAGCTTCTAATTATATACACTAAAATCAAAGAGGAGGTTCTATTTATTTCTGAAAATGAACAAACAGATTTTGACTATATGAACAAGAAAACAACAGAGGAAGTTCAATCTACTCTTGAAAATGAAAAGTAGAAAGAACTGCAATGCTGTACAGAGAAGAGTACCATTCCGTTCACTGGATTATCTTGCCCTCTCATGTACTTGGTCTCCAACAACCACTAAGAAAATATTAGAAAAAAAGTTAAACTCAATCTCATATGAAAACAGAAGGTGAAAAAGATTTAAGTACCTCGGCACAGAAGGCATGAATCCACTGGTCATCTATAGTCTTTCTAAAAGCACCAGACGTTCCATGGCACAGAGCACATCTTACCAGGGATATGTCTTTGTCATTGCAGTCAGATTGATCACTAGAGCTAACAGCTTCTGATGAAATATCTTCGCAGAGTTCACATTTCCATGGGCCAGTAGATATCCCTAGATTTCTATAGCAATCTATGTGGACAGCAGCCTGTTGAACAGGTCAAAGTTAATAACATAATGGAGCATAATACCTCAAAACTCAACAGAATCCAAAGCACCTTGCATCTGGAGCAGACAAATATTCTGTTCAACACAGATTCGCTCCATGAGCAGACATCACAGTAGAGTGCATTTTCTTTTGAGAAAATTGGCATACGGAAAGTGCCGAAGTTAGTAACTGGTGAAACTTTGCTGTTGGATGGCTTTGATGGATCCTTGGGCCGTGGCAGTGAAGGAGTCCGCTGGGCAACTCTTGAAGATCCAGCGCCAAATTTTGGAGAACTCTACAAGGTCATAGGAAATAAGATACATATCCTCTCAACAGAAATCATTTGTTAATTGACCAATAAAAATACAGCAAGAAACCTCTTGAATAGCAGGCACTACATCATCATTTGCATCTTTTCTCACAGTGGAGTTACGTGAGGAGGCTGCAACAGCAGCTGAAGCTGCAGCTAGTACAGCCTGAGCTTCTTTATGTCTCTTCTCCTTTCTGCCACGTTTCTTAGCTTCTCTAACGTCACGGAGAAAATGATTGACAAGGATGAAGTCCCATTTTCTTTTACTGAAAACATCCAATTCTCGAGAAAGATTCTGAACAACCTTTACTATTAAATCTTCTGCATGAGTCAAACTTAATGATTCAGAAAAATAAACACAACAGCTTCATTATATAGGGACAGGTTTCTTTGACAGTGTTGACATGAAGGCCATTGACGTAAGATGAGCAACACAGGAATGGACAAGGTTTAATTAATCTGAAAAATCGCTAGCAGAAGAGTAAGGGATACAAAGAATACATAAACCGAGGAAAACTTACCATATCTATGCTTCAGAACCATAGCATTGTCAAGCAGCCTAGCTTGTAAAAACACCATTTCTCCTTCTACTTCATCATCAGGTGAATGATCAAGAATTTCCAAAGATTTTGCCTTAGAAATTTGATCTGCAACATCAATTTCTGTTGTTTCCATAAGTTCTATTGATGAATCCGCAGGCCTTTTCTCATCGGAAGAACATAACTGTCCTTCTAGTAACATTTGACCCAAGAAAACAGATTCAGTTAAAGCATGACGAGTAAATTTTCATTAAGAAAAATAAAGGTGACAACAATACAGATTGAAACTAGGTACTAATTTTTTGGATAAAGTATTAATAAATTACCAGAGTGATACTGTGCCTGCTTATTCTGCTTAAAAGTACGGTCCCAAAGATAAGCAATCTTTTCCTTGATAAATGGATGGATGTAAGAATGAGAATCATCAAAGCTGCATGAAGCAAATAAAGGGGTCAACAACAACCCGATGAAAATAGGAGGACCTTTGTTCATGCAAAAAAAGTGGTTTGAAACTAAATAAAGATGGGTAAATATCCAGAGCTGAAATAGGCCAAAACACAATTAGCTGGACAATTTACCTGAAAAAGGGTTGTCCACTAATGTGATCCATATTACAATCACGATGATTGCATACACCATTTTCATCTGAATTCGACCCATGTTTAGCATTATCACCCCAAGAAGAGGTTTTATCCAATGAAGATACACACTCCTCCACTTCCGAGCCAAATTCAGCCTCTGTCAAGTCATTATTTTTCCTTCCAAGTGATGTAGCTGTTCATAACATACTGTAAGAAACTAGAAAAATGCCACACATTTACGTGAATAATTCTGTAATAAATAATTGTTAGCTAAAACATACTCCACATCTACTAAAAGAAAATATTGTAATGTATATATGGCAATCCTTTCTGTGTGAATAAGAGTTAAGTCTTCCATCTAGGTCCATAAAAATAAGCAATATTTAAGAATTTCTATACAAAATTCCTTTCTAGCGAGTCGAGTTCTGCTGATTTGAGGATTTCTATAGCTTCGATTTATGCTTCATTTCACCTTTCTTATTACAAATAATGATACGGAAGAATGGCATCAGAAGAAATGGTAACTTTTAGTTGGTATAGCTATTTTTTTCTTGAACCAGGAAAATTGCAACAGATTGTAGCACCTGCATGGCAAGTAATAACAGGGAAGAACTTGATTTTGTCCAATAGAAAACAAATAAAGACACCAAACATAGCCTTAAACACCCACATATATAAATGTAGAACAGCACTGTCATGACCATTGCAGCATTGCAAGGAATAATTGTACTGACCTTGTAAGTTGTAACCCAGTTAACAACTTACGAGTAGTGAACTAGTAAAATCTAATATAATTCAAAAGTATACCAAAAGAGAATGAGAAATGCATACTTCAAAATTTTCAACCATCAAAACGCCTTTTGCTTAGAAAACAAGGATACCAGGCAAGGGAAGCTTGCTACTTTCACAAAGTTGGCAGCCACTTCACTACAATACAAGCAGGCAAGCTAGAACAGAGCATTCAGAGCTGGTGCAGCACTATAGAGAAAATGTTGTGAAGTTCTTTTGAGGCTGGCATATCAGACCGGGTCACACCATAAATAAGGATGTCTAACTGGTAGGTTTTGTTGAAATGGTATGTTGCGATTTTCTCATTTGGTTTGTTGAATGAACAATTAACCAAAAGAAAACTGAGGTACCAATGGCCAATACAAAAGATCACAGAAGGATAAGACAGCAAACAATAAAAATGCTCTCTAGAGTATATAGATCATGCAGAAGGCAGTGAGAACTCTGGAGTAGTGGCTCAAAAGATTTTTACCTTCAAGTTGATTTAGTATCTCCATGGAAGTACCAAATACTTTATTGCCAGAGATGCTGTTTGGTATCTGTCACAAGGATGGGAATCAAAACTGCATCCATAATTAAAGATTGTTTCCTTAAGACCATAAATAATGACAGCACAGCGACCTATTAGCGAAGGTAACCTGGAGCTCACAACCTTAGCAGAACAGGGAGACACAAACAATGATGACAGAACAAAATCTAAAGGTTATCTGTTAGCTATCATCTCAGTTGAACTATTTGCAGTACAAATTAAGAAGACACCTAAAGCTGATGCAGCAGGAAGAGACAGAGGAAAGCTAAAGATTCCATCCACTTACTAGCAAGTGGCAAAATTGTGAAATTTGTACATTTAAGGGCCAATCCATTTGTGAAAGCTAATAGAATATTCGTCTACCATTTTACTGCTGAATTTCGGATAATATACTTTTCATTTAGCACAAAGTAGGTCCCTGCAATCGTACACAATCGGTCACAGCAAACAGCATACATATATATAACCTTAGGCCTTGACACCTGACCTTGTGGAGTCTGGAAGAAATCCCATCAGAGCTACTAAGGACATCTCTTCCCTCAACAGATTCTCTTATTCCCATTTACTATACTTTGTCCAACAACCTAAAGCTAGCAAGAATGTAGATATGCATGCAGAAATATAGTCAATGAAGGTGCTTGCTAAATTATGACGCCAGCCGCCAGTTATTCAGGAAAAAAATCAGAGAAAATATCTACACGCTGATATTTAATGCTTCAAACCAGTTCAGAGGTAACAAACAAGCAAAGCTTCACGGAATACTGAAAAGTGTGTATCGCATACCAATTTTTCATGCACTTCCTTTGAAGTATCCTCGCTTTCGACTGGGGACAGATTTCTAGTAGATTCTTTCGCAAAATCATCAGTAGGGAAATGCTCTTGATTAGCACTTCCTTTAGCAATATTCTTTTTTCCATTTTCCATAGTAGGTCCAGTTGCACATATTGCCTTCTCTTCTTTCAGAATTTTGGCATTAGATCTTGGTGGTGGGAGTTTCGGTATGGTAGAAACCGACATCTCAACTGCTGCTTCTTTGTCCACAGGGACGAATGAACTCTTCACATTGACACTATTTGTACCCTCAGACCCATCTAACTTGTCCTCATGTACCACCTCTGAGCTCCCTTTAAGAGGGATTGCTTCAACAGCTGGTATATGTGCAGACTTTTGAAGCCACCTGATGATTTTCAACTTCAAACCATGGGAAAAGGTCGTAGTTTCACCCTGAAAATCAGAGGATTAGCAAAACTAGCTCGGAAATCAATTAGTAATGCTAGACATAAGCTATGTCCAAGAGTACCACGAGAGCAGCTTCCAACGACGCTGAAGAAATACCCACTTCCGATGCTATATCATTCACACTAACATCCCCTCTGTCAATTAGCTGCAAATACAGTAGGCATTAAAGTTTTTTCTTGACAAAGGTTAAGCAGCAAATGCCTGAGTAACAACTTGATTCTCAATCAGCAGCAGTTACCTTTTTGAGCACCATAGCAACATCACCAGAGTTTCTCACAAGATTACCAACTGAGGGATGATCAGTATCCATTTCCATACTTCGGGTTGCTTGAGTACCTAAACTTCTAACAGTATGGGGCAAAGCACCATGCTCCATCGTCTCCACTTTGATAAGGTTACCAGGGTTAAAGCTACTGGTTTCATAGTTCATGGATCTATCCTTGTTCTTGCGTGTGAATCTCAGTTTTGGGATCTTTCCGATGCCAAGATTTGCATCATTTGGCCTCAATTCTCTAGGACTCTGCCCAGATGCATTATTACTTTTCTCCAGAGTGTTGGCATACCTAACTGAAGAATGCTTTGAGCAAAACGCTCTCAGCTCGACCTGCAAAACAAACATGAAAAATGAACAACAAGAACTTACATAAGGGTGTGGCAACAGCTTGAAGATAATGATCTCACATTAGGATTTCCAGATTTTCCCCATATCTCCATTTGGTGCTTGCTATCTCGTGCACATATAGGATGGAAGGCAGCCCGGCATGACCCTGAAAATCATGTGGAGCTTAGCATTAATAACCAATAAAAGTGGGGGAAACTCTGCACAATAGATATTAGCTGAAAACTAATATTTTTATCATGGCTATATATAACATAGGTGGCACTAGTTATAACTGGCACAAAAGTTGAGGAAAAATGACAAAGATAACTGAACATGTTCTTTTTCATATAATATACTGTATCACATATGAACAGCTTTTAGGACACACTTTTAGTATATAATTCAATGCTTAATCTATCTTGAGCGTCCATTTTAAACGAAATATGTCAAACAGAGCTCAGGCCATCGCAATATTGTACAGAATGTTAATTTTGTGTGGCCATAAGAAAGTAACACAGAAAACACAAGATGATAACAAGTACCACAGGAAAATAATGGTCAATCGCATAGCCAAGGAAATCAATCAACATAAAAATAGGATTCCTTTTGTGTGGTCATGAGAAAAAAACACAGAAAACAATGTCAATTACTTAGGGCACCACTGAGGTCAAGGGAAACCTTACTAAAAGGCTGCATCTACTCGAGCATCATGGGTTACTCAGGTAAGCAAATCGATCAAAACACAAGACAATAACAAGGTATCATAGGGCACCACTGACGTCAAGGAAAATCTTACTCTAAAAGACTGCATCTACTCGATCACTACAGCACATGTACTGCAAGCCAAGCCGGAGTTTCGAGACGTAGCACCAGTGAACATAACATCTCATGCAAAACACAGCAGTCATGCATAACGCACCATTTTAGGTGATGAAGGTGGCATTCAGACCTACCGACTTAACTAAGAAGTTACTACTTACTACAGAAAAAATTTCACTCCACATAGGAGGAAGGATAGCAATACACTGAAGATATACAAACCGAATCAAGTATTACGACGCCTATCGCTAGACCGCCATTCATATTGGGTAACCAAATCCCATATAACCATCTTCACGTGGCTCCACCTAATATCCCAAGAATCCTGGCCCTTCTGGCCTTTTGTAACTCGTATAATAGCAAACCTAGAAGGACAAACTGGGTCCAGTGGTAGGCTATTTGAGCGTAGAAACAAGGCAAACCCAAAATTCACAAGAAACAACAAAAAATATGCAGTGCATCCCTACAGTCTAACATAAGACAAAGCTCACTAGTGCTGTCTCAAGACAGTAGCAACATGTCATACACACATACAAGAGAAATGAATATGTATGTACTCCCATTCCATAACTGAACTAAAACCATGGCAAGAATTCTGGAAAGGAGGGAGTATTTTATAATGTCAATCAACACGTAATTTAAAATCCACACATATGAATTGAATTTAAACCTGGTTCCAAGATTTGTCATTGCATTACTCTTGGCAGGTAACTATTCACAAATTTTAACTCAAAGTGTATGATATTCCAAACTCAAAAATAAGGTGGGTAAAATATCACCCAATGAAAACACAATATCATAGACATTTCACAATAGAATGTAGAAAAATGAGATCTTAAGCCAGATTAAACTTGATTTCACAAACATGGAAGGATATAAATGATTTGCCATACAGCCAAAAATTCAAATTTAACTAGTGTAGACTTATTTGTCTTGCATGGAAAAATGCTACTCTATTAAATTCCATATGGTACATAATAGCTACATGCGTTGTCGACCAAATGCCACCATGTTATGTGTTCCACAAAATACACCACATGTTGCAATGTAAAGCACTAACTTCGTACACCACCCATTACAATGTGTTCTACTATGTGGAGTAGCTATGGAAGCCGTCCATGCGGAAGAGGGATTGTTTCCTATGGAAAGTTGCTGCTAGAAAAGAGTTATACTACCCACTATTTCAGCAAGCATTTTGTGCTACAACCTGGTACAGAAGCATGCGGATACAAACAGAATTCTACACCTAACTTTGAGCAATTAGCTCTTAAGGCACACCTGAATGTATTACATGACTTTTTGTTAGAATATGAGGATAATATCTGTTGGATATATCTTCCATTATAGAAGTAAAACTTGAATTCAAAAAAATAAAAGGCAAAGCTTAATACCAAAACTGAGGTGGGTTGTGTTGTTTGTTCAAAAAAGGTAGGCTTGTTGCCTATTAGTTCCAAAAAGGAAAAAATAGGCCCGGTGGAAAAAAAAAGAAAAATAGGTAGGAAGAATTACCTATTTTGATTTATAAATTTTGCAGGAAATTAATATATATTGCTAAATATAATGATATAACATAGGACTGCAGTTCTCAAGCAATACAGTCTGCATTACAATGATCTAGTAACCTTAAGAATTATGTTCAGTGAACCCAAGCTCAAATTGTGATAACTGAGACAAGTAGAAGTACATACCATGGCTACATCGAATGCACACGCCACGCTTAACCTTGCATATAGTGCACACCATTTTCATTGGATTCTCTTGTACACCACCAACATTAGTAACAGGCTCCATTGAGTCCATGTCCTCCACAAGAACCTCTGGTCTCCAAAGACTACAAAACAAGTGCAGAAATTGCAGATTGCCTCCATCTGCAGTTCGATTAGGCTCCACTTTTGCAGGTTTTAGAGCCCCTTTCCCCTTTGAGCATAGCACACAAGGCATTGACAGGGTGCTGCTTGCAATTTTCTTTGATAACAGCCCTGCCGACTCCACATACTTGCACCAAGCGCACAGCCACTGGCCCTCTGGCATGACATGCAAACCATAACACTTCTGGTGCATGGAAACCTTGCAGTTGCTACAGCGAAGCATCCTATTAGACACCATGTCACTCTCTCCCAAACAGCAAACATCGCACATCGACCCAGCTTGAGCTCCCAAGCGTGGAAGCAGCACAAGCTGCTCTAGCCCAGCATCCACACCTAAGAGCTTCCTCTTCTTGTTTGGCCTTTCGGTAGTGAGCACAACTTCGCTGCCTTGCTCCTAGCAACCAATTGAGCGATGTTCCTGCCTCCTCCTCAGATACAGGTGACACGGTGCCACCGCTGCTACTACCTTGCTCCACTTCCAATGGCCACTCCTCCCGCTGCGCAACCGCCTCATGCATACGCTGTTCTATGCTCTGGTCGCTGCGGTCTCTGGTACAGACCAGCTGCTGCACGACCACGTCATGTATGCCCTGCTCAACGCTTATGTTGCTGACAAAATCCACGCTCTGCCCACTGCGTTCCTTGTTACTGACGACCTCTTCGCCGCCCACACCCAAATACGAGCTGGTTTCAGCGACAGCCACATCATACGTCTCCGCTACAAGCTCCTCGCTGCTGCTGCCAGGAAATGGTATGACGACACATGAATCGAGCTCCCCGTAGCTGAAGGGGAACTTTGGCATTAGCATCTCAATATCATTCAGGGTCACAGGCCGGAAATACGCCTCAAAGTGCTCCCAGGCGCCCTTCTTCCCGGAGGGCGCCACGGGGAGCTTGGGCGGATGCTCCTCGGCGGCGGCGTCCGGAGGCTCGAGCTTCTTGTGCTTCTTCCGCCTGTCGCTGGGCCCTGCCCAGCTAACGAGCCGCGCGGGCAGCGTGGGCACCCTGGACGCCGTCTCCTCCTCGAACGGCGTCCGCAGGGACAGCGCCTTCCTGGCCTGCGCGTACGGGTCGAACCCGGGCCGAGGCCGCCCCTCCAGCGCGCCCTCGGCGCCATGCCCCGGCGCTCATGACGCCTCGGCAGGGGAGGGGCGCATCGCCGCCGGGGTCCGCGGAGGAGACGCCCACCTCGGGGGGAGGCCTACGGCGAGGGGCGAGGGCCGCGGGCGGGGCGGGGCGGAGCTAGGGTTAGGGTTTCGTTCCGACCCGGAGTTCAGTCCGTCTTGTGTGCCCCTGTGCTCGAATGTTTTTTTCCTCCGGCCGGTTTCTTCGCCTAGGTTTCGGATCCGATGGGAGGGAGAAGAGAAAGGGGGGAAGGAGGGGCCAGGCGTAGTATGCGTCTCGCTCTCACCGCGTCGGGACACGGGGTTCGGTTTTGTATAAACCAAAAAATACACGTAGGCTCCGCGCCTAGCGTTTCGTGTAAGAAAAGCGAGGCAAAAGTGTAAACGGAACGAGCAAAAACTGGGAAACTTCTTTGGGCCAGCTAGTGCCATTACAAGCTTCCAACTTTTGCCAATTCACCCGTGAGGATGCAACAAGAAAAAAAAATACAATCGTACCATTGAGCAAATTTGGAAACAAATTGAATGGCAAATCGCCGGATCACAAGTTGATGATCTGAAAATTGGGGATCTGGTCATTTTTTGCAAACATATAAACTATACGAAAGAACACCACCAGAGAACACGAGGAAAAATAATGCATTTGCATTGTTGAGAGTGGAATTAGCGGTTGTTAAGAGGTTGGTTGGGGAATATGGTATCGAAATGTTCACATCTCACGAGCTCTCACTTAGAGCATCTCTAACAGTACCCTTAAACCTGTAACCCTCAAAAGCAGTTTGAGGACCAAGAAAATGCAAAGTTGAAGACCCAAAACAGCCGATGCACATCAGTGCCCTCAAACCAACCCTCAAAACAGAATCTATGCCCCGACCTTCAAACCTTCAAAACAGGATTTTGTCAAAAATGACAGCAACATACAATATTTGCAAATGGATATTAGAAAAACACAATCATGAAACACACATATCATGAAACAAACTTGCAGTTGATTATAAATGATGCATGGTTCATAATTTTACATCACATAATCAACATCTTGTCCTTGCAAAAGATCATCATCACCATCACAATGGTGACCCAAGCGAAGTTGTCCACGCCTTAAATCGCCACCGCTCATCGGAGACTCACCTCGGAGAGTAGGCGGCCACCACCACCACTGCGATAGCCTCTTCCTCTCACGATGTCCTTGGTCTCCTTCCACCATGACAATTGGTCTTCATCCATGTCCTTTTTAGACATCATGATGTGCTCCTTCTCTAGGTCATGATCTCTTTCCATGCCTTTGCTTCCTTGAGCTTGATCATCCTCTCCTCCAATTCGGCCTTCAGTTTGGCATCTTCCCTAGCTTCCATTTGTGCAAGCTTCACCTCTTTCTTTCTCTCGGTGATAATGAGCTTTGTCTCCAATGCCTTCAATGTCAAAGTCTCCTTTGCCTTGATCATTTGATCAAGCTTGTCCTCCTTTGTGATGCATCCGCTTCCAACTTCAACCTTTCCTTGGCCTTCTTGGATCCCTCGGGCTTGCCACGGTTCCTTCCTTCATCCTCTCTATCTTCCATATTCCGATTTCTTAGGTGCGGATTCTTGATCCCTTACTTTCCACTTGTCAAGATCCTTAAGCAATGCCCAACAATGCTTGAAGGGAAAATGTTTTCCCTTGGAACCGGCCATGTCCTTGTACCGCAAGTTGGCATATGTCTCCTACAATATGCATAACATGATCACAATCGGAAGCATAGCATGATCACAACCAAGTGCATAATGTAAAAATAGGCATGAACCAAAGATCGAGGTTGAGTATACTCACATAGTCGGTCTCAGCGGTGCCACTTGGTGGGCGTTAATCACTTAGTCCATAGCCGCACTCCATGAGTACAAGGAGCTTTATCACCTCCCATCATCCTTGAAGTGACCAGTAAGAACGATGGACCAAGTTGTCGGTCTTGGGCTTGAGCTTACAATACTTGTCCTCGATCTGTTGCCAATAGCGTTTCTCGGTTTCATCCGTGCCATGAAACGCATCCATCCCAATTTCAGACCAAGCACGAACCAAAAGAATATCTTCAACATCGGTGTAGTTCGACGGCGGAGGATGGGCGTGAACACCCCTTCCTCTTGAGTGGTTTCAAACGCCGCCTCATTGATCTCGGTCACCTCTTCCTCCTCCTCCTCTTACTCCTCAACATCAAATTGAGCAGATCGGGGAGGAGCCCCAATGTTCACCTCGGCATCTTGGAGCATTCCCATGTAAGAAGCAGTTGGGGCCGACATTTTGTGGCATCCCGCAAAAACCACTACTAGAAAATCGCGTTAAATTTGTGCATTGCATCATCATGACCGCATGCTCATGTCATCATGCCACATTGCATTTGAGCATCGTCATCATCTTGCATGTGCTTGTATAAAACTATTTTCAGAAAAACCGGTTCTTGTTTTCTAAACGCCCCGTCTTTATTCAAACGCAAACCCGGATCGCCGGAATATTTTGTTTTGACTAAATATGTTTTGCAAACGGTCCGTTTAAACAAATAAAATATTGCATTATTTTAGTGGGGCAGTCGAGCAGGCCGTCGGCCGAACGACCACCCCGTACAAACAGATCGGTCCACCCGTTTTCTTTTCCTACCAACCTATCTACCCATCCCTCGCCACATCACCCTCCAACCCGTCGCGCCACCTCACCTCCTCTCCCCACCCAATCGAGATCTGCCACTTGGCCTCCCTCTCTCTCTCACCCCACTCCCCACACACACACCCTGCCACTCCTCTCTCCTCTCTCTCCTGTTCTGTCCCCGGCCCCCTGGGACCCTACCTGTCCCCGATCCCCACCTGCCCCCACCCCGCGTCCCCTTCCTCGAGAACCTCCCACCTCTCTGCTCACCCCGGCGCCCGCTCACGCCTCCTCCTTCTCCTCCCTCACCCCCTCCCCACCTCCCTCTCCAGCGAGCCCACCTCCACGGCCTGCTTTCGTCCTGCGCCACCTCCCTTGCCCTAGCCCGCCTCCACCTCAGCCGTTCGCCATGCCCGCCCCTCGAGCCCGGCTTCCACGTCGCCCTCATGCCGCCTCTCGGAAGCCGAGCTTCCTCGCGCGCCGCATGTCGCCGCTTCCCTCGCTCAGTAGTCATCACCGCCTCCGATCGCCCGTCGCCTCCACCTCGCGCCTGGCCGCCATTCTCCGCGCGCGCCGCAAAACTCAGCGCCCGCCTCGGCCGTGCTCGCGCCGCCCGACCGTCTCGGCCGCCGCGCCTCTCTGCTCCGCCCGCCACGTCCTCCTTCCTCATGCGGCCGACCCCGCCGCTGCGGCGCCGCCTCGGCCAGCCTTGCCAGACCCCACAGCGCCCGCAGCGCGTCCATCGCCGTCACACGGCCTTCGCCGCCGCCGTCGGGATCTCCGTTCCCAACCTCCCGAGAATCTCGTCCCCGGCGCCCGTCCCTAGCTCGAGCTCGGCCACGTCGTCCCAGCCCGCCTCATGGCGTCTGCGTGTGGTGCTCTTTTTGGTGGTGTTGGAGGCTTGTTGAGTCCTTGAGATGGACCGGAAGGATAAGATGAAGCCGCGTCGCGACTACCTGACTTTGTTCGGTGGCCGTGAGATGCAGCGGGAGAACCAAGAGGTCGGCGACATGGAAGCCAAAGCGATGGCGCTTGACCCTCAAGTTCTCCTTCATGTCTGCAAGTTCGACCGAACCCAAATGGCGCCTGTTCCAAGATCTTCGTCATGGACCGGCCAAAGATCTCCCTCGCGGACACCAAGACCTTCGCGCGGAACCCCAAGGCTTTCGATGTGGAACCACAAGGTATACTACTGCGCCAGACCGTCGAAGCCACGTTCGCCTCATGAACCCGAACCGAACGAAGGCGCCCGGTCGCCGGCGCATGCCAAGTACTTCACCCGGATGAGACAAGTACTACTTCCGATGCAGCGGACCGACAAGACCTTCACGGCGCCAAGAACGGCACCGACCGAGCGAATCCGATGCGGCCGACCCAAGTCGCCGTCCGGAGCGACAAGATCTACCCGATATCCGAGAACGATCCCGAGCGAAGCGTTAATCGAACCCGAACCGAGGCCGGACCCCGAACCGGAACCCCAAGATCGCGAACCTAATGTGTGAACCCCTTCCCGAAACCCTATTTTATAATATAATACAACATGTCGCATATTAAATGTTCATGCATGCATATTGTCGTGTGGTTTGGGGGCCTTATGCCGATTCACCTAATAATTAAATATGGGGCCCATATGCGGGCAAATCCAGTCTCATATTGGCCTCATTTAAATTCATGTGAAGCGTGCTATCTTTTGCCTTGCTAAAACAACATTAAATTGCGGGTAGCTAAACAACATGAACCACTAATATATTGTCGGTACCCCGGTTCCACTTAATATGACCTAATCGCATCGCACCCTTGCCATGTCATGCATCATACATGCATCATGCCGATCTTCTGCCGTTGTATTAAATATTGCATCCGGTGTTTATTCTAGTGTTTTGCTTCTTCACGGATAAGGCCGTTGAGTTGATGTGAAGCCCGATCTTGGATGAACCTTGGCAATGTTTTCGGTGACATCTCCCCCTTTCTACCTATCTTACATTTATAGTATTTATTCCCTCCTGTTGATCTTTTGCTATCTGTGTTGCGATGCTCTAGATTCGTTCCCTGGATATTCCCTGCAGCCTCATATTGCCTTGGACACATCCTATTTCCTGTTGTTTGGTAGCTAGTTGGACTTGCGCGTCGTAGTCGCTTGCTCAAGTGCTGTTGCGTGTCGTCCAGTGCCACAGTTGTTGATGTATTGCCGCATGTTGATGTTGGAGATGATCATAGTTTTACTTATCGCTCACTTTAATTCCTGTTTAACAACTAAAATTGAAGTAAGCAGAGGCATCGGTGGGTGATAGATAATATTTGGTTTCCGACCGCCCACTTGTGTCCGTGGGACCAGTACTTGATACATTCCTTGATTTATCGCGCTATCCACATCCGGAGGATTATGGGACCCCTGAGCGAGCTTGATTGATCTTATTTCTTGGGGCCACAAACTAGTTTGAGGTTTTATTTACTATCTGTGCTTATGCCATGCTACTCGTATTTACGATTGTGCGAGGAGCTTTGTACACCTGAGGTCGGCGGCTCAGTGTGCCATTGCTAGACCCCCAGGACCACCGCTGCCCGGGCGTCCTTGCCCGGCCTGACCGCCACCGCCGTCGTCGGGATCTCCGTTCCCAACCTCCGCCGAAGCTTCGTCCTACCGGCGCCCGTCCCTGCTTCGAGCTCGACCGCACGTCGTCCCGGCCAGCCTCATAGCGTCTCTGCGTGTGGCTGCTCTTTTTGGTGGTGTTGGAGGGCTTGTTGAGTCCTTGAGATGGACCAGAAGGATAAGATGAAGCCGCGTCGCGACTACCCTGACTTTGTTGGTGGCCGTGGTCTGGCCGGGAGAACCAAGAGAGGTCGGCGACATGGAAACCAAAAGCGATGGCGACCCTCAAGTTCTCCTTCATGTCAACAAGTTCATCGACACCGAAACCAAATGGCGCCCTGTTCCAAGATCTTCGTCATGGACCAGCAAGATCTCCCTCGCGGACACCAAGACCTTCGCCGCGGAACCCCCAAGGCTTTCGATGTGGAACCACAAGGTATACTACGCGGCCCCGAAGCCGGTCGAAAGCGCCACGTTAAGCCTCATGAACCCCAAGACCGAACGAAGGCGCCCGGTCGCCGGCAAGCGGCATGCCAAATACTTCACCCCGGATGAGACAAGTACTACTTCCCGATGCGGACCGACAAGACCTTCACGGCGCCAAGAAGCGGCATCGACGAGCGAATCCGATCACGGCCACGACCCAAGTCGCCGTCCGGAGCGACAAGATCTACCCCGATATCCGAGCGATCCCGAGCGAGAGCGTTATCGAACACGAACCACGAGGCCGGACCCGAACCGGAACCCCAAGATCGCGAACCTAATGTGAACCCCTTCCCAAACCCTATTTTATAATATAATACAACATGTCGCATATTAAATGTTCATGCATGCATATTGTCGTGTGGTTTGGGGGCCTTATGCCGATTCACCTAATAATTAAATATGGGGCCCATATGCGGGAAAATCTAGTCTCATATTGGCCTCATTTAAATTGCGTAGCGAACCGGTGCTATCTTTTGCCTTGCTAAAACAACATTTAAATTGCGGGGTAGCTAAACAACATGAACCACTAATTAATTGTCGGGACCCCGGTTCCACTTAATATGACCTAATCGCATCGCACCCTTGCCATGTCATGCATCATACATGCATCATGCCGATCTTCTGCCGTTGTATTAAATATTGCATCCGGTGTTTATTCTAGTGTTTTGCTTCTTCACGGATAAGGCCGTTGAGTTGATGTGAGCTTCGCCCCGATCTTCGGATGAACCTTCGGCAATGTTTTCAGGCGAGCATCTCCCCCCTTTCTACCTATCTTACATTTATAGTATTTATTCCCTCCTGTTGATCTTTTGCTATCTGTGTTGCGATGCTCTAGATTCGTTCCCTGGATATTCCCTGCAGCCTCATATTGCCTTGGACACATCCTATTTCCTGTTGTTTGGTAGCTAGTTGGACTTGCGCGTCGTAGTCGCTTGCTCAAATCTTTGTTATGTCGTCGATTACCACGATTGTTGATGTATTGCCGCATGTTGATGTTGGAGATGATCATAGTTTACTTATCGCTCACTTTAATTCTGTTTAACAACTAAAATTGAAGTAAGCGGAGGCATCGGTGGGTGATAGATAATATTTGGTTTCGACCGCCCACTTGTGTCCGTGGGACCCAGTACTTGATACATGTTCCTTGATTTATCGCGCTATCCACATCCGGAGGATTATGTGACCCACTGAGCGAGCTTGATTGATCTTATTTCTTGGGGCCTGAACTAGTTTGAGGTTTTATTTACTATCTGTACTTATGTCATGCTACTCTGTATTCTGATTGTGCGAGGTACCTTTGTCTTGTTTAGGAGTTGTGACCCGTTACGCGGTGTCGACAAGCCCAGTTTGGGTTCCCGATCGCTTCTGACCCCACAAACCTTGAGTCCGTCTCGAGCTAGCTTACGCCGTTGCGGGTAAGACTCAAGGGTGGACCCTGAAATAATTCGAATCCTGTGATTGCTTTGTCGTGAAATCCTCGTTGGGTTTTGATTTGGTTTTTAGGTTGATCGGCGTGTGTTGCTATTGATGCACCCGGGTAAAACTTTCTGAAAGCCGTGTCGCGGTTATGGGCGACTTGGAGCACAATATCTCGACCATGAACAAGCATAACTAAAGTTTATTGCTATAAATTTGACTTTATAATGACTAGTAATCGACTTCACTATAATGGAATGGCTAATAATCTGCCCACAACTGCTTGTTTGAGTGTAACTTCACCATTGTATCGACTAGTAAGTATTGCAACTTCTGCGAATGGCTAAATAAAAGTACCAACAAGCTTTGGGTTTTGGGTTATCTCATATCAGCATGTCGACTAGTAAGTGATGCCACTACAACGGAATGACTAACTAAAACTGCCCACTGCTTACTTTATCAGGATGATTATCTACATCTAACTAGTAATAGTTACAACGAAAACTGAATAAATAAAACTGCCAACGGTGTGAGTTCCTCGGTTGACTTCCTCGATTGGTCTCGAGGGGGAAACACCAGGATGGATTGTTTGGTGATAGTATCAGTCTGGTTCCGGATAGGTCTTTTCTTACCCCTCTCTGATAACCGCCAGTTGTATCGAGTCTCTATAGGTTGTTCAGTGCATCTTTGCGCTGCTCGATCCACCATACCTATGTGGCGAGGCGAATTCTAGTCTCGTGGTGTCTTGGCCTCGATCTTGGCGCTCTTCTTTCCTTTGCCCTTTGTCGGCACTCCTTTTGTTTAAGCGGTTTTAAGATCGGCCGTTAGCGAGGTTACCCTTAAAAACAGCCTTGGCAGGTTATGGGCGCCATTGGTTATTCTTGGGCTCTTAGCCCCATTTGCATCTTGTCCGTAGTCGGACGCTCTATCATTTTCAAGGTGATTTGGATCTTTGTATATTATATCATATTCTCGACTCATTGAGTTCTTTGTTTATATATCTCATTACCTTGGGTCCCATCGAGGACGTTGTGTAATGTTATTACTTACGTTTTCCACCTTGCGAAAGTGCTGGTAATGCACCTTTGAATCATTTCTATGCGGGTTTGGCGGGTTTCGCTAAAACTTGCATAGGGCCGATCTGAGGTGTTACAGTGGTATCGAGCTCGGTTGCGATACCCCACAAGTCCGACTGTAGGATAACCTAGCTAACGGTAGTAGAGTGTCAAAACTATTTTTGCAAAATCGGTTGGATAGTTACGATTAGGTCTGATTTTACTCCTTACCCTCTGTTGCTCTCCTCTCACCTCTGCGTGTTTTGAATCCGCTCTCTTCTCTCTCTTGAGTCCAGTTTCGTGGTTGGGTTCCATCGTACCTTGAGGTTCGCTTCCTCCTTTTATAACGGTGTTGCTACATACGGCTCCATGCTATCGAGGAATCCTTCGTGCAGTGGACTTCTCTTTGTTCCTTCTCGTGCCTTAAATTGTTTTCTGACGACATCATCTCGCGAGATCCGATCTGATCTGCATCACCCTTATTCGAACCTCGCTTGTCGAGATCTTGATCTAATTCGAGAATGGTTGCACTCTTTTCTCGATTGTGCGAGTAATAGTTTGGAGTGCGTGATGGATTGGCCCCATGCCGACTACCCTTCTATTAAACGTGTACATTGAAGTGGATGAGAATGCATCAGTTCCCCCTTTCCATCAGACTAGAGGTGGCTTTATTTGTTGATACCTCTACCTTGACCTTTTGTTTCAGTGTTCTCGGCGATCCACGGACAGCGACCTCTTGTTAGTGGTGTCGCAAGGATCTACAGGCGCGGATCGCCGACCTTCCTTCCGGTACCATGAGGCGGATCTCGGCGAGATCCATTGTTGGTGGTGTCGAATTGTGGCATCCCGCAAAAACCACTACTAGAAAATCGCGTTAAATTTGTGCATTGCATCATCATGACCGCATGCTCATGTCATCATGCCAGATTGCATTTGAGCATCGTCATCATCTTGCATGTGCTTGTATAAAACTATTTTCGGAAAAACCGGTTCTTGTTTTCTAAACGCCCCGTCTTTATTCAAACGCAAAACGGATCGCCGGAATATTTTGTTTTGACTAAATATGTTTTGCAAACGGTCCGTTAAACAAATAAAATATTGCATTATTTTAGTGGGGCGATCGAGCAGGCCAAATCGGCACGACCACCCCGTACAACAGATCGATCCACCCGTTTTCTTTTCCTACCAACCTATCTACCCATCCCTGGCCACATCACCCAGCCAACCCCGTGCCACCTCACCTCTCCTCTCCCCACCCAATCAGATCGCCACTTGGCCTCCTCTCTCTCACCCCACTCCACAACCCCACACACATGGCGGTCTCCTCTCTCCTCTCTCCTGTTCTGTCCCCAGCGCCCCACAGGACCCACCACCTTCTTGATCCCCACCTGTCCCCACCCCCCTTCCTCGAGAACCTCCCACCTCTGCTCACCCGGCGCCACGCCTCCTCCTTCTCCTCCTCCCCCTCACCTTCCTCTCGTGAGCCACCTCCACCGCGCCTGCTGCCTCGCCGTCTGTGCCACCTCCCGCCTTGCCTTGCCTCCACCTTAGTGCGCCGTTCGCCACCGCCACCCTCGCGCCCGGCTTCCCCGTCATGCCCTCCTGGCCTCCCCATCGTGAGCTTCCTCCGCGCCCCAGCGGCGGCGCCGCGCCGGCTTCTCCTGCTCGGCCGTCATCACCCGCCTCCGCCCGTCGCGCGCCTCCACCTCCAGCGCCCGCGAACGCTTGCCCGCTCGCCCGCGGCGCTCGGCCGTGCTCCGCGCCGCCCGACTTGATGCTCGGCCCGCCATGCCTCTCTGCTCGCCCGCCGCCACCGTCCTCCTTCCTCCGCGCGGCAAACCCCGCCGCTGTGGGCCGCCTCAGTGGCCGCCTTTCGCCCAGACCCACACCTGCCCGACCACGTCCGCACACTGCCTTCGACCGCCACCGCCGTCGTCGGGGATCTCCGTTCCCAACCTCGCCAGAAGCTCGTCCTACGGCGCCGTCCCTCGAGCTCGACCGCACGTCGTCCCTAGCGCCTCATGGCGTCTGCGTGGTGGCTGCTCTTTTGGTGGTGTTGGAGGCTTGTTGAGTCCTTGAGATGGACGGAAGGATAATATGAAACGCGTCGCGACTACCACGACTTTGTTCGGTGTTGTCGAATGCGAGCCGAAGAACCAAGAGGTCGACGACATGGAAACCAAGGCGATGGCGCTTGACCCTCAAGTTCTCCTTCATATGCGACAAGTTCATCGACGCGAAACCAAATGGCGCCTGTTCCAAGATCTTCGTCATGGACGGCAAGATCTCCCTCGCGGACACAAGACCTTCGCGGAACCCCAAGGCTTTCGATGTGGAACCACAAAGGTATACTCTGACCCCGGCCGGTCGAAGCATACGTTAAGCCTCATGAACCCGAACCGAACCGAAGGCGCCCGGTGCATGACGCGGCATGCCAAGTACTTCACCCCGGATGAGACAAGTACTACTTCCGATGCAGCGGACCGACAAGACCTTCACGGCGCGAAGCGGCGCACGGAACAGATCCGATGCGCGACACGACCCAAGTCCTTCGTCCGGAGCGACAAGATCTACCCGATATCCGAGAACGATCCCAGGCGAGAACGTTCGTGAACCCGAACCACAGGGCGGACCACAACCCGGAACCCCAAGATCGCGAACCCTAATGTGAACCCTTCTAAACCCTATTTTATAATATAATACAACCTGTCGCATATTAAATGTTCATGCATGCATATTGTAGGTGTGGTTTGGGGCCTTATGCCGATTCACCTAATAATTAAATATGGGGCCCATATGCGGGCAAATCCGTCTCATATTGGCCTCATTTAAATTATGTGTCGAAGCAGGGTGCTATCTTTTGCCTTGCTAAAACAACATTAAATTGCGGGTATCTAAACAACATGAACCACTAATTAATTATGGACCCGGTTCCACTTAATATGACCTAATACATCGCACCCTTGCCATGTCATGCATCATACATGCATCATGCCGATCTTCGCCGTTGTATTAAATATTGCATCCGGTGTTTATTCTAGTGTTTTGCTTCTTCACGGATAAGGC